>CM062805.1:766267418-766995695 GCA_031772625.1 Pinus tabuliformis
CCGTCTGTGTAAGCTCTAGGAGAAGTGACAGGAACACCATTTTTTACAATGTGGTTACACTAAGTAAATATGTAGAAATATGTTGTCAAAGTTGAATCCAAATCGCGGTAGGATGGGCCCCTCATTATCAAATGTCTATAGAATATGGTGGAAGGATAAGGTAGTTGTGGCCTTCTCTCGTTTACCTTGTTTGCTAATATCACTTGTATAGTGGGTTCGAAAC
Source organism: Pinus tabuliformis (assembly GCA_031772625.1). Lineage (NCBI taxonomy): Eukaryota > Viridiplantae > Streptophyta > Pinopsida > Pinales > Pinaceae > Pinus > Pinus tabuliformis. The sequence goes on from CM062805.1 coordinate 766,267,642, forward strand.
CAAAGCATATTATAAGAGAAGTCGATTCCTCTATAGATATGTGTAGCAAAAATAGTGGCGATGGCACATGAACACAAATCAGACCCAAAACTGTCTCGCTCTAGGAATTTTGTTATGCCAATGATTGACTTTGGATATCAATGGGGGTTTTTTGATGGTGCTAGCCAAATCCATCTGCCTCATTGTAGAATGGGGATGGTCCTCCATCTCAGCCAATCTCACTTTATTCGATGTATATATGCACTAGGAAGAGGATCAAATAACAACGCAAAGTTTGTAGCCATATGGATGTTGTTGGAGCTCGCTAGGGAAAATGAGGTTTCATTTCTTCAAGTGAGGGGATATTCAAAACTGGTGATAGAATAGGAAAATGAAAAGGAAGAGGTAAGAATAATGGGTATGGAGTCTCTACTATCTGACATCCATGAAACTACAAATTCGTTTGAACTTATTTATTGATTGCACATTCTCCATGAATTGAATATTGAAATTGATACATTGTCCAAAGAATCTCTCAAATTGCATGTTGGTTATTTTAATTATCATGTCTTTTTGGACGGGGAGGAGGTTGAGTCCATGGGGACAAACCTCTCCTCCTAGACATGAAGTATTTTTATGAGCTGTGTTCAGTTCTTGTTTTCTGGGAAGTATTTTTTTATGATAAAGCTAAGTATGGGGCCTCCTAGGGCCAATAGACTTAGTCAAGATGAAGAAAATAAGGTGGTTAAAACTCTAATAGAAACAATATAGTCAATTTATGTACATATTTTTTTCTATATAAATATATATGATTCCTCTTCGTGAAAAAAGAATAAACTAATATATACAAGATGGTATGAATATATTTTGTTGCATTTGTATGAATGTATTTTTTTTACTATAAATATTTACCTATTTTTCAAGATAAAACATTAGGTAAATAAATTTTTAATAATTGTTCACATGTACTTTCTCTTGAGAAGATCTAAATTTCCATTTGATTTTAAGGAAATGGTTCAATCCTCATTTATAGATTCTATAAGTAAATAATGTTTTTCTTATATTAGCATTTTTTTCTAAGTTCGGTTGGTGAGACATGTCCAAGGGATTGAACTTCTGATCACTTGGATACATAAGGGCTTGCCAACATGACTTTTACCAATTGTGCTACCACCCACAAACATTTTACTTATATTAGTTATTTTCTAACAAATAATACTCATTAATTGTGTATTTAGTCATATTAAGTTTAATTATTTACTATGTATTTTCTAACTTATCTCGCAATGGCTAAGCTACCATGTAACACTTGTTTTATTATTTTCTTCTAAACTCCTTTATTTGATTATTTTGTTCCACATAGAGGTTTCACATGAATTTATTTTTCTTAATTTTTAATTTGTTTCTTTTTATTTCATGCACACCACCTCTCTCTAGTGTTAGAACTCAATCAACATTTTATTTCCATTATTTATAAGTTTAGAATATTCTCTCCACATGTTTTAAGATAGCAAGAACACTTAATGGAGTTAAAATTACTTTATTTGTTTTTTCTAAAGTTTGATTTAAGTCTACCCCATATTCTATTATTTTCAAGTTCATCTAATTTTAAAATAAGCTTTTACTCTAAACTCACTTTTAATTACACTCTTTAACTTTAATGCTTTTCCCCATTAACTTGAAATTTAATTCACCTTTTTGTTTCTCGATACCAACAATACCAAGTCGGTTGTGCCCTTTGAGTACTTCCTCATGAATTTCCAAGTGTGCCACAACACTTTCCCTTCAAGTATCCATCACTAATTGATACCAATCATGCCAAGTTGCTTGTGTCCTTGAATAACTCACGAAGTTTCACGGGCGCCACAATACTTTCCCTTCATGTATTTATGACTAAATGAAGGGAACATAGGCACACCGCTGAAGAAAATTGTTAACTCTAGTGTCGCCATTTGTTGTGAGACTAATGGTGACTAAGGATTAAGGTGTCCACTTTAATGCACACCCCTTAGTGAAACCTAATGAATTATCAAATACATGATCCAACCCTCATGACATTGTTCAACTTCAAGGTGAATGTGCCCAACAACTTCCAACCCAAGCCACAACTAGAGTGTCGGTGAGTGGAATTAGGGATGTTGTCCCACCCCTCCAAGGAAGATCCAATCTGCTCCATACAACCCCATCATCCATGTGTAAATAGTTCAGAAAGCATGTAATATGTGTTTGCATACACTAACCCGACATTACTATTGTTTAAAAATATACATATATCACTGATAAATTCCAATTTCAGTATCAAATTACTCAATAAGCGAACCGTTATCACTATCCCTTGTGCACCTATGCATCGTTGTGGTCTCATACCACACTCGAACAATTGTTACTAACATCTAATCATAAATATATGTCATCAAAATATATGCATGATAAACAATACGAAAGTAATCTAAATATCAACTGTTATCATAACCATCAACATAGCCTAGACTAATAAACGAAAGAAGCACACCATGAGTCCTTATCACATGAAATAACAACCATATCATCAATGCCTGGTGTTCTCAAAGAATAAAGTGTATTTCATAGTATTTGTCTCATAAGTCAAAGTAAGACTTAAAATGTATATCTCATTGTCAAGGTAAAATAGGGTATTACACTATTACCATGTGATGGAACAAATATATGCATTAATGCTCATCACATATTGGTCTCTATATGAGTTTAGGATATCATGTAGGACCCTAAGCTTGGACCAATATGGGTGAACCTTACCTATGATATGATGTTAATAATATGTCATGGTTTTGGTGTCCTCAACCTACTTCAGAACTTATGGGTTTTTTAGGCTTCTTCTTTGCATTCATCTAATAAGGATAATACTCCTCCACCTCTATCTCCACCATATTCTCCAATATTGGGCTAATCACCATATCCTCCATTAGAAAAGAAATTATCATCTTCCCCACTACTATAGTAGGCACTATTAGGATATTTAAACACTTACGAGAGAGTTAAGATTAACTTGGTCTATTGTGTCTTTAGGTAAACATGTGTTTCTCTTTAATGTGTGTTAGAATGCCTTTATAGTTATGTAATCCAATGATCATCATATGTTCTAGACAAAATGTGATTTGACAAATCATATTATTAATAATAGTAATGTCTATTGATCCATGGTTTCACATCTAATTGGTCCATGATCTCTATTTAAAAAGCATGGGAAACCATTTTCTCTACTCTTGACAATTGTAAATCCGAATAAATACAAGTTGGTGATGATAGATCTCATGGTGTTGTAGGTAATGAAATAGTTCAATTAGATGATGATCATTTAAATGATGTATCATGTGTTCCAAATATCTCTTTCAACCTTCTATCAATATATCAAATTCATCATTCATGTGAAGGTGTAAAACTTTCACCGCACAAAGTTGTAATCAAGGATTTGAAAAATCCTAAGCATGTCCTAGCAATTGGAATTGTTGATGATTTTAACATGTTGAACAATTTTGAAAACTTAGGGTCATAATATTTTCCATCATTTTTTTTAACAAAAGCAAGTAGGAGATATATTAAATCCACACTCGGAATGTGGCAAAAAAATGGGGAAATGTTTACATGCTTTCCAACAATTTCACATCCGTTGAAAGATACAAATTATAGCTTACAAAAAAAACTAAAATATGGATAGATAAGCCTTTGGATGAGCATATCCCATTATTTCCACCATCCATTTCATCATTCTTCCTATCCCATTATTTCCACCATCCATTTCATCATTCTTCCTAGCGAGTTTTGTGTTTCTTGCTGCTTCCGCTATCCACACTATTCTCTTGGTGATCAACTTGTCTAGAGAGAGAGAGAGAGAGAGAGAGAGAGAGAGAGAGAGAGAGAGAGAGAGAGAGAGAGAGAATTTTGTGTTGCTTGCTGCATCCGCTATCCACATTATTCTCCTAGTGATCATCTTGTCTATTGAGCCATGAGTCCACTAGATTATGGCGAAAAACATCCATTTCATCTTTCTTCCTAGCGAGTTTCTCCTTTAGATCTTGTTCTTCTTCCACTAGAAACTTGATTGAGTAGGCATGGATGCATATTGCCCAAAGATATGCCCAGGTGGGAGTCAAAATATTGAAATAAAGAACAAGCTCTAGGAACTAGAAATTGAGATCCCTTGAACTCTCATCCTGGCCTGGGTAAATGCCTCTCCTTGCTGAGGAAATATTCTAGAGCCAAGGCCTCAAAGGATTTTGAGAAGTCTCTATCTTGTTGGAGAGACTTTGAAATTTATAATTGGAATTCTGACACTTCAATGACCTTGAAATAACTGATTCTTGGCAGATAGAAGATGAGCCATATCTAGACCCAAGGGCTTACACACATGATGTCCAACTGAAGCGAGTTCAAGGAATAGTGTGCCATCCTGTAACTTCATTGATAATGGATTGACCTGCTTCTAATTGACACCCGCTATTTGCTTGGGCATCAACTTCAACATTTTGTGCTCTTAATACATGGAAGAAATAGCTATGAGGGAAATGTTTAAGTTCTATGAGGAATATGCATAGCAAAAGCTTTAGGTGATTGTTACTAGGATTGGATTTCTTGATGACGTGTTGAATTGATAAGAATGAATCCCCAATCACAATTAACTTGTTTATGCCTTGATCCTTGGTGATCTAGAGTCCAAGAAAGAGGCCATATAACTCGACCATATTGTTTTTACTCAAACCTAGACCCCAACTATACCTTATTTCCTATTGTTTTCCAAGGTAGATAAGTATCCCTCCCCCTCCTGTGACTCCTAGATTCTGTTTTGCAGATCTATCAAAAAAAAGATCCAACAATATTGTATTGATTTCCAATTAGAAAATTACTCGTCGAAAATAAAAAAATTCTAGTATTTCTTAGAAGAGAGAATTCCCTAAGTCAAGGTAGGGAGAGAGCCAAGAGGATAAAAGAGTGATGTTACCCATTGAAGCTCTAATAGATACAAATTAGGATCCATAGCTTTAAGCTTACTCATATTAAATTCGATATAGAAAGATAGAGATTTGAGGGAAGTAGCTTTAGTGGGGATGCCTTTGTTTTTAAAGATGGAGTTGTTCCGAGACAACCATATTTTCTAGTAAACATATTTTGATATAGAGCACCATAACCATTTTAGGTGAGGCTTACCCACCCAAGACCCTTTATCTAGTGTTTGATCCAATTTGAAATATATGCCGAAATATCCAAGGGCCAATGCATTCTTTCCTACAATGGGCTAAGCACTAGAGACCATACCTGATATGCATAAGAGTAGGATAAGAAAATATGAGGTATGGATTCTTCCTGATGGTTGCACAATGGACATCTCAAAGGGCCTTGAATCCCTCCTTTTCTCAAGTTTTCAGTAGTAAGGATTTTCTTATGTGTTAGTAACCCACAAAAGATATTTACCTTTGGTATTGCATTGTTTTTCCATAGATGTTTCCATATAAGCAATTTTGGAGGAATCTACATTTGAAAGAGGATGTCTTCATACCCAGCTTTGACAGTGTAGATATGATATTTCCATCCTATATTGTCTTCAACAAAGTGGTTTAGTGTCAATCATCCTGAAAGTATGGATTACAAATGTTTCCCTCGTTGCTGCAGATCAGGGGGAATATTTTCAAGCAACGACGTGTTCCATCTACCAGAATGGTTCCATTTGATTAGGTGAGAAATTTTGACAAATCCTTTATTAACCAAATATGTCTTGATAGGAGTAAGGTCTTCCATTTCCCGCAAGTGGAGTCTGTTCATGGAATCCTTCCACAAGAAGATGTTCGCTCCATTACCTAGATTCCAACAGACGTGGTCATTAATTAACTTACTGGAGGACGAAATTGACTTCCATACTGGATATTTTTGTCGATCATTGTACATAAGATCTAGTTTTACTATTGGTTGACCATATTTAGCCTGAATAACCTTCACCCACTAAGAATATGATTTAATTTTCATTTTCCAAGCCTATCTTAGCACCAAAAGCTTTATTAATCAAAGCTGGATCTCTAATTCCCATACTACAATGAGACTTAGGCGCCCACACTATGCATAATTGACCAAATGAAACTTTTTGGTGGGGAGTTTATTTCCTTCCCACAAAAAATTCCTTATGTTTCTGCCTAATTGACAATGATAGAGAGAACAACTCGAATTAATACAAGACGACCAACTAAGTTAAGCCACATGCCCCCCTAAGACTCCATTTTATTTTTAATCTTAGACATTACATGTTGCCAGGCTTAAGGGGAATGAGTTTTTAGGCATATTGGGATGCCCAAATATTTGAATTCTTTCCATTTCTCCATGGTGTTAAAACCAAAAACTTCCCTTATTTTATTTATTTTGATAACATAAATATTCTATATGAATATCTAAGATTTGGCCGAATTGGTTTGACCCCTTGATGCCAATAAGAAAAAAATTAATACATACTTGAATCGCTTTGCAATTGTAAACAAATATCCTCCTAGCATAATTGTATCATCTACAAATTGTGAGTGATTCACACTTTTAACTTCTGAAGAGAACCTGAGACCAGGGAAGCTACCGTTTCTGTGCTTATACTCCAGGCGTTTGCTCAACGTTTCAACCACCAAGATGTATAGAAATGGAGATAATGGGCATCCTTTTCTTAACCCCCACAAGGCTTTAAAAAATTTGGAAAATATGCCATTCACTAGAGGTACAATCCAAGGGGAGCTTATGCACATATCTATCCATTGAATAAATATATGATCAAATCCCATTTTATTTAAAACTTTTGTGAGAAAATTATGCTTGACTCAATCAAAGACATTGGTCATATATAATTTAATTTTATAGCTCTGTCCCCTCTAGAGAAACTAGAGATGATAGCCCCTTAGATGATAATTACATTGTCAAAAATTTGTCTACTAGAGATAAACCCACCTTGATTTTCAAATATAATTGAAGGAAGGACTTTTTTAAGTCTCTAAGCTAGGAGTTTGGATATTCTTTTATACGAGGCATTACATAGAGATATAGGCTGAAACCTGTTAAAGGAGGAGGGTTGTGCTCTTTTGTCCCAAGAGCGAGGAAATAAGAGTTTGTACCTCCTCCAATGCTTATCTATTTCATTGAATACCCAATCATTATATATACCCCTTTTGATCAAATCCCAAAACTACTGATAAAAATGAGTTGAGAATTCGTTAGGGCTAGGATCCTTGTCTGGATGGAAGGATAACAAAGCTTTATGACTTTCCTCTTCATCAAGCATGCATGTGAGGAGTTGGTTCATTTATGTCGTAATAACTCATGGAAGGTGATTTAACATGTATTCCTCAATTTCCTCCGACAGAGGATCTTGCTGAGGGTAGAGATCTTGGACATAAGCCACTCCTTCTTCTTTAATTTGTTTAAAGTCGGTGATTTCGATCCCATTTGTAGACATTCCCTTTGTTGTATTCCCCCTTTCTCGCATTTTGGACTGTTGGTGAAAAAATTTAGTATTTATATCTCCTGCTTGTAGCCAAATACTACGAGATTTTAATCTCCACTCTTCTTCCTCTTCTTTTGTCAAAGCATGATATTCTTAGAAAACGTTTTTATCTTAAAGCAACAACTCAGGGGTGATCGAGTCAGATTCCAAACATGACTACAATTGTGTCATTTCTTGCTCCAAGGCTTGGAGGGATTTCTTCCAAGCAGTGAGAGTGGTTGTGACCCAATGCTTGATACAAAATTTCAATATTTTAAGATTCTCTTCCCATATCTTTATGGGACTGCCATCAACCTAAGTGGACCAGGACTGAGACACCAATTCATGGAAATCAAGCTGGCCAATCTAGATTGGAATGAACCGAAAGGGAATAGGGTCAAAATTAGCAAGGGGAGCTAAATCGAGCCTTGTAGGATGATGACCTGATGCTCTCCAAAGGAGAATAGAATATTTAATGATGAGGTTTCAGTTTAAGAACTCATCACAATCAATAAGCGGTCAAGTCTAGATACAATGTGATTGGCCCCAATTCTTCTATTTCTCCATGTCTATCAAAATCCTAAAGGGTGGACATCCATGACGTTGGAATAATTCACAAGATCTTCCATATATTCCTGAAAAGGGTCTCTTAAAATGGATCCTCCTTTCTTCTCCCAACTATGAAATGTGGTGTTAAATTCACCCCAAAAGATGTTATAGGTTCAAAATTGTGGTTCTCATAAACTAGACAGTGAGGCCCAACACTCTTACTTCTCACAAAAGTGGACAAGCATAAATATATTTATGATTGAACATACATGGTTGGACGATAACTATAAGAAATAAGTGGCCAACCAATGCACTATTTTTTTATGGTTCAAATGGCAGACTTGGCCAAGGTCCCATAAAGTACTAGTACCCTTAGATTCTCCACGGGAACGGGCTTCTAGCATACTAGTGTGACTCCAGATCCTTTTTTGCTGGGCTATTAAATTTGACTCTTCTAGTTTTGTCTCCTATAGAAGAACTATTGCAGGTTACTCTTTTTGAATGAGAGATTTAACTTCTGATCTTTTTTTTTAGCCTAATCCTCTACAATTACACAAGAGAATGATCATCATTTACTTTTGGAAATAGATACCCCTTTAGATGCGCCATGCCCCAATCCTTTTCTGCTTCCTTTGCCTATATTTTCTCCCAAATGGATGTTGTGGAGGATGGTTTGATGACCTTTATGTTTCAATTCGAATCTTTGTATTGGACTTACGTCCTAAGTGACATGTCTTCCTTTCTCGGCCTTTTTTATTTTTTTTTCCTTATATTTCTTGTTTGCAGAGCTAGCACTCCCACAATGATTTCCTTCCTAAGCGATAAGAAGTCTTCTTATTCTTTTGACGATGCTTCTGGGTTGGTTTCTATTCCTTCAACAAAGTGTACAACTTGAGATGGGAGTTCTATATACTTAGAAGAGGGTTGGTTTTCTTGTTTTTCGAGGATTTGGGGTTCCTGAGATGAAATTTACCCTTCTTACACCTTAGAAGCTAGAAATTCAGATCTATTTTTGTCGCTGTAAGGCTTGGTTGTTTTACTTGTTCCTTCTCCATTTCCTGAAATATTGCACTTGGGAGAGGGAGAGTTTGGTGGTTGACTTGATTCTCCTCCATACTACTGGTTATTTTGGATTTGATGCTTGTTATTTCCGTTTATTTTTTTGGTTGTTTTCCATTGTTCTCCTTCTTGATCTGTCTTTGTTTGTCCCTCCTATATTTTGGGACAGTTCCTAGCAAAATGTCCATAGCCATGACATATTTTGCACTTAAATGGTAGCTGATCCTAATCCACTTCTTGAATGTGCGTCCAATTTTCTATTGCTAGGTTGACGGATGTAGGCAAGGATTTCTCTAGGTCAACTTCAACACAGATCCAAATGTATGAGAAGAGATCCTCCCATGGTTCTTGCACAATCAATGTATTTACCCAAATAATTCCTAATATCTCTGAGGGTCTTTTCATTCTAGCAGAACAGAGGAAGGAAATGAAGCTTGATGCAAACTAGAATTGAGGTAGGAACATTGTAGTCCAAGTTAAAATTTGGACTCCATCTATTCAAGTATAACCCTTTTGAACCCATAAAATATGGGCCACTACAGAAGTTCAAGTCCCAATATGTTTTTTGTTTAGAGAAAAAAGTATATAACACTTTAACACAGAAAGAGGTGGAGAGATCATCCTTGATCAATGGTTTCTAGTTCTTCTCAGTCAATTACTTCATAGTTTTAGGAGATGGCCATAAGCCTATAAACTATCCAACTAAACTTTGATTTGCTAGCTAGAGGGCTCACAACCGAGCTTGAGGGGCCGATATCTCTAGTTTAGGTATTTCTTCAAGCTTCTTAAAAAATTTGGATGTCATATCCTTTTGAAAGTTTGGTCCATTAGTCCAAATCAAAGTATTGAAAGCAACTTTTTCTGCATCTAGGAGAGAGGGGGGTGTTGGATTAGACATGTCATCCCTCCGTCCATAGCACTGACTTGAAAGTGAATCAATAGGGATGGGGGACGCAGATCACAAGTTGAGAGAAGGTTAGAAGGTAGAATTGAATGCAGAGAGGGGGGGGGGATGCCCCACAGGCCTAAAGAATCAGATCGAAGGATGAATAGGATGTTTGTAGGAGAAAACAACTTAGGGCCGCAGGGCCACTGAGCATAGAAAGCTAGTCTTATGATTTTTCCATCAATTTTTATTACTCATAATGATGACCTAAGAAAACTTTGATATGAACAATTTGGTTATTTAAATTATCGCTAATTGCAACAACTATGTACTCAAAATATGGGGATTTATCTTCCTCTCATATATTGTAGGGATGCTATTTGTGTTGGTTGCATTCTCAACAAACATCATTAGGATAGTTTTCACAAACACGCTGTCAGGTAATTTATTTGCATAACTTGTGAACATTTATTGTCAATCCAGAGTCTGTAAACTTATGAAATGCAAACATTGTATATGTAAAATTAGATTATTTATAATATTATCTACCTTTCTAAAAATATATATTTGCATTAACATAAATACTATTCTAATGCCAAAGTAAAATCAAAACACACACATTTGAAACTAGAGAATAACAATCTATGTGAAACAAAATATTTGGAAATTTTTTCTGTTCCATCATGAATTAGTTATATGTTTTAAGAGTCGTCCTTTGGAATCGAGTGGGTATTTGTATTTGTACATAAACTAAGATAAGCAATAATAAATTCAGATCCACATATCCCTCCTGTGTTTTCGTATGAATATCTTTAAGACAATTGATAAAAAATATTCCATAATTCTTCTCGATCCAAAATACTTTAATGATCCTCCTAAATCTTCATCAAATATTCAAGGATTGAAGAGGAAATTCGAATTTGGACCATAATAGTAAAAATTTGTATTGTTGGAATCTCTAAATATACCTATAACCAACACCAAACTCACTCAAATTCCAAAAATAAGTGAAAACATGCCATTTTTTTAATATTTAATTATAAACTCACTTAAAATACTATAATAAATGCATTGGAAAATATCGAGCATAATTCCATTTTTAAGTATAAACTTAATTATAATGAGGTTGTGGAAGAGTGGAAAATGATAAAATCCAAGGTAATGAAAATATGGTAAAAACGATGTGAAAAGATGGTCATTTTCATGCCTCAACCCCCTTGTAGTTTATTCATAGTGATTTGTATGTTCCACTTCTTTCTCATTCTTCCTCTAGGTTCAAGTAATTCTTAACTTTTATTCATGACTTCTAATGCACTTGGGGGTTCATTTCTTAAAAGTTAAGAGTGAAATTTTTAATAGGTTTTTGGTCTATAAGACATTTGTAGAAAACAAATGGGTATTAACTTTAGAGGTTAAGAACATATAATGGAGGTGGATATAATAGTAATATAATTGCCTTATGCATTATCAAGAGTATGGAGCAGGAAATATTCGTGACTTCTAATGCACTTGGGGGTTCATTTCTTAAAAGTTAAGAGTGAAATTTTTAATAGGTTTTTGGTCTATAAGACCTTTGTAGAAAACAAATGGGTATTAACTTTAGAGGTTAAGAACATATAATGGAGGTGGATATAATAGTAATATAATTGCCTTATGCATTATCAAGAGTATGGAGCAGGAAATCTTGAAGCATTTATTGAAGACATTTTAGAAGCTTTTTGAAATAAGTATTTCTCGAAAAAAAATTATTTGACTAAGTTGGAGTTTGGAGTTTAAAGTATTGGAGTCCTTATTTTTTTCCCAAATTGGAGCTTGGAAGTTTTTGAGAGGATTAAAGTCCTCATTTTGACCAAGTAAGAGCTTGGATATGTTCAAGGCTAGAGCCTTGAAAAAATCAAAGATATTTTTGTACAAGTTAGAGCCCGATTTGTTGTACAAGAGGATTGGAGTCCTCACTATTTTGATCAATAAAATTATTTTTGTTTTATCTCGTGTTTTGGTCTATTTTGATAAAAATCTTAACTGACATAAAATAAAATTGAAATAAAACTAATTCACCCCCCTCTCAGTATTTCCAACATCTTGGCCAATTGGAGATCATGAAGATGCCCACACATTTATGCTATATTGTTCATTTTTTGGCCCAACCCCCATGCATACTTTATTTCTTGCTTTCCATTAGGATTTAAGAGAATCCCTCTTCCTTCTACCACCCCAAATGTATACTTATTATTAACAATGTATAATCTATATTTATTTTACCTTTCATTGGTTTGGCAATATTAATAGCTAATATAGGTAGGGTCTGTCGCAGAGATGCGGGAATTTAATGTCTTATGTGTTTCTCAGGCCACAAGGTCTTAACTTTCTAAAGGAAGAACATATCTTGGAGATGGAAGGACTATCATGCAACAAATGTGTGCCAAATGGAAGCAGATCCAGAGGATCTTGTTGACTACGAGCTAAGTCCCTCGCGTGATAGGATTTTCTAGCACCAAGTGGAATATCGATAGGTTTTATACTTTTCTAGAGGAAAGATAAACTCTGATTGTGCTAACACAAACCCTCACTCACGCTATGTGGCAAGAGATGGCTCGTGTAGTGATTGCATGGCTTCCCTTCCTCTTACATGGTTACCTCAGCCTCGTCCTCACCACCCTTCCCTTTCTAAGACTATTAACCCCTTGCAACACTCATCCTTGGCATTCAAAGGTGCAGAGAAAACTCAAACCTTAGACCATTCTCCCAACTCTCGTAGATAAAAAATGATGTATTCAACAAAGAAATGAATTAGTTAGTCCAACAATGGGGAATGTAATTTACCTTTCACGCGTAATGGAGTATGAAGGAAAAACTTTGGTGGGATGGTTCAAGGTAAGAATCTGTTTAGTCCTAGATCTAAAATAATGTCTCCTCATCATGGAGACTACTCTTAGACTATGATCTAGTGGTACATATAGTGGCTCGTGGATGGTTGGCATTTGTCTTTAGGATGGAGATGAAATGTGCAATTATTATGGAGCACAATTGGATTTGGGGAATGGAAGGCCTTTTGTTAAAGCCCTGAACAATTGCCTTTGACTCTAAAAAGGATCCCGTGGACAAATTAAGGGTATCTTGTTAACAATTTAGGTTCCTTTATTGGAGTCGATGATGGATGGCAAGTCAAAGAGGATAGGTGGATAGTGTGGATCCAAGTGGACATAAATATTAGGTTGGGCCTATTAGCAGACGTGGAACTAAATATGGAAGGGATGGCATGGCACCAGACGGTTGAATATTGGAAAATACCCTTTAGGTGTCATCAATGTCATGAAACAGAACACTTATTTAAGGATTATTCTAAGCGTGGCAACTTTGGGCTTGGTAATGATATTTTTAGGTTTAGGAATAAATCGTTTGACTCATCCAAGCTAAGAGTTTGTTCAAAAGTGTGTGTAGAGGATCATGTAGAGTCTCTCTTATTAGTTGGAACCGTGAAAGATATCCCCCCTACTAGTAAGATCTCCCCCTACTCGTTTTTCTAATTCATGTCCCTCATCCCCCTTGCCTAGTTTGTGTCCTCCTCTAGCTGATGAGCCTCCTCAAATTCCCCCCCTTTGTTTTCCCTGGCTCCCCTTAGACGTTCGGGCATGCATCCCGTCTAGTCAATTTAACGTCTTAAATTTCTCTACATAAATTATCAATCCGGGTATCGTAGACTGATGAAGTGTGGTGCACCATATGTGCTTAGTTAACCTTTTTCTTACTTCGTTGTTTTATAGTTTTTTGTTTTGTTTTGGGGTTTTGTTCTTTTTGACCTCCTAAAGTGTCTAATGCAAATGAAAATCCTATTCCTAAGTCTCTAGAAGGCAAGTATGGATATAGATTTTAAGGCAATTATGTCCTCTATAATGATTTCCAGAACTTAACACTTCAGAAGGTCTTAGAATATACTAGTGATGACAGTAATGCTTGAACAAGAATGGAAAATGTGCTACTATTTAAACAAGTAAATAATGAACTACTGATCATGAAACTATTATCTCTGCTACTGTCTAAATATAGAAAAGCGATTTAAGCTACTGCACTCAAAGAAATAAAAATTTGCAAGGAAAGTAAAACTAAAATCAAATTACACATTCATAATTCTATCCCTCGCCAGTAGTCCTGCTATGGCTTTCGGAGGTAACCATCAATCATATGAGTAATATAATATTTAATTGCAGAAAATTAAAACTAAAATCAAATAACACATTCATAATTCGGTCCCTCGCCAGTAGTCCCACTATGGCTTTCGAAGGTAACCGTCAATGATATGAGCAATTTAATATCTAATTGCAGAAAAGTAAAAATGAAATCAAATCACACATTCATAATTCGATCCCTCGCCAGTAATCCCGCTATGGCTTTAGGAGGTAACCGTCAATGATATGAGCAATTTAATATCTAATTGCAGAAAAGTAAAACTAAAATCAAATCACACATTCATAATTCGATCCCTCGCCAGTAGTCTCGCTATGGTTTTCGGAGGTAACCGTCAATGATATGAGCAATTTAATATCTAATTGTAGAAAAGTAAAACTAAAATCAAATCACACATTCATAATTTGATCCCTCACCAATAGTCCCACTATGGATTTCGGAGGTAACCGTCAATGATATGAGCAAGTTGATTTCTAAACTAACTAACAAAGCAAGTAAAGAAGACTGAAATCAAAACAGAACTGGAATTAAAAAAAACTAAGAAAAGCAAATTCAGTAGAGAGGTTAATCTCATGTCACTAGTTGATGCAAAAACATATAAAGAAAAACTAATCTACAATAAACCGGTTGAACATACTTACATGAATTAAAATTGCATGAATGGAAAACCTAATTTATCAAACTTGAAAGCAATCAAATGACATAATGACATCAAACTAAAATTGCAAAATGAAATCTACTCTACCTTACATTCTAATATGCTCCATGACATCTATTTCACATCTCCTTCCATGTTGAGAACATCAAAGCTTTATTCAAATTCTTCAAAATTACAAAGTACGACAAAGCTCTCCAAAGCTTTCCAAAGCCATCTCACAAGCTAACAAGCTAAGACTTAAGAACTCACCAGCTAACAAATGAAGGAGAGAGATCTTCTATTTATACAAAAAGATGAGAAGCCATCTCATTAATGAGAGTCCATGAATCTCTCCCTCTACCTCTAGAGTCCTAATCAAAATAGGAATTGATAAGACACATGTCTTCTTAAAGTTACATTATAATTAGGAGATGTGACACATATCCTCATGATCCCATGATTCTTTCCACTCAAATTCGAATTTGGCCTTAGAGTGCCACATAAGGGTCTTCTAGAAGCCTCCTTTGAACCTACACATGTCAACAATCTCAACCCATTTGTTAGGTATAAGAATATGCACATTATTTTCTAATTTTTAACCACAAATTCACTTAAAAAGCTTAGAATTAATAAAGTTTGGAAAAACATAAATGTGGCCCAATGATAATGAAAGGGGGATGAATGTGGTGACATAGTAGTGAAATGGAGGTGAAATGGAGGTGATATAATGGACATAATAGTGAAAGTGTAATGGAAATGAATGTCAAAGACTCAACATACCCCCAACTGAAGCTATTACATGTCCTCATGCAATATATATTACATTGACTCTTTTGATCCTTGAGCTTTGGTTTAACTTTGCATGATATCATTTGATAACTTCATATTTTTGCAAAGTGTTTTACTTGAATTGCAACATGGTTGATTCTTGTGTTACAACCAATTTTTTTTTTTTTTTTGCATTCTATTTTGATATTTGAACTTTGCATAATGATATTTTTATTATTGTTGCAAAGTATATCTTTATTGGATTGCATGATGGTTGGTTCTTATGTGACAACCATGATTTTGTTTGTATCCAATTTATCCTTTAAGCACTTTTTCAGAAGCCATTGTATGCTCATAATAACAATGTAATAGTTAATATATGTTGGAAGTATGTGGACTCCTGAGTATGGTATGGAAATGACAAGATATGAATATGAATGTATTCCCCCCCAACTGATGGTATTGGCAATTTTATGAAATGAGGAAGAGAAATGTTTTTCCAACAATTATCATTCTAGCTTTTTATGAAATTATATGGTCAAAAGTTAGAAAATGACGTACCTTAACTTACCCTTTGGAATGGATGAGTTATATGTATGGTGGCTGCAAAATTCTGATCATATACTTCTTCAAGTGTCTGAACAAGAGGAGTCATGGATAAAGAGTTAAGATGACTTTTTATTGCTTCTACTAAAACTTGCTGAATTTGCTCCAAAATGCTGAGAATAATAGTCTTCATGTCTTCAAAACTCATTGGCACAATTCCTACTATGTGCAAAGATGTTCTGATGTCTAACATAGTAGGAAATTGTTGACTTTTTGGCCATTAATGGATGCCACTAGTGATCCAGGTGGATATTGGTGGCCACCTGCCAGGTCCACCTGGACCCCCACCATTGTCTTTCTCAGCATTTTTAGTTTCCTTAATTGTAGCACAGATTACTATTTTTAGCAGTTTTTCGGGTCCTGAACTTCCGGAGCCATTTTGAGGCCCTAAACGACGTTTTTTTGGAATTCTGGGGCGACCGAGCCCTATGTTGCCCCCCAAAGTGGTAGTACTCGGATAGATCTTTCTAACGAGCTATCGTACGCGTCAAACGGAGATCGTATGCCAAAGTTACGACCCCGGGAAATTGATGTACCAATTTACCCAAACGGGGCCCACAATTTGGCGTTTCATCTTCTAGGGTTAGGTTTCGGTATGTGAAGGGTTTTCCATTGTTTCTCAACAATAAATAGGCCTTCGAGCCTCATTGTAATACAGTTCAGAACAGTTCAGAGGCATGTAGCCATCACATCTCTTCTCAGAGATAAGCTACCATCGCCCTAGCTAGTTTATTGCCATTTCTGTTTGTAAGCATATGTCAGTATTTTCCATTAATGAAATGAAGTATTATTTCCGCTGCATCTTTGTGTATATGGTTATCTCTGTAATTTGTTGCGTTCCTGTTTAAAATCCGGATCAGTGGTATCAGAGCGGTCTGCTTTCTCTGTTTTTCTTTGCATGTCCCCAACGAGGTCGGGATATAAGGAGTTAGGGCTTGAACTGGTCGAACCTTTGCAAGACCGGCCTCGAAAATCCCGACGGCCTCCCATGGCGGATGAGAAGAAAGACGAGGGGGCAGGAGATCCTATCAAAATCTTGCTCGAAGAAGCCCTCGAGCGACAACGGAACGCGATGATGGATAGCTTTGCGCAGATCCTTCAGCGGCTACCCAGAGGCGACGCATCGGCTTCCAACAGCGACTCTGGAAATGCCACACCCTTCAAGGTACAAGTTAATTTTGAAATCCCCATATTCGAGGGTCAAATAGACGCAGATGCCGTAGATAAATGGTTAAATCTGCTAGATGGGTATTTTTCTGTTCATGAATTTTCAAGTCGGGAAAAGATTGTTTTTGCTCTTCTCAAAGCAGCCCCCCACGTCAAGGACTGGTGGGAAACCTACTGCGAGCAGAAGGATGAAAATACAGGCTCACTATTTTCAGCCGCACCCACTTGGAATGACTTCCGGGATGCCATCAAAGAGCAGTACTACCCTGTCGGAAGCTATGAGGACAAATACATCAAATGGACCACACTGCGACAGGGACGAGACCAAGATGTGCCGGAGTTCACAAACATTTTTCATACCCTTCGCACACAGTTGGGTATCAAAGATTCTGAGCTGCATCTGGTACTCAAATACCGCGGCTGCCTGCACAAATACATCCAAGAAGAGATGGTGTTCTTGAACATCTCCTCACTCGGCACAGCATACCGATACGCTGTCAAAATCGAGCAAAAGTTCAAACAGAAGAAGCGAGACTTTGGATCTACAAATCCGAAGCCCAAAGGACAAAGCCAAGGCGGGGTGACCCAAGATAACCCGTCGAAGCCACAAGAAAAGAACAACACCACGAAACCGAAGAAGGACACAGGAAAGTGGTGTGAGTTCCACAAGAGTCCCACTCATAACACAAGTGAGTGTCGGACCAAGCAGTCGTTGGTGGCCGAGTTGAAGGCTTCCGAATCAGATGCATATTCTGACCCTGAGCCAGAACCCGACAAGGGGAATGGCAAAGGGAAGCAGATCATTGATGCGGATCTCAGCGCCACTGTTGCCACTGCCAAGATCAAGAAAAATGAGCCCGAAGATCCAGAGGAGGGGGAGCGTCTTTTCCACTCACAGATGTGGGTGAAGGGTTCACCGCTGCAATTCATTGTCGACAGTGGTAGCCAAAAGAACCTGGTTTCAGCAGAGGTCGTGAAGCGGTTGGGCCTACCGACTACACCACACCCACAGCCATACAGTATCGGGTGGCTTCATGAAGGACGAGATCTGAAAGTTCGCCAGCAGTGCCGCCTTCCCTACAGCATCAAACCCTTCACAGACGAGGTATTGTGTGATGTTACACCTCTGGATGTTTGTGATGTACTATTAGGCCAGCCATACTTATGGAGGCGACATGCTGTGTATGAGTCAAGGCCTCGTGCTGTCATTATTTCTTTGAATAATTCATTATACAGGATACCAGAGGTAGCCCCACCTACTGCCACATCCTTGATCACTACCAAGAAAGGCAGCAAGCTCATATCACAGACCAGGAAATTCATCTGTCTGGTTCACTCCCAAAATAAGGGGAAGATCGTTGCTACATCCATGACCCCTGCAAAGGGTTCCTCCACGCAGCAGCAGCAGAAAAGGGATACGGTCATGACAGAACACAGGAACAACTTCTCCTCACCCAAAGGGGTACCACACAAGTTTCAGGTGGGCAACAATGTCTGGTGGCATCGACAGAAAGAACGCCTTACCAGAACCCATCAGAAGCTCAGACCACACCGACATGGTCCTTACAGCAGTACCAAGGCTATGGGGAACAATGCTTTGGAGCACATCATTCCTCCATTCCTTCGCCTGCACCAAATGTTCAATGTGGACCATCGTCGACCATGCTTCCCACCATCACTGGACACATCAGAGATTGCAGGACAAGTTCAGCAGATGGAGGAACTCAACGCAATGGGGACCATTGCTTCCTAAGGGGGGAGGAATGATCCAGGTGGATATTGGTGGCCACCTGCCAGGTCCACCTGGACCCCCACCATTGTCTTTCTCAGCATTTTCAGTTTCCTTAATTGTAGCACAGATTGCTATTTTTAGCAGTTTTTCGGGTCCTGAACTTCCGGAGCCATTTTGAGGCCCTAAACGACGTTTTTTTGGAATTCTGGGGCGACCGAGCCCTATGTTGCCCCCCAAAGTGGTAGTACTCGGATAGATCTTTCTAACGAGCTATCGTACGCGTCAAACGGAGATCGTATGCCAAAGTTACGACCCCGGGAAATTGATGTACCAATTTACCCAAACGGGGCCCACAATTTGGCGTTTCATCTTCTAGGGTTAGGTTTCGGTATGTGAAGGGTTTTCCATTGTTTCTCAACAATAAATAGGCCTTCGAGCCTCATTGTAATACAGTTCAGAACAGTTCAGAGGCATGTAGCCATCACATCTCTTCTCAGAGATAAGCTACCATCGCCCTAGCTAGTTTATTGCCATTTCTGTTTGTAAGCATATGTCAGTATTTTCCATTAATGAAATGAAGTATTATTTCCGCTGCATCTTTGTGTATATGGTTATCTCTGTAATTTGTTGCGTTCCTGTTTAAAATCCGGATCAGTGGTATCAGAGCGGTCTGCTTTCTCTGTTTTTCTTTGCATGTCCCCAACGAGGTCGGGATATAAGGAGTTAGGGCTTGAACTGGTCGAACCTTTGCAAGACCGGCCTCGAAAATCCCGACGGCCTCCCATGGCGGATGAGAAGAAAGACGAGGGGGCAGGAGATCCTATCAAAATCTTGCTCGAAGAAGCCCTCGAGCGACAACGGAACGCGATGATGGATAGCTTTGCGCAGATCCTTCAGCGGCTACCCAGAGGCGACGCATCGGCTTCCAACAGCGACTCTGGAAATGCCACACCCTTCAAGGTACAAGTTAATTTTGAAATCCCCATATTCGAGGGTCAAATAGACGCAGATGCTGTAGATAAATGGTTAAATCTGCTAGATGGGTATTTTTCTGTTCATGAATTTTCAAGTCGGGAAAAGATTGTTTTTGCTCTTCTCAAAGCAGCCCCCCACGTCAAGGACTGGTGGGAAACCTACTGCGAGCAGAAGGATGAAAATACAGGCTCACTATTTTCAGCCGCACCCACTTGGAATGACTTCCGGGATGCCATCAAAGAGCAGTACTACCCTGTCGGAAGCTATGAGGACAAATACATCAAATGGACCACACTGCGACAGGGACGAGACCAAGATGTGCCGGAGTTCACAAACATTTTTCATACCCTTCGCACACAGTTGGGTATCAAAGATTCTGAGCTGCATCTGGTACTCAAATACCGCGGCTGCCTGCACAAATACATCCAAGAAGAGATGGTGTTCTTGAACATCTCCTCACTCGTCACAGCATACCGATACGCTGTCAAAATCGAGCAAAAGTTCAAACAGAAGAAGCGAGACTTTGGATCTACAAATCCGAAGCCCAAAGGACAAAGCCAAGGCGGGGTGACCCAAGATAACCCGTCGAAGCCACAAGAAAAGAACAACACCACGAAACCGAAGAAGGACACAGGAAAGTGGTGTGAGTTCCACAAGAGTCCCACTCATAACACAAGTGAGTGTCGGACCAAGCAGTCGTTGGTGGCCAAGTTGAAGGCTTCCGAATCAGATGCATATTCTGACCCTGAGCCAGAACCCGACAAGGGGAATGGCAAAGGGAAGCAGATCATTGATGCGGATCTCAGCGCCACTGTTGCCACTGCCAAGATCAAGAAAAATGAGCCCGAAGATCCAGAGGAGGGGGAGCGTCTTTTCCACTCACAGATGTGGGTGAAGGGTTCACCGCTGCAATTCATTGTCGACAGTGGTAGCCAAAAGAACCTGGTTTCAGCAGAGGTCGTGAAGCGGTTGGGCCTACCGACTACACCACACCCACAGCCATACAGTATCGGGTGGCTTCATGAAGGACGAGATCTGAAAGTTCGCCAGCAGTGCCGCCTTCCCTACAGCATCAAACCCTTCACAGACGAGGTATTGTGTGATGTTACACCTCTGGATGTTTGTGATGTACTAT
Organism: Pinus tabuliformis; assembly: GCA_031772625.1. Taxonomy (NCBI): domain Eukaryota; kingdom Viridiplantae; phylum Streptophyta; class Pinopsida; order Pinales; family Pinaceae; genus Pinus; species Pinus tabuliformis. The sequence continues at coordinate 766,288,800 of CM062805.1, forward strand.
TAGGCCAGCCATACTTATGGAGGCGACATGCTGTGTATGAGTCAAGGCCTCGTGCTGTCATTATTTCTTTGAATAATTCATTATACAGGATACCAGAGGTAGCCCCACCTACTGCCACATCCTTGATCACTACCAAGAAAGGCAGCAAGCTCATATCACAGACCAGGAAATTCATCTGTCTGGTTCACTCCCAAAATAAGGGGAAGATCGTTGCTACATCCATGACCCCTGCAAAGGGTTCCTCCACGCAGCAGCAGCAGAAAAGGGATACGGTCATGACAGAACACAGGAACAACTTCTCCTCACCCAAAGGGGTACCACACAAGTTTCAGGTGGGCAACAATGTCTGGTGGCATCGACAGAAAGAACGCCTTACCAGAACCCATCAGAAGCTCAGACCACACCGACATGGTCCTTACAGCAGTACCAAGGCTATGGGGAACAATGCTTTGGAGCACATCATTCCTCCATTCCTTCGCCTGCACCAAATGTTCAATGTGGACCATCGTCGACCATGCTTCCCACCATCACTGGACACATCAGAGATTGCAGGACAAGTTCAGCAGATGGAGGAACTCAACGCAATGGGGACCATTGCTTCCTAAGGGGGGAGGAATGATCCAGGTGGATATTGGTGGCCACCTGCCAGGTCCACCTGGACCCCCACCATTGTCTTTCTCAACATTTTCAGTTTCCTTAATTGTAGCACAGATTACTATTTTTAGCAGTTTTTCGGGTCCTGAACTTCCGGAGCCATTTTGAGGCCCTAAACGACGTTTTTTTGGAATTCTGGGGCGACCGAGCCCTATGTTGCCCCCCAAAGTGGTAGTACTCGGATAGATCTTACTAACGAGCTCCCCAAGTGGTAGTACTCGGATAGATCTTTCTAACGAGCTATCGTACGCGTCAAACGGAGATCGTATGCCAAAGTTACGACCCCGGGAAATTGATGTACCAATTTACCCAAACGGGGCCCACAATTTGGCGTTTCATCTTCTAGGGTTAGGTTTCGGTATGTGAAGGGTTTTCCATTGTTTCTCAACAATAAATAGGCCTTCGAGCCTCATTGTAATACAGTTCAGAACAGTTCAGAGGCATGTAGCCATCACATCTCTTCTCAGAGATGAGCTACCATCGCCCTAGCTAGTTTATTGCCATTTCTGTTTGTAAGCATATGTCAGTATTTTCCATTAATGAAATGAAGTATTATTTCCGCTGCATCTTTGTGTATATGGTTATCTCTGTAATTTGTTGCGTTCCTGTTTAAAATCCGGATCAACTAGTCAACACGAGAACTCTCATCATTGATGACAATGAGAGTCAAGATTCCCAAACACATCTTGCTAGGTATGAATGATTTTGCCGATGTCGAGTCACCTAGAAGATCTGACGAACAAGGGACATTAATGTATTCCCATTGTTTGTCAGCATGAGGACTTGCCATTGAGGCATGCAAGCCTCAAGGTGTTTTTACAAAGAACTTAGACTCAAAGGACTATGGACTCAATAATTTGCATTGAAGCAGGGCTTATTTGCAGAATGAAAATGATAAGAAACGGAAGATGAAAATGGAAGATGGCAATGGAGAACAGAAATGGCAATGGGCAATAAGCATGTGAATGAGCCTCTTGCTTTTATTTGTGGGTTATGAATGGACAAAAAGAGATGGAAAATGTATGTGAATGTAAATGGAAAATATGGAGTGAAATGAGGTGAATGGTTTATTATGAAGTATGGATGTGATGGAAACAATAGTATCTGAAAGTTTTTCAAGTGTTTGGATCTGATTTTGCATCAACATATTTCCTCTTTGTTGCTGATCATCCTCTTATGAAACAAATTGGTCTCTTAGAGAGACACCATCATCTTGTAGTCATTTGTCCTTCCTCTCGGAACCTGCAAAAAAACTAATACTTCTTCTGCAATGGAATGTAAGATTATCAAAGGAGAGAGGTGATCAATCTCTCTAGTTATGATATTTACACACAAAACTAAGAATTTGTATTAATGAAACAAGTTCTCAAAGGAAAAATCAAAAGAATTTATACCTGCTTTGGAATTGGACTTTAGCTGTAGAGTGTCGACGGTTTCTGTAGCTAAAAATCTTGTGTAAAAAGTTAGCCATTCATCTTTCATCATCAGTCCAAAATTAATAAATACCTTCAGAAAAGTGAGCAAATAACTTATTCATTTCATTGATTCAAAATTATTATTTTTTCTTGACATGCAACGACTTAGTGTGGTGACCCAGTGATAACACAAAACTTGACTTCCCTTTGACCGGGGTCTTTTTCATCGAATTGGATCAAATGAATAGGACACCATCCATATACTGACATTTTCCCAACTACCCATGTGGCTTGTTTTGCTTGATGACACCTGCAATCTAGAGTTTAACAAAAACAACTGCGGAAAGTTGAATCAGCTATGGAAAGTGGCTGCATTCCGCAGCTAAAAGACAATCAACCATCAGTTTTGAAATTCAGCACGCAATCCTCCAATTTTTGTATGATCAGTAGCAAGATCAATTGGTACCAAGGCATAGTTCTCAAAGCCACTGATTAAAGGAATTCTAGAAACTGGATTCAGCCATATGCTAATTATTGATTTACTCAAATTACTTAAAACCAGAGCATATAATCCACCCTCGCTGTAAGCGCAATTTGATAAAGATGAGCTTGATCAACGCTTTTCATGGGATTACGGGTTGACAGAGGTTGTTTTATTGCAGAGTTTTTGGCTGAAAGTATGGTCAGACTGCCAAGAACGTCACAATAAAGTTAAACACGTACACAGAACTTGTCAATGGAGACAAAATCCATGAGTATCAACACTTGTGTCGATATTTTAGCAAGTAAAACGCCGAGTCATAGGAATAGCTGTTAGATGGGTGCTTGGAGAAGTGCTTTTATACATTAAAGTCAAAATTAAATGCTAAAAATCTCCATGCCACATCTATCAATTGGCTGTGAAGAGCCGTATCCAACCGGTTCACGTAATGGAGTTACTCACTAAACAGAGCCGTTTTCAATTTGGATTGCTGTTAACAGGCGTGTGATGAAGTATGATTTCATTAACGACGGGAGGCGTGTAACCAGGAGTTGAATGCCACTGCACAGTTGATACCCAAATTGGAATCCCCTACCCTAGATAGCTGAATTAAATCAAACATCAAATTATTAGTTCATCAATTGAAATTCCGTTTTTTTTTTTTTTCACGTGGCAAGTAATAATGCATTCCAAAGAACCGAAGATATCTCCCAAACCACCATGAATTTCTAAAAACCATTTTTTGGTTATTTAATTGACCCTACTGGCAAAAAAACCCATGTTTTAGTTTTTCCAAATTCGCCTCTGTTCGGCCAAATTGCGCTCTCAAAGTTTGACGTTTTTCTCTGTTTACGTTTTTTTGAGTTAATGTTTTCACTGTTCTGCATTTTATGAATTTGTTGCATTCGGCTGTAAAATTTTCGAATTCAGAGGTAGAAGGATACACTTTATTTTCCAGTGGAAGTATGCACAATGTTGAAACACGTAATTTGGTTTTAGCCTCAAGGATATAAATGAAATTCGTGAAATGAAATTCTCTGTAAAATCGATTTCAAAGAAAGATTGTTTTTAGATGCAATCAACAGCAAATATGGTGAGCGAATTGCCAATAACCAGAACTCAAAAAAGTTCGTGAGGCCTTCAATAGAGATCATGAGCTCAACATTTTCTCTAGGAGTATTGATGACCGCGGCACGCTTTAAGCCTCTGTTTTTAATCCATTTGCACAGTTTATGTAGGCCATCCATAGGTTTCAGATTCTATTATTATCGAGAAATTTCCTATGTTGGCTTTCCAAAAACTTTCCAAAACCAAAAGCTTCCTATATGAGTAAGATGCATAGTCCAAATGAATGCAAATGGATTATTTACAAAGAGCTGAGGATACACTGAAATGAAATCATGAAGAGGCCAAAACATCAAATCAATGTGTATGCAGATTTTTCAGATTTTAACATTGGGAGGTTTCAAAAAAAATTCCACATAAATTGGATGCCACATACACTGTTTTGAAAGCCACACAAGGGGTTTTTTCTTTTATTTCAATTGGCCTCATCTTATTTTCTTTACAACAGTCCATGCAATTTGATATATTGAATTTGCACTTTTGATTTTTTAAATGTTTTTGCAGGTTTGTTTCAAGACCAAAGCTCAAGCAAGAATGCAGATTTTCTACTAAGGCCACAGTGAAAGCTAGGATTGAGGATAGCTATAGTTTTTTTTTTTTTTTGTACTTTTTTTTCTCTAAAATTGTAAAATTTTATAAAAAGGATTAATGATTTTCAATTTCAGGCAGCAAAGTCTTCAAAGAAAACATGCTAAAAATAGGACTTTGACTGAGGTCTTAGGCTTGTTATCGATCTGAGCTGGGTGACTAGGATAGGATCCGTGTCGGGAAAATTCTGGAGATGCCCATGTGGTCGGTTTCTTCATTGGACGCTTGTAACCTGCTAAACCTTGAAATTAGCTGCGAAATTCTCAACTAGCTGCGGAATCAGGCTACATTCCGCAACTAAGTTGCAAAACCTTATTAAAAGAGGACACAATGTTTTGAGGACCACTAGAAACCATAACCAGTCAATCTTAGACAATTTGAACCTATCAAAGCAGTTGGATTTCATCATTTTTTTTTTTGAATCAATTGAAATGATGAAGTTTATTTTGTCTCCCTTTTTTTTATTTTTTAACATAAAAATTCTTTTTTTCTGATCCTCTAGATCACACAAAGTGCAGGAGGAGAGCATACTCAAGAATTATTAATTTTTTTTTTACATAACAATCATTTTTCTGATCCTCCAGATCACACAAAGTGCAGGAGGAGAGCATACTCAAGAATTTTTAATTTTTTTTTTAGATGTAAGAAATAAGGTCTCCTAATTACACTTCCCCGCAACGACACCAAAATGTCTAGTCAATTTAACGTCTTAAATTGCTCTACATAAATTATCAATCCAGGTATCGTAAACTGATGAAGTGTGGTGCACCATATGTGCTTAGTTAACCTTTTTTCTTACTTCGTTGTTTTATAGTTTTTTGTTTTGTTTTGGGGTTTTGTTCTTGTTGATCTCTTAAAGTGTCTAATGCAAATGGAAATCCTATTCCTAAGTCTCTAGAAGGTAAGTATGGATACAGATTTTTAAGGCAATTATGTCCTCTATAATGATTTCCAGAACTTAACACTTCAGAAGGTCTTAGAATATACTAGTGATGACAGTAATGCTTGAACAAGAATGGAAAATGTGCTACTATTTAAACAAGTAAATAATGAACTACTGATCATGAAACTATTATCTCTGCTGTTGTCTAAATATAGAAAAGCGATTTAAGCTACTGCACTCAAAGAAATAAAAAATTGCAAGGAAAGTAAAACTAAAATCAAATTACACATTCATAATTCGACCCCTCACCAGTAGTCCCGCTATGGCTTTTGGAGGTAACCGTCAATGATATGAGCAATTTAATATCTAATTGCAAAAATGTAAAACTAAAATAAAATCACACATTCATAATTCGATCCCTCGCTAGTAGTCCCGCTATGGCTTTCAGAGGTAACCGTCAATGATATGAGCAATTTAATATCTAATTGCAGAAAAGTAAAACTAAAATCAAATCACACATTCATAATTCGATCCCTTGCTAGTAGTCCCACTATGGCTTTCGGAGGTAACCGTCAATGATATGAGCAATTTAATATCTAATTGTAGAAAAGTAAAACTAAAATCAAATCACACATTCATAATTCGATCCCTCGCCAGTAGTCCTGCTATGGCTTTCAGAGGTAACCGTCAATGATATGAGCAATTTAATATCTAATTGTAGAAAAGTAAAACTAAAATAAAATCACACATTCATAATTCGATCCCTCACCAGTAGTCCTGCTATGGCGTTCGGAGGTAACCGTCAATGATATGAGCAAGTTGATTTCTAAACTAACTAACAAAGCAAGTAAAGATGACTGAAATCAAAACAGAACTGGAATTAAAAAAACTAAGAAAAGCAAAGTCAGTAGAGAGGTTAATCTCATGTCACTATTTGATGCAAAAACATATAAAGAAAAACTAATCTACAATCAACCGGTTGAACACACTTACATGAATTAAAATTGCATGAATGGAAAATCTAATTTATCAAACTTGAAAGCAATCAAATGACATAATGAAATCAAAGAAAAATTACAAAATGAAATCTACTCTACCTTATATTCTAATATGCTCCATGACATCTACTTCACATCTCCTTCCATGTTGAGAACATCAAAGCTTTATTCAAATTCTTCAAAATTACAAAGTACAACAAAGCTCTCCAATGCTTTCCAAAGCCATCTCACAAGCTAACAAGCTAAGAATTAAGAACTCACCAGCTAACAAATGAATGAGAAAGATCTCCTATTTATACAAAAAGATGAGAAGTCATCTCATTAATTAGAGTCCATGAATCTCCCCCTCTACCTCTAGAGTCCTAATCAAAATAGGAACTGATAAGACACATGTCTTCTTAGAGTTACAATATAATTAGGAGATGTGACACATATCCTCATGATCCCATGATTCTTTCCACTCAAATTCGAATTTGGCCTTAGAGCACCACATAAGGGTCTTCTAGAAGCCTCCTTTGAACCTACACATGTCAACAATCTCAACCCATTTGTTAGGTATAAGCATATGCACATTATTTTCTAATTTTTAACCACAAATTCACTTAAAAACCTTAGAATTAATAAAGTTTGGAAAAACATAAATGTGGCCCAATGATAATGAAAGTGGGATGAATGTGGTGACATAGTAGTGAAATGGAGGTGATATAATGGACATAATAGTGAAAGTGTAATGGAAATGAATGTCATTTTCAAGACTCAACACATCCCTATCCCACCTAGTTTTAATTCTTCTTCCCCCCTTGCTAAGGACTTCATTCCCCCTATCGCTCCAATATTTTAGGCTAGAATAAAAAGTTATGCTTCGAGGCTAAGAAAAATTTCCCTTATTATTCATTTGTCTTTAGGCAGGCTCACTTTGGATTTTCCTCTGATAATCATAGTGGGAAGGAAGTCCAATTTCCATAAGTATTAAGAGAAAGCAAGAAAGGAAATTAAGAGAGGAAAACAAGCATTTGTAGCTAAGGCCCTTAAATCAAATGAATCCTTTCCCAAAGGTGCTCCATGATAATCCTATATTTCAATGTGAGTGGGTTAGGGGGAGCCACAAAAAATATTTCCCTCAAACAGTTGTTGGATATTTATCGCCCAGATGTCCTTATGGTCAAAGAGACCATGTGTGCAGGCTATAAAGCCTATAAATTATTGGAAAGTTTCCAAAAGGATTGGACATATTGCCACTTAGATGTGGACAAGATGTTGGGAGAGTTAATAACTAGTTGGAGTAGGGATTGCAAAGCCATTGCTTCTTCTTTTCTCCCTTCTACAATCATGGTAAGACTTTCGTTAAAATATCAAGTTAATTCTTTTTCTTCACTTAATGTTTATGGTCCTTACTTTGATAGATAAATATATTGGGAAGGCTTGGCTAATGAAAGAGATTTTGAGGATAAATACATCATTGTTGGCAGAGGCCTAAATTTTACTCTAGGGTTGTGGGAAGTTTGGGGATGTCATCCATGCCTGGATCTGGCTCATTGATTTTTCTTTGACTTCACATCAACAATCACTTAGTGGATTTGGATCTGACTAATATTTCTCTAACGTGGTCGAATGGGCACTTCACATCAACAACCACTTAGTGGATTTGGATATGACTAATATTTCTCCAACGTGGTTGAATGGGCACTCGAAGGTATCTAGGTGCCTATTTAATTATTTTTAATTTTTATTTAATTATTTTATTTTCTATATATATATATATTTATTTATTTTTGAGAACATTTTGGGGCTAATAGATGATTTGGTAGATGAATGGGATAACTATGTGGATCTTCTAGTAGATTCTTAGGTTCGACTTTGTGAAAATGTTGATCATACACATTATTAGACTAAGAATCTCAAAACTAGATATTTCACATCTAAGTTGGGATACATTTCTTGGTTTGAAGGAAATTTCACTGAAGCAATATCTTGGTGGTGGAAGGTCCTTTAAAGTGTCAAGGAACCACAGAAATCCAAATTCTTTTAATTGTTAGATTTCAATAAAAAATCCTTACCTGTGACAAGTTGCAAAGAAGGGGATGGTATGGCCCAAACCATTGCCGTCTGTGTAAGCTCTAGGAGAAGTGACATGAACACCTTTTTTTACAATGTGGTTGCACTAAGTAAAAATGTAGAAATATGTTGTCAAAGTTGAATCCAAATCACGGTAGGATGGGCCCCTCATTATCAAATGTCTATAGAATATGGTGGAAGGATAAAGTAGTTGTGGCCTTCTCTCGTTTACCTTGTTTGCTAATATCACATGTATGGTGGGTTCGAAACCAAAGCATATTATAAGAGAAGTCGATTCCTCTATAGATATGTGTAGCAAAGATAGTGGCGATGGCACATGAACACAAATCAGACCCAAAACTGTCTCGCTCTAGGAATTTGGTTATGCCAATGATTGACTTTGGATATCAATGGGGGTTTTTTGATGGTGCTAGCCAAATCCATCTGCCTCATTGTAGAATGGGGATGGTCCTCCATCTCAACCAATCTCACTTTATTCGATCTATATATGCACTAGGAAGAGGATCAAATAACAACACAAAGTTTGTAGCCATATGGATGTTGTTGGAGCTCGCTAGGGAAAATGAGGTTTCATTTCTTCAAGTGAGGGGATATTCAAAACTGGTGATAGAATAGGAAAATGAAAAGGAAGAGGTAAGAATAATGGTTATGGAGTCTCTACTATCTGACATCCATGAAACTACAAATTCATTTGAACTTATTTATTGATTGCACATTCTCCATGAATTGAATATTGAAATTGATACATTGTCCAAAGAATCTCTCAAATTGCATGTTGGTTATTTTAATTATCATGTCTTTTTGGACGGGGAGGAGGTTGAGTCCATGGGGACAAACCTCTCCTACTAGACATGAAGTATTTTTATGAGCTGTGTTCAGTTCTTGTTTTCTGGGAAGTACTTTTTTATGATAAAGCTAAGTATGGGGCCTCCTAGGGCCAATAGACTTAGTCAAGATGAAGAAAATAAGGTGGTTAAAACTCTAATAGAAACAATATAGTCAATTTATGTACATATTTTTTTCTATATAAATATATATGATTCCTCTTCGTGAAAAAAGAATAAACTAATATATACAAGATGGTATGAATATATTTTGTTGCATTTGTATGAATGTATTTTTTTTACTATAAATATTTACCTATTTGTCATGATAAAACATTAGGTAAATAAATTTTAAATAATTGTTCACATGTACTTTCTCTTGATAAGATCTAAATTTCCATTTGATTTTAAGGAAAATGGTTCAATCCTCATTTATAGATTCTATAAGTAAATAATGTTTTTCTTATATTAGCATTTTTTTTTAAGTTCGGTTGGTGAGACATGTCCAAGGGATTGAACTTCTGATCACTTGGATACATAAGGGCTTGCCAACATGAATTTTACCAATTGTGCTACCACCCACAAACATTTTTCTTATATTAGTTATTTTCTAACAAATAATACTCATTAATTGTGTATTTAGTCATATTAAGTTTAATTATTTACTATGTATTTTCTAACTTATCTCGTAACGGCTAAGCTACCATGTAACACTTGTTTTATTATTTTCTTCTAAACTCCTTTATTTTATTATTTTGTTCCACATAGAGGTTTCACATGAATTTATTTTTCTTAATTTTTAATTTGTTTCTTTTTATTTCATGCACACCACCTCTCTCTAGTGTTAGAACTCAATCAACATTTTATTTCCATTATTTATAAGTTTAGAATATTCTCTCCACATGTTTTAAGATAGCAAGAACACTTAATGGAGTTAAAGTTACTTTATTTGTTTTTTCTAAAGTTTGATTTAAGTCTACCCCATATTCTATTATTTTCAAGTTCATCTAATTTTAAAATAAGCTTTTACTCTAAACTCACTTTTAATTACACTCTTTAACTTTAATGCTTTTCCCCATTAACTTGAAATTTAATTCACCTTTTTGTTTCTCGATACCAACAATACGAAGTCGGTTGTGCCCTTTGAGTACTTCCTCATGAATTTCCAAGTGTGCCACAACACTTTCCCTTCAAGTATCCATCACTAATTGATACCAATCATGCCAAGTTGCTTGTGTCCTTGAATAACTCACGAAGTTTCACGGGTGCCACAATACTTTCCCTTCATGTATTTATGACTAATTGAAGGGAACATAGGCACCCCGCTGAAGACAATTGTTAACTCTAGTGTCGTCATTTGTTGTGAGACTAATGGTGACTAAGGATTAAGGTGTCCACTTTAATGCACACCCCTTAGTGAAACCTCATGAATGATCAAATACATTATCCAACCCTCATGACATTGTTCAACTTCAAGGTGAATGTGCCCAACAACTTCCAACCCAAGCCACAATTAGAGTGCCGGTGAGTGGAATTAGGGATGTTGTCCCACCCCTCCAAGAAGATCCAATCTGCTCCATACAACACCATCATCCATGTGTGAATAGTTCAGAAAGCATGTAATACATGTTTGCATACACTAACCCGACATTACTATTGTTTAAAAATATACATATATCACTGATAAATTCAAATTTCAGTATCAACTTGCTCGATAAGCGAACCGTTATCACTATCCCTTGTGCACCTATGCATCCCTGTGGTCTCATGCCACACTCGAACAATTGTTACTAACATCTAATCATAAATATATGTCATCACAATATATGCATGATAAAAAATATGAAAGTAATCTAAATATCAACTATTATCATAACCATCAACATAGCCTAGACTAATAAACGAAAGAATCACACCATGAGTCCTTATCACATGAAATAACAACCAGATCATCAATGCCTGGTGTTCTCAAAGAATAAAGTGTATTTCATAGTATTTGTCTCATAAGTCAAAGTAAGACTTAAAATGTATATCTCATTGTCAAGGTAAAATAGGGTATTACACTATTACCATGTGATGGAACAAATATATGCATTAGCTCATCACATATTAGTCTCTATATGAGTTTAGGATATCATGTAGGACCCTAAGCTTGGACCGATATGGGTGAACCTTACCTATTATATGATGTTAATAATATGTCATGGTTTTGGTGTCCTCAACCTACTTAAGAACTTATGGGTTTTTTAGGCTTCTTCTTTGCATTCATCTAATAAGGATAATACTCCTCCACCTCTATCGCCACCATATTCTCCAATATTGGCTAATCACCATATCCTCCATTAGAAAAGAATTTATCATCTCCCCCACTACTATATTAGGCACTATTAGGATATTTAAACACTTACGAGAGAGTTAAGATTAACTTGGTCTATTGTGTCTTTAGGTAAACATGTGTTTCTCTTTAATGTGTGTTAGAATGCCTTTATAGTTATGTAATCCAATGATCATCATATGTTCTAGACAAAATGTGATTTGACAAATCATATTATTCATAATAGTAATGTCTATTGATCCATGGTTTCACATCTAATTGGTCCATGATCTCTATTTAAAAAGCATGGGAAACCATTTTCTCTACTCTTGATGATTGTAAATCCGAATAAATACAAGTTGGTGATGATAGATCTCATAGTGTTGTAGGTAATGAAATAGTTCAATTAGATGATGATCATTTAAATGATGTATCATGTGTTCCAAATATCTCTTTCAACCTTCTATCAATATATCAAATTCATCATTCATGTGAAGGTAAAATAGTAAAACTTTCACCGCACCAAGTTGTAATCAAGGATTTGAAAAATCCTAAGCATGTCCTAGCAATTGGAATTGTTGATGATTTTAACATGTTGAACAATTTTGAAAACTTAGGGTCATAATATTTTCCATCATTTTTTTTAACAAAAGCAAGTAGGAGATATATTAAATCCACACTCGGAATGTGGCCAAAAAATGGGGAAATGTTTACATGCTTTCCAACAATTTCACATCCGTTGAAAGATACAAATTATAGCTTACAGAAAAAACTAAAATATGGATAGATAAGCCTTTGGATGAGCACATCCCATTATTTCCACCAGTATTGTAGATTGAAATTTCACTTTACAAAACAAATTCATTCAACATTTTTGGAGTTGTGAGACAAAGATATATATATATATATATATATATATATATATATATATATATATATATATATATAGAGAGAGAGAGAGAGAGAGAGAGAGAGAGAGAGAGAGAGAGAATTTTGTGTTTCTTGTTGCTTCCGCTATCCACACTATTCTCCCGGTGATCAACTTGTCTATTGAGCCATGAGTCCACTAGATTATGGCGAAAAGCATCCATTTCATCATTCTTCCTAGCGAGTTTCTCCTTTAGAGCTTGGTCTTCTTCCACTAGAAACTTGATTTAGTAGGCATGGATGCATATTGTCCAAAGATATGCCCAGGTGGGAGTCAAAATATTGAAATAAAGAACAAGCTCTAGGAACTAGAAATTGAGATCCGTTGAGCTCTCATCCTGGCCTGGGTAAATGCCTCTCCTTGTTGAGGAAATATTCTAGAGCCAAGGCCTCATAGGCTTTTGAGAAGTCTCTATATTGTTGGAGAGACTTTGAAATTTATAATTGGAATTCTGACACTTCAACAACCTTGAAATAACTGATTCTTGGTAGACAGAAGATGAGAGCCATATCCAGACCCAAGGGCTTGCACACATGATGTCCAACTGAAGCGAGTTCAAGGAATAGTGTGCCATCCTATAACTTCATTGATAATGGATTGACCTGCTTCTAATTGACACCCCCTATTTGCTTGGGCATCAACTTCAACATTTTGTGCTCTTAATACATGGAAGAAATAAATATGAGGGAAATGTTTAAGTTCTATGAGGAATATACATAGCAAAAGCTTTAGGTGATTATTACTAGGATTGGATTTCTTGATGACGTGTTGAATTGATAAGAATGAATCCCCAATCACAATTAACTTGTTTATGCCTTGATCCTTGGTGATCTAGAGTCCAAGCAAGAGGCCATATAACTCGACCATATTGTTTTTACTCAAACCTAGACCCAAACTATACCTTATTTCCTATTGCTTTCAAAGGTAGATAAGTATCCCTCCCCCTCCTGTGACTCCTAGATTCTATTTTGCAGATCTATCAAAAAATAAGATCTAGCAATATTGTATTGATTTCCAATTAGAAAATTCCTCGTCGAAGAGAAAAAAATTCTAGTATTTCTAGGAAGAGAGAAGTCCCTAAGGCAAGGTAGGGAGAGAGCCAAGAGGATCAAAGAGCGATGTTACCCATTGAAGCTCTAATAGATACAAATTAGGATCCATAGCTTTAAGCTTACTCATATTAAATTCGATATAGAAAGATAGATATTTGAGGGACGTAGCTTTAGTGGGGATGCCTTTGTTTTTAAAGATGGAGTTTTTCCGAGACAACCATATTTTCTAGTAAACATATTTTGATATAGAGCACCATAACCATTTCAGGTGAGGCTTACCCACGCAAGACCCTTTAATCTAGTGTTTGATCCAATTTGAAATATATGCCGAAATATCCAAGGGCCAATGCATTCTTTCCTACAATGGGCTAAGCACTAGAGACCATACCTGATATGCATAAGAGTAGGATAAGAAAATATGAGGTATGGATTCTTCCTGATGGTTGCACAATGGACATCTAAAAGGGCCTTGAATCCCTCCTTTTCTCAAGTTTTCAGTAGTAAGGATTTTCTTATGTGTTAGTAACCCAAAAAAGATATTTACCTTTGGTATTGCATTGTTTTTCCATAGATGTTTCCATATAAGCAATTTTGGAGGAATCTATATTTGAAAGAGGATGTCTTCATACCAAGCTTTGACAGTGTAGATATGATATTTCCATCCTATATTGTCTTCAACAAAGTGGTTTAGTGGAAACATCCTGAAAGTATGGATTACAAATGTTTCCCTTGTTGCTGCAGATTAGGGGGGAATATTTTTGAGCAACGACTTGTTCCATCTGCCGGAATGTTTCCATTTGATTAGGTGAGAAATTTTGACAAATCCTTTATTAACCAAATACGTCTTGATAGGAGTAAGGTCTTCCATTTCCTGCAGGTGGAGTCTCTTATCACTCAGGTTGTCCCTTGGCTCCTTAAGGGATACGGCTGAGGTAACCACAAACCAATCTTTGGGATGCAGGTCCTAGCCTACCTGCAGTCAGAGAGGGCTCTCTCTTTATGATTTAACTTTGTTTTGGGTTGATTTTAGGATAGTTATGGTGTACAAGGGTTTTGTTTTGATTTTGGTGGGAAGGAGATGTTTTCAAGCAGAGTTGGGATGCATAGTGTGAGAAGTTCAAACCATTGGGCATGGCGTCATGGATTAGAGCTTGCTGTTGCATTTTCTAGGTCACAAGAGGAATATAGAGTAGGATAGCTACATATAGAACAATATCAGGCTGGAATAAAGATGGAATGAAGGTAAGAGATGAAAGGCAACTAAGAATCTTTCATTAGCTAACAGAGAGGGAAGGTGAATGAAATTTTGTAAAGGAGCAGTTAAGAATTCCTAAAAAACAGTCATATGTGGAAGAAACAGGGTAAACATGATCATTTAAGTATGCATATTCATAACTATTTATGAAGAAAACATATAGAAATAACAAGAACTGAGCATAGGGTGCAGTCAAGCAAAACCTAAGCTATTCTTTTTTTCTTGCTATTTAGATGGTAAGACAATGATGCATAAACATATGAAAACTGTAAACAGAGGTAGGAAAACTTATTGAGCCATGTAGTAGCACATGAATTCCACAGTCACTCTTTAACCATTAATAACACAACAGTCATTTCTTCATCCAAAGCATTCCAGCAGTCTTTGATTACAGAACTTCTCAAAAATACAGCGCAAGTCCAGAATGAGGAATATCAACCAACCAACCCTTTAAACAATGAATTAGGGTGGTTTATATAGGGAAAATATCTAAAAAATATCTATTACAGCAGACCTTAAACAGGTCTGAGGGAAATGAGTTCTTTAGCCTAATTTTGTCCTGAATTTAATGCAAGAAAATATTTGAGTTGCGCTGGAGGCAACTGTATCAAAATGAGTTATTATGGTGTCCTTTTGGCTCTGTGCTGTTCATTTAGCCATAACTGTGCTTTGGGCTTTGATCCCCTGCTCTCGAGTGGTTTTGATGTGCATTAACTGTGATCTGAAAGTCTTAAACGGCTTCACCGCTTTCTTTGAATTTGCTTGGGGGCCTTTAATGTTCACCTGCTTTGGTATTGCCGATCTGATACTCTTTGCCGCTTCACTGATACTCTTTGCCGCTTCACTGATACTCTTTGCCGCTTCACTGATACTCTTTGCCACTTCACTGATACTCTTTAATTTAATCTGGGCTTCATCTTTCCTCTGATACTCTTGAAATTGTCAAATCACCCCTTTTCTGAACCTATATGAAGAAATCTTGTCAAATTGCGAATATTCGGGCCTGCTGGTAGCCGAGAAATAGGCAGCCTTCCATTTTGACCATTTTTTCTTAGCGATGCGTGATTAGCGCTAATCGCGCCTAAAAAACTGCCTAAGTTTTTCATTTTGGGCATCCTGTGCTGCGATTTCGCGCTTCGCTCCTTTTCCGGTGATGACGTCAGTGGTGGGTCCCGGTACGGCAGTGACGTGGCAGTACGGCAGGGTGATGCGGTGGCAATGACAAGTAGCAGTGGAGGGTTGACGTAGAGGTGACGTAGCACTGACGTGGCGCTGCCGTCAAGGGTGGATAGACAGAAGGAAGTTTGTGGTTTCATCGGACCGCCTTCTGTACGAGAGCGGTAATTGTCAGAGGGGCTCCGACGCAATAAAAGGCGGACACATGTCTTCTGTACGATGGTAAAACTGCCAGGCTATCTGAGGATAACCGTCGATCGTCAGGGAGGATCCTAAATCGCCAAGAGTCATCGGATCTAGGAGGGCGGATCGGAGGGCTGACGGAGTGCGGAGGTGGCGACAGGTTTATGTGCGGGGGCCTGCGCAAATATTAAATTAATATTTATATGGCTGGGGGGCCAAAAATTTGGGAAATACGGGTTTTTGAGGCCTCGAAAGGGGTCCGATAACCTAAAAGGAATTTCACGCTTTTGGAGGAGTTCAAAGGCACTTGAGAAGGGTTTTGTGTGTTTTGAGAAGGGTTTATGGCCAAAAAAGGGGTTTATGCCTTGGGAAAGGTAAAACACGGCCAAAGATGGATTTTATACATTTGGAGGGGAATTTTATGCATAGGAATGAGTCCTAATGCATTTTAGAGAGGCAACTTGAGGGTTCTGGCTAAGTTTCAGGCAAACTTAGCGATTCCCAAACATAGTCAAGGTTATCTTTCAACCAGAGGGAGGGGATATGTACATAGGGGAGCTATTTAGTGCTTTTTAGTAAGGAGAAGGGAAAATAGATAGGGATTTACATAATAATGTTAGAAGTTAGTATGAATTTGTGAGGTGAAGTGTAGGGGAGAGGCTAAGTTTGTGAACTGAAACTTTAAACATAGGAAGTGAATGGACTGTGGATAAATGATTTTTACACAAGAAATGTGGCTTCTTTTCACTGAAGAAAGTCAAAGCTTGACTTAGTATTTTTCAAAAAATGAAGTGGTAACAGGACTGGTTGGGCAGATCCCAAGGTCCTCAAGGGGATGTTAGTGAGTGATTTGGGGAATAAGCAGAAGGGGGAATTAGACATGCCTCGTTTTAGCTCCTCCAAATGAAAAATTGCCTCATAACTGTGATCTGAATAGATATAACACCTGAAAACATGAAATGGATCACATAGCTTGATTCTGCAACCACAAAACTACTTACCCAGCCTACTTGCCTAGCATTTTTTCTTATTTTTGCATGGGTGCACTTAGACTTGCAGACCCTGATTATCTTCTTTTCTTTTGACTGCCCTCCTATCTAAATGTACCCTTATATCTTCCAAGGGCCCAGATTAAGTAGTTGGGCTCCTTCATTTCTCTACCTAGCTACTGATCTGCCAAGTTTAAGCTGTTTGGACAGATATTCATTCTCTAGTCTAAAACAAGCAATTTAAACCATGGCATGGTCCAGATTAAACTGTTGGGCCATCCATCAAACTAGCAATGGCATTTTGAACTAGCCACTTTCCTGTTCTTTCTTTGGGGTTCATTTTTATCATTTTTTCTGACCAATTTACTCTTTTTTCCCTTTGATAATTCTTTTAGGGCATACCGTCTTCACATTTTTTAACTTTCCACTAATGCCTTTTTATACAAAATATGGAACCTTTGCAACATGAAAAGATGACATATTTGGCATGTAAAACAGTCAATCATGAAATATGAAACCTATTGCAATAGGAGGCTAACAATGGCTCCACTTGGGGATGGTTTTTCAGGATGAAAAGCCAAGAACAGCAGGTCAGAATGCCTTGATCTTCACTTGTTGTTGTAAACTGAAAATTTCCTTCTTGTCAATGCCTTTGACTGAATTCTCATAAGCTGATATGCAGTATTCTTTTGAGCTGAATTGCAGAAAAATTCCAGCTCCGCTTCTTGCCTTTTAGGTGCTTTGTAATCATATTAAAATCCGCTTGAGCACTTCTTTGTAATTATTTCAAAAACGGAGATCTGAAATAGAACTTTCTTTGATCTTTCCTTCAAAATTTCCTGCATTGTTCCCTCTTATTGGCCTGTTATAAGAAAAAGTGCTGAAAATACTAATATTAATGTACAGATAGTATACAGAACTGCGCTGCCTTCACCAAATGGGATCATGATAGTGCTTTAGCATTCGGCCATTGACAGGGCCTTCTTCAGCTGTGATGCCATCCAAATTCTTTAGAAAATATGTGTTGTTACCTTGAATAGCAGAAATAATTAAGGGGCCTTTCCACAGGAAATCAAAATTTCCATGCTTTCCTTTGTCCTCTCTTCTTGAATCCCATCTTAAGACTTTGTTGCCTATGTAGAAATCTTCAGCCTTGGTTCTTTTGTCAAACATTTTCTTGAGCTTCTCTTGTAAAATCTGAGCTCTGTCGTACACTTGCTCTCTTTTTTGCTGCAAATGGATGGTTTGGTTTATTCTTCTTTGGATATCATTTGGCTTTGCCTGTATTTCTTGTAGCAATTTGATAACAGGGATTCCCAAAGAAGAGGGGAACTTGGCCTCCATGCCATAGACTAAATCATATGGGCTCATCCCTATGGACCTCTTGGTTGAAAACCTGTCTTCCCATAGGGCGTTTACAAGCTTTTTGTGCCAGTTCTTCTTGTTCCCCTCCAAGACTTTCTTAATGATGTTAATCAGACTCTTGTTGGATGATTCGGCCAAGACATTCCCTTGAGGGTAATAGGCTGTGGAGTGGCCTAAGGTAATGTGGAATTTGTGGCAAAAACTGATCATTTTCTTGGATTTGAAGGCAACAGCGTTATCTGTAATGATCTTCTCAGGATAGCCAAATATGGACGAAATGTTGGTTTCAAGGAATTGGATGATGGTGGAGTCATTGGCTTGCCTACATGGTATGGCTTCAATCCACTTGGTAAAGTAATCTGTGGCTGTTAGAATCCACTTATGCTGGCCAGAAGAGGATGGATGGATTTCTCCAATGAAGTCAAGACCCCATTGTTGAAAAGGCCTCTCGGTTGAAATAGGCTTAAGGGGCAAGGGGAGAAGCTTTCTTTTGCCTTCAAAGATTTGGCATTTGTGGCATGAAAGAACAAACTTTCTCACATCAGCAAACAAAGAGGGCCAATAGAAACCAACCCTTAGTATTTTATCAGTAGTGGACTTCCAATATAAGTGCCCTCCACAGTCCCCTGCATGGAATTCTTTCATGACACTGTCAGTTTCATTCATAGTTAGACAATTCAACAATATTCCTTCATGATTTTTCCAAAACAGGGCACTATCTAAGACACAAAACTTTGATGCTTTCATCTTTAAAAATCTCTTTTTGGTTATGGACAACCCTGGAGGAGCACACAGGTTTAACAATATAAAACATATATCATCATACCATGGGGATTGCAAAAAATCTTGACTGATCTGTGGAGTCGCCAGCTCCTGTTCATTGTCCAGTTGATTAATGTCTAAGGCTTGGAAATTGGTTTCGGACATTAGTTTGGCTAAACCTTGTCCCTTTATCAGCTTGGTGGGTTTTATCTCAATGTCATACTCAAGGATATTGGTAATCCATTTGCCTCTTTTGCCTTCTATGACTTCTTGAGTTAATATGTCTTTTACAACAGCATTTGGTACATAAGCAATCACATGTGAATATAAAATGTAAATTCTGAAATCTTTGATTGCTTTTACAAGGGCACATGCTTGCTTCTCGATGATTTGGTACTTCAAGGGTGCATCTCTAAGGGCTCGACTAAAAAATGCAATTGGCTTTTCATTTCCCTGATCATTTTTCTACAAAAGGACAACAGCAATGGTGTGTTCAGATGCAAATGAAAAAATGATGAAATCTTTATCAAATTGAGGACTTGTGAGGACTGGGGCTTGGGTTAAGGCAGATTTTATGCCCTCAAAGGCTTGCTTGGCCTCTAAAGTCCATTTTACCTTGGAATCCTTCTTTAACATTTTATTTAGCATTCGTATCAGCTCGGCCAAGTTTGGGATAAATCTCCTTAGGAAATTGATCTTTCCTAGGAATGCTTGAAATTCTTTGATGTTTCTAGGATAAGGGATTTGCAAGATGGCTTGAATTCTTTCAGGATCAATTCTAATCCCATCTTTTGAAATGATATGGCCTAGCAATTTTCCTTCTTTTAGGCCAAAGAGATATTTCTTGGGGTTCAAGGAAATGCCATATTTCCTACATGTTAGGAACACTTGTCTCAAATGTTTTAGGTGCTCTTGATCAGATTTTGAGAAAGGAGTAAGGTCATCAAGGTAAACCACTAGGAAATCATTGATTTCCTTGGCAAATGCAATGTCCATGGCCCTTTGAAAGGTAGCACCTGCATTCTTTAGTCCAAAAGGCATCTTCACATACTTAAATGTTCCCCACAGTGTTGTAAAAGCTGTCTTGTCTTGGTCATCCGGGTGAACAAGTATTTGATTAAAACCTGAAAAGCCGTCTAGCAAAGAAATTCTTGATGACCCCACTACTGTTTGTAGAATGTGGTCCATTTTTGGCAGAGGGTAGTGATCTTTAAGGGAGACTTGGTTCAGATTTCTTAAGTCCACACATAGTCTAATCTCCCCTGTTTTCTTCCTTGTGGGAACAAGATTGGATACCCATTCTGAAAATCTAATGGGTGCTATGATACTAGCGTCAAACATTCTTTTCACTTCTTTCTCAATCAAAGGGAGGAGCACAGGATTGATTCTCCTTAGCTTCTGTTTGAAGGGCTTTTGATTTGGTTTTAAGGGAATGGTATGTTGAATAACAGAGGTGTCATAGGACTTAAGGTCCTCATAACTCCAGGCAAATACATCTTGAAACTCTTTAAATAAATCAACATATTTTGGTTTTTGATCGGGAGGCAAAGGCTTGGACAGTTTAATCATTTTGGGCTTTTCTGCTGTCCCAACATTACAGTCTCCCACAACAGCGTTTAAGGGCTACATTTTTGGCTTTTTGGGGACATCGTTTGAATCAAATATGTCTTCTAATGGAGTGAGGCCAATAGGTATAAAATTGTCTTTTAAATCAATCACTTCGGCCTCTGCTTCATCTATTTCTTCTGAATGAATTTGCTTCAGCTCTTGCATGTTTTTCTCCTCAAAAATGGTTGGGTGCAACATTTGATTTGCTGCTTCAGCTGTTATAGTTTGCTCATTTTGGCTCATTTGCTGTTGTGGTTCATCCATGGTAACTTCATCAATGATTAAGCTTGAGAATTCTTGCTGTAAGGTAAGAAAATTGTTGATTTGAGCATCATCCTCAAACACTTGCCAATCTTTGATATTGTTAGGGATAGCAGGTCTGTGCTTTATCTCAGCAGTAAAGTGGTAATTGGGCTCAAAGGGCAGCCTGCAAGTGCTAGCAAAAGTAGCTATACTATGAGCATGCATGTTATGGTTTCTAGAAATCTTAGCAAGCTTGGATTTGGTGAAGGAATTGAGTATTTCTGTGGCAGCGGACCTATAAGCTCTTAGCCTATTGTCACTAGTAACAAAGTTACCTTTCATCTGTTGAATGATCAAATCAGAGTCACCTAGAATGGACACTTTTGCAGCTCCTAGAGCTTTGAGCAGTTTAAGGCCTAAAAAGAGAGCCTCATACTCTGCCATGTTGTTGGTGCATTCGATGTTTAGTCTGTAAGCATGACCCTCTGCATGGTTGTTATGTGTATTGTGAATCCATATTCCTTCCTGTGCTCCTAGCTTATTAACAGAACCATCAAACTCTAAATACCATGTGATTTCTTGCTTGTGGTTAGTATTAAGAGTTTCAGTGATTTTAGGATTGGGTGGACCTTGGTTTTGTGCTTCATGTGGTTCCTCTTGTATGCTGGTTGCACTAATTGTTTTAGCAGTTTCATGGGTATGGGCAATCGACTCTTGATTGATGCATGTTTCTTGTTCTAAAGGCAAAGGCTTCTCATCAATGGGAGGGCAGCTTTCATTATTGAACAATATAAAGGAATCCATATCAGAATGGATTGAGTAAATGGGAAAGTTTTGGGGTTTTTCCTCACTACTTACCACATACTTCATCAGTGTTTCTCTATACAGTCTCTTTGGTTGCCCAAAGACTGAAATAGTGGCATAGGAGAGATCTAGCTGGAGAGATCCTTGGAGTTTTGCTCCCCAAGATCTTGATAAGAGCATACCGTACTTTGGTGGAATGTCAGCAACCACCACGTCCATTAGGATCGTTTTGTTGGGAAATTGGACTAAAGACACACAAAGGTCTTTGATTAAGCCTAAACACTTGACCTGGCTAGAATCAAATGAGAATAAGTCTTTGTAGGGTCTAGTGATATCAAGGTTTAGCTTCTCCATTACAACTTTGGGCATTAAATTGTGTGAAGCACCTGAATCAAACATAGCATTGTGCAACACTTTATCATGAATGTGCAAACTAACATAAAAGGGTAGAACGACTCCATGTCCTGATTTACCATTGACCTCATGACCAAAAAGTAATTTAGGTTGATTATTTAAGACATTAACATCATCCCTGTTCTCTGGTATTTGCAGTGATCTTTTGATTTGTTGTCTGTACACATCATGTTTGGCAAGCTCAGAGAGAGGAATAGATATCTTTAATTTACCAATTTCTGCTTCTAAATCAAAAGGTTTTTCTGACTGTGTTTTAGTATTGTGACTAGCAGATTTTCCCTTTTCAATTGTATCTTCAGTGATCTTCTCTTGGTTATCAGTGATTTCTTGAGATTGTTCTGTTTTGGGAAGGCTTTGAGGAGTGCTATTTACATTGTCATTTAAGGGAAAGGAGACAAAAGGCTGGTTATTAGAGGGCTGCATGTCAGATACATCCTCTATGGTCACTTCTTTTAATTTTGGGACTGTTTTGTCAGCATGTTCTGTGATAGCGGTCTTGTCCTTTACTTTCTTAGCTAGCCTGGCATCCTTTGGCTTGATGGGATCAGACACGTCAATGGTTTTTGTTCTCAATTTGTATTGTTTATGGACTTCGTAGGCATCCGAATCATAGCCTTGTTTGAAGTCAAATGACTCTCCAGACTTGGTCTGAAATTGATCTATATCATGGTCATCTTGGGTTAGAAATACTTGTTGTTCACTTTTCAAACCCATCAAGTTTATGTTAGTGTCCTCTATTTTCTCATTAGATGTGGATGCTGCAGCATAGTTTTCATGAAAAGGAGGTCTTATATCATGGTCAGGACTTGCCCTTGCAACGTTTGGGTTCTGATTTTTTCTAAAGTTTGGATTTCTGATAGGATTGTTTTGTTGTCCTTCCCATGAAGCTTTTCTTTCAATAGTTCCCATTCTATTTTCAAAGGTGTCCATACCTTTGATGATTGTGTCCAATTTTTGCTCAAAGGTTGAAGGTTCATCTTTGAAAGTGGTTCTTCTCTCAGCTCTTGCTCTATTTCGTTTGGCAATCAGATTTGCCTCCACACTAACAACTACATTCTGCATGTCTGCTAAGGTTTGAGGGGATCTTTCTCTTAACTGATAAGCCATGTCTGAATCAAATCCATCAGGGAATTTGTATAAAGCAAGATCAGGTGGAGGTCTAAGGTTTTGTGGAATAGCGTTATAAACATTGTTAAACCTGGCACAATAGTCTAAGACAGCTTCTTGAGGGCCTCTTTTGATAGTGTCATACTCGGATAATATGTGTAGAGGGTCCTTATTATTTTCCCATCTGTTAAGAAATGCTTGGTAAAGGGCCTCTGGGTCAGCTATGGAATTTGGAGCAAGTGCTCTAAACCAAGGCCTTACATCTCCTGTTAAACTTTGGACAAAAATATTCATTCTTACACTATCATCATCTATTTCATAACTCTCAAAAAAGTCCTGCATTTTCTTGGTATGCTGCAGGGCTGTACCAGAACCAGTAGCATCAAAGTATGTGATTTTAGTTTGATAGTCCTGAGGCATAGCCCCTGGATTTGCAGGTAACTGTAAAGGTGCATATCTGTTAGCCATATTTATAGGGAAAAGTGGAACAACTGGAACAGCTGGAAGAGCTGTAATAACAGTGGTGGTAGTGGTTGTATGCACAATGAATGGAGGTGTGGAAGAGATGCTTGTAGAAGTGGATGATGAACAAGGGGAAGTAGGGGTTGAACGAAACAAAACTTTAACAGGGGTTGGAAAAAAGTTTGGCTGAACTGTTTCAGGACTAGAATCAGCTACCTCTTCCTGTTTTTGTTTGCTAAGGTTTCTAGAGATTAAATTGGGATTTTCAAAAACAGCTGGTGGATTTGGGTCTGGGTTTGACCTAGTATTATGTGTTTTCTTCTTGGGAGCCAGCTTCTAACTTGTTTTTTGGAATTTTCTGAATAAGTCCCCAGCGGAGTCGCCAATGATGTTATTGCTCAGGTTGTCCCTTGGCTCCTTAAGGGATACAGCTGAGGTAACCACAAACCAATCTTTGGGATGCAGGTCCTAGCCTACCTGCAGTCAGAGAGGGATCTCTCTTTATGATTTAACTTTGTTTTGGGTTGATTTTAGGCTAGTTATGGTGTACAAGGGTTTTGTTTTGATTTTGGTGGGAAGGAGATGTTTTCAAGCAGAGTTGGGATGCATAGTGTGAGAAGTTCAAACCATTGGGCATGGAGTCATGGATTAGGGCTTGCTGTTGCATTTTCTAGGTCACAAGAGGAATATAGAGCAGGATAGCTACACATAGAACAATATCAGGCTGGAATAAAGATGGAATGAAGGTCAGAGATGAAAGGCAACTAAGAATCTTTCATTAGCTAACAGAGAGGGAAGGTGGATGAAAGTTTGTAAAGGAGCAGTTAAGAATTCCTAAAAAACAGTCATATGTGGAAGAAACAGGGTAAACATGATCATTTAAGTATGCATATTCATAACTATTTATGAAGAAAACATATAGAAATAACAAGAACTGAGCATAGGGTGCAGTCAAGCAAAACCTAAGCTATTCTTTTTTTCTTGCTATTTAGATGGTAAGACAATGATGCATAAACATATGAAAACTGTAAACAGAGGTAGGAAAACTTATTGAGCCATGTAGTAGCACAGGAATTCCACAGTCACTCTTTAACCATTAATAACACAACAATCATTTCTTCATCCAAAGCATTCCAGCAGTCTTTGATTATAGAACTTCTCAAAAATACAGAGCAAGTCCAGAATGAGGAATATCAACCAACCAACCCTTTAAACAATGAATTAAGGTGGTTTATATAGGGAAAATATCTAAAAAATATCTATTACAGCAGACCTTAAACAGGTCTGAGGGAAATGAGTTCTTTAACCTAATTTTGTCCTGAATTTAATGTAAGAAAATATCTTTGAGCTGCACTGGAGGCAGCTGTATCAAAATGAGTTAATATGGTGTCCTTTTGGCTATGTGATGTTCATTTAGCCATAACTGTTCTTTGGGCTTTGATCCCCTGCTCTCGAGTGGTTTTGATGTGCATTAACTGTGATATGAAAGTCTTAAATGGCTTCACCGCTTTCTTTGAATTTGCTTGGGGGCCTTTAATGTTCACCTGCTTTGGTATTGTCGATCTGATACTCTTTGCCACTTCACTGATACTCTTTAATTTAATCTGGGCTTCGTCTTTCCTCTGATACTCTTGAAATTGTCAAATCGCCCCTTTTCTGAACCTATATGAAGAAATCCTGTCAAATTGTGAATTTTCGGGCCTGCTGGTAGCCGAGCAATAGGAAAACTTCCATTTTGACCATTTTTTCTTAGCGATGCGCGATTAGCGCTAATCGCGCATCAAAAACTGCCTTAGTTTTTCATTCTGGGCATCATGTGCTGCGATTTCGCGCTTCGCGCCTTTTTTGGTGATGACGTCAGCATGACGTCAGCGGTGGGTCCCGGTACGGCAGTGACGTGGCAGGGTTACATGGCAGTACGACAGGGTGATGCGGTGGCAGTGACACGTAGCAGTGGAGGGTTGACACAGAGATGACGTAGCGCAGACGTGGCACTGCCGTCAAGGGCGGATAGACAAAAGGGAGTTTGTGGTTTCATCGGAACACCTTATGTACAAGAGCGGTAATTGTCAGAGGGGCTCCGACGCAATAAAAGGCGGACACCTATCTTCTGTACGACGGCAAAACCGCCAGGATATCGGAGGATAACCGTCGATCGTCAGGGCGGATCTGAAATCGCCGAGAGTTGTCGGATCTGGGAGGGCAGATCAGAGGGCTGACGGAGTGTGGAGGTGGCGATAGGTTTATGTGCGGGGGCCCGCGCGAATATGAAATTAATATTTATATGGCGGGGGGGTCAAAACTTTGGGAAATACGGGTTTTTGAGGCCTCAGAAGGGGTCCGATAACCTAAAAGGAATTTCACGCTTTTGGAGGAGTTCAAAGGCACTTGAGAAGGGTTTTGTGTGTTTTGAGAAGGGTTTATGGCCAAAAAAGGGGTTTATGCCTTGGGAAAGGTAAAACATGGCCAAAGATGGATTTTATACATTTGGAGGGGAATTTTATGCATAAGAATGAGTCCTAATGCATTTTAGAGAGGCAACCTGAGGGTTCTGGCTAAGTTTCAGGCAAACTTAGCGATTCCCAAGCATAGTCATGGTTATATTTCAACCAAAGGGAGGGGATATGTACATAGGGGAGCTATTTAGTGCTTTTTAGTAAGGAGAAGGGAAAATAGTTAGGTATTTACATAATAATGTTAGAAGTTAGTATGAATTTGTGAGGTGAAGTGTAGGGGAGGGGCTAAGTTTGTGAACTGAAACTTTAAACATAGGAAGTGAATGGACTGTGGAGAAATGATTTTTACACAAGAAATGTGGCTTCTTTTCACTGAAGAAAGTCAAAGCTTGACTTAGTATTTTCCAAAAAATGAAGTGGTAACAGGACTGGTTGGGTAGATCCCAAGGTCCTCAAGGGGATGTTAGTGAGTGATTTGGGGAATAAGTAGAAGGGGGAATTAGACATGCCTCGTTTGAGCTCCTCCAAATGAAAAATTGCCTCATAAATGTGATCTGAATAGATATAACACCTGAAAACATGAAATGGATCACATAGCTTGATTCTACAACCACAAAACTACTTACCCAGCCTACTTGCCTAGCATTTTTTCTTCTTTTTGCATGGATGCACTTAGACTTGCAGACCCTGATTATCTTCTTTTCTTTTGACTGCCCTCCTATCTAAATGTACCCTTATATCTTCCAAGGGCCCAGATTAAGCAGTTGGGCTCCTTCATTTCTCTACCTAGCTACTGATTTGCCAAGTTTAAGCTGTTTGGACAGATATTCATTCTCTAGTCTAGAACAAGCAATTTAAACCATAGCATGGTCCAGATTAAACTGTTGGGCCATCCATCAAACTAGCAGTGGCATTTTGAACTAGCCACTTTCCTGGTCTTTCTTTGGGGTTCATTTTTATCATTTTTTCTGACCAATTTACTCTTTTTTCCCTTTGATAATTCTTTTAGGGCATACCCTCTTCACATTTTTTAAATTTCCACTAATGCCTTTTTATACAAAATATGGAACCTTTGTAGCATGAACAGATGACATATTTGGCATGTAAAACAGTCAATCATGAAATATGAAACCTATTACAATAGGAGGCTAATAGATTCTATTCATGGAATCCTTCCACAAGAAGATGTTCGCTCCATTACCTAGAGTCCTACTGACGTGGTCATTAATTAAATTACTGGAGGACAAAATTGACTTCCATACTGGATATTTTTGTCGATCATTATACATAAGATCTATTTTTACTATTGGTTGACCATATTTAGCCTGAATAACCTTCACCCACTAAGAATATGATTTAATTTTCATTTTCCAAGCCTATCTTAGCACCAAAAGCTTTATTAATCAAAGCTGGATCTCTAATTCCCAAAGTACAATGAGACTTAGGCGCCCAGACTATGCCTAATTGACCAAATGAAACTTTTTGGTGGGGGGTTTATTTCCTTGCCACAAAAAATTCCTTATATCTCTGCCTAATTGATAATGATAGAGAGAACAAATCGAATTAATACAAGATGACCAACTAATTAAGCCACATGCCCCCGTAAGAGTCCATTTTATTTTTAATCTTAGACATTACATGTTGCCAGGCTTAAGGGGAATAAGTTTTTAGGCATATTGGGATGCCCAAATATTTGAATTCTTTCCATTTCTCCAT
The DNA here is from genome assembly GCA_031772625.1 of Pinus tabuliformis. Classification (NCBI taxonomy): domain Eukaryota; kingdom Viridiplantae; phylum Streptophyta; class Pinopsida; order Pinales; family Pinaceae; genus Pinus; species Pinus tabuliformis. Next base: position 766,316,678 of record CM062805.1, read on the forward strand.
GGTGTTAAAACCAAAAACTTCCCTTATTTGATTTAGTTTGATAACATAAATATTCTATGTGAATATCTAAGATTTGGCTGAATTGGTTTGACCCCCTGAAGCCAATAAGAAAAAAATTAATACATACTTGAATCCCTTTGCAATTGTAACCAAATATCCTCCAAGCATAATTGTATCATCTACAAATTGTGAGTGATTCACACTTTTAACTTCTGAAGAGAACATGAGGCTAGGGAGGCTACCGTTTCTGTGCTTATACTCCAGGCGTTTGCTTAATGTTTCAACCGCCAAGATGTATAGAAATGGAGATAATGGGGATCCTTTTCTTAACCCCCACGAGGCTTTAAAAAATCTGGAAAGTATGCCATTCACTAGAGGTACAATCCAAGGGGAGCTTATGCACATATCTATCCATTGAATAAATATATGATCAAATCCCATTTTATTTAAAACTTTTGTGAGAAAATTATGCTTGAATCGATCAAAGGCATTGGCCATATATAATTTAATTCTATAGCTCTGTCCCCTCTAGAGAAACTAGAGATGATAGCCTCCTAGATGATAATTACATTGTCAAAAATTTGTCTACTAGACATAAACTGACCTTGATTTTCAAATATAATTGAAGGAAGGACTCTTTTAAGTCTCTAAGACAGGAGTTTGGATATTATTTTATACAAGACATTACATAGAGATATAGGCTGAAACCTGTTAAAGGAGGAGGGTTGTGCTCTTTTGTCCCAAGAGCGAGGAAATAAGAGTTTGTACCTCCTCCAATGCTTATCTATTTCATTGAATACCCAATCATTATATATATCCCTTTTGATCAAATCCCAAAACTACTGATAAAAATGAGTTGAGAATTCGTTAGGGCTAGGAGCCTTGTCTGGATGGAAGGATAACAAAGCTTTATGAATTTCCTCTTCATCAGGCATGCATGTGATGAGTTGGTTCATTTATGTCGTAATAAGTCATGGAAGGTGATTTAACATGTATTCGTCAATTTCCTCCGACAGAGGATCTTGCTGAGATTAGAGATCTTGGAAATAAGCCACTGCTTCTTCTTTAATTTGTTGAAAGTCAATGATTTCGATCCCATTTGTAGAGACTCCCTTTATTGTATTCCTCCTTTCTCGCATTTTGGACTGTTGGTGAAAAAATTTAGTATTTATATCTCCTGCTTGTAGCCAAATACTACGAGATTTTAATCTCCACCCTTCTTCCTCTTCTTTTGGTAAAGCATGATATTTTTAGAAAACGTTTTATCTTAAAGCAACAACTCAGGGGTGACCGAGTCAGATTACAAACATGACTAGAATTGTGTCATTTCTTGCTCCAGGTCTTGGAGGGATTTCTTCTAAGTAGTGAGAATGGTTGTGATCCAATGCTTGATACAAAATTTCAATATTTTAAGTTTCTCTTCCCATATCTTTATGGGACTGCCATCAACCTAAGTTGACCAGGACTGAGACACCAATTCATGGAAATCAGGCTGGCCAATCTAGATTGGAATGAATCGAAAGGGAATAGGGTCAAAATTAGCAAGGGGAGCTAAATCGAGCCTTGTAGGACGATTACCTGATCCTCTCCAAAGGAGAATAGAATATTTAATTATGAGGTTTCAGTTTAAGAACTCATCACAATTAATAAGCGGTCAAGTCTAGATACAATGTGATTGGCCCCAATTCTTCTATTTCTCCATGTGTATCAAAATCCTAAAGGGTGGATGTCCATGACCTTGGAATAATTCACAAGATCTTCCATATATTCTTGAAAAGGGTCTCTTAAAATGGATCCTCCTTTCTTCTCCCAACTATGAAATGTGGTGTTAAATTCACCCCAAAAGATGTTAGAGGTTCAGAATTGTGGTTCTCATAAACTAGACAGTGAGGCCCAACACTCTTACTTCTCACGGAAGTGGACAAGCATAAAGATATTTATGATTGAACATACATGGTTGGATGATAACTCTAAGAAATAAGTGGCCAACCAATGCACTGTGTTTTTATGGTTCAAAAGGAAGACTTGGCCAAGGTCCCATAAAGTACTAATACCCTTAGATTCTCCACGGGAATAGTCTTCTAGCATACTAGTGTGACTCCAGATCCTTTTTTGCTGGTCTATTAAATTTGACTCTTCTTGTTTTGTCTCCTATAGAAGAACTATTGTAGGTTACTCTTTTTGAATGAGAGATTTAACTTCTGATTTTTTTTTAGCCTAATCCTCTACAATTACACAAGAGAATGATCATCATTTACTTTTGGAAATAGATACCCCTTTAGATGGACCATGCCCCAATCCTTTTCTTCTTCCTTTGCCTATATTTTCCCCGAAATGGATGTTTTGGAGGATGGTTTGATGACCTTTATGTTTCAATTCCAATCTCTATATTGGACATACGTCCTAAGCGACATGTCTTCCTTTCTCGGCCTTTTTTCTTTTTTTCCTTATATTTCTTGTTTGCAGAGATAACACTCCCACAATCATTTCCTTCCTAAGCGATAAGAAGTCTTCTTATTCTTTTGATGATGCTTCTGGGTTGGTTTCTCTTCCTTCAACAAAGTGTACAACTTGAGCTGGGAGTTCTAGATACTTAGAAGAGGGTTGGTTTTCTTGTTGTTCGAGGATTTGGGTTCTTGAGATGAGATTTACCCTTCTTCCACCTTAGAAGATAGATATTCAAATATTTTTTTGTTGCTGCAAGGCTTGGTCGTTTTACTTGTTCCTTCTCCATTTCCTGGAATATTGCGCTTGGGAGAGGGAGAGTTTGGTGGTTGACTTGATTCTCCTCCATACTGCTGGTTATTTTGGATTTGATGCTTGTTAGTTCCTTTTATTTTTTTGGTTTTTTTCCATTGTTCTCCTTCTTGACCTGTCTTTGTTTGTCCCTCCTATATTTTGGGACAGTTCCTAGCAAAATGTCCATAGCCATGACATATTTTGCACTTAAATGGTAGCTGATCCTAATCCACTTCTTGAATGTGCGTCCAGTTTTCTATTGCTAGGTTGATGGATGTAGGCAAGGCTTTCTCTAGGTCAACTTCAACACAGATCCAAATGCATGAGAAAAGATCCTCCCATGGTTCTTGCACAATCAATGTTTTTACCCAAAGAATTCCTAATATCTCCGAGGGTTTTTTCATTCTAGCAGAACAGAGGAAGGAAATGAAGCTTGATGCAAACTAGAATTGAGGTAGGAACATTGTAGTCCAAGTTAAAATTTGGACTCCATCTATTCAAGTATAACCCTTTTGAACCCATAAAATATGGGCCACTACAGAAGTTCAAGTCCCAATATGTTTTTTGTTTAGAGAAAAAAGTATATAACACTTTAACATAGAAAGAGGTGGAGAGATCACCCTTGATCAATGGTTTCTAGTTCTTCTCAATCAATTACTTCATAGTTTTAGGAGATGGCCATAAGCTCTTAAACTATCCAACTAAACCATGATTTGCTAGCTAGAGGGCTCACAATCGAGCTTGAGGGGCCGATATCTCCAGTTTAGGTATTTCTTCAAGCTTCTTAAAAAATTTGGATGTCATATTCTTTTGAAAGTTTGGTCCATTGGAAATCAAAGTATTGAAAGCAGATTTTTCTGCATCTAAGAGAGAGGAGGGTGTCGGATTGGACCTGTCATCCCTCCGTCCATAGTGCTGACTTGAAAGTGAATCAATAGGGATGGGGGATGCATATCACAAGTTGAGAGAAGGTTAGAAGGTAGAATTGAACGCAAAGAGGGGGGGGGGGAGGCCCCACAGGCCTGAAGAATCAGACCGAAGGATGAATAGGATGTTTGTAGGGACAAACAACTCAGGGCCGCAGGGCCACTGAGCATAGAAAGCTAGTCTTACGATTTTTCCATCAATTTTTATTACTCATAATGATGACCTAAGAAAACTTTGATATGAACAATTTGGTTATTTAAATTATCGCTAATTGCAACAACTATGTACTCAAAATATGGGGATTTATCTTCCTCTCATATATTGTAGGGATGCTATTTGTGTTGGTTGCATTCTCGGCAAACATCATTAGGATAATTTTCACAAACACGCTGTCAGGTAATTTATTTGCATAACTTGTGAACATTTATTGTCAATCCAGAGTTTGTAAACTTATGAAATGCAAACATTGTATATGCAAAATTAGATTATTTATAATATTATCTACCTTTCTAAAAATATATATTTGCATTAACATAAATACTATTCTAATGCCAAAGTAAAATCAAAACACACACATTTGAAACTAGAGAATAACAATCTATGTGAAACAAAATATTCGGAAATTTTTTCCTGTTCCATCATGAATTAGTTATATGTTTTAAGAGTCGTCCTTTGGAATCGAGTGGGTATTCGTATTTGTACATAAACTAAGATAACCAATAATAAATTCAGATCCACATATCCCTCATGTGTTTTTGTATGAATATCTTTAAGACAATTGATAACAAATATTCCATAATTCTTCTCGATCCAAAATACTTTAATGATCCTCCTAAATCTTCATCAAATATTCAAGGATTGAAGAGGAAATTCGAATTTGGACCATAATAGTAAAAATTTGTATTGTTGGAATCTCTAAATATACCTATAACCAACACCAAACTCACTCAAATTCCAAAAATAAGTGAAAACATGCCATTTTTTAAATATTTAATTATAAACTCACTTAAAATACTATAATAAATGCATTGGAAAATATTGAGCATAATTCCATATTTAAGTATAAAATTAATTATAACGAGGTTGTGGAAGAGTGGAAATGATAAAAGCCAAGGTAATGAAAATATGCTAAAAACGATGTGAAAAGATGGTCATTTTCATGCCTCAACCCCCTTGTAGTTTATTCATAATGATTTATATGTTCCACTTCTTTCTCATTCTTCCTCTAGGTTCAAGTAATTCTTAACTTTTATTCGTGACTTCTAATGCACTTGGGGGTTCATTTCTTAAAACTTAAGAGTGAAAATTTTAACACGTTTTTGGTCTATAAGACCTTTGTAGAAAACAAATGGGTATTAACTTTAGAGGTTAAGAACATATAATGGAGGTGGATATAATAGTAATAAATTCACAACTTACTACATTTCATATGGAATTCAAATGAAACATCTTGTTCCATATGCACCACAACAAATTCGTTTTCTTGAGAGAAAGAATTACACATTAAAAGAATCTATTATGTCATGCACCAGCGCATGGAAGAATCCTTGAAGATTTCATCAAGATCAGATAATCATTGTTTTTATTCTTTTGTCTCATACACCCAACATTATATCTATAGTTTACAATAGGAGCAATAAGCTCAATGGAGTATCAAACAAAGGTATGTATAACCTACTCATTTTTTAAGTTTGATATCTTAAGGTTCGTTGATTGTATGATTAAAACATGGTTGATGTCTAAGATAAAAATCACTCTCATTCAATTTATTTCCATCTAAAAAATGTTTGCAGCTAACACAATGTTGAAGATCTTGAAGAAGGCCAAGTTTTGACAGTTAGTTTGGGAAATCACCTTTTATTATTTTTCTTGGGTATACACTAGGATAATTTCTGAAGCATATTATGGCTAGGATGAAGAAGGATGATATATTCTTTGAAATTGATTTTGTTGGTTCTAGAATTTGGTTGATCAGTTTCGACCCTTCAAGAGAATAAATTTGCGGTGCAACATTAAACTGAATAATTACAGACCTTAAAAATATTTATGGTCTCTTTAAAATCTCTTGAGTGATGACATATTTTGGCATTTTATAAAGATTTGAAGTAGTGTGAATCGACTCCTCTTCTATTTGTTTATGTTTAAAGGATTCACTAGGGTTATGAAGGCAACTTCTGCGGGCACATTTATACCACTCTCCTGAAATAAATACGCATATTATGAGGATAGGTAGAAACAAATTCCATCTTATCTCCTCTAAGTTTTCGGCCCTCTTAGGGCACAAACTATTGACATACATTGCTATGAAACACAATTCCTTGATTTCTGAGCCTAATTTTTAATAGGTTATTTGCATCATTTCAAGACTGAGGATTATGTGATTTTGTGAAGAATTTTCTAAGCTCAATTATGATACATTACATGGAAAGTATGGTTCCTATTCTCTTATGCTATTAACCGAGCAAGGATTTTATTCTTTTTGAAACTTGTTGTAGTGGCTACAACCACCCTACAAAATTTTTCCTTCGATTCATTTTGGACCCTCCCTCCTAGAAATCTTAGCAGCCATCTTGTACTACTCAGGTACTAATGTTTCATTTGATTTTATCTTTTGCTTAATAGCTTGTGTTCACTTACTTGTTCTATAGACTAACCACAAGTTGACCTAGCAACTTGGTTCACATCTAGTCTTTGTGTTGTCTGGGAAATTACACAATCCTAGAAGGTAGCCTATTTTGCCCTCAGGAATTGTGCAGAACAACCCAGCAGCTGTCTTGCACTAAAAAATTATGCAGAGAAGGTAGTCAACCTTACTTTGGAAAATTGGGCAGAGCAGGCCAACAACCTTGCTTTGGAAAATTGCGCAGAGCAGGCCAACAACCTTGCTCCTCGAAATAGCACAGAGCAGGCATCCCAACCTTGCTTTGGAAAACTATGCAGACCATCTCGGCAGGGAGCTGAGGCTAAAAAATACACCGACCCAGTAGGAAGCCAAACTTGCTATGGGAAATTCTGCAGAACTTGTGAGACAACTGGGGCTACTTAGCCCAGAAACATTGCAAAAGCTCCCCTTCAATGATTGTTTGTTGCATGTGTCAATAGGTTGCCCGGTTCCCCCTAGAACAACACAATTCTTCCTGTCTTGCATGGCATCTTTTCCTGGAAAAGAAAAAAGGAAAAAAGTGAAAAAAACATCCCTAGATTTTAGGGATCTATTTTTAGCAGTGGGGAGTTACGTGCAAATTCGATTCTAGAAACTTCTTGCCAAGTGTCGCTTTTTCCTAGATTTGTGGCATGCATGTCATAAAATCTAAATCTAACAAATCTATTTAATGGAGGCCCCAGAGCTCATTATTCACATTCAATCTTGGAGCTTTGACATTCCCGAGGCATCTAGGAACCTTCGACACAATCGACAAACCTTTTCTAGGTAAGTTTTGTTTTTGATGTCTTTTGCCGCTTTTTCTGTTGCCTTTGATTTCTTGGCTTGTGTGAGTGTTGTTTTCCTTTTTTAGTGAAAAAATGCTATAATTTCAATGTATTTTAACTTGTAAAAGTGTTGTTTCAAGGTTTTCATTCCATTTCCTTAGTGTCACATGCATGACCATGTTTCTGCACTAATAGTCGCCGTTCGATGACTCTCTTCATGAGCTTCGTTGTTTTTCCATTTGACTAATTTCTGCACTTGTTTGAATTGAATGCATGTCTATTCACTTAGATTTGCACCATATTTTCACACTCATTCAGTCCTTCTCATTTTCAGGTTACCTTTGGGAAAATCCTGGTTGCCTTGGCCCAGATCTTGCTTCTCCCGACATGCACTGTGCATTCTCGGAAGTCAAGCCTTTGCCTTTCCTCCAGGAATTCCGCAAAGGCTTCCTGACACTGTTTCCCAGCTATGCTCTGTACAATCCTAGGAGATAGTGCCTAGTCTTGCCCACTGGGACTGTGCAATGCATAGTTCCAACCAGCAACCCAACTAGACTGAACTGTGCATTGTGTAGTTCTAGTCCACAGCCAGCCTCTCTGGACTGTGCTCTGTGTAGTTTTAGTCAGCAGTAGGCCTCACTGGCATTTGGGACTGCAGAATGCGCAGTTTCAATCGAAAATCTCCCAGCCTCTCAGAGTCAATTCTCTGCAATCTTTCCCAGCAGTTACCTAGTTTGCTGGATGATTGATTCTCGAATTTCTTTATGTTTTCAGCTAACATTAGCTTTTTTTGAGTGTCTTCTTTATCTCCAGGTACCACAAGTGTTAAGAAGATTCTCAATAGTACATGTAACATGGTCTCCAAGAGAAATGGATCAAAGGACACAGTTGAAATTAGTACTAGAGATGTGGTTGAATAGGTGTCTATGAGCTTGCCCGTTTATGCAGACACACATTTTTTCATTGAGAAAGACATCAAGATCACATGGCAAGACATCAACACTATATTCACATGCAATTTTGAGGAGAATCTAGAGGACCGTCATGTCTATGTCAACATTTATGAGTCAGGATTGTACAAGGTTTCATGTAGGTATCCCACCTTCTCATGCGCAGACGTGATCCACTAGGTTGTCTCACACATTGATCCTGAGGTGATGATACTAAGAATTTTTAGTGGAGTAGATATTGCTACCTTTAGGATGGAACATTATCGGCATATGTATAATTTTCTACAACCAGTGAATAGGATGGATGCACCGTTCTACACTCCCAACAACACCGTGAACACAAGAGACATCTTGAAGCATTGGGTAAGGGATCCATCAAAGTTTAGGATGACACCCAACCATATCTACAAGACAAAGACACTCAGGAAGTCTTACCAACTCTTGGTCATCTTTGCATGTCACTTGTATGGCCAAGAGAGTATGGGGAACTTCCCGCAGAGTTGGGTTGTTATGTTGGGTCAGGTGGCAAGTGAAGGAAAGCCTTTTAATTGGTCTGACATGTTGGATCTCCAGCTGAAAGTGCATGTATCAAATGCATGGAGTTCACTCAAGGATAAAAAGAAATATTCTTCGTGTCTGCCTACCTGCTCGATGAGATCTCTGCCCGTCAACAGTTTCCTGGCATGGGTTGGGCATGGATACCTTAAGAGAATGTTGTGAATGTATATTGCAAGTTGTTCTTAGAGTGCAGCTACCGAGGAGTCATGACTAGACTATTCGACCACTTTATTTCCCTTTGTACATTATTATCTTTGAACAAGATCCACCTTGCATGTCCTAGGCAACAAAAATCTCTCTCTCTCTCTCTCTCTCTCTCTCTCTCTCTCAATTGGACCTTTCTTTGCCTCTTTCCAAAGTTAGAGGATGGATCTTCTTTCAGGGACTATAGGCCCATTGTTTGTTGTAACCTAATATATAACTAATCTCTAAGATCATAGTAGGAAGAATAAAATCAATTCTCATCTCTTTTATTTCAAAGGAACAGTTTGGTTTTCTCCATCATAGAAACATCCATGATGTGGCAGCTCGCTTAGAATATCTTTCTTTCAGTAAAAAGGCTAATTTAAAGTCAACAACTATAAATCTTGATCTGTCCAAAGCTTATGATAAGGATAAGTAGACATATCTTAGATTGGTTATTATTCAGTTGGGTTTTGGTATATACTATCAATATGATCATGGGGTGCGTTCAAAGTACATCCTTTGCGATTATGATCAATGGATCTCCATCCCGTTTATTCTATGTATAAAGAGGTATTCGATAGGGTTTCAATCTCTCACCCCTTCTCTTTCTTGTTGCCAATACATTCAATCGACTAGTGCTCGAGTCACGGGAAAGTGGTCCTTTTTTAGTGGTGAAAATTTCTGACACTAGAGAAATTTCCCATCTTACATTCGTAGATGATTTGCTGGTACGTTTCTATGGTAATCATAGGGACCATATTTCCTTGAGAAACACTTTGGATCTATTTCGCAAAGTAATAGGTATGGAACTAAACAGAGTAAAATCTTGTATCATTTTCAATGGTTGGTTCGAGGAGGCTATGGCGTAGACTTAGAAAAATTTTCCCTTCCCTGTAATAGTTTTGGAAGAAGGTTTCAAATATCAAGGGATTTATTTCAAGCCATACAAATACTGCAAGACTGGTTGGTCATAATTGATTAAGAAAATAGAAAGGTGTATTAAGGGATGAACAAACCACTTTCTTTCAAGAGGAGAGTGTTCGATACTAGAAAAAGCAGTCTTGGAAAATATTCCAGTATACTATAACTCTATTGTTGTAATTCCCAAGGAGTACTTAACTAGATTACGAATTCTTGCTTAATATTCTCGTGGATAGGTTTTGGTGCTTAGAAAGGTATTGTATTGGTAAAGGGGACCTGAATCACCACTCCAAAGAAACTTGGAGGCTGGGGGCTTAAGGGAATTCACCTATTTGCTAAGATTCTACCAGGTGGAAACTTTTGGTAGTTAATTTGGGAGACATCCCTTTGGTACAAATTCACGGAGACCAAGTACTTCCCAGGTATGTTAATAATTGGTTGTTTTAGGGCTATTGGTAAGTCTTCCATAGGATTGATAGTTTGAGAATCCATTGTTAAGGCTTCCCCCTGGGTTGGCCATTGGATGGGTTGGTGAGTGGGCAATGGAAGAGCCATCATAATAAACTTTGATCTCTGGAATGGTGTTAGGAATTATCGTAAGCTCTTTGAACCCCTTATTCATGTATTCTTACAATGGAATATTATGAGTCTAGTTGACACTGCTTCATAGATCCCTCGGGTTAGAGGTAGGGAAGGTTGGAGGCCGACCAGGGATTTGGGGCTAATTGATGATTTGGTAGATGAATGGGATAACTATGTGGATCTTCTAGTAAATTCTTAGGTTCAACTTTGTGAAAATGTTGATCATACACATTGCTAGACTAAGAATCCCAAAACTAGATATTTCACATCTAAGTTGGGATACATTTCTTGGTTTGAAGGAAATTTCACTGAAGCAAGATCTTGGTGGTGGAAGGTCCTTTAAAGTGTCAAGGAACCACTGAAATCCAAATTTTTTTAATTGTTAGATTTTAATAAAAAAATCCTTACCTGGTGATGAGCCCCAATTTTGGTACAATTTGGGCTCATTTTGGCCTATTCTACTTGCTCAAACCATTCATTTTTTATTGCTTATGCATGCATTTCTTAGTTTATTCATGTTGTTTGTAGGAAGAAGGGTAGGCACTCTCTCTACGTGACTAATGCATTATGATTCCAGGTTTTGGCATTAAAAGGGAGCAAAAGACAACGAAAAAGGAGATAAGGAGACAACGAGGTGGCACTGCGGGTTTTAGGAGAGGTTGTCCACGGTTCTAGGGACATCCCTCGTGATTCCCACCAAGAACTCCGAGCTCTAATCCATCTCCCCTCCGAGCTTAAAAGCAGCCAGCTGTTCTACAGGAACAACAGTTATAAACTGCTCTACAGGAACAGCAATTATGACCATCCTACAGGATCAGCAGTTAAACTCTAGTTGGACAGCTGAGCTCCTAAAATGAAGGACACTTGTTGGATCATCGTTTTTGTATAAGTATGGAGGCCTTAGCCTTAGATAGGTTGTTGAAACTCTCGTATTGCTATTGTAATTTTGGAGCACAGCTCAGTTTTCGTTCCTTTTTGTAAGCCAATTTGGCATGATATCAGATTATGAATAAAGAAGGCAGATTCTGATCTAGTTCTGAGTTTTTCTTAAGGAGACTATAGCTCTCAGGTTAGGGCCCAACCTGAGAGCCATAGATCCCCTCTGCTGTAGTGTTGTTTCCATTTCATTTCAGCACTTTGAGCTTTTCATTTGCACATGCAATTCGAATTACAGGTTGTTGAGTTGGTCTTTTTCATGAGTTAGATAGGAATTGCTTATGGTGAATTTGTTTCCACTTGCTTAGTGTAGCAGAGGATAGATATAATCGATTGGAGCTCCAACAAAAAGGTTGTTAAGGCTCACTTCCATCTCATCTGGGATTGGGGTGAAGTCCATGACTAACCACCAAAAATACGCATTTCTTTCTTCCATGGTTGCTGCAAACACAGTCACGTTATGTTAGATGCTTCCACATGATTCACACCTGCACCACACTCCCTTACCATAGCTTCATGCACATTCTCCTTCGGGTTTAGATTGCTGCTCATTGAATTTACAAGCATAGGTAGTTTAGGTTAATGCATTTTTGGTTGAGTGACAGTCATAAGCATTTGTTTCACTTACACTGCTCTCTCTCGTTCCATCACTTCGTCCTCCATCTTGATCACGCATGCAGACATCTCTTTGACCCCTGCTCCGCTCTGTTATCTCCCAAAGTCTTTCACTCCTCACGTACTTCCATTCTCTAGCCCTTTCGTTGACATAGCCCTTTACCTTCCATCCTCCTCCCTACACTCACTTCCCATCCTATTCTTCCACTTCTAAAGCCATCACCAGCCTTACTCCTACCTTACACATCTCCCCCTACCATTCCATTACTCCTCCATCACTCCAAACACTCACGGTAGGTCATCCTGTAGCCATTTGTAGACATCCTGTAGAAAACAGAGTATCCTGTAGGATCCTCCACAGCCATCCTGTAGGAGGCCACTCTCTCGATTGCTGAGCATCTAAATGTGAGGAACCTCTGTGGATGGATGCTAAGGATCCCTAGGGACCTCTCCTAGCCTCCCCAACCTATCCCACGCTTTCCTTCCTTCTCCATCCCATCTGCACAACCAAACCCTAGTTAGCACAAGATCACCATCATTCCACACACTTAAAGGAAAAATACAAAAACATAACTTTCATGATGCAAGTAGTTTAGATCCATGCATTTTCATTTATTAGAGGTAGTGACAGCATTGGTAGAAGTTGCATTTACATTCCTTGCACTGTAGAGGTCAGACTAGTTAAATTAGGGTTTCCTAGGTTTACATGCTTTGATTTGCTTTCAGTTCATTTTTGTCAAGTAAAGTAGCTTTCCTTTGAGATTAGATTTCGTCCATCAATTAGCAAGCTTCTTATGAGAGCCCATAGAAGTTGGCTTGAGCCCTAGCGGACTTGTGCCAGCTGACCAAGTGACAGCTGCGACAAGAGCTAGTACTTGTGCATATAGCACCGTCGCTTCCAAGTTTGTACGAACTACTGGGTTGATAAAATGAGAGACAGGAAGCCCCAGGAGTTGTAGCATTATTGCTACAATACTGGAGCTCACCACCTGGGACAAGTTGCAAAGAAGGGGCCGGTATGGCCCAAACCATTGCCGTCTGTGTAAGCTCTAGGAGAAGTGACAGGAACACCTTTTTTTACAATGTGGTTACACTAAGTAAATATGTAGAAATATGTTGTCAAAGTTGAATCCAAATCGCGGTAGGATGGGCCCCTCATTATCAAATGTCTATAGAATATGGTGGAAGGATAAGGTAGTTGTGGCCTTCTCTCATTTACCTTGTTTGCTAATATCACATGTATGGTGGGTTTGAAACCAAAGCATATTATAAGAGAAGTCAATTCCTCTATAGATATGTGTAGCAAAGATAGTGGCGATGGCACATGAACACAAATCAGACCCAAAACTGTCTCGCTCTAGGAATTTGGTTATGCCAATGATTGACTTTGGATATCAATGGGGGTTTTTTGATGGTGCTAGCCAAATCCATCTGCCTCATTGTAGAATGGGGATGGTCCTCCATCTCAGCCAATCTCACTTTATTCGATGTATATATGCACTAGGAAGAGGATCAAATAACAACGCAAAGTTTGTAGCCATATGGATGTTGTTGGAGCTCGCTAGGGAAAATGAGGTTTCATTTCTTCAAGTGAGGGGATATTCAAAACTGGTGATAGAATAGGAAAATGAAAAGGAAGAGGTAAGAATAATGGGTATGGAGTCTCTACTATCTGATATCCATGAAACTACAAATTCGTTTGAACTTATTTATTGATTGCACATTCTCCATGAATTGAATATTGAAATTGATACATTGTCCAAAGAATCTCTCAAATTGCATGTTGGTTATTTTAATTATCATGTCTTTTTGGATGGGCAGGAGGTTGAGTCCATGGGGACAAACCTCTCCTCCTAGACATGAAGTATTTTTATGAGCTGTGTTCAGTTCTTGTTTTCTGGGAAGTATTTTTTTATGATAAAGCTAAGTATGGGGCCTCCTAGGGCCAATAGACTTAGTCAAGATGAAGAAAATAAGGTGGTTAAAACTCTAATAGAAACAATATAGTCAATTTATGTACATATTTTTTTTCTATATAAATATATATGATTCCTCTTCGTGAAAAAAGAATAAACTAATATATACAAGATGGTATGAATATATTTTGTTGCATTTGTATGAATGTATTTTTTTACTATAAATATTTACCTATTTTTCAAGATAAAACATTAGGTAAATAAATTTTTAATAATTGTTCACATGTACTTTCTCTTGAGAAGATCTAAATTTCCATTTGATTTTAAGGAAATGGTTCAATCCTCATTTATAGATTCTATAAGTAAATAATGTTTTTCTTATATTAGCATTTTTTTCTAAGTTCGGTTGGTGAGACATGTCCAAGGGATTGAACTTCTGATCACTTGGATACATAAGGGCTTGCCAACATGACTTTTACCAATTGTGCTACCACCCACAAACATTTTTCTTATATTAGTTATTTTCTAACAAATAATACTCATTAATTGTGTATTTAGTCATATTAAGTTTAATTATTTACTATGTATTTTCTAACTTATCTTGCAATGGCTAAGCTACCATGTAACACTTGTTTTATTATTTTCTTCTAAACTCCTTTATTTGATTATTTTGTTCCACATAGAGGTTTCACATGAATTTATTTTTCTTAATTTTTAATTTGTTTCTTTTTATTTCACGCACACCACCTCTCTCTAGTGTTAGAACTCAATCAACATTTTATTTCCATTATTTATAAGTTTAGAATATTCTCTCCACATGTTTTAGGATAGCAAGAACACTTAATGGAGTTAAAATTACTTTATTTGTTTTTTCTAAAGTTTGATTTAAGTCTACCCCATATTCTATTATTTTCAAGTTCATCTAATTTTAAAATAAGCTTTTACTCTAAACTCACTTTTAATTACACTCTTTAACTTTAATGCTTTTCCCCATTAACTTGAAATTTAATTCACCTTTTTGTTTCTCGATACCAACAATACGAAGTCGGTTGTGCCCTTTGAGTACTTCCTCATGAATTTCCAAGTGTGCCACAACACTTTCCCTTCAAGTATCCATCACTAATTGATACCAATCATGCCAAGTTGCTTGTGTCCTTGAATAACTCACGAAGTTTCACGGGTGCCACAATACTTTCCCTTCATGTATTTATGACTAAATGAAGGGAACATAGGCACACCGCTGAAGACAATTGTTAACTCTAGTGTCGTCATTTGTTGTGAGACTAATGGTGACTAAGGATTAAGGTGTCCACTTTAATGCACACCCCTTAGTGAAACCTAATGAATGATCAAATACATGATCCAACCCTCATGACATTGTTCAACTTCAAGGTGAATGTGCCCAACAACTTCCAACCCAAGCCACAACTAGAGTGCCGGTGAGTGGAATTAGGGATGTTGTCCCACCCCTCCAAGGAAGATCCAATCTGCTCCATACAACCCCATCATCCATGTGTAAATAGTTCAGAAAGCATGTAATATGTGTTTGCATACACTAACTCGACATTACTATTGTTTAAAAATATACATATATCACTAATAAATTCCAATTTCAGTATCAAATTACTCAATAAGAAAACCGTTATCACTATCCCTTGTGCACCTATGCATCGTTGTGGTCTCATACCACACTCGAACAATTGTTACTAACATCTAATCATAAATATATGTCATCAAAATATATGCATGATAAACAATACGAAAGTAATCTAAATATCAACTGTTATCATAACCATCAACATAGCCTAGACTAATAAACGAAAGAAGCACACCATGAGTCCTTATCACATGAAATAACAACCATATCATCAATGCCTGGTGTTCTCAAAGAATAAAGTGTATTTCATAGTATTTGTCTCATAAGTCAAAGTAAGACTTAAAATGTATATCTCATTGTCAAGGTAAAATAGGGTATTACACTATTACCATGTGATGGAAAAAATATATGCATTAATGCTCATCACATATTGGTCTCTATATGAGTTTAGGATATCATGTAGGACCCTAAGCTTGGACCAATATGGGTGAACCTTACCTATGATATGATGTTAATAATATGTCATGGTTTTGGTGTCCTCAACCTACTTCAGAACTTATGGGTTTTTTAGGCTTCTTCTTTGCATTCATCTAATAAGGATAATACTCCTCCACCTCTATCTCCACCATATTCTCCAATATTGGGCTAATCACCATATCCTCCATTAGAAAAGAAATTATCATCTCCCCCACTACTATAGTAGGCACTATTAGGATATTTAAACACTTACGAGAGAGTTAAGATTAACTTGGTCTATTGTGTCTTTAGGTAAACATGTGTTTCTCTTTAATGTGTGTTAGAATGCCTTTATAGTTATGTAATCCAATGATCATCATATGTTCTAGACAAAATGTGATTTGACAAATCATATTATTCATAATAGTAATGTCTATTGATCCATGGTTTCACATCTAATTGGTCCATGATCTCTATTTAAAAAGCATGGGAAACCATTTTCTCTACTCTTGACAATTGTAAATCCGAATAAATACAAGTTGGTGATGATAGATCTCATGGTGTTGTAGGTAATGAAATAGTTCAATTAGATGATGATCATTTAAATGATGTATCACGTGTTCCAAATATCTCTTTCAACCTTCTATCAATATATCAAATTCATCATTCATGTGAAGGTAAAATAGTAAAACTTTCACCGCACCAAGTTGTAATCAAGGATTTGAGAAATCCTAAGCATGTCCTAGCAATTGGAATTGTTGATGATTTTAACATGTTGAACAATTTTGAAAACTTAGGGTCATAATATTTTCCATCATTTTTTTTAACAAAAGCAAGTAGGAGATATATTAAATCCACACTCGGAATGTGGCCAAAAAATGGGGAAATGTTTACATGCTTTCCAACAATTTCACATCCGTTGAAAGATACAAATTATAGCTTACAAAAAAAACTAAAATATGGATAGATAAGCCTTTGGATGAGCACATCCCATTATTTCCACCATCCATTTCATCATTCTTCCTATCCCATTATTTCCACCATCCATTTCATCATTCTTCCTAGCGAGTTTTGTGTTTCTTGCTGCTTTCGCTATCCACACTATTCTCTTGGTGATCAACATGTCTATTGAGCCATGAGTCCACTAGATTATGGCAAAAAGCATACATTTCATCATTCTTCCTAAGAGAAAGAGAGAGAGAGAGTTCCACCATCCATTTCATCATTCTTCCTAGCGAGTTTTGTGTTTCTTGCTGCTTCCGCTATCCACACTATTCTCTTGGTGATCAACTTGTCTATTGAGCCATGAGTCCACTAGATTATGGCAAAAAGCATACATTTCATCATTCTTCCTAAGAGAAAGAGAGAGAGAGAGTTCCACCATCCATTTCATCATTCTTCCTAGCGAGTTTTGTGTTTCTTGCTGCTTCCGCTATCCACACTATTCTCTTGGTGATCAACTTGTCTATTGAGCCATGAGTCCACTAGATTATGGCAAAAAGAGAGAGAGAGAGAGGGAGAGGGAGAGCGAGAGAGAGAGGGGGAGAGGGGGAGAGGGGGAGAGGGGGAGAGGGAGAGAGAGAGAGAGAGGGAGAGGGAGAGCGAGAGAGAGAGGGGGGGAGAGGGGGAGAGGGGGAGAGGGAGAGAGGGAGAGGGAGAGAGGGAGAGGGAGGGAGAGAGAGAGAGAGAGATGAACGAACCACTTTCTTTCAAGAGGAGGGTGTTCGATACTAGAGAGAGAGAGAGAGAGAGAGAGAGAGAGAGAGAGAGAGAGAGAGAGAGAGAGAGAGAGAGAGAGAGAGAGGGGGAGAGGGGGAGAGGGAGAGAGGGAGAGGAGAGAGGGAGAGGGAGAGGGAGAGGGAGGGAGAGAGAGAGAGAGAGAGATGAACGAACCACTTTCTTTAAAGAGGAGGGTGTTCGATACTAGAGAGAGAGAGAGAGATGAACGAACCACTTTCTTTCAAGAGGAGGGTGTTCGATACTAGAGAGAGAGAGAGAGAGAGAGAGAGAGAGAGAGAGAGAGGAGAGAGAGAGAGAGAGAGAGAGAGAGAGAGAGAGAGAGAGAGAGAGAGAGAGAGAGAGAGAGAGAGCGAGAGCGAGAGAGAGGGAGAGAGAGGGAGAGCGAGAGAGAGGGAGAGCGAGAGAGAGAGGGGGAGAGGGAGAGAGGGAGAGGGAGAGAGGGAGAGGGAGAGGGAGAGGGAGAGGGAGGGAAAGAGAGAGAGAGAGAGATGAACGAACCACTTTCTTTCAAGAGGAGGGTGTTCGATACTAGAGAGAGAGAGAGAGAGAGAGAGAGAGAGAGAGAGAGAGAGAGAGAGAGAGAGAGAGAGAGAGAGAGAGGAGAGGAGAGGGAGAGGGAGGGGAGGGAGAGGGAGGGAGAGGGAGAGAGGAGAGGGAGGGAGAGAGAGAGAGAGAGAGATGAACGAACCACTTTCTTTCAAGAGGAGGGTGTTCGATACTAGAAAAAGCAGTCTTGGAAAATATTCCAGTATACTATAACTCTATTGTTGTAATTCCCAAAGGAGTACTTAACTAGATTACGAATTCTTGCTTAATATTCTCGTGGATAGGTTTTGGTGCTTAGAAAGGTATTGTATTGGTAAAGGGGACCTGAATCACCACTCCAAAGAAACTTGGAGGCTGGGGGCTCAAGGGAATTCACCTATTTGCTAAGATTCTACCAGGTGGAAACTTTTGGTAGTTAATTTGGCAGACATCCCTTTGGTACAAATTCACGGAGACCAAGTACTTCCCAGGTATGTTAATAATTGGTTGTTTTAGGGCTATTGATAAGTCTTCCATAGGATTGATAGTTTGAGAATCCATTGTTAAGGCTTCCTCCTGGGTTGGCCATTGGATGGGTTGGTGAGTGGGCAATGGAAGAGCCATCATAATAAAATTTGATCTCTGGAATGGTGTTAGGAATTATCGTAAGCTCTTTGAATCCCTTATTCATGTATTCTTACAATGGAATATTATGAGTCTAGTTGACGCTGCTTCATAGATCCCTCGGGTTAGAGGTAGGGAAGGTTGGAGGCCGACCAGGGATTTGGGGCTAATTGATGATTTGGCAGATGAATGGGATAACTATGTGGATCTTCTAGTAAATTCTTAGGTTCAACTTTGTGAAAATGTTGATCATACACATTGCTAGACTAAGAATCCCAAAACTAGATATTTCACATCTAAGTTGGGATACATTTCTTGGTTTGAAGGAAATTTCACTGAAGCAAGATCTTGGTGGTGGAAGGTCCTTTAAAGTGTCAAGGAACCACTGAAATCCAATTTTTTTTAATTGTTAGATTTCAATAAAAAAATCCTTACCTGGGACAAGTTGCAAAGAAGGGGCCGGTATGGCCCAAATCATTGCCGTCTGTGTAAGCTCTAGGAGAAGTGACAGGAACACCTTTTTTTACAATGTGGTTACACTAAGTAAATATGTAGAAATATGTTGTCAAAGTTGAATCCAAATCGCGGTAGGATGGGCCCCTCATTATCAAATGTCTATAGAATATGGTGGAAGGATAAGGTAGTTGTGGCCTTCTCTCGTTTACCTTGTTTGCTAATATCACATGTATAGTGGGTTCGAAACCAAAGCATATTATAAGAGAAGTCGATTCCTCTATAGATATGTGTAGCAAAGATAGTGGCGATGGCACATGAACACAAATCAGACCCAAAATTGTCTCGGTCTAGGAATTTTGTTATGCCAATGATTGACTTTGGATATCAATGGGGGTTTTTTGATGGTGCTAGCCAAATCCATCTGCCTCATTGTAGAATGGGGATGGTCCTCCATCTCAGCCAATCTCACTTCATTGTACATTGGGAGGCTACCGTTTCTGTGCTTATACTCCAGGCGTTTGCTCAACGTTTCAACCACCAAGATGTATAGAAATGGAGATAATGGGCATCCTTTTCTTAACCCCCACAAGGCTTTAAAAAATCTAGAAAATATGCCATTCACTAGAGGTACAATCCAAGGGGTGCTTATGCACATATCTATCCATTGAATAAATATATGATCAAATCCCATTTTATTTAAAAATTTTGTGAGAAAATTATGCTTGACTCGATCAAAGGCATTGGCCATATATAATTTAATTTTATAGCTCTGTCCCCTCTAGAGAAACTAGAGATGATAGCCTCCTAGATGATAATTACATTGTCAAAAATTTGTCTACTAGAGATAAACCCACCTTGATTTTCAAATATAATTGAAGGAAGGACTTTTTTAAGTCTCTAAGCTAGGAGTTTGGATATTCTTTTATACGAGACATTACATAGAGATATAGGCTGAAACCTGTTAAAGGAGGAGAGTTGTGCTCTTTTGTCCCAAGAGTGAGGAAATAAGAGTCTGTACCTCCTCCAATGCTTATCTATTTCATTGAATACCCAATCATTATATATACCCCTTTTGATCAAATCCCAAAACTATTGATAAAAATGAGTTGAGAATTCGTTAGGGCTAGGATCCTTGTCTGGATGGAAGGATAACAAAGCTTTATGAATTTCCTCTTCATCAGGCATGCATGTGAGGAGTTGGTTCATTTATGTCGTAATAACTCATGGAAGGTGATTTAACATGTATTCCTAAATTTCCTCCGACAGAGGATCTTGCTGAGGGTAGAGATCTTGGAAATAAGCCACTACTTCTTCTTTAATTTATTTAAAGTCGGTGATTTCGATCCCATTTGTAGAGATTCCCTTTATTGTATTCCTCCTTTCTCGCATTTTGGACTGTTGGTGAAAAAATTTAGTATTTATATCTCCTGCTTGTAGCCAAATACTACGAGATTTTAATCTCCACTCTTCTTCCTCTTCTTTTGGCAAAGCATGATATTCTTAGAAAACGTTTTTATCTTAAAGCAACAACTCAGGGGTGACCGAGTCAGATTCCAAACATGACTAGAATTGTGTCATTTCTTGCTCCAGGGCTTGGAGGGATTTCTTCCAAGTAGTGAGAGTGGTTGTGACCCAATGCTTGATACAAAATTTCAATATTTTAAGTTTCTCTTCCCATATCTTTATGGGACTGCCATCAACCTAAGTGGACCAGGACTGAGACACCAATTCATGGATATCAAGCTGGCCAATCTATATTGGAATGAACCGAAAGGGAATAGGGTCAAAATTAGCAAGGGGAGCTAAATCGAGCCTTGTAGGATGATGACCTGATGCTCTCCAAAGGAGAATAGAATATTTAATGATGAGGTTTTAGTTTAAGAACTCATCACAATCAATAAGCGGTCAAGTCTAGATACAATGTGATTGGCCCCAATTCTTCTATTTCTCCATGTCTATCAAAATCCTAAAGGGTGGATGTCCATGACCTTGGAATAATTCACAAATATTCCATATATTCCTGAAAAGGGTCTCTTAAAATGGATCCTCCTTTCTTCTCCCAACTATGAAATGTGGTGTTAAATTCATCCCAAAAGATGTTATAGGTTCAGAATTGTGGTTCTCATAAACTAGACAGTGAGGCCCAACACTCTTACTTCTCACAAAAATGGACAAGCATAAAGATATTTATGATTGAACATACATGGTTGGCCGATAACTCTAAGAAATATGTGGCCAACCAATGCATTGTTTTTTAATGGTTCAAAAGGCAGACTTGGCCAAGGTCCCATAAAGTACTAATACCCTTAGATTCTCCACGGGAACGAGCTTCTAGCATACTAGTGTGGCTCCAGATCCTTTTTCGCTGGACTATTAAATTTGACTCTTCTAGTTTTGTCTCCTATAGAAGAACTATTGCAGGTTACTCTTTTTGAATGAGATATTTAACTTCTGATCTTTTTTTTTAGCCTAATCCTCTACAATTACATAAGAGAATGATCATCATTTACTTTTGGAAATAGATACCCCTTTAGATGCGCCATGCCCCAATCCTTTTCTGCTTCCTTTGCCTATATTTTCTCCCAAATGGATGTTGTGGAGGATGGTTTGATGACCTTTATGTTTCAATTTGAATATCTGTATTGGACTTACGTCCTAAGCGACATGTCTCCCTTTCTTGGCCTTTTTTCTTTTTTTTTTTCCTTATATTTCTTGTTTGCAGAGCTAGCACCCCCACAATGATTTCGTTCCTAAGAGATAAGAAGTCTTCTTATTCTTTTGACGATTCTTCCGAGTTGCTTTCTATTCCTTCAACAAAGTGTACAACTTGAGCTGGGAGTTCTAGATACTTAGAAGAGGGTTGGTTTTCTTGTTTTTCGAGGATTTGGGGTTTCTGAGATGAGATTTACTCTTCTTCCACCTTAGAAGCTAGAAATTCAAATCTATTTTTGTCGCTGCAAGGTTTGGTCGTTTTACTTTTTCCTTCTCCATTTCCTGGAATATTTCACTTAGGAGAGGGAGAGTTTGGTGGTTGACTTGATTCTCCTCCATACTATTGGTTATTTTGGATTTGATGCTTGTTAGTTCCTTTTATTTTTTTGGTTGTTTTCCATTGTTCTCCTTCTTGACCTGTCTTTGTTTGTCCCTCCTATATTTTGGGACAGTTCCTAGCAAAATGTGCATAGCCATGACATATTTTGCACTTAAATGGTAGCTGATCCTAATCCACTTCTTGAATGTGCGTCAAATTTTCTATTGCTAGGTTGATGGATGTAGGCAAGACTTTCTCTAAGTCAACTTCAACATAGATCCAAATGCATGAGAAGAGATCCTCCCATGGTTCTTGCACAATCAATGTATTTACCCAAAGAATTCCTAATATCTTTGATGGTTTTTTCATTCGAGCAGAACAGAGGAAGGAAATGAAGCTTGATGCAAACTAGAATTGAGGTAGGAACATTGTAGTCCAAGTTAAAATTTGGACTCCATCTATTCAAGTATAACCCTTTTGAACCCATAAAATATGGGCCACTACAGAAGTTCATGTCCCAATATGTTTTTTGTTTAGAGAAAAAAGTATATAACACTTTAACACAGAAAGAGGTGGAGAGATCACCCTTGATCAATGGTTTCTAGTTCTTCTCAATCAATTACTTCATAGTTTTAGGAGATGGCCATAAACCCATAAACTATCCAACTAAACTTTGATTTGCTAGCTAGAGGGCTCACAACCGAGCTTGAGGGGCCGATATCTCTAGTTTAGGTATTTCTTCAAGCTTCTTAAAAAATTTGCATGTCATATCCTTTTGAAAGTTTGGTCCATTGGAAATCAAAGTATTGAAAGACACTTTTTCCGCATCTAGGAGAGAGGGGGGTGTTGGATTGGACATGTCATCCCTCCATTCATAGCGCTGACTTGAAAGTGAATCAATAGGGATGGGGGACGCAGATCACAAGTTGAGAGAAGGTTAGAAGGTAGAATTGAATGCAGAGAGGGGGCGGAGGCCCCACAGGCCTGAAGAATCAGACCGAAGGATGAATACGATGTTTGTAGGAGCAAACAACTCAGGGCCGCAGGGCCATTGAGCATAGAAATCTAGTCTTATGATTTTTCCATCAATTTTTATTACTCATAATGATGACCTAAGAAAACTTTGATATGAGAAATTTGGTTATTTAAATTATCTCTAATTTCAACAACTATGTACTCAAAATATGGGGATTTATCTTCCTCTCATATATTGTAGGGATGCTATTTGTGTTGGTTGCATTCTCGGCAAACATCATTAGGATAGTTTCACAAACACGCTGTCAGGTAATTTATTTGCATAACTTGTGAACATTTATTGTCAATCCAGAGTTTGTAAAATTATGAAATGCAAACATTGTATATGTAATATTAGATTATTTATAATATTATCTACCTTTGTAAAAATATATATTTGCATTAACATAAATACTATTCTAATGCCAAAGTAAAATCAAAACACACACATTTGAAACTAGAGAATAACAATCTATGTGAAACAAAATATTCGGAAATTTTTTCTGTTCCATCATGAATTAGTTATATGTTTTAAGAGTCGTCCTTTGGAATCGAGTGGGTATTCGTATTTGTACATAAACTAAGATAACCAATAATAAATTCAGATCCACATATCCCTCATGTGTTTTCGTATGAATATCTTTAAGACAATAACAAATATTCCATAATTCTTCTCGATCCAAAATACTTTAATGATCCTCCTAAACCTTCATCAAATATTCAAGGATTGAAGAGGAAATTCGAATTTGGACCATAACAGTAAAAATTTGTATTATTGGAATCTCTAAATATACCTATAACCAACACCAAACTCACTCAAATTCCAAAAATAAGTGAAAACATGCCATCTTTTTAATATTTAATTATAAATTCACTTAAAATACTATAATAAATGCATTGGAAAATATTGAGCATAATTCCATATTTAAGTATAAAATTAATTATAACGAGGTTGTGGAAGAGTGGAAAATGATAAAAGCCAAGGTAATGAAAATATGGTAAAAATGATGTGAAAAGATGGTCATTTTCATGCCTCAACCCCCTTGTATTTTATTCATAGTGATTTGTATGTTCCGCTTCTTTCTCATTCTTCCTCTAGGTTCAAGTAATTCTTAACTTTTATTTGTGACTTCTAATGCACTTGGGGGTTCATTTCTTAAAACTCAAGAGTGAAAATTTTAACAGGTTTTTGGTCTATAAGACCTTTGTAGAAAACAAATGGGTATTAACTTTAGAGGTTAAGAACATAAAATGGAGGTGAATATAATAGTAATAAATTCACAACTTACTGCATTTCATAAGGAATTCAAACGAAACATCTTGTTCCATATGCACCACAACAAATTCATTTTCTTGAGAGAAAGAATTACACAATAAAAGAATCTATTATGTCATGCACCAGCTCATGGAAGAATCCTTGAAGATTTCATCAAGATCGGATAATCATTGTTTTTTTTCTTTTGTCTCATATGTCCAACATTATATCTACAGTTTACAATAGGAGCAATAAGCTCAATGGAGTATCAAACAAAGGTATGTATAACCTACTCATTTTTTAAGTTTGATATCTTAAGGTTGGTTGATTGTATGATTAAAAGATGGTTGATGTATAAGATAAAAA
The DNA here is from genome assembly GCA_031772625.1 of Pinus tabuliformis. Taxonomy (NCBI): domain Eukaryota; kingdom Viridiplantae; phylum Streptophyta; class Pinopsida; order Pinales; family Pinaceae; genus Pinus; species Pinus tabuliformis. The sequence goes on from CM062805.1 coordinate 766,341,501, forward strand.
TCACTCTCATTCAATTGATTTCCATCTAAAAAATGTTTGCGGCTAACACAATGTTCAAGATCTTGAAGAAGGCCAAATTTTGGCAGTTAGTTTGGGAAATCACCTTTTATTATTTTTCTTGGGTATACGCTAGGATAATTTACGAAGCATATTATGGCTAGGATGAAGAAGGATGATATATTCTTTGAAATTGATTTTGCTGGTTCTAGAATTTGGTTGATCAGTTTTGACTCTTCAAGAGCATAAATTTGCGGTGCAACATTAAACTGAATAATTACAGACCTTAAAAATATTTATGGTCTCTTTAAAATCTCTTGAGTGATGACATATTTTGTCATTTTATAAAGATTTGAAGTAGTGTGAATTGACTCCTCTTCTATTTGTTTATGTTTAAGGGATTCACTAGGGTTCTGAAGGCAACTTCTGTGGGCACATTTATACCACTCTCCTGAAATAAATACGCATATTATGAGGATAGGTAGAAACAAATTCCATCTTATCTCCTCTAAGTTTTCGGCCCTCTTAGGGCACAAAATATTGACATACATTGCTATGAAACACAATTCCTTACTTGATTTCCGAGCCTAATTTTTAATAGGTTATTTGCATCATTTCAAGACTGAGGATTATGTGATTTTGTGAAGAATTTTCTAAGAACAATTATGATACATTACATGGAAAGTATGGTTCCTATTCTCTTATTCTATTAACTGAGCAAGGATTTTAATCTTTTTGAAACTTGTTGTATTGGCTACAACCACCCTCCAAAATTTTTCCTTCGATTCATTTTGGACCCTCCCTCCTAGAAATCTTAGCAACCATCTTGTACTACTCAAGTACTGATGTTTCATTTGATTTTATCTTTTTCTTAATAGCTTGTGTTCACTTACTTGTTCTGTAGACTAACCACAAGTTGACCTAGCAACTTGGTTCACATCTAGTCTTTGTGTTGTCTGGGAAATTACACAATCCTAGAAGGTAGCCTATTTTGCCCTCAGGAATTGTGCAGAACAACCCAGCAGCTTTCTTGCACTAAAAAATTATGCAGAGAAGGTAGTCAACCTTACTTTGGAAAATTGGGCCGAGCAGGCCAACAACCTTGCTTTGGAAAATTGCGTAGAGCAGGCCAACAACCTTGCTCCTCGAAATAGCACAGAGCAGGCATTCCAACCTTGCTTTGGAAAACTATGCAGACCATCTCGGTAGGGAGCTGAGGCTCAAAACTACACTGACCCAATGGGAAGCCAAACTTGCTCTGGGAAATTGTGCAGAACTTGTGAGACAACCGGGGCTACATAGCCCAGAAACAAAGCAAAAGCTCCCCTTCAATGGTTGTTTGTTGCATGTGTCGATAGGTTGCCCGGTTCCCTCCAGAACAACACAATTCTTCCTTGCATGCATGGCAACTTTTCGTGGAAAAGGAAAAATAAAAAAAGTGAAAAAACATCCCTAGATTTTAGGGATCTATTTTTAGCAGTTGGGAGTTACGTGCAAAATCGATTCTAGAAACTTCCCACCAAGTGTCGCTTTTTCCTAGATTTGTGGCATGCATGTCATAAACCCTAAATCTAACAAATCTATTTAATGGACGCCCCAAAGCTCATTATTCACATTCGATCTTGGAGCTCTGGCATTCCCAAGGCATCTAGGAACCTTCGGCACAATCGACACAACTTTTCTAGGTAAGTTTTGTTTTTCATGTCTTTTGCCGCTTTTTCTGTCGCTTTTGATTTCTTGGCTTGTGTGAGTGTTGTTTTCTTTTTTTAGTGAACAAATGCTATAATTTCAATGTATTTTAACTTGTAGAAGTGTTGTTTCAAGGTTTTCATTGCATTTCCTTAGTGTCACATGCATGACCATGTTTCTGCACTAATAGTCGTCATTTGACAACTCTCTTCATGAGCTTCGTTGTTTTTCCGTTTGACTAATTTCTGCACTTGTTTGAATTGAATGCATGTCTATTCACTTATATTTGCACCATATTTTCACACTCATTCAGTCCTTCTCATTTTCAGGTTACCCTTGGGAAAATCTGGGTTGCCTTGGCCCAGATCTTGCTTCTCCTGGCATGTACTATGCATTCTCAGAAGTCAAGCCTCTGCCTTGCCTCCAGGAATTGCGCAAAGGCTCCCTGACACTGTCTCCCAGCTATGCTCTGTACAATCCTAGGAGATAGTGCCTAGTCCTGTCCACTGGGACTGTGCAATGCATAGTTCCGACCAGCAACCCAACTAGACTGAACTGTGCATTGTGTAGTTCTAGTCCACAGTCAGCCTCTCTGGACTGTGCTCTGTGTAGTTTTAGTCAGCAGTAGGCCTCACTAGCAGCTGGGACTACAGAATGCACAGTTTCAATTGACAATCTCCCAGCCTCTCAGAGTCAATTCTTTGCAATCTTTCCCAGCAGTTACCCAGTTTGCTGCATGATTGATTCTCAAGTTTCTTTATGTTTTCAGCTAACATTATCTTTTCGTGAGTGTCTTCTTTATCTCCAGGTACCACAGGTGTTAAGAAGCTTCTCAACAGTACAGGTAACATGGCCTCCAAGAGAGATGGATCAAAGGACATAGTTGAAATTAGTACTGGAGATGTGGTTGAATAGGTGTCTATGAGCTTTCCCGTTTATGTAGACACACATTTGTTCATTGAGAAAGACATCAAGATCACATGGAAATACATCAACACTATATTCACATGCAATTTTGAGGAGAATTTGGAGGACCATCATGTCTATGTCAACATTTATGAGTTAGGATTGTACAAGGTTTCATGCAGGTATCCCACCTTCTCATGCGCAGAGGTGATCCACTAGGTTGTCTCACACATTGATCCTGAGATGATGATACTGAGCATTGTCAGTGGAGTAGATATTGCTACCTTCAGGATGGAAGATTATCAGCATATGTATCATTTTCTGCAACCAGTGAATAGGATGGATGCACCGTTCTACACTCCCAACAACACCGTGAATACAAGAGACATCTTGAAGCATTGGGTAAGGGATCCATCAAAGTTTAGGATGACACCCAACTAGATCTACAAGACAAAGACACTCAGGAAGTCTAACAAACTCTTGGTCATCTTTGCATGTCACTTGTATGGCCAAGAGAGTATGGGGAACTTTCCGCAAAGTTGGGTTGTTATGTTGGATCAGGTGGCAAGTGAAGGAAAGCCTTTTAATTGGTCTGACATGTTGGATCTCCAGTTGAAAGTGCATATATCAAATGCCTGGAGTTCACTCAAGGATCAACAATAAATATTCTTCATGTCTGCCTACCTGCTCGATGAGATCTTTGCCCGTCAACAGTTTCCTGGCATGGGTTGGGCATGGATACCTTCAGAGAATGTTGTGAATGTATATTGAAAGTTGTTCTTAGAGTGCAACTACCGAGGAGTCATGACTAGACTATTCGACCACTTTATTTCCCCTCTGTACATGATGATCTTTGAACAAGATCCACCTTGCATGTCCTAGGAAACAATGGAGGCATTGCTGGACATTGCAGATTGGTACGCCTCACCTGATGGCACCTTAATCAGGATGTACAACTCATAGAAGGTTCTACATTTGTTTCTAAAGTTTTCCATAGACACACATCTGTTCATTGAGAAAGACACCAAGGTCACATGGCAAGACATCAACACTATATTCACATGCAATTTTGAAGAGAATCTGGAGGACCGTCATGTCTATGTTAACATTCATGAGTAAGGATTGTATAAGGTTTCATGCAGGTATCCCACCTTCTCATGCATAGACGTGATCCACTAGATTGTTTGACACACTGATCCTGAGACAATGATACTAAGCAATGTCAGTGGAGTAGAGCTTGATATCTTCAGGATGGAATATTACTAGTAGATGTACCGTTTTTTGCAATCGGTGAATAGAATGGATGCACCGTTCTACACTCCCAACAACAACACGAACACAAGAGACATCTTGAAGCATTGGGTAAGGGAGTCATCAAAGTTTAGGATGACACCCAACCAGATCTACAAGACAAAGACACTCAGGAAGGCTTACCAACTCTTGGTCATCTTTGCATGTCGCTTGTATGGCTAAGAGAGTATGGAGACCTTCCCGCAAAGTTGGGTTGTTATGTTGGATCAGCTGGCAAGTGAAGGAAATCCTTTCAACTGGTCCAACATGTTGGCTCTCTAGCTGAAAGTGCATGTATCAAATGCCCAGAGTTCACCCAAGGATCAACAAGCAAGATTCTTCAGGTTCACCTAGTTTCTCGTTACAATCTGTGCCCATCAACAATTTCCTAGGATGGGTTGGGCATGGACACCTTCAGCGAATGTTGTGAACGTATATTTCAAGTTTCTCTTAGAGTGAAACTATCGAGGAGTCATGAATAGACTATCTGACCACTTTATTTCTGCTATGTACATGATGATCTTTGAACAAGATCCGCCTTGCATGTCCTAGGCAACAATGGAGGCATTGTTGGACATTGCATATTGGTATGCCTCACCGGATGGAACCTTCATCAAGATGTACATCGTGGAGAAGTCTCCAGATTTGTTGCTAAATTTTACCACAGACAATCTAGTTATGCAAGAGGTTTCATACCACATCTCGACAAGGTTATCAACTGGACTGCAAGGAAGAAGAAGGCACCATGGCCTATGCTTCCTTTGTGAATTGGATTGTATGCGGTTAAGAGTTTGAAAGAAGAAGATACCTAGGTCAAGGACTTCAAGAAGTTTAAGTTTGGCACCAAGAGTTTCAATTCATACGATCTGCATGGCTTATGTAGGGACCACTATATGAGAGTGTACTATCCTTGGATCCACGGGGCGTATCATTGGCTAGAGGAAGATCCTTGGAGATATTTTTATAACTCCTTTAGGCTTAATGAACCAATCAGCATGGTAGTAGAGTGGCTAGCAGCACTCAAGGCAGTAACACCATAGGGAGCAACAACAACAACAACGACAAGCAACAAACTTACGTAAGACAAAGGCAAGAGGAAGATTTCCGAAAGAGTAGAGGTGGAGCAAAGCTACACGTTTAAGGAAGATCCACTTGATGAGAGAGTAGCTTTGGAGATAGAAGCAAAGAGGTGACAATGCGACAAAGCAAAGCACAGAAAATAAGAGATAAGAAAAGACTGGAAGAGATAGAGAGGAAATTGCAGGAAGTAGAGCAGAAGATCAAAGAAGAACAAGACCTGCACAAAAGGGAGAAGGAAGTGCAACAGGAACAGGAACAGGGTCAGGAACATGAACAGTAACAAGAGGAAGTGAAAGGCGCACAGACATAGAAAATTGCGCTGATACATGTTGAAGACTCAAATCCACTAGTAGTAGATGATGAAGAGGGTGAGCAGCGGCAGGAATAGGAACTTGCTCAGCAGGATGAATCGCTAGTAGAACAGATGGACATGGAGATGGAACAACTGGAATAAGATCAGGACACTGACCTCATGCAAAAAGAAATAGAGGTCACCCCACAAGCTTCACCAGCTCTAGTAGCAGAGCAAGTCCCAAGTGAACAAGGCGACATCATTCTCCTCGAGGATGATCTGGGAACAAATGTGTACAACATAGCCTTTGATGAGTCATAACACAGAGTTGTACAAGAACGTAGAGTGCACATCCCAGATAAGCATGCATCACCTGCACATTTTGAAGAATAGGTGATTGTGTTAGATGTGTGAAGACATCCAACTGCCATGTTCAATGCTACGAAGGCTTATGCGGAAGCCACAAGCTCAAGTGTGAAGTTCTTGATAGCAGAAAATGAGCGCATGGCAAAGGAATTGCAAGCAGCCATGTAGGGAGAGGAATAATCAACAGGATCCTCCAGTGCAGAGATGAAAAAGCGATACTTGTTGAAGTATCAGATCTTGATACATTCATGTGGAGACTATATGACAGGTTCATCATCGTGCACAAGGAAGTTGTACATCTACATGGTCATCAGCAGCACTACATCAAGATAGCGCGCACACTCACGTACATACATGGATAATGAGGTACAAGGGAGCCTTGCTTCACTTGCACAAGATGATGAAGCCACATGTAGAGTTGGACAAAGCATGTATCCGGAGTCTGATCTAGAACTATGAGGAACTCTCGCCACTCATCACCAATGTTGAGGCTTTGTATGCATGGATGTTCAGGAGTTTGGATGTCGCGGTGAGAAAGTAATGCACCCTATCAATTGGAACACTCATTGAAGCCAAAGAGAAGAACCAAGTTCGATTGGAGCTTGACACATACTTTGATCAGTTGATGCACATGGCCACCAGTGTAGATTTGCAGATCAACGTAGAGAAGATGCAAAGATATGTCATCGGTCTAGCTGTGCTCAGGACTAAGATGCGCATGTTACAAGATGCGTTGGATAGAGGTTCCAGATTATTATAACTGAAAGTGTTGGAGGCAAGAGTTCATTTCTAGAAAGACATCATCAAACAGTACACGGACACCATTGCACAATACCAAGCTTTGGATCAGTTTGTCACTGAAGATCATGGAGAGGATGTTGACGAGTTGGTCTTTCCATAACCGTCCAAGTCTTAGTGTTGTCTTGTCTGGCTGACTCAAGCCTATTTTTTTCCCACATGGGTATATGTTGAAAATGTATTATTATTGTAAACATGATGTAAAGTGAAATTCCAAGTGCCATTAGTGGAATGAAAATAGTCATATGTAATGTAAAGAGTTATGTAAGGAAGTTGAAGAGTCATGAGGGTAGTCCAAGATTCAAAGTGGAATGTCAAGGTTCACCCCACCCTTTTCTATATATAGAACCTCATAACTCATAGAACAGGCTTTTGGGAGCCAAGCTTTTTCTAGGCATTGCTTAGAGAGGGCTTGGAGAGTATTGTGACAAGCCTTGGATTCTCCACAGTGCGGAGCAAGTACATCTCTTTGAAGGAGCAGACGATGTTGACTGTAACATTCCACTAGTATTGGGGCTAATGGCTGTCATGGTTGTATGTACGGATGGAACTTTCACTTTTATATAATATAACAAAGCCAACACGCCTTCATGCATATGTTGTTATTGTAGTTTGACTATTCTTGTTACTTTAGAAATGTATTTTGTTTAACTTATACATTTGTGTATGAACTACTTTGTTTATGATTGTATGAATATTGTGTTGTTGGTTTAACACATCACTTTGGATTGTTGACTATTCTGCTTTCCAACTTCTGATTTCATTAAACTCGTGTGTTCCTTTCAAGGTGTGTACTATTACATGCTTCTAAGGGACACACTTCCTTTTCCCCTTCATGTGTTAGAACCTACCCATGCATCTCTCTTGAATCTCTGCAAGGTCACACACTTGCTTCCAACAAAGATATATTGGTTACCTTTGCGTGCTATTGCAGTCAAGGCATAGATTTACTACCCATTGTTGGGACTCCTATTCCAAACGGCCTGAGGTCTAGTTGGGACTTCTTACTTGGGAGATCCTCTGACATGTTGGCGGGTCCAACACCTTCAACAGAACCTACTTCGAGTATTTTCTAAAGTAAATAAGCGTTTGTATTCTGAGAATAATTGCGACCTTCTATGATAAGGCATGCTTGAATTCAAATTGCATCATGTGGTATAATCTTGGAAGACTAGATGCAATATCTTGAATACCATTGTCAGACCTCTAGTAGCATAATTATAGAAGCAAATTCTAGTGATTTGTCATCAAGATATGAAGCCTAGACTAAAATTCGGTTGAGGTCTTTTGGGGTAGTTTCAGATTCTTTCAGGAGACCAGTGTGGCTACTTTGCATAGTTTCTTCTCTATACATATGATGTAGATTAGCTGAAGTAGTTGAAAGACTAATACAAATATTGACATACCCATATGGTAAAGACTTGTAGTGTGTTGAAGTGGAATTACACTTAATCTATAAAATTAAGAGCATACACTTGTCTGGAGTAGATCATTCATAATCATGTTTACTTGAAGCATTTGTTATGATCATATCTTGTAGACATCGCCATGGTCTACAAAATTTATGACATCATAATCTTGATATTGAAATAAAAGAAACAATTCTAACAAAGTTTGAATGTAATGACTTGTATCATCATCATGTGAAGTGGATTAGACTTCATAAAGCATTGAATACAATGATGTAGGCTCATCTTCAGAGGCAAAAATGTATGTGATAGTACATGGCAGAGATTGAGTGCATGGTTTAAATTAATCAATATGATGGAAAAAAATCTTATTCTCTATGACTGAGTATATGTTTCTATAGGATTTGTGATTGAGTATTTCTAGCATATGACTTTGTATCATAGGTTTCACTGGAATTATCACACCATGATGAAATCCAAAATTTATGATGATAGATTGAATTAGGGCTATATGACTAACAACAAGACTTGTATGATTCACATCAAATTTGATGATGAACAAAGAAGGAAGAAGTTGTCTTAATAGTTAGTGTTTGGAAATTGATGTTGATATTTTGATAGGGTTTGATAGTTTAAGCCTGGGACAATATTACAAAGACAACAAGGAAATTTATGTGATTAATACTAAGATGATTTGTATTGATTGAAAGGTATGGTCACAGTATAAAGGTTTGAGGCAGAGTATGAATGTTGCGGTAAGCTTAGATCAATGCCATGTTATTGAAAATATGACAGTGAGAATTTTATCAACTATGGTTTAACAATCTCAAGAGCAAATTTGTTTGTTGATAATTGAGCAGTCATCATATTTGTTACTGAGATTGAGTATAGAAAATCATTGAAGCTGCCAGGGTTTGATATTGATATACATACTGAGAAGAAGCAACATATATTGCATTGTAGATTTTTTTGAATTAATATTGAGCACATGTGGATCTAGTTTGAAAAATGTGAAACATGGTCTGTCGGCTGGTTAGGGTGGCATGGTAGTGGTAGGGCAGGTTGGAGCCTGCATTGGGCATTGGAGCATCCTTCCTGTTGTATATGGTAAATAGGATGTTGGATCATCCTTCATGTTGGATCCTGTAAACCAGAGCATTGGAGTGCCCTTCTAGTTGTAGTTGGTGAACGAGGGAATTGGAGAGTCCTTCAGGTTGGAGCCTATAAACCAAGGGGTTGAAGCCTCACTCAGTTGGAGATGCAAATATTGATGTACATTTTATTGAAGACAAATGTTAAGAAGCATTCAATGTTTTTTCTCCCAGAAGGGTTTCCACCTAAAAATATGTTGTCTATTGTCTTGATGTTTGTGTATTGTTGAATGGTGTTGTTTACTATTCATATGATGCTGATTTATGATTGATCTAATTGTAATGATACTTAATGCTATGTGTAGTTAAAAAGTACTTATTGAAGATATTTTATTGATTCATCCCCTCTCATTGTTTCCAACATAAAGTACTTCCTTTTGGATTATGTAATGCACCTGCTACAATTCAAAGGCGGTATTGGGTATTTTCTCAGCCTTAAACCATGATAGTGTAGAAGTATATATAAATGATTTTACTATTTATGGAAATACTTTTGAAGAGGCTTTAAAAAGACTAAAAAAATTCCTTGTTAGGTGTTAAGAAGCTAATCTTTCATTAAGTAATGAGAAATGCTTTATGATGTTTAATGAAGGAATTGTTTTGGGACATCATGTTTCAGGATCTGAGATTAAAATGGATTCAACAAAGATTGAATTCATCTCCAAAATCTTGGTACCAAAGTTTCAAAAGGACGTAAGAAGTTTTCTTGGATTCACAGGTTACTATAGAAGGTTTAGAGAAAACTTCACAAAACTTGCTTTACCACTTTTTAATTTACTCATTAAATATAATGAATTTCATTGGGATTCTGATTGTTAAAAAGCTTTTGATTTGTTGAAACATTTTTTTTCTAAAGAACCCATCTTAAGAGGACCAAATTGGACCCTTCCATCTCATATTTCCACTGATTCTTTAGACACAACTTTAGGGGTTGTATTGGGATAGAAAGATCTAACTCCTTATGCAATAAATTACATAAGAAAAAATTTAACTCTTGTAGAGTTGAATTACACGATTATAGAAAATGGGTTCTTGGCAGTTGTTCATGCTATCGACAAGTTTAGAAACTTCATTGCTGGATATGAGACTTTTATTCACACTAATGATTCTACTATTAGATATATAATGAATAAACCAACATCTAATGGTAGAATCACTTGATGGCTCTTATTACTACATGAATTTTATATTACCATTTTAGATAGGCCAGGAAAGTAAAACACAATTGTTGTTTTACTTTCTAGGATGTAAAATGATAATACTATAATCGCTGTGGTAGATAATTTTCCTGATGAACATCTTTTTTAAATATCTACTAAATCTCATTACTTTGCAGATATTTCTAACTATTTGGCAAGAGGAAAATCCCTCCCTTAGTTATCAACAAAAGAATGACAAAGATTTATCTAATCTAGTGCACGTTATTCTTGGATAGAAGGAGAGTTGCATCAAACAAGACCAATTTAATCATTATAAGATGTGTTCGAGAAGATGAGGTACCTGAGATACTTAAAGAATGTAATTATGAACCTTGTGGAGGAAAATTTTCCAACATATGAACTGCATACAAATTACTTCTCTTGGGATATTATTGGCCTTCTCTCTTTAAGGATGCCAAGGAATATGTCAAGAGATGTGATAACTATGAAAGGAAGGGGAAACCTACCCAATACGATGAAATGCCTTTATAATCATGGGTAATAATAGAGCCTTTTAAGAAATGGGCTCTAGATTTGTTGAACCCATTAATCCTCCATACAAGAAAAAGAGGTACATTCTTGTTTGCACTGACTACATTACTAAATGGGTTGAGGCTAAGTCACTAAATTTTGCTACTAAAAATGGTGTTGTTACATTTCCTTTTGATGATATTTTCACTCATTTTGGTGTACCGAGAATAATTGTAATAGATAGGGGTGCACGATTCACATCCAAGCTATTGGAATTATGGCTAGTGTGTTGGCCTTTATGTCAACCTGTATCATGATCTCGCCAGACCATGTCAACTTGGATCATATCATACCCTTCGTAATTGATAGTGGAGCTGTAGGAGGATGCAAAGGTGCTGGATAGACAATGATTTATGATGATTGTAGGAGTGTTTTAGGAGGTTTGACATGGCCTGTATCCTAGTGGTACATAGATAGTGGATGCCCACTTCACATGTCTAGAAATAAGAGAAGATTTATCTCTCTCAAGAAAAACAAGGGTGGTGAAGTTATTCTTGGAAATAGTGCATCAATAAAGGTTCTAGGAAAAGGTAGAGTTGATCTTGATGTTAAAAATACAGAAGCAACTAATGTATTGTTGGTTGAAGGGATAAAGTAGAACATTGTAAGTGTGGGCCAAATAACTGATAAAGGGCATGTAGTAATATTTACCTCAATAGAATAAAAAATTATAGAAAAAGACGCTATAAAGGCTATAGAAAAAGGAATAAAAAATATAGACAAATTATATGAACTAAAGAAAAATCCAAGTGTAAATAAGAGGCCAATATCTTCCTCTTCAAATTCAGAGTAGGAGAAGATGGTCCCCACTAAAATCTATTGTATCTAACAAATATTCCTAAAAGGAATTCAAAAATGTATAAGTGGTGCATGAGCTCCAAATGAGAAATGCATTGAAAATAAGGTTTACATGTGTGATGACCCCATGTGTTATCTTGATACCTATTCTTTTGATATAAATGACTTATGCTACTAATGTTGCATCTAGTGAGGCTATTGTGATCAAGATTTGCAATGTATCTCTTCCAGAGAAGGTTTTGAAGATCATGGCACATGTTCATGGGGAGAATCTCATATGGATCCAGTATTTCAGTAATTCATTGTTGACATTATGGTCCCTTGCTAGCAAAAAAAGAAAAAGGAAAAGACATTGCTTGGACGAACTTGCTATATCTGACATTGCTTCATTGCAGGAATTTATAGTTGATACCTATATGCCACTTTGGATTACATGATGAGTTCATGAGCTACTGATGGTGCCTCATTACAAAATCCTTTATTTTTATTATTGTTGTATAGACCAGTTTTCTTACTTTATTTATTTGATGCATTGCCTGTTGTTGGTTGACACTTTCATTGATGAGGAGGGCTTATATGCATCTGTCACTATGTCACTATGTTGTGAATATATATGATATTGCCATGGTTAATCAATTTAATGGTCTATGAGAACTTTAGATGCTACAAAAAAATTTCATTGACAATACATTTACGATACTTCAAGAGCACATGTATAAGCCATTATTGTTTCATCTTTGAAAGACACATTGGGTCCAACATTTATTGTAAAAGTATGGTCATTTGATGGAATGATGTAACTTGGGTCCATGTAGTCATGAATCAGTGGCTGGTGATAGGCATGATTGTATAAAAGTCATATATCCATCATATGTTCTTATTGCAACTATGTATTTGTTCCAAGGAGATTTGTACTTGTATTGTATATCATTGTACACCATTAGTCAAAAATTGGTTTGTCTCCTACACTTGGAAAGGAGGTTTATTATTGGTATAGTACAAAAGAGAATATGATTGTAGCCCCATTATGTGCTTAGTGGAAGCATGGTTAGCTTGTGCAGCTGAGTTATTTATAGGAGAAATATTAGCTTCTATAAGAGGATCTACTTTATAGTGTTGATAATTTCAGGGAGAGTACTTCTCTTAGCCTGGTATTGCCATTTGAGCTTGATGTAAAAGGTGTAGAGAAGGAATTGGTGTTTTGTAGGAGGTTGATGTCAAGTCTAAAGGGGGATATTGTTGGCATTATGGCTAGTGTGATGGCCTCAATGTCAACCCACATCATGATCTCATCACACTATGTCAACTTGGATCATATCATACCCTTGCTAATTGACAATGGAGTTGTAGGAGGATGCATAGGCGTTGTATAGATAATGATTTAAGATGATTTACTAATGATTTTAGGAGTGTTGCAGGAGGTTTGACAGGGTTTAGAGATCTTTGATGAAGTAGTGAAACAATGTGGAAAATTTTTGAGCAGAAGATCTAAGTTTTTTCCTCATATTTCTAGCTTCGCTGGGAGACAACTTTGCATAGTGTGAATTTCACTGGGAGCCTAATTAGAACCCTGCGATGATCTTCACTGGGAGAATGTGTTGTCCTTGTGAAAATTCCTATAGGTGAAAAATTGGAAAACCACGGGAACAACCACTAATTTTCCCAAGAAATTTTGTGTGTAAAGAAATCTAACGTTTATCTAATGCGATCAAACATTAATATCAATGAATACCTTGGATTTTCCTATGGTTGTGGGAAGGAAAAAGAGTTATAAATACTAAATTAATCATCCAACCTAGTGTGGAATTTTTTAGTTAAGTTAGATCCACTTTGGAAGAGGCAATTGCACCAGTGTATGGAGGTTAGAGTTGATCAATCTTCAAAGTTGTAATGGTATGGTTTTGGTAAGAATGTATTTCTTGTCTTGATAGATATGAACTCTACTTATGCACACCAAAAATCAGAGATGGTAATATGCTCTATTTCAGTCCTATTTCATTGGTGAGAAAATGTACATGTGTGGTATGGAAATTCATTATTCTATGAAGTAATCACACTAAGTTTAAGTTCTGAATAAGTCTACTTATAGGAATTGATTTACATTGGTAGTTTCAGAGATTGATGTCTTAAGTCAAGTCTTATTTGTCTACAAACCTGTATCGAGTACATATAGTAGTTTTTGATTGTTGAAGGTGGTTGATTTGTTTTCTTTGTGAACTACAATTTAACCTTTGGAGGTTTCTCTTAAGAATACTCATGCATATTCCTTTCTTACTATAATTCTCTTTAAGATCATGCACACTGTTTATGCTTGGATGCACTGAGATGATGCATAATTCATTGTAGAGATCAATCATTGGTGTATATGACAGAGGTTTTGTCTTCCAAAATTTATCATAGACAAAAATTAGGATTTGGGCAGAGGTTTATCATTGTATTTGGGGATTAATTTTGACTTGTTGCATAAATTAAGTATGCAAGGCAAAACTTGAATTCTAACTTGTTTATTTTGACCCATGATTTGATCACAGGAAAATTGCCCTAATTTGTTTAATAGAGGTTAGGTATGCAAAGACGTGTATGGTAAAGGTCGATGGTACTAACAATGATGTGTTCAGGGTCTAGAAAGTTATGAACAAAGTTCAGGGTTCTTGTTATCTATGATAAGATCCTGTAGAGATAGATATTAATTATTATGCTTGGTTATATTTTGGACTAACAAAAGTTTTGTGGCTTAGATATTCATGCTTAATAACTTGATCCACTAATTATAAGGGATATTGAAGAATGCAAAAAGTGAAAAACCGATGTCTTTCTAGGGCAAAATATTTCTTTATGCAAAGATCAACAACAAAGGCTTATTTGACATAGTTACTTATAAATTAATGCTTCTGATTGTCTTGATTGACCCTCATGATCTTATGACATAAGTTTGGACTTTTTTGTATTCGTAGATCAATGCTTTGGGCATAGGGGTTGTATACATAAGTGTTTTGTTGCTTGTTATATTTTGTAGAGATCAATATCAACATTTTATTTTGTCAAAGAATTTGATTGTTGGATGATGATTCTCTGTGCTAATAGTGAGAATAGGTTCAATGACAGATTGTAGGGATTGTTTCACGATGATCTATCTTGCATACTAAGGGGAAATCATTCTTGTTACATGTTGGGTTACTATGATGTATGTTTTTGGCCCGAGTTTGATATTGCTTGTATGGTGAAAGATCGATACTACCATTGGGGTTTTTCAAATATATTGTCTTAATGAGGATGCTACTTTGAGTTTGCTTCTAGTTGTATTGTGCAGAGATATGATTTGCAGAAATATAAAGATTGTAGGGAACACCTTCACTCATTAAAACAAGTGTAGTGTGTTGATTGATGTACTTAGTCATTTGGATATTAATTGATGTATTTGTTCTACATTGCTTTGGTTAAAGTAATGATGATGGTTATGATGCATTATTGATATAAGGTTGAGTCATTTCAGGTATGAATAAATGTTAGTATTGGATTAGGGTTTGGCATTGGATAAGTGAGAGAGTGTTATTGATGGATGAATTAAGAGGTTGATTTTTGAGCAGTGAATATGGTTTAGCATTTGACAATATTGATGAGCTAGGGTTTGACGAATGGGTTTGTTACATTGAGTGTTTTGATTGATAATTGTGTAGAGATAAATGGTGTATTGACTATATTTGGTAATTGATCAAAAGTTTATTGAAAATAGTTTTTTTATTCAATGATTAAGCATAATGTTGCATGTAGGTCCATTTTGAAAAGTGGTCTACAATATTTGTATTCAGTCAAGTGGATCTGTTGATGGTGCTGGACCCACCAACATGTTAGGGGATCTCCTCAGTAAGAAGTCCCAATTAGACCTCAAAACATTTGGTGTAGGAGTCCCAGCAGTGGGTCGTACGGTAATGCCTTGACTGCGGTTTCACACAGAGGCAAGTAAGATGTCCCTGTTGGTAGCAAGGGTGTGACAGCTGCAGTAAGTCAAGGAAGGTGCATGAGAGGTTCTAACACATTGAGGGTGAGGTGAGTGTGCCCCTTGAAAACCTGTAATAGTACGCGACTTGGAAGGGAAGACACGAGTGAAGATGCATCACAACATGGAAGGAAAGTTAGTGAGCAATCCAAAGTGATGGTTAAACCAACAACACATTTCAGAAAGATTCATACATACTTATACAGAATAGTCCATACATGCATGCGTAAGCAAACAAATACATATGTTATTTAGAGTAAACAAGATAGTTGGAATACAATAAAACATATGCATGAAACGTGTTGGCTCTGTTATATTAAGAAGTGTAAGTTCCAATCATACAATACATCCATGTCCAACCACTAGTTCCGATAGCGGAACGTTACAACCACAACCGCCTGCTCCTCCAAAGAGATATACTAGCTTTGTGCAATGGAGAAGCCAAGGTCCATTAAAATACTATTCAAGCTTTCTCTAAGATACTCCTATCGAAGCTTAGCTGACAAAAAGCCTCTATAATGAGTTATGAGGGACTATTTATAGCAAAGGGTGGGGTGGCCCTTGACATTCCCCTTTGTGATAGTTCATCTACCCTCATGACTCTTCATCTACTCTATGACTGTTACATCCAACTATGGACACTTGAAATTACACTTGACAAGACGTTACATTACAATGCACATGTACCCATGTGAGACAAACTTGAGCAAGCCATGCAAGACATCACTAACACTCGGACCGTTGTGGTGAGACCAACTCTTTGAAATCCTTATGATGGTCGATGCTGGCGAACTGATGCCAAGCTTGGTCGTCTGTGATGGTGTCCGTGTGCTCGATGGTGACATCTTTCTGAAGCGAACTCTTTCTTCCGTTGCATCCAGGTACACTGATAAGGCTCCTCCGTCCAACTCATCTAATAGCATGCACATGGTTGTCTTGGGTGCGACTAGACCGGCAACATGTTGATGCATAATGTCTGCACTGATCTCCAAACATGTGCTAGTGGTCGTGTGCATCAACTTGTCAAAATACATGTTTAGCTCCAGTTGGAATTGCTTCTTGTCTTCGCCTTGGTGAGTGTGCCAAATGTGTGGGATCACATGCGTGTGCACAATGACATGCATGCTACTGAATTATCTACATGCGATCAACAACATTGCTCACCTTTTCTACTCCGTGCCAACTGTTGGGATGGATCTATAACTTGTACCGACACAGTTTGATCCGTATATGCATGTTGCATCCACTGCTATACCTGTTCTTGCTGTAACTAATCCTCTCGTCTATGCAGATCTTGTTCGTCCTTGAGTTGCTGCTTCAGCACAAGCAACTCCTTCTCTGTTCCATTCTCTGCCTTCGTGCGATCTTCATGTCGCATTGTCACCTCATAGCCCCAATTTCCAAAGTTGCTTTCGTCATGAGTGGTTCTGCATTGAACTTGCAACTTTGCTATGCCTCTATGCTATCAACAACCTTCCTGTTGTGTTTGTCGCGTGCATGTGTGCTGCCTTATGCTACTGTTGATGATGCTACTCGTTGTGATGCTGTTTCCATTGATCCTGATAACCTCGTCCATGAACAACTTGATGTCTTCATGAATAGGCAAGTTCATAGACACTTGATCGACTACATCCCTAGTTGCTCTCTTAACAATGTCTTTGGATTTACTCTCTTGGAAGCCATTGTACTTGTGATGCTAAGAGATAGACGAACACCTATGATGCCTGAAGACATGGCAACACTCATGGAAAGCAACATGTCAGTCGAAAACCAAAACAAACTTGAGGATTGACTTGCAACATACCTGTGTGATTGAACGTGAAAGTTGCGCCATTTCCATCGGAAGGTCGGGAGACTGAATGCCAAAATTACGCAAGGCACAGTCCAGGCTATCAAGAGGCTGACTGACTACTGGAACTGCACAATGCACAGTCTAGCCTGGCTTGCTGAGGACTGAAACTGCGTAATGCACAATTTCAGTCAACAGTGACATGCAATCAACAAACTGCATTGCACAATTTCTGGGGCCAGCAGGACACTACCTCCAAGAATTGCGCAATGTAAGCTTGGAGGTCAGTGTTGGGCTAGAATGACACAATTTCTAGAGGGAAGGTAGAGCCTTTGCTTCCTGAAATGCGCAGTGCTAGCCGGGCAAGCCACGGTTCGGGCCAAGGCAACCTAGTTCGGTTGACGGGTGACTGAAAACATGCGAAGTCTAAATGCATGGTGAGATGAGTGCAAACAAGAATGAATGATCATTCATGCAAACAAAATGTGTAGGATTCAAAAAACAGAAAATAATGTATGTGTGCGAAGTGAGTCACTACAACGGCGACCGTCCGTGCAAAACAGTGTCATGCATGCGATAACAGTGAGATGCAAACGTAAAATGAAACGTGCTTATCCTAGCTAACATACATGCAAACGAAAACAAGTGCTCACTAAAATCAAGCAGACATCACTCACATGAAGTGATACATAAAAAGAGACAGAAATGCAATGCAGGACATGAAAAGCGGGCTTACCCCAAAACAATTGAGGTAAATGTTCCTATGACTCCTAGATGCACTGTGGCATGTCAGAGCTGCAAGGTTGATGTGAGGAATGAACTCTGCAGCATTCGATTGATGAGTTTTGATAAAGTCGAGGTTGTGACGCACATGCCACAAATCTAGGAAACCGACACTTGGTGAGAGGTTTCTGAAATGATCCTTGCATGTAACCTCTAGCTGCTAAAGATATATCCCTAAATCAAGGGATGCCTTTGCATGCTTCCTTGGGAGGAGCAATCCATGCATGCAAATCAATTTTTCTTAGTCTCAGAGGGAACCGGTCAATCCAACTACACATGCAACAATCTGCTCATTTGAGGGGAAACAATGCGCATTTCTATGAGGGAGCTGGGTTGGTTTCCCAGAGGGATTGCACAATTTCTGGGCTGAGAAACCCTGCTAGGAGGAATTGTGCAATTTTCTCAGTGAACAGTGATAGTCAGATTTGCGCAATTCTGGAGCCCAGTAGGCTTCCAGATAGAATTTTACAATTTTTGGAGGGAAGGCTGGTTCCCCTCCACGATTGAGCAATTTCTTGAGGGAGCTGCTCAGCTTGTAGCTGGACCAAGTCTGGAGAAACAACTTGTGAAGGGGATGTAACAAGCTTTGGTGCACAAGTTGGCATTCTCCAAGAAAATCACCGAAGCTTGTGTACTTGATAAGGCAAGACATGCTGCTGTGAAAGGTTGGTAGGGAGGCTCCAAAACGAAGCTACGGAAAATTTTTGGAGGGTGGTTGTAGCCGCTACAACACTTGGCGACACACTGATAGAACTCCAGCTCTTTGAATGGACCTTGTTCATGAAAATCAAGTTTAACACCTCCAAAAGTATTGTTCAGTTCTCAGTTCTTCTTGGTTTTCACACTTTCTTGATTGTAAGATGTAGCATCTGCCAAGCTCTTGGTCGATTGACACACATTCCAAGCCAAGGAAACACAGTTTTTTCGATTAGGGTTGAGGGATATATTGTTGCACAAGTAGTATACTTGTTAGAGTCTTAGTTTCATCTCCGGTGTTGCTCCACTGCCAGGAGGCCTAGACAGTACCCTAACGGAGTCACGCAGGAACACATGCATCGCTCTGCTTCCAGCAAGCCTGGTTAGTACCCCGACGGAGTTACTTGCATCACCTCTCTGCACAAGGAGCCTTTCTCTTCTTTCGCCTTATTTGTTTTCCATTTTCGAAATTTTTCACTTTTCATTTTTACAGCTGTGCATAACACTTAATCATTTAAGAGGCAGAAGAGGGATCCTGACTTATTGAGAGCAGAAGAGGTTGTTCCTTCAGAGAAGTAGTTTATTATATACCTCTGACATGCTTGTTAAGGTTTTCCCCCTCACCTTACTCTACTTGACTGAGCTGACAAGGATTAACCCAAAAACAACCGACTAGAGTAGGTGACAATAGTTAGCGCGCAAGCGTTGTGTTTTCACCAAGGTTCACTTCAAACAGTACGTATTTTCCATTGATGTATCATGGACTGAAAGTAACAAGTTCTTCATGAGAGAGTGGACAATATAAAACTGAATGTTAATAGATGTACAAGTCCTCTTGTACTTTACCTCGATTGTTTCAAGATTCACACACGGTCCATGTGAAACTAACCTACGAACAATAACAAGCAAACAAACCAGAAATAAAATAAAGGATCAGAAGCAAATGTGAAAGCAAAGTGAGTAAGCAAACAAGCAAGCAAGCAAACAAACATACAAAGCAAGAAGGAAACATGCATGCAAGAAAACAACTCAAAGCAAATACTACTCCTTCTCCTAAGCTAATAGTGCATGGGTCGTCTCACGTGAAGTGATACTTCCAATGCAGCCACCGGCGCATTGGTTGACCCATGTCAGTGAAGGCACGGTTCGTGAACAACATAGCTGTGCGGACTAGCAGATGTGAAAGATACAACAATGAAGACAAACACACTATGAGCTTACAAGCGTCCATAGAACAAAAATGAGTGAAAGAGCATAACATGCAGTTCGTGGACATATCATGATTTTGTGTGACACTACATGTAGATGTTAAGCACACGACTACTCTTGACTGTGACATGCAAGTGCACATGAGGAAGGTAGACCACTTACGTTGCGCAAGTGTGCTTGCTGAGTAAGATTCCTCCAATGCATGAGTGATGGGATCGTGTAGTTCGAGTGGAGGAAGTGAAATCTGAGTGTTACATTGATATTCAATGCATACAGATGAGTGATGAGGAGCCTTGCATGTTTGAAAAATTTCCTGATCAGAAGTGAAACCAAGCTTAGGACAACGAGGGCCTGACGTAACTATCAGCTCGGGCTGAAGTGCCTCGATAGTTTGCGGGTTTTTGACTTTGTTGACAGATGGATCATCTTAGACTAGTGGCTTAGATGGATTAACAATGAGTGAATCAACATTGTGATCGAATGATGAGGTAAAGAGATCACAACAACCAAGATCAGAAAACTCAGGATGTTGGTCGGAATCCTCATGATTTGATGAATCGCACAGAGGGGTAGATGAGAAGCAAGGATGTTCATCCTCTGCGTTTTTGGAAAACATAGATGAAAAATCAAGTGAATGTTCAAATAATGATTGGTCCTCTTTGTTTTCAGATGATGGACTGGCATTCGATGTGTCCTGTAAATGATCAACCATGGGTGCTTCTGTGGACGGAGATACACATGAAATATACGGGATGGTAGGATCACCAAGGAGGTTAGGAAAAAATAGAGGAGGTACGAATAGATAGGGATGGTCCTTTGCTGCCGGTGGATGTTCAAGCTCCTAGCCATACTCTTCGTGAATGATAATGCATGTTGGTTATGCAACACCAACTCTGTCGATAGATCAATCCTCGTTCAAAACATGTATAGAGTCCAGAATGGAAGAACACAAGACAATGCAACCCAGAGGATGATCAGAATACGAGGACGGAGGTTGAGGTACAAAATACATGTGATAACCCATGGGATTCCCAACCAAGCTTGCGTGAAATTTAGAAGGAGTGATGTCGGGAGGATGTGATGGTTGAACAGATGTGTGTTCATGCTCTCCCACATCACTCTGTGATGATGGAGATATTTGATGAGGGGACGATGGGCAATCACTTGTGATAGTGACCGTGTCCATATGTGATTGCGCAAATTCATCATCAAAGTATGCTGGGCGAGGTTTGAGCTCGAACTTCTTCTTGAGATTGACAAATTGGATAAGGAAATATTCAAATCTGTCCATGAGATACTGAAATTTCATTTGACTTTTCGGGGCTTCAAACATGAATAGACGAAAACGCTATGAAAACTCCATAGGTGATTCGTATAAGGCCTTCCATTGTTTTAACAATTTTTTATCAAGTACTTCAAGATCAAAATGGTGGAAAACAGATTTGATTCGATCACTGAACTGCTTGAATGAGTGCACAAAGTTATGAGGTAGTGTGCCACACCATTGTGATGGGTGGTCAGGAAGTGTGTGTGCGAGCAGCGAACAAACATCTGTTTCAATAAAATATTCCATGCCCTCCATGAGAGGATGGAATTCATCTAAGTGCTCAGGCCAGGCCACTTGACCTTCACCGTGATTTGTGACAAGTGATCCCAGAACTCCCTCTCGATGTGAATGATATGTCCGTTGGACAGATATTTCGGATGGTGAACTATAACAAACTCCATGATAGATGTGTGAAAATTCAAAATAGATGATGAGGGCTCAGCTTGTCATCTCGCCCTCCTTCTAGTGCCAAAAATGTTGACGGTGCTAGATCTGCCAACATGTCAGGTGATCTCCCCGGTAAGAAGTCCCAATTAGACCTCAGATCATTTGGTGTAGGAGTCCCAGTAGTGGGTCTTACAGTAATGCATTGACCATGGTTTTGCATAGAGGAAAGTAAGATGTCCCTATTGGTAGCAAGGGTGTGACAATTGCAGTAAGTCAAGGAAGGTGCATGAGAAGTTCTAACACATTGAGTGTGAGGTGAGTGTGCCCCTTGGAAACATGTAATAGTATGCGGCTTGGAAGGAACACATGAGTGAAGATGTATCACAACATGGAAGGCAAGTTAGCGAGCAATCCAAAGTGATGGTTAAATCAATAACACATTTCAGAAATATTCATACATACTTATACAAAATAGTCCATACATGCATGTGTAAGAAAACAAATACATATGTTATTTAGAGTAAACAAGACAGCTAGAATACAATACAACATATGCATGAAACGTGTTGGCTCTATTATATTAAGAAGTGTAAGTGTAAGTTCCAGTCATAGAATACATCCATTTCCAACCACTAGTTCCGATAGCGAAACGTTATAGCCACAACTGCCTACTCCTCCAAAGAGATATACTATCTTTGTGCAGTGGAGAAACCATGGCACATTACAATAATATCCAAGATTTCTCTAAGATACTCCTATCGAAGCTTGGCTAACCAAAGCCTCTACAATGAGTTATGAGGGACTATTTATTGCAAAGGGTGGGATGGCCCTTGACATTCCCCTTTGTGACAGTTCATCTACCCTCATGACTATTCATCTACTCTATGACTGTTACATCCAACTATCGACACTTGAACTTACACTTGACAAGACATTACATTACGATGCACATGTACCCATGTGAGACAAAATGGCTTGAGCAAGCCATGCAAGACATCACTAACACTCAGACCATTATGGTGAGACCAACTCTTTGACATCCTTGTGATGGTCGATGATGGCGAACTGATGTGAAGCTTGGTCATCTGTGATGGTGTCCGTGTGCTCGATAGTGACATCTTGCTGAAGCGAACTCTTGCCTCCATTGCATCTGGGTACACTGATATGGCTCCTCCATCCAAATCGTTTGATAGCATACACATGGTTGTCCTGGGTGCGACCGGACTGGAAACATGTTGATGCATAGTGTCTGCACTGATGTCCAAGCATGTGCTTGTGGTTGTGCACATCAACTTGTCAAAATACATGTTCATCTCCAGTTGGACTTGTTTCTTGTCTTCACCTCGTTGAGTGTGCCAAATGTGTGGGATCGCATGCGTGCACACAATGACGTGCATGCTACTGAATTCTCTTGCATGCGATCAACAACTGCTCACCTTGTGTGCTTTGTGCCAGCTGTTGGGATGGATCTATAATTTGTATGGGCGCAATTTCATTCGTCTGTGCATGTTGCGCCCCCTACTGTACCTGTTCCTACTGCAACTCATTCTCTCGTCTATGCAGCTCTTATTCTTCCTTGAGTTGCTACTTCAACACATGCAACTCCTTCTCTGTTCCATTCTATGACTTCGCGCGATCTTCATGTCACATCATCACCTCATAGCCTCAATCTCCAAAGTTGCTTTCGTCATGAGTGGTTTTGCTTTGAACTTGCAACTTTTCTCTACCTCTATGTTGTCAACAACTTTCCTCTTACATTCGTTGCATGCAGGTGTACTACCTTCTGCTGCTGTTGATGGTGCTGTTCATTGTGATTTCATTGCCATAGATCCTGATACCCTTATCCATGAACAACTTGATGTCTTCGTGGATAGGCAAGTTCATAACCACTTGATCGACTACATCCCTAGTTGTGCTCTTAACAATGTCTTTGGATCTAATCTCCTAGAAGCTGTTGTAGTTCTGCTGCTTAGAGACAGATGAACACCTATGATTCCTAGAGACATATCAACACTCATGGAAAGGAACATGTCAGTCGAAATCCAAAACAAAATTGAGGACTGACTTGCAACATACCTGTGTGATTGAACGTGAAAGTTGCGCAATTTCCGCCGGGAGGTTGGGAGACTGACTGCCAAAACTATGCAAGGCACAATATGGGCTGTCAGGAGGCTGACTGACTACTGGAACTGTGCAATGTACAGTCCAACCTAGCCTGCCGTGGACTGAAACTGCGTAATGTGCAGTTTCAGTCAACAGTGACATGCAACCAGCAAATTGCATTGCGTAGTTTCTGGGGCCAACAGGACACTACCTCCAAGAATTGCGCAATGAAAGCCTAGAGGTCAATGCTAGGCTAGACTTGAGTAATTTCTGGAGGGAAGGTTCAAAATGTGTAGATGAATAGTCCTGAGATGCACTAATGGGATGTTAGAGCTGCAAGGTCAATGTGAGGAAATGTGAGCTCTGTAGCTATACATGGATTGATGAGTTTTGATAAAATCAAGGTTGTGACGCGCATGCCACAAATCTAGGAAAATCGACTCTTGGCATGAGGTTTCTGAAATTATCCTTGCATGTAACCTCCAGTTGCTAAAGAGACATCCCTGAATCAAGGGATGCCTTTGCATGCTGCCTTGGGAGGAGAAATCCATGCATGAAAATATGTTTTTCTTGGTCCCAGAGGGAAATGGTCAAGCCAACTGCACATGCAATAGTGTGCTTAGCTGAGGGGAGAAATGCGCATTTCTGGAAGGGAGATGGGTTGGTTTCCCAGAGGGATTACACAATTTCTGAGCAGAGCAGGTGACTGCTGCTCAGAATTGCTCAATTTTTGGGCTGAGAAACCCTTCTGGGAGGAATTGCGCAATTTTCTCAGTGAACAGTGACAGGCAGATTTGCGCAATTTTGGAGCCCAACAGGCTGCCAGACATAATTGTGCAATTTCTAGCGGGATGGTTGGTTCCCCTTCAGAATTGCGCAATTTCTTGAGGGAGATTCTTAGCCTGCAGTTGGACCACATCCGTAGAAACAACCTGTGAAGGGGATGTAACAAGCTCTGATGCACAGGTTGGCATTCTCCAAGTAAATCATCGAAGCTTGTGTACTTGACAAGGCAAGACATGCTGCTGTGAAAGGTTGGTAGGGAGGCTCCAAAACAAAGCTAAGGAAATTTTTTGGAGGGTGGCTGTAGCCGCTACAACAAGATCCAATGTGAAAATTTTTGAAACGTGATCCACAAAAGGTCTGAGGGTTGAAGCCTTCAGTGAGGTAGTAGTAGTTTCCTTCCGATGGTGGTTGGTAAATTTGATCAGAGAGCAGTAGCTTCCTTCTAGTTGTAGCTAAAGAAACAAGAGGATATGGCAGCATCCAACAGGTAAGAGCCTGAACACTGGTAAGAGTATGTGCCATTGCAAGATGTAATAAAGAGATTTTCTTAATAATAAGAAGAAGACAAAGACAACAACAATGGTAGTTTTTGCTAGTTGGGTTTTCCACCTAAAAATCCAATGTCCCTATATGTTGATGATGTGTTGCATTCTTATGGTTTATATGCCTTTATGTTTAAATATTTCTCATGGTTTACTGCATATTCCTAGACCAACAAAATAATGTGTTGTTAATGAAATGATGCTTCAATTAACATTGAGAATAAAAGTATAAATAGAGTAAAACTTGATCTGGAATGAAATACTAATTCACCCCCCCCGCTTAATATTTCTAACACATGTTTTTTTAGAATATCATGGGGCAATGCAAAACAAGACATAACAAATCTACTCCATATCATCCACAAGAGAATAGACAAGTGGAATTCACAAATAAAGTTCTTGAAGCCATACTGACCGAGACTGTGCATCTACATAGGAAAGATTGGGAAGACAGACTTCCAAAAGCACTTTGGGCGTACCAGACCACATGGAGGAATACCACTGAACATACTCCTTATGAGTTTTTTATGGAAAAAAAGTTCTAATTCCTACTAAATTCCAAGTGGAGACATAGAAGACAATAACAAAACTGGGGCTAGATCTCTCTGAAGCCCAAAAACAAAGATTAGCACAACTAAATGAGTTGGACGAGATCAAGCAAGATGCCATTCAAAGGACAAGAATAATCTAGTAGCAAAGGACAAGATGGCATGACAAGTTTATCAAGGTCAAAAAATTCAAAACAGGTGATTAGGACCTTCTCTTTGATTCATAATTTAAAGATTTTCAATGAAAATTCCAAACACATTGGTTAGGCCCTTATGAGATAGAAGTTGTTTTTGACAATGGGGCAGTAAGAATCAATACTATTGATGAGAATGGAATCACTTTTCTTGTTAATGAGCACAAATTAAAACATTATCATAAGCCCTTTATAAGAGAAGAGTTTGTTCAATGTTTGCAAAAAAAACTGAGTTGAAATTGGTGGAAAAAGGAGATCACTCTCCTCTACTACCTAATGCCAATTAATTCACTCTCTCTCTCTCTCTCTCTCTCTCTCTCTCTCTCTCTCTCTCTCTCTCTATCTCTCTATATATATATATATATATATATATATATATAAGAGAAAAGAAAACAATAATAAAATGTATAGTTATGAAAACTAGCATTGTTGGCATAACTATGCAAGAAATCCTAGTTGAAAACCAAGATTCTTGGCAACTTGGATTTCCCTTTCCCTTTGCAATTAATTTTTTTGGTTCAAACTAATTAGTTTGAAGAATTTGTTTCTCTTTTAATAAACTTTTCCAGTAGCATCAACAAACTTTCTTGAAGAATTTTGGAGCATATTTTCAAAATTGATAGCATTATGTAGCTAGAAAAATATTTCATAGCTGATCAGTTCTAGTAGCAATAGACAAGCCTTGTCTTTAGTCCAACAAGCAATCATAATTCCGAAAGGCAGTAGATTTTAGGTAACTTGATAGGTAAGCAAATGCATATTAGTCAATTTATCAAATTTAAAGCTATAGATCTGGGATATATGGATTGATTTATCATTTTTTAATATAAAATCTCAAAGAGGCTTATATGAAGCCTCAAATCCAAATCAATGATGTAACCACCCTATCTCACATTTACCCACTTTTACAAGATATCCAGATAAACATGAGATGAGAGTTATTATGATGTGACCTTACATCCAAGTTCCAGTTATGGAAGTGGGGCCTACTAACCAGAAACATAATGAAACCTCTCAAGGACACCAAATAACCGAGGTGATAGACCACAACCCTTAGTGAATAAACCATGAGCTAGAACATCTTTTTAACTGAGCTCATAGCCCAACCACATGCATAATCCACTGTGATTGTGGATGGAAGGCTCCAAATGCACACATAGGCTTCCTTCCGTGCAGTTGTAGCTGGAATTTCCTAGTTCCATGCATGCGACAGTGAAATCGGTGCCACATTTTCAAGGCTTGCCAAGAACAACCCAAAACTTTCCAGAATCAAGTTTAAGGTGATGACAAGTCTATATGATAAGTACTAAGGTTAGATATTTCTTAGAAGTTTCCAAACACATTAGAACATTTCGTCAAACACATGGTAAACATAGTAACTATAATTCATGAATGCATATTTGTTCCATGTCTCCTTAACTTCATCATTGGATCATCAAGAAGGCTCAATGCCCTCTCAAACTA
Source organism: Pinus tabuliformis (assembly GCA_031772625.1). NCBI lineage: Eukaryota > Viridiplantae > Streptophyta > Pinopsida > Pinales > Pinaceae > Pinus > Pinus tabuliformis. Next base: position 766,368,832 of record CM062805.1, read on the forward strand.
GCTGCAACAATGCTAGTTAGCCCATGAATTCACATAATCATTCAATAAATTATCAAATCATGAATATGATCCATAATAATAACACACCATTTTATGAAACCAACTCATAAAAAAAGAAGAAAAGATAGATCAATGACTTGAAAGCTAGCCTCTTCGAGGGGGTAACCTCCTTTACATCACATAAATGAACAATTATTGGATGATTCAAATGACAAAACCTCCTTTATATATATAGGGTTCTAAGGGGTTACGTTATAATAATGTAAGGGCACAACAATAACAATAGTGGGCTTCTATGGGGTACAATAATAATAATATGGGGACTGCATGGGCACAACAATAACAATAAGGGACTACATTAGTGTTATAGGGAACTAACATGCCTCTCTCCTTTAAAAATGTGTTATCCTCAATGCTTAAGTAGTTTTGGATGCTTCTATATAAAATTCTCATCCTCCCATGTGGAATCTTAAGTGGGTAAGTTCTTCCACTTGATGAGATACTCTGAAATTGATCGATGTTGTAGCTGTCGAGTTCTTGTTTCCGTGAATACTTCAGGTTCCAATATGATTTTTCTTTCCTTGTCAAGTTCTGGCAATATTGTTTGAACTGGAAGTTTGTCACCTGTAACCTTATTTAAGCATGGAATGTGGAAAACTGGGTGCACTCGGGAAGATACAGGAAGCTCCAATTTGTATGCCATAGTACCAATCTTTTGAAACACCTTGTAAGGACCATAGTACTTTGGTGATAATTTATTATCCTTCTTATCTTGCTTGAGGGACATTTGTTTGTATGGTTGTAGCCGTAAAAATACCCAGTCGCCTACATCAAAACTTCTTTCGCTGCGATGTTGATTTGCCTATTGTTTCATTCGATTTTGCACCAAAGTGAGGTTATCCTTTAAGAGTTGGAGAACTTTTTGTTGATGCTCGATGTGATATTCCACTACTTGAACCTTAGAATTTTCTCTTAAAGATGATGTGATGGACGGTGTATGATATCCATAAAGTGCCATAAATGGGGTCATTTTTGCTGCAGTATGGAAGGAAGTGTTATACCACCATTCAGCTAGAGGTAACCACTTGACCCATTGTGTTTGTTTATCAGATACAAAGCAACGAAGATATCCTTCCAAACATTTTTTCACTATTTCAATTTTCCCATCAGATTGAGGATGATAAGATGAGCTATGAGCTAATTGAGTACCCAGAAAAAATAATAATTCCGTCCAAAAATTTCCAGTGAAAATGGGATCTCTATCGCTTACAACAATCTTTGGGTTTCCAAGTATCTTTTGAATTGTTTCTAGAAATGCAGTAGCAACTGCACTGGATTTGAATAGATCAGATAATGCACAAAAGTGTGCACACTTGGTAAGTCTATCAACTACCACCATGATGAAACTTTTTCCTTCGGAGTTGGGTAAACCTATGATAAAATCCATTGTAACTTCTTCCCAACGTTTACTTGGAATGGATAAAGGTTGTAACAAACTGGGGGTCTTAATTGTCTCAACTTTATTTTGCTGGCAAACCAAACATTCCACCACAAACTTTTGAATATTAGATTTAAGGCCATCCAAAAGAAATTCCTTCTTGACCCTGTGGTAAATTTTTAAAGATCCTGAGTGCCCTCCTTTGGGAGAGGTGTGCAATTCCAAAATAATCTTTTGTTTGAGTTGGGAATTCTTACAAAGATAGAAGCAATATTTGTACCATGATGAATCATTTTTATAGATAAATGTATTAGATGTACTGGGATCTTGTTGCAACTTTTGAATAAGTGTCCACCCTTATTTTTCATTCTTCCATTCATCCCTTGCTTAGGTTATCCAATTTGGTTGGATAATAGAAATGGCACAAAGTAATGCTTCCACATCCTCATCCTTTCTTGAGAGTGCATCTGCAACAACATTTTGCTTCCCTTTTTTGTAGATGATTTCAAAGTCATAACCCAAAATCTTTGTGACCAATTTTTACTACTCTTTTGAATATAATATTTGTTCCAAAAAATATTTAAGACTACCATGATATGTTTTTACCTTGAGGTGTCTTACCATTAGGTAAGGTTGCCACTGCTTTAGTGCATGTAGTATTGTTTTTTTTAGTTCATGTAGTATTGCCAACATTTCCTTCTCATAAATAGATTTGTGTAAATACTTTCCTTTGATTGGATGACTTTCAAAAGAAATGGGTCTTCCTTCTTGCATTAAAATAACACCAATTCCATTTCCTAAGGCATCACATTCTACAATAAATATTTTTGTCAAGTCAGGCGTAGCTAAGACCGTTGCTTGGCACATTTCCTCTTTAAGATGTTCAAAGGCCTTAGTTGCTTCTAGAGTCTAAGAAAATGCATCTTTAGCGTTGTTAGAGGTGATAATATTCTTCCATAATTCTTAACAAACTTGCGATAATACCTTGTCAACCTGAGAAATCCTCGCATATTCTTTATGGTTGTGGGGATTTTCCATTCCTTAATGGATTTAATTTTGTTAGGGTCTACCTTAACACCCTCATGAGATACAATATGAGCCAGATATTCCACCTCCTATGCTCCAAAGAAACATTTTGAGGTTTTTCCATATAATTGTTTCTCTTCCAATACTTTTAGCACCCTCTCAACATGTTGAACATGATCTTTCCAAGACTTGTTGTAGATTAGTATATCATCAAAAAATACTAACACAAATTTTCTAAGGAAGGGTTTGAAAATGGAATTCATTAAACTTTGAAATGTAGAAGGTGCATTGGTAAGGCCAAAATCCATGACCAATAATTCATAATGACCCTCATGAGTTCTAAATGTTGTTTTAAAAATTTCTCTAGTCTTCATTCTAATTTGATGATATCCGAAACGAAGGTCCAACTTGGTGAAGTTAATTGCTCCATGTAATTCATCCAATAATTCAACAATGACAAGAATGGGAAATTTATCTTTAATAGTGAGCTTGTTGAGCTCCCTATAATCTGGACACATGCGCCAAGATCCATCTTTCTTCTGAACCAATACTACTGGAGCAGAGAAAGGACTTTGACTAGGTGGAATTATGCTAACCTCTAGCATTTCTGCAACCATACGTTCAATTTAACTCTTTTGGCTATAGGGATATCTATAAGGCATGATGTTTGGAGGAACACTTCTGAAATCAAATGAATAACATGATCATGATCACAAATAGGTGGGAGGCCTTTGGGAGTCTCAAATACCTTGGAATGATTGTCCAAGACTTTTTGGAGACCTGGAGAAATAGATGATTTCGATGTTTGAACCTCTAGTGAGAATAATTCTAAAATTATGCCTCGTTGTTCTTTCTTTAGAAGCTTTTTCATGCCATTAGAGTGGATTATCTTTCTCGGTCCATTCGATACCCATTAATTCAACTTCCTTTCCTTCCCAAAAAAATTTCAAGAAAATTTATTGAAAATTAAAAGTTATCGTACCCAAAGATTGAAACGAATGGACTCCTAGTACAACATCAGCACCACCCATTGGAATGGAAATCATTGGACTATTCAATACATATTCCCCCATGGTTAGCTTGATATTATGACACTTTCCAGAGAAATTTATAGTTCCTCCATTTGCAACCATCACTTGACACTCTAGTGTTGGATATAGGAAGCAATTCAATTCCTTGACTATCTTACAATGAATAAAATTATGGGTACTACCCGAATCAATCAACACTATTACCTCTTACTTCTTGATATGCCCTTCTATTTTAAAAATTTGAGGAGTGGTAATTCCTACCAATTCATTACAAGATATAGTTGGATTGATTTGTTCTTTCTCTAGGGTTGGTTCGTGGTGTATATCATATTTTTTGAAGTTTCTTGTTCATTTTTTTCCTCCTCTTCACAATATATGTAAAATAATCTCTTCTCAGCACACTTATGAACTTTAGTGTATTTTCTATCGCAACTATAACAAAACCCTTTTTCTCTTTTTTCTTCCAATTGTTGTGGTGTCAACCTTGTAGGTTGTGGAAGGCTACAACAACACTTCCATCTTTATAGTTGTGAGTGATAGGATTTCTTGTTTGCATAATTTCTCTTTTAATTTTTCTTGCCAACCTGAATGCCTTCTCCAACGAATCATGTTCCCAAAGCTGAACCTCATGTTGGATGGTATCCCTTAAAGTCCCTATGAAAACATAAATCCTATGCTCCTCTAGAATATCATTTATCCTTATATTCAATTTTTGGAAGTCCTCAATGTGCTCTACTATTGAACCCTTTTGTTTGAGATTTATCAATTAGCTAAAGAAGGTGTTTCTCTTTTTATCCTCATAATGTGCTATTGTTTCCTCCATAAAAATTGACCAAGTGACAAGTGGTTTACAAGAAAAAAGCCATCTATACCATACAAACTGACTAGGTTCTAAATATAAAGTTTCAATGCATACCTTTTGTGTGTGTTGCACATTATGGAGATGAAAATATTGCTCCATCTATAGTATCCATGTTACTAGATCCTTTCCATCAAACTTCCTCATATAGATCTTTGGAATATGGTGGGTCTTCAATCCAACGTTAGAGTCTATGAAATCACAATTAACATTTCTTTTGTTCTCATCAAGAGTTTCATGTAATACCTTTTCTCCATTAGGAATAATTTCTTGTAGCATCTTTGTCAAACCTTCCATGTCTGTTTTTAAACAATTCTTCAAATCTTCCATGTTGCCTTTCATTTTTTCTTCTATACCATCCATCTTAGCTTCCATTTCATTTCTAGTTACTCTTTTCAAGAGCGGAATTTGTTGCACTTGGTCTCATAATTTTGATATATCATGTTGCATTTCTTCCTCTTCTTCATGCGTCGTAGTAGAGATTTCTAGTTGCTTACTAGGTGTTTCCATTTTCTTGCTTTGAGTCATTTTGGAATCAAATAATGATATTTATCCTTCACTATTCCCCTTGAATCACTTCAAATTGATTTTTCAAATAAAACTTGTGCAAATTTAAAAAAAACACACATCTTTTTCTTGCTTTGTAGGAGCTCGATATTGAATCTGTTGTATCTCTATAATTTTGGACCTTAAAGGTCTGAAATTTCTTCCTGTGGTAGCCATATGAATCTTCTTTCCAACCCCACAATTCAAACCAAGATTGGAGTCGTGAAGGAAGATTTATGCCTGATCTCCCATGATGACCTGATTATAGACTAGTTCAGTAGAGGGAATTTCTGCGGAGTGCCATGTGTCACTGTTTCGACCTTCGGACCTGAATATGATACATGAAAAACTACAATCCATGAAATTTTAGCTACTTCTTACAAAATTCAAATCCAATGTCTAAAACGAAAGTTATGATGATTTTCCCTAGGTCACCTATTTGAGACTGAATTTTGGAGCCTGCCAAAACCCTAACTTCCCCAGATCTTATCTCCGAAAATATAGTGAACCAAGATCTGAAATTTTACACAAAGTTCACCACGATTTTAGATCCATGTGGTAAAATTTTTAGCTTTTAAATCCTCATAGAAAACAAGTTATGGCGAAAATGCCATGATGACCTATTTGAAGAAGCAAAATCCTAGAATCAAAAGCTCTGATACCAAATGTTATGCAACAAACTCACAAAAAAGAAGAAAAGATAGATCAAAGAATTGAAAAATAGCCTCTTTTGGGGGGGGAACCTCCTTTAGATCACATAAGTGAACAATTCTTGGATGATTCAAATGTAGAAATTTTGAATAATATAACACTTATTCACAGAGATTATCCTGATTATACACTATTTGTGGAATGCATGCATAATACATAACCTCCTCTACCATTGATCATCAATTTGCAGAATTAAAAACAATCGCATGTGCACATTGAAACCTCAATCACACATATCAACACAGTATGTAATGGGGAAAGAATACAACTGAAAACCCAAAACTATCTGTATATTATAATGATAGAGAACATGTAACAATAGATAGTACAATACTCCTCACAAGTACTAAGTACTATCTCCACCTGCTACACACAAACTAGCTCAGATCTGAACAAGTCACGGGTTCAAATCTCCTCCACTATTTTCCTGCCTCTACTGCGCAATCCAAGTTGAGAATAGATCAGATCCAAGTTCGAATTCCCTTGGCTTGTACCGCGCAATCCTCATTGGAAATATCAATCAATTATTGTGCAAATCTCATGCACAACTATAGTCACAACTGATAGTAGTCTCACCCTTCCACCCACCTCTAACACTTGTCTCCACTGAACTGTCCATGCACTGAGTTAACTGATGTATTCTTTAGTTGATTTATGAGTTAATAATTAGTGAATTAATTAATAATTAATTCACATCACTCATCACTAGTGTATTTGGCAGTTAGACTAAATACAACTAGTTCAACTAAGTCAAACTGAACACAACTCCATCAACTCCTCAATCAACTCCACCAAACTCAATCACTTGAGTTCTAACTGAAGTCCATCATGCAATAGCTCAACTAACCGATAGGAAAAGAGTATTTCCTTCTGGCAGTTGCACGTGCCACATCCGTAGCTCGAACTGAAGTGTTGCAAGAGGATAAGATAATGTTTATAGTCCAAATATTATTAAGAGATAATAATATTTGACTGTTCTATTTTTAGACTAGCAGTCTAAAAATAGACTCCGCCCATATGTCTAAAAATAGAAGTCCATCTATTTTTACCAACATGAAAAATCATCCATAAATAGCATCCTGCAACTCATAGACCATGATCCATATGTCTAAAAATAGACATAGTCTAAAAATAAACTTTGCGCCAAAAATAGCCTGCGGGCCCACTTAGTGAAGGCGACTTCATTTCACTAAGCTCCATCATCTTGTTGCATTTTCAAAACTCCCTCTCAACAAGATATGGATTATCTGCAACCCATATCCTGCCTCTGTGGTATTCGAATTTTCTCCTGGTGAGCGCCTTCGTCAAGATATCAGCATCTTGATCCTCCGTGGGAATGTATGAAAGTAACATGATTCTCCGCTACACACAATCTCTGATATGATGGTACCTGATGTCGATGTGCCCGAAAAACCCGACCAGGATATTCCTCATCCATGTAGCCTCGCATGCAGCCAAACTTGCTACCATATACTCGGCCTCTGCTGAACTGAGTGCCACGGATCTCTACTTCCTGCTGTACCAAGAAACTGCTGTCGACCCGATACTGAAGATCCCTCCAGATGTGCTCTTTCTGTTCGTTGGGCTCCCTGCCCAATCTGCATCCGTGAAGCCACATAGCTTCACCTCATCCTCCTGTCTGTACCGCAATCCATATCCCGATGTGCCTCTGAGATAACACAATACATGCTTTCCCGCCTTCCAGAAGAGCTTGGTTGGCTTAACCATAGCTTGTGAAAGCTGGTTAACAGCATAGCATATATCAGGTCGTGTATTGAACAGATACATAAGCGACCCCACCAACTGTCGATAAACAGTGGCATCCACTACCTCCGCTGAAGTAGCATCCTCCTTCCTCCAACCTCCAGGAAGAGGAGTATCAATAGGCTTGCAGCCATGCATGTTGAACTTCTCTAGTATCTCCCGGGCATACTTACCCTGAGAAACAAATAGTCCATCACTGCGCTGCCAAATTTCCAATCCTAGGAAATAATGAAGGAGGCCCAAGTCCTTCATATCAAACTCTCTAGCAAGATCCTCCTCGCATGATAGTATCAATAGCTCATCTCCCGTCAAAATCAAATCATATACATAAAGTAAAATGATCAGCAACTTACCCTCCACCACAATCTGGTATAGGTTAGGATCCGCCTCACTCTTGGAGAATCCAAGTCCGGTGAAATAACTGTCTATCCGTGTGTACCAAGCATGAGGTGCTTGTTTCACCCCATACAACGCTCTCTTGAGCCTGCACACATGCGACTCGCTGCTGAAGATCTCGAAACCTTCAGGATGCTCTATGTACACTTCCTCCTCAATGAATCCATTGAGGAACGTAGTCTTCACATCCATTTGATGGATGTGCCACCCCATCTGCGCTGAGAGAGCAAGAATTGTCCGTATGGAAGAATACCTTGCGACAGGTGCAAAGGTCTCCTCATAATCGATCCCCTCTATCTGTGAGAATCCCCGGGCAAAAAATATTGCCTTGTACTTCTCCACACTCCCGTCAGCTGCCTACTTCACTTTGTAGATCCATCTCGAACCCACCACTGATTTCCCCTTCGGTCTTGGGACAATCTCCCATGCACTATTTCTGACAATCGAATCATACTCTTCCACCATGGCATCTACTCATGCAGGATCCTCCACAGCTTCCTCACAAGAGGATGGCTCAGTCACGACACATTTGCTCACAAGAGCCATGTATCCAGTGTACCGATTAGGTGACTGTCTCTGTCTGTGCTGTGCTGTAGGTGGTCCTACAACCTTCTCTGCATCATGAGCTAGTCGCTCAGCTTCTGTAGTGCGCTTTCGCCCTCTGATGGTTGGCTCTGCATGAGTGGTCTCTTCCACTCCATGAACTTCATCTTGTGGCTGATCCACATCTTGAAGCTCATCCTTAGGAAATAATAGCTCCTCATCTTCATGCAAGTGTGACTCCCTCTCAAGCGAACACTTCATGGATTTCTCCTCTTGAAATTTGATATCCCGTCGCACAATAGTCTTGTGACTGTCTGGAAAATACACACGATAGTTGTGGGGTGTATCAGTGTACCCCACAAATATCCCAACCTCTGCGTTCAGCTCCAGCTTCTTCCTAGAATCCTTCGTTACATGCATGTAAACAGGAGAACCAAAAATCCTCAAATGGGAAATATCAGGCCTCTTACCAGAATAAGCCTCCTCAGGTGTACTCATGCCAAGTATCTTATGAGGACAACGGTTCTGCAGATATACTGCAGCATTGCATGCCTCTGCCCACAAGTGAAGGGGTAGGCCCTGATCATGCAACATCGCCCGTGCAACACCCACGTTCATTCTGTTCTTCCACTCAGCAACCCCGTTCTGCTGTGGGTTATGGGGAGCTATGAGCTCTCTTCGAATCCCTTCTGCACTGCAGAAGTCCTTGAACTCGCCAGAGATGAATTCACCACCATTGTTGCTCCTAAGAGCCTTCACCTTCTTCCCCAATTCCTTCTCAACCAGTGCTTTGAACTCACAGAACTTTGAGTATGTCTCGCTCTTCTTCTGCATGAAGAAGATCCAGCACTTTCGAGAGAAATCATCAACAAAGATCACATAGTACTTGTGCTTTGCTGTTGAAGCTACTGAGAAAGGTCCACACACGTCTGTGTGAATTCTCTCAAGGATCGTCATGGCGTGACTATCTTTCTCGTGAAAGGTGGTTTTCACAAATTTTCCCAAAGTACACCCCATGCACTGATCTGACTGCGCAAGAGTGCCTTTAGGAAGCCCAGTAGAAATCTGCTGCAGTATCTTCAAGGCTACATGGTGAAGGTGGCCCAATCTCTGGTGCCACAGCTCGCCATCATCTCGGCTCACCAATCCTTCTACCTTGCATGCCATTACTGTTCAACCATCTACATGCAATTGATAAAGGTTCTTGACTCGAACCCCTATCTTCCGGGTTTCTCCAGTTGTCTTACTGTGCAGGAAAGCCTTTCCCTCGCTGAAGACAACATCATATCCCTTGTCTTCTAACATCACCACAGAGATAAGATTATTCTTCAATCCTGGAACATGCATCACTTCCTTCAATACGAACGGTTTACCAGACTCCCTCTCAAAGGAAATGGTACCAATACCGGTCCCACTGTATCTACCATCATCGCCCATCTCGATGTGAACTCCAAGATCTTTCTCATCCAGATCAGAAAAAAAATCTTGATCTCCTGTCATGTGAAAAGACACACCACTATCCAGAACCATACTGATCCCATCACACTTGATACCAAGCATGCGATCAATGAAAAATCCAGCTCAAACTAAGAGGCTAAGGCCTCTCCCACTGCAGATCCAACAACTTGCTTATTTTTCTTCTTCTACGGACAATTTGTGGCATAATGTCCGTGCTGGTGACAGTGAAAGCACTTCACCTTGGACATGTCCTGCTTCTTTCCTTTCGCACCAGAATGAGAAGCTTTCTTGTTCTTCCCCTTCTTTGCTTTGGCAGCCAAAGCGCAATTTTCTTCATCAGATGCCTTTGATGAAGATCCGTCCCTAGTATTCTGCCTGATCTCCTCTTGTACAAGATCAGACCAAAGTCTCTCCCATCCTGGCAATTTCTCCCAACAATTGACAGAGTCCTGATAGGAATGCCAACTCTTCGGAAGACCAAGGAGAGCCAAGCTCACCAAGTCCTCATCATCGACAGTCACCCCCACACTTCCCAGCTCATCCTGGCATTGGGTGAACTTCGTGAGATACTTGGGCATACTGTCTCCTTTCTCACAGTTAATGTTTCTGAGTTTATCCTTGAGTGCCAACTTCCTCTGGTCACTCTTGCTTTGGAATAAATCTGTCAACGCTTTCCACATCAAGTATGGAGAAGCCTTTCCATGCAGGCTGAATACAATGCGATCCTTCACGCCCTCCAACAGAATCCTTCGACACTTTGTTGTCTTCTTTTGCCAAGCCTCAACTTGAGCATCATCAGTAGGCTTTGGGACTTTAGCCTCCATGAACTCCTTCAACCCATTGTCATCTAACACCGCCTCCATCCTGTCTTTCCATGCAATATAATTCGAGCTGCCTTCAAGGGCATAATCCAATCGCAATTCGTTGAAAGACATTTCAACTTCGACACCAAGAAAACACTACTGCAAATTCGAATTCCACCAGCTCAAAACTCAACCACTTCTGACCTAAACTTCGTCAGAACAAAGTATTTCTCATACAGAGATTGACTGTATGGGCATTTACCGGATATCTCACCTTCCAAAAGAAGGATGAATCTAGAGGTTACCTGGCCTGATTACGGACTCTGCCTGAAGAAATAAAATGTAATCACTTTCTGAATAATAGATATGATGATCAACTTTGCTCCGATACCATGTAGAAATTTTGAATAGTATAACACTTATTCACAGAGATTATCCTAATTATACACTATTTGTGGAATGCATGCATAATACATAACCTCCTCTACCATTGATCATCAATTTGCGGAATTAAAAACAATCGCATGCGCACATTGAAGCATCAATCACACATATCAACATAGTATGTAATGGGGAAAGCATACAGCTGAAAACCCCAAACTATCTGTATATTATAATGATAGAGAACATGTAATAATACATAGTTCAATACTGTTCACAAGTACTCAGTACTATCTCCACCTGCTACACACAAACTAGCTCAGATCTGAACAAGTCACGGGTTCAAATCTCCTCCACTGTTTGCCTGCCTCTACTGCGCAATACAAGTTGAGAATAGATCAGATCCAAGTTCGAATTCCCTTGTCTTGTACTGCACAATCCTCATTGGCAATCTCAATCAATGATTGTGCAAATCTCATGCATAACTATAGTCACAACTGATAGTAGTCTCACCCTTTCACCCACCTCTAACACTTGTCTCCACTGAACTGTCCATGCACTGAGTCAACTGATGTATTCTTTAGTTGATTTATGAGTTAATAATTAGTGAATTAATTAATAATTAATTCACATCACTCATCACTAGTGTATTTGGCAGTTAGACTAAATACAACTAGTTCAACTAAGTCAAACTGAACACAACTCCATCAACTCCTCAATCAACTCCACCAAACTCAATCACTTGAGTTCTAACTGAAGTCCATCATGCAATAGCTCAACTAACCCATAGGAAAAGCGTATTTCCTTCTGGCAGTTGCATGTTCCACATCCGTAACTCGAACTGAAGTGTTGCAAGAGGATAAGATAATGTTTATAGTCCAAATATTATTAAGAGCTAACAATATTCGACTGTTCTATTTTTAGAATGGCAGTCTAAAAATAGACTCCACCCATATGTCTAAAAATATAAGTCCATCTATTTTTACCAACATGACCAATCATCCATAAATAGCATCCTGCAACTCATAGACCATGATCCATATGTCTAAAAATAGACATATCCTAAAAATAGACTTTGTGCCAAAAATAGCCTGCGGGCCCACTTAGTGAAGGTGACTTCTTTTCACTAAGCTCCATCATCTTGTTGCATTTTCAACATCAAATTACAAAACCTCCTTTATATATATAGGAGTCTAAGGGGTCACAATATAATCATAGCCTACATAACAATAATAATGTAAGGAAAAAATAATAACAATAGTGGGCTTCTACGGGTTACAATAATAACAATAAGGAGACTACATGGGAACAACAATAACAATAAGGGGATACAATAGTATTATAGGGACATAACACACCATTTAAACAAGTGTATAACCAACATATAACCAGAACGAATCCATGAAAAAGCAATCATAAAATCAACACAATAATCAACACATGTGTTCATTGAACACAATAATAAAATAACTCATATTAACATATTCAAATGCCAACCAAATCAGGGACTTCCACATACCACTCGACCATATATTGGGTTGAACCCAATCTCTCTTTTAGCCAATTACCACTGTGCCATATTCCAAGCCTGAATGTGGGGTCTCATGGGACAAATCAAAATAGAACCAACCAGGGATTCCATATGGAAAACCACCTCAACCCTCAAGCACAATGATTTCACCTAAACCGGTCTAGAATTCACTAACACCAAGAAAGCTTGGATGCCTCCAACTTTCTTCACCATACCCAGAGGAATTTTCCTGTCTCCACCCATCCGTCAAGAGTTCCAGGAGAAATCCCATCTCCACCCTTGGAATTTCCTGAGACCACCTCATCAGGATCTAAATTCTACCATCCATCCAAAGCTTAAACCAAACAAGGAACCCACAACAACATGGATATCCAGGAAATGAAAAGGCAATGTTGAAAACCACTGTCAATCCAAGAAAATTTGATGCCAATGACAACAATGTAACAAAATAACCAGATGCATGTACCATGCATCCAAATATCAATCAATGAAATCACACATGCAACCTATTACTGGTGATGTCCTCTTGTTGTAGTTGCTTTTCCAACCTTTTCCTTATGCTCCCTTTCTTTCCTTTGCTTTCTTGTGTCCAATTGCTTCCTCTCTCTTCTCTTAGAGCTCTATTTCTGAAAGTGATCAAATCTATAACTAACAAAAGCTATGACTGTTTCTCTGATGCCTTTTTATTATTGATGTCTAGCCTCTTCCTTTCCTTTTTCCTTTTTTCTTCATTTTCCTTATTTTCTCTCGAATTTCCCTTGCATACATATTTGTATCTCTTCATCTTCCTTTTCTCCTATTTTCCTTTATTTCCTATATTAAATTTCCATTTATTACCTCTTTTGCTTTGTCAATTTCCACAACCATTAATTAACCATAAGTGATGCCCACTATAGTTTTTTTTCCCTCCATTCAGCTTGGAATATGTGTCCCATGACCTTGGTCTTATTTTATTTACATGGAAAATCAACCCGGGGTTGTTACAAATGGTGGCATTAGAAACCCATACTCCACCTTATTCCCTAAAATCCTAAAGTCCTTATTCTATTCAAAGAACATAAATTCAAAACATCCAATCAATATCTTTCAAATTTCATTTGAGCGATTATATGTGATCATTATATAAACGGGAAATCCATATTATAATTTGTCACCACCATACAATCCCATCATTTTTTGATAACATTCACCTCCATAATAATCCACCACCCTTCTCAACCATTTCACTGAGCCAATCGATAATACCATCCTTAACCTTCCCTGTAACATCTATTGGAGAGTTCTGAGGTCTAGACTTCCAACATTGCAATGGTTATTATAATTCGCCATGAGCCTGAATGAGAAACATTTTTAGCTGCATACCCTAGAGTCAGAAAATAAATAAGGCAAGTTGGCTAAATTTATTTGATAAATTTGAAGGACACGACGTTGAATTCACTAGGGCATTTGCGAGGGCATTCGACAATGTTCAAGCTAAGATAAGAGACATTAGATTGAAGATAACAAAGTTATTCTTGGTTCAAGCCACAAGACTTCCAATAACTAGTGAGCATTGATTAAAGTACCAAGATCTCATAGACAAGTCATGGAAATTACTTATCGAGAACCTTGACATGGACGTCACGACGTGGAGAAAAGGTATTCCTATATTAGCATTTAAAAAGAAATGGTGAAATTTGTTGTTCATTTTGCAAAAGTTTATCACTTACGAAGGTAGGTATGTAATCATCCTTTTTATCATGTTCGACTTTGAATGCATTTTCAAAAGGGGAAGGAAATAATTTTTCCTTACTATCTGCTTAATAGTTTGAGAAAAATGGCCTTCAAGATTCATAGGAACTCCAACAATATTTACAGATCCCTTTATCATTTTAGGCTAATTAAAATCCTTGTTGAAGCATAATTGAAAGCTAGGAATGATAATTGGAGGCATTTTCTAGTCAGAAATCATTTTATTGAAGTTTCGTAGGAAGACACATTTCCAAAAGGAAAGACGAGAAGAAGTAAGGTTTCACCAAACCCTAACCCTCAAGAGGAGAACATAGAAAAGGAATAACAACTAGTTTAAGAGGCAAAGGATATGGGAATTGTTGAGACAAATGAAATTTTCATGCCAGAGGATCCACCAAATGAAAATCAAGGCATGCCTGAAGCAGAAGAAGTTCTCAGTTCACTAATCACCCAAGGAGAATCGTCAAAAGAGAGACACAAGAGAAAGAAAAATGAGAAAGCACAAAAGAAGAATGCACCAAAAGTGACCAAATCAGTCAAGAAAAATAAAAAAGGGAAAAAGTGAAGTGCCATTAGTTTACCTAAGCTTGAAAACAGAGTGTTGAAAGGAAAAATTCATAGAAGGCAAGAGAACCATAGAATGAAAATAAATACAAAATAATTATGAGGAACATGACAAGGGGAAACACCTTTATTTCATTTGAAACAATGAAGGTTGTAGAGGACCAAGAGCTAGAGTCAGCATTAGTACCTAAAGCAAAAAGTCTAGAGATTGATGAAATTAACAAGGATATGGCTATTTTGATTCCTTGGAGAAGGAAGCACATAAAGAAAAGGTAGAGAAAATTTCTCCTATCCTTGATCATACTTTCAATAACGACATTCCAATACACAATAGTCCTGTACATAATGATAGTGTTCCCTTCTCTATGGAACAAGACATTATCAGTGCATTGAAAGAAGAAATCATTAAACTAGAAGTACTAGAAAGGCATGTAAAAGGAGAAAACAAGATGCTTAAATAAAAAAATGACATAATTCTTAAGTGCATGCATTATTGACATCATACCAACTCAAACTCAAGAAGGTCAACAAAATGCTTCAACAGAAAAACGATTAAAAGCAAGGATGTTTGTTGCGCATGGAATCCCCCCACAACATGTTTTGGGGCTCAAAGCCCAAGTTTTGGTCAAGTGTATTGTAAAGACTCCACGAATTGTGGGCGTAGAGCGCGAAGTATAGGATGAGTCATAGGGCTGTCCGCCCTAAAGTATTGTAATGTAATGTAAAGTCATGTTGGCCTGCCATTGTATAAATAGAGTGAGGCTCTAAGTTGTAAAGAGAAGGAATGAGAGAGAAAAATATGCATGGTTCAAATATAGAGGAAGATTCTAAGTGTATTGGGTCGTAGTAGTAGGAAGAGGCTTTGCAACTGAGTGCACAGAGGCCTAGTAGAGTCCGCAGCTGAGTGCACTGACCCCTGCAGCTGAGTGCGCATGGCAGTGTCGAGTCTGTATTCTTGACCGAAGAATAATAAAGAGAAGTTGATTCCTATTTCTGTGTATCTTCTTGTGCATTGCCTTCTTTATATTTATACTGTTTCATTTATCGCACGCACTGATATGATTGCTGGATATGCTGTAATAATCACTACTCTTACACAAATAAGTTAAGTAATCAGGTAATAACATATCAAATAGAAAGGAACTTGGGTATAATACAGGTTGTGCCCTGAGTAGGGCTACGTAGAAGCAACATCACAGGTTGCGAAGGAATAACAAGTGCGCGTAGCGACGTTCGCGCAGGGTCAAACTGCGGACCTCCAGGAACTCATCAAATATCCCCAGGGTGTGGAAACCTAGTTCTAGCACCCTCCCATACTACTTTAGGTGAGACCTCAGTCCCCGCTCTGCGGATTGTTGTCGAAAGGGCTAGTAGTACCAGGATTTTCTTGGCTAAATCACCTCTGAACCTGGGTTAGGCCCATACAAGCCAACAAATGGTTCCGTTGCTAGGACCAGGATCTGCATAAGGGATGTCTGATGTCGTGCCACTAGAATCCAACAAAGAAATAAATTGAAGAGTGGTTGGACAAGAATATTCACGAGTTTGCGGCGCAGGAAAATAGAAATACGCGAGTATCTAAGGAACAGTGGTTGGAGCACTACTTGTATATGGAAATCCATGAAATTTTCTTTGCATCCTTTCCTTCTGAGCTGTATGAGTGGATCGTGAAGTTAGCAGACAGCCAGGGAAGGTGTAGGCTCAAAAAACCAATAGTGTGGACTCTGGAATTAGTACATAGACTAGAAGCATCAGGAGATAAAATTGCACGAGCTATGGACCATTGGCTCGACCAAATAATAGGAGGATTTGTCATTGAGTTTGCGGTAGACATGACTGTCAGCTACAGTAAGCCTGAGCGACATTTCCTCAAGGGATTGCGAGATCTACAGAAGTGGAGGTAGCGAAGAATTAGAAACCAGTCCCTTAATTTCACCCTCGCGGGAGAGCGAGGAAGAGCTCATGAAGGTTTCTCTGAGAAGCGCGGTCAGTTTGATAAGGCAGCGAATTCCATGTTTACCACCTCCACCCACACCGCCACCTGTCTCACCCTCCTCACCTCCATCTCCACCCACCACACCTCTGCCACCACCACATTTCAGTATGGCGAGTGCGATAAAACTACCAATATTCAGAGGAGTGGGGAATGAAGATCTGGACCAATTCTGGTTCGTGGTAAGAGCAGTATGGGAAGCACAAGGCATCATGGATGAAAATATTAAGAAGGCTACGCTGGTGAGCACGTTGCAGGATTGCACATTAACATGGTATATCAAGCATTCTAATGACCACCCAAACACAGGAATCACAGAAATCCAGGCCATGCTGAACAGGGAATTTAGCAGGCCAAAGTCAGAGACACAATCAATCATCGGGTTTAAGGAGATCAGGATGCTCCCAAGAGAGACCCCCTAGGATCTGGACCAAAGGCTGAAGAGTACGATTCGTGAAGCTAATATGATGTTGACAGATTTACAACATCGCGCATGGTTTGTAGCATCTCTAACACCGCACTTAAGGACGACGCTGTCACAGCAAAAAATTTCCACCCAGGCCGAAGCTTTAGAAATGGCGATGAGATTGCATGAGACCCCTATACAAGACCCTGGTTTAGGATTCCAACAAATTCTCGCGCAACCGTAAAATCTGTGTCTGGAAATGCAAAGTTTGAAACAGGACAGGACACCTCGGCCAGAGGCGTGCGAGGAGGTATGGTGCATAAAATGCAAAGGCCAAGGTCACGACAAGGACCAATGTCTAGTGTTTGCGAACTACTTGGCAGGAGGAGGGCCGATGCTATTGACATCTGAGGCATGGGAAGGGACAAGCGTGGCACCTGCATTATGGTGCACAATCTGTCAGATCAGAGGAAAACACACTACGGATAATTGTCATCTATTGCAGAAGTATACGTAGATGTCCCGCAATTGTTTTGTAATTTATGTAGGTCAGTAGGCCATGATGAACGCACCTGCTGAAGCTACGAACTAATGATGGATCAGACTCTGGCCTACAAGGTGCAGACTGAAATACGAGCCCTCGACCCAAATGCTGGGATGGCGCGTGCTGGATTTCAGGGGCACGGTCAAGGTTGAGGAGGAATGGGACCAGGAAGGGGTTGCGGAAAACTAATTTGTTACAATTGCGGAGGGTTAGGGAACTATGACCGCGATTGTACGAACCCGACAAGGACATCATGTCAGTAATGTACTCAGTTTGACCATGAGGCAGAAGACTGCCCTACACTGATAGAGAGACTGCGTGAAAAAGGGGTACTCCAGCCTCCTCTGACTCAGAATTTGCAGATGATGAGGTTTGAGCCGCGTGAAGAAGACCCAAATGTAAACATGATGCTCAGGAGCAATATGACCACGGGTGATGATAAAGGGAAGCAGCCAGAAGAAAGTGTGTGGGTTTGAAAGGCTCCTACAAAGGAAATCGAATTTGATTTAGAACGCGCGAAGGAGACATTCATGGAAGCCAAGAAGAGCTTCACGGAGGCCTCCACTTCAGGTAGTAAGGATCAACTAGAACCAGGGATGGATCCTTCAGTGCTCACTACCTTTTTGGAGACATGCATGAAACTACTGCGTGACAGCAAGGTAGTCAAAGGACTACAGGAAATTATCAATAGGTGCACGGGGTTAGAAGAATTGCTCGTGGTCCGGAAACTTTGAAAGCATGAATTCCACACAGGAAGGGAAATGAGGTTGACTGCACAAATCAGTGAGTATGAAATGGATCAGGTAATCCTAGATCTCAGATCAGACGTGAATGTACTGGCAAAACAAACATGGGAATGCATGGGCATACCTATGCTTCAGTGGTCTCCTATCCGTTTACGAATGGTGAACCAACAGAAGCTTTTGCCCATGGGAAGATTGCAAGGGGTAACAATAGACATTGAAGGTGTAAGCGCTGGTGGGCTCCAGTATTGTAGCAATAATACTACAACTCCTGGAACTCCCTTCTTTAATTTTATCAACCTGGTAGTTTGTAACAAACTTGGAAGCGACGGTGCTGTATGCACAAGTACTAGCTCTTGCCGCAGCTGTCACTTGGTCAGCTGGCACAAGTCCGCTAGGAGATTAAGCCAACTTCTATGAGCTCTTAGAAGAAGCTTTTTAATTGATGGATGAAAGCTAACTCGAAGGAAGCTAATCTAATTGCAAAAAGAAACTGAAAGCCAAAAAGAAACGCAAACCCTAGCAAACCCTAATTCTACCAGCTAGTCCTACTGACGCAAAGGAGAGCATGCAAACTACTAAAAGAGATGCCATTACTTCTGTAGCTGGTATTTAGTCAAGCTAGTGGTTAGTAGCATGCAAGCTAGTGGTTAGTCACTTCTGTAGCTGGTAGTTAGTCATTTCATAGTCTTGTTGTAGTCATTTTGTAGTTCAATTTTTAGGCAATAGATTAGTTTTGCTGTCAGCTCATTTTCAAGTTCTCCTTGTTGACAGTTTTGATGTAACTCTTCATTTCTTGATCAATAAAGATGAATCCAGCTTTGCACCAGCTCTAAATCTCTCTTAGGAGGTTGTAGCTCTTGGGGTTGGGCCCATCTCAAGCGCCTAGTACCTCCTTTGTTTACTTTCATGTGTCTTTGCTGCATTCTTAGAGTAAAATCTGCTATTTAGATTTAAAACTTGTTGTGTTATTTAGGTTGCTTTGGATGATTAAAGTAGATTTTCATGTTCAGATTGATTCAGATAGATTAATAACATAAAGGATCCTTGGAAAAAGGGGCTCAAGCACCTCTGATCTTACCTCTCCCTCAGTGGGATCGTGAGTTGGGACAAAGGTGACCTTGTTGCCCACAAAAACGCTATTTTGCTTCACCATGCAAGTATTAGTGTTGGATTCTTAGTTGTCAAACTTGATATCAGTTTTGACTGCATGCTTAGGGTTATGATTGCTTAGTTTCAAAGTGAGTTCATCTGATTTTGTGCAAATAAACTTCTGTTCCATTTCTTTTGCTATTATCTAGGTCAGATTAGGTCAAGGTAATTAGGTTCTTGATTTTCCAAGTCTTCATTTGTTAAATTCGAAAAATAACTTGCAGAGCACCTGTTATCCTTCTCTATCTACCCATAATCCATCAGATAATCTGCTCCAACCCTTAGTCCATGATTCGTACCCTTCATTTGCCATACTTTCCCCACCTTGCCCTAATTCCTACATTCTTGTGCATCATCGCTTCCTCCATCCTTGAACAAATCCAATCGCTCCTTAGCCTCATCCACCAAGTCCTAGACCTCTTCACACCCCTATTTCACCTCCATACTCATTCCTCCATCTTTTTCCCTCCATCCATGCTCCAAAATCCCATTTCGAAACATCCTGTAGAAGAATTATAGAACATCCTGTAAAATCCTGATCCTGTAGAACCCCTGCAAACTTCCTGTAGAAGCTCATAAACACGGTTTCTTGGCAGCCAAACTTTGTGAGACTCTCTGGAAGGGTGTTAGGGACCCCTTAGACCCTCTCTGAACCTTCCCAACCTTTCCCAAGCATTTCTCCTCCTTGATCCACCTCTGCACAATCAAAAATAGTTAGAAGCACATGCATGATAATTCCAACAACTTAAACAAAAATACAAAAAGATGTTTTCTTCAGATAGAGGTAGTCTAGACATATGTATTTTACCTTCATAGAAGTAATGGCATCTCTTTTAGTAGTTTGCATGCTCTCCTTTGCGTCAGTAGGACTAGCTGGTAGAATTAGGGTTTGCTAGGGTTTGCGTTTCTTTTTGGCTTTCAGTTTCTTTTTGCAATTAGATTAGCTTCCTTCGAGTTAGCTTTCATCCATCAATTAAAAAGCTTCTTCTAAGAGCTCATAGAAGTTGGCTTAAGCTCCTAGCGGACTTGTGCCAGCTGACCAAGTGACAGCTGCGGCAAGAGCTAGTACTTGTGCATACAGCACCGTCGCTTCCAACTTTGTTACGAACTATCGGGCTGATAAAATTAAAGAAGGGAGTTTCAGGAGTTGTAGCATTATTGCTACAATACTGGAGCCCACCATCTTTTTGGCGTCGTTGCCGGGGAAGCATCAGAGTATTGGTGATTGCCGCTTTTCTTCTATTTTCCACTACAATCTTCTTCTAAGTAGTTTATTTCGTTTCCATTATGCAATTTCGTTTATGCAAAAGTAGATTAGCATTTCCCGCTTTCATAGATTAGCATTTCAATTCCGCAATTTCATTTCTGCAAGCATAGATTAGCATTTCAATTCTGCAAGCGTAGATTAGCATTTCATTCTTGTAATTTCATTTGAGCAAAATAGATTAGTCCTTTCCTACTTTCATTTCAATTCCGCATTTTCATTTTAGCAAGATAGTTAGTTGCAGTTCAATCTATTTCAGTTTTGCAGGTAGAAGTAGAAAAAAGCAAAAATCAACCAAAAAGATTTCATTTCATGCCTTGTAGGAGTAGAGATAAGTTAGAAAAATATTTTCACAACACCCCCCTTTGCTTCACACAGCCAATCTTCTCTCTTCTTCGATGGCTGTGACTAAGAAGAACCCCTGGGTGGACATCAAGACATATCTGAAGAACCTCTAGGGGAGAAGAAGAAGAAACCATTCCTCTGGAGCAAATGGCTACAAGCAGAAATGTTGGGAGTAGTCCCTTGTCCAAAGACAAATTTGAAGATCAGATAGAAGATTTCAAGAGTGATATGAGGCAGTTTCTTGCCATGCAATTGGATACCCTGTGGATCCAAAAGAAGCAAGAGGAAGCCAAGAGGGCTTTGGTCATCTTTTGTCCCAGATGCACTAGAAAGCATCCTAGGAATGAATGTCCATTGCACTCCATAGAAGTGTGTTTTGTCTGTGAAAGAGACCATCCTACGAATCAGTGCCCTTCCTTGCCCAGAATCAAAGCTGCATATCAAAGAGCCAAGGGAGCCACTGAATCACTCTATTATATGAACCAAAGGAGGCCACATGGACCTAGATCTTACCAGCAGGAACTGCAAGGGACATCCGAGACCTATTATGACCCCTATCAAGCCACTTTCGTGCCTTCTTAGGGTCCCCCTGCTCATACTTCCTGGTTCACACCTCCTCCTTGTTCCTTCACAGATCCATATTATGCCCAACCAGCTGCTCATTCATTTCACTCTTATGCTCAGCCACAGCCTCAGTGGAATGCACCTCATCAGGGGTGGAGGCCCCAATACAACACTCCTCCCACTTATTTTCCTCCACCACCTGCTTGTCCACAACCATCGCCTCCTCCTCCACCAAGGCAACCCCAAATGCCTACCCAACCACAATGCCATCCATCTCCATCTCAATTTCACACCTCCACTCAACTACCCGTACCATTTCCAAAGCCATACAATGGAGTAGATCAACCCAATTGCAAAGCTGAGGCACAACATGTGCAAATGACTCCTCTTGAGCTCAATGATGTTCACCAAAGCTCAAGAAGAGTGTTGCAAAACAAAGATTATATTGACAACATTGAAGGACCAAAGGAAAAATAAGATTCCAAAGAGGAGATTAGAGAACCATGGGCTGCACTTGATGAAGAGAAGAGATCAGAATCAGAGATTGAGAGAGTTCCCTCATGGTTACCATCAAATCCTCCATGTACTCAAGAGAAAGATCAGCAAAAAGAGGAAGATGAGCAGGTCATGATAGAAGGTGACATGAAGAATGATCCAGATCAGCAAAAGGACCATGGATATCAAAGCTATATTGAGATATGGTTTTAGACGGTCACTAAGTTGCAGCGGTACTCTCTTCCTTAGCTATGTTTGATCCCTTCAAAGTCAGATCATTTGGTCTCTAAAGTCCGGATAGTTGTCCAAGCATGCATTTCGAGCCTTCACATCATTTTTTCTCTAATCTCGATGTGCACATGGCTCCATTGGACGTATTCTTATACTTGAAAATGATTTTGTTTTTCAAGTAGGGTAGGGTATAGAAAAAAAAAAAGAAAAAAGGAAAAAAAGAAAAGAAAAGAAAAAATGAAAAAAGAGGAAAATAGAAATCTAAGGTGAAAACCTCCTCGGAGGCGCCTTAGATTGGCTCATTGATTGAAAACCTCCATGAGGCGGTCAATGGGTTGGAAAAAAAGAGAAAAGAGAATAAGATATCTGGGTGAAAACCTCCCTTGGAGGCGCCCAGGGTAGGCAATTAGGGTGAAAACCTCCATGAGGCGTCCTAGTTGTTTTTCAAAAAAAAAGAGAAAAAGAAAAAGAAAAATAAATCTAATTTCCATTGAATAATTTCAGGTTGCAGCAATGACATTGCAGGTCAGGAGGATCACTCAAAACAAAGACAAAGGAGTTTTTGTGCCTTCTAGAGGAAGTTCTATATTTCTACAGGAAACATCCTGTAGAACCTTCAAGCGAGCCAGATTCGATTTTGGAAGGGGGTCTAAAGCTTGGAATCCATTGGTTATGCCTGCAAGCATCCATGTTACCATTTCTCACCCTTTTCCATCATCTTTTCCACCTCATTGTGCTTCTCATTGTGCTTCTACAGGAAGTTCCTGTAGAAATTGTAGGAAGCTAGAAATGGATTTCAAAAAGGTGGTTTGGCGAACATGGTAGCTTCCTCAAGGGTTCAAAAGTCCTCTTGCAATCTTCAAACTCCTCCTCCATCATCTCCATACCTGCATCACAGCCCAAGCTCAGTTTTTCTTTCCATGCAAAAACTTGCAAAATACTTTGAAGAGAAAATACATAGAACAAAATTTGTTTTTGCCATAACTTGAAAACCATGCATCCATTTGAAAAACCGTTTTATGGGGAATTGTACAGGGGTGATGGCAACATGCCTGAGCAGTTTCAGCCAATTCCAGTGCACGGTTTCCAAGAAATTAGCCTCCATCACCATCAGCCATTTTTGCATTTTCTCCATATTCGTGCATCCGTTTCAAAACCTGTTTCATGGGCAGATGCACATGGGTGATAGTAGCCTACCCAAGCAGTTTCAGCCAATTCTGATGCACGGTTTCCGAGAAATTGATCTCTGAAATCTTCAGCCATTTTCCATTTTTCTCGAAATCTATGCATCCATTGATCATGATTTTGCTATGGGAGGTGCATCATGATGATAGGAATGTGCTTAGCAAGTTTCAGATCAATCCGGTTTGCCGTTTGGGAGCAATGGCGAAAACAAGTTCTGGTCCTGTGAAAATTCAGCACAGCAGCTTGAAGGTGCAGATCTGAGCGTGGAAATGAACTCCTGCAGCATGCATCCGGCCAGAGGACACCTGCATAAGGAAAACAAGCAAAAATCATTAGCCAAGCCCTCATGCAACCAAAGAAACCTATGCATGCAGCAATGACTAGCCACAGCACCTCACAGCAGCCATTTGACTTCAGGTACGTGACTGAAACTCGTTCTTCTATTGCACAAATCTAATTTAAAAACTGCATGAATGAATGGAATGGTGGGATTGAGCCACGAATATAGCAGGATTAAGCCGATGGTTCCTTGTCCAATTCTCTATCAATCAGCCAGGAATCATGCAACGTATGTGTTAGACAACTCACGTGAAAAAAGAAGAAAAACAGGGAGTGTTAGCCGTTTGAACTCCAGTGCAACTGATCAAGAAGAAAACATACAGTTAATAAGTAGAACATGCAGTTCATGATAGCACTACAGTTTGCATGGGCCAGCGCACGTCTCTGCCACCTCACCACAAATCACGCAGTAATTTAAGGGATGCTCGGCTGAAACTCTCACCACTCTTTGTTTAACTGCTGTCACAACTGAAGCACATGTCCACCACTTCCAGATCAGTTAACCAGTGGTCCTCTGCAAGCTTCCTGCCTTTTTTTCTCGAGATTTCTACCGTTTCTTAAAAAAATTCCCGCCTGTCGCACTCTACAGGCGTTTCTACAGGAAGTCTTCTACAGGAAACGCAGAAAACAACCATGCAGAAAGAAAATATGGGATTTTCATCGAAATTCAAGCTCCAAACGAGGTAGGATCGGGGAAACTTATTTGTGCATGATTTGTTGGTGCAAAATGGTGAATTGAACACGACATTAAATTGAAAAATGAGGGTAAAAAGTCTGCCTGTGCATTGAGAATAGTGGAAGTCTGCCTGCATGATTCAATGAGTTTACCCATTCTTTTCTTCTGCTTCTGAAATCTCCTCATCCATTTTAAAAAGAAAAAGAAGAAAGTAAAAAATTCCCTTGCAAGGAAGACATGCAGCAGATTAACCTGTGTGTGGAAAAAACCTAATTTACATATCTATCAGTGTGTGAGAAAACCGGTGTCCTTATGCTCTGATCTGTGAAAATTTTCTTTCATAATCAAACAGACCAATTCGAGGTGACAGTGGTTTTAACACAAGGGAATTACTGCCATTTGATGTTGTAGAGAGCACACAAAAAATTCCTCGGGTTCAAAAAAGACCGAATTCAGCTGTCCTCTATTACAGTGATTGACTGTGTTTTTTCCACTTGAGCATTTTCTTTTTTTGAAAACGCCAACTCAACACCATGCCAACTGAAGAAATTGAGAAGAACATTGATGAGGGAGCACAAGACATTCAAATAGAGGGCAAAACAGAGGAAGAACAGAAGGAAAAATGGGAATTTGACATGACCACTGAGCATGAGACAGAGAAGGAGACAACAGCAAAAGCAGAGAGGGCGAAAAAGGAAAAAAGGCTGGAAAAAGGCCAAGAAAGCCCAAATGGGAGTTGTCACAACCAAGGCAACCACACCACAATTAAAAGGCAAGACACCCTCAGCCAAGCAGGCCAAAACAGTGAAGACTGTTTCTACAGGAAGACAGAAAACAACCACTACAGGACTTTCTACAGGAAGTTTGGGGAAAGGGCAGCAGAAGGAGAAATTGGCCGAGATTTTAGCTAGGGAGGCAGCACCTGTGCTGGCCACCCTAAGCACATCCATCCCCTCCATGAACACTCATTTTTTTCAGGGTTCGGACACAATTTAGTCATGGTTCAACCTTCTACACGAAGCTACAAGACTTTCTATAGGAAGTTCTGTATTTTTACCAGAAACATCCTGTAGAAGCCTTTGGGCAGGCCAGAATCAATTATGGAGAGGGATTTGAAGCTTGAAGTCTATTGAGGAGGCATGCAATCACTCTTTTCTTCCATCCTCCACTGGTTTCATCTCCTTTCACTGCCATTTCCGCCATCAGATTGAATATACTTGCACAAGCATACCAAAGCTGAGAATTCTCTAGGAAAAGGAGCAAGTAGTGGGAAGAAGCAGAGAGAAAAGCATGGTTTCATGATAGAGAAGAGGACATCACTTCAGAAGCTTGGCATGACAAGGAGGCCACCAAGGCCATCAAAGATGAGGAGATAGATTGGTTGCTCAGAGGATGAGCAACACTTTCAGTAGGGGGTGATGATGAGCCCGAAAAATGAATAATTATTTGGGCTCATTCAACCTCCTAATTCGACTTAATCCCCCATTCTCATTAGTTTATTGCATGTTTTTGATTATATTTATGCTAATAGAGTGAATTGGGTTAGTCATTATGCCAACAAGTCTAATGGGTGCTTTGTGTAGCCTTTTTGGTCAACTTGGAGACAAAATTGAAGGTTTTAATGAGCACTTGGCAGCCAAATTCGTGGGAGAACAAGGGAGAGGATTTGTAGGAAGGTGTCCCCTTCATTTATGGGCCCTTACCTCGAATTCTCCACCATCAGCTTGGAGTTCAAGGGCCACCGAATCAATTAGCACAAGGGCAGCCAAGCAAGTCAAGTAGGACTGCTGTTAACTACAAGTTTTGGGCAGTCGAGTCCCTAAAGTTTAGGAGGACTGTTGGGTCCTCAATTTGTATAAATAAGAAGGCTTAGGGCCTCATTTTGGTTAGCTGGTAGTTAGTCATTTCATAGTCTTGTTGTAGTCATTTTGTAGTTCGATTTTTAGGCAATAGATTAGTTTTGCTGTCAGCTCATTTTCAAGTTCTCCTTGTGGACAATTTTGATGTAACTCTTCATTTCTTGATCAATAAAGATGAATCCAGCTTTGCACCAGCTCTAAATCTCTCTTAGGAGGCTATAGCTCTTGGGGTTGGGCCCATCTCAAGCGCCCAGTACCTCCTTTGTTTACTTTCATGTGTCTTTGTTGCATTCTTAGAGTAAAATTTGCTATTTAGATTTAAAACTTGTTGTGTTATTTAGGTTGCTTTGGATGATTAAAGTAGATTTTCATGTTCAGATTGATTCAGATAGATTAATAACATAAAGGATCCTTGGAAAAAGGGGCTCAAGCACCTCTGATCTTACCTCTCCCTCAGTGGGATCGTGAGTTGGGACAAAGGTGACCTTGCTGCCCACAAAAACGCTGTTTTGCTTCACCATGCAAGTATTAGTGTTGGATTCTTAGTTGTCAAACTTGATATCAGTTTTGAATACATGCTTAGGGTTATGATTGCTTAGTTTCATAGTTAGTTCATCTGATTTTGTGCAAATAAACTTCTGTTCCATTTCTTTTGCTATTATCTAGGTCAGATTAGGTCAAGGTAATTAGGTTCTTGATTTTCCAAGTCTTCATTTGTTAAGTTCGAAAAATAACTTGCAGAGTACCTATTATCCTTCCTTACCTGCCCATACTCCATCCAACCTACCTGCTTCACCCTTCACTCAGAACCCTTACCTCACATTTGCCTCATTCTCTTACTTTGCCATGATTCTCATCTTCTTGTGCAACATCGTTTCATCCCTCCTTGAACAAATCTCACCATCTATGCCACTCCTCAACTCCATCCTTCAAGTCTTGAACTCCCCTACACCCCTATTTCACCCCCATACTCATTCCTCCCTCTTTTTCGCTCCATCCATGCTCCAAAATCCCACTTCGAAACATCCTGTAGAAGAATTACAGAACATCTTGTAGAAATCCTGAACATCCTGTAGAACCCCTGCAGACTTCCTGTAGAAGCTCATAAACACGGTTTCTTGGCAGCCAAACTTTGTGAGACTTTCTGGAAGGGTGTTAGGGACCCCTTAGACCCTCTCTGAACCTTCCCAACCTTTCCCAAGCATTTCTCCTCCTTGATCCACCTCTGCACAGTCAAAAATAGTTAAAAGCACATGTATGATAATTCCAACCACTTAAACAAAAATACAAAAAGATGTTTTCTTCAGATAGAGGTAGTCTAGACACATGTATTTTACCTTCATAGAAGTAATGGCATCTCTTTTAGTAGTTTGCATGCTCTCCTTTGCGTCAGTAGGACTAGCTGGTAGAATTAGGGTTTGCTAGGGTTTGCGTTTCTTTTTGGCTTTCAGTTTCTTTTTGCAATTAGATTAGCTTCCTTCGAGTTAGCTTTCATCCATCAATTAAAAAGCTTCTTCTAAGAGCTCATAGAAGTTGGTTTAATCTCCTAGTGGACTTGTGCCAGCTGACCAAGTGACAGCTGCGGCAAGAGCTAGTACTTGTGCATACAGCACCGTCGCTTCCAAGTTTGTTACGAACTACCGGGTTGATAAAATTAAAGAAGGGAGTTCCAGGAGTTGTAGCATTATTGCTACAATACTGTGGGTGACCCGGGTTCGATCCCCGACAACGGCGCCAAAAAGATGGTGGGCTCCAGTATTGTAGCAATAATGCTACAACTCCTGGAACTCCCTTCTTTAATTTTATCAACCCGGTAGTTCGTAACAAACTTGGAAGCGACGGTGCTGTATGCACAAGTACTAGCTCTTGCCATAGCTGTCACTTGGTCAGCTGGCACAAGTCCACTAGGAGCTTAAGCCAACTTCTATGAGCTCTTAGAAGAAGCTTTTTAATTGATGGATGAAAGCTAACTCGAAGGAAGCTAATCTAATTGCAAAAAGAAACTGAAAGCCAAAAAGAAACGCAAACCCTAGCAAACCCTAATTCTACCAGCTAGTCCTACTGACGCAAAGGAGAGCATGAAAACTACTAAAAGAGATGCCATTACTTCTATGAAGGTAAAATACATGTGTCTAGACTACCTCTATCTGAAGAAAACATCTTTTTGTATTTTTGTTTAAGTGGTTGGAATTATCATACATGTGCTTTTAACTATTTTTGACTGTGCAGAGGTGGATCAAGGAGGAGAAATGCTTGGGAAAGGTTGGGAAGGTTCAGAGAGGGTCTAAGGGGTCGCTAACACCCTTCCAGAGAGTCTCACAAAGTTTGGCTGCCAAGAAACCGTGTTTATGAGCTTCTACAGGAAGTCTGCAGGGGTTCTACAGGATGTTCAGGATTTCTACAAGATGTTCTGTAATTCTTCTACAGGATGTTTCGAAGTGGGATTTTGGAGCATGGATGGAGGGAAAAAGAGGGAGGAATGAGTATGGGGGTGAAATATGGGTGTAGGGGAGTTCAAGACTTGAAGGATGGAGTTGAGGAGTGGCATAGATGGTGAGATTTTTTCAAGGAGGGATGAAACGATGTTGCACAAGAAGATGAGAATCATGGCAAAGTAAGCGAATGAGGCAAATGTGAGGTAAGGGTTCTGAGTGAAGGGTGAAGTAGGTAGGTTGGATGGAGTATGGGCAGGTAAGGAAGGATAATAGGTACTCTGCAAGTTATTTTTCGAACTTAACAAATGAAGACTTGGAAAATCAAGAACCTAATTACCTTGACCTAATCTGACCTAGATAATGGAACATAAGTTTATTTGCACAAAATCAGATGAACTAACTATGCAACTAAGCAATCATAACCCTAAGAATGTATTCAAAACTGATATCAAGTTTGACAACTAAGAATCCAACACTAATACTTGCATGGTGAAGCAAAACAATGTTTTTGTGGGCAGCAAGGTCACCTTTGTCCCAACTCACGATCCCACTGAGGGAGAGGTAAGATCAGAGGTGCTTGAGCCCCTTTTTCCAAGGATCCTTTATGTTATTAATCTATCCAAATCAATCTGAACATGAAAATCTACTTTAATCATCCAAAGCAACCTAAATAACACAACAAGTTTTAAATCTAAATAGCAGATTTTACTCTAAGAATGCAGCAAAGACACATGAAAGTAAACAAAGGAGGTACTGGGCGCTTGAGATGGGCCCAACCCCAAGAGCTACAGCCTCCTAAGAGAGATTTAGAGCTGGTGCTAAGCTGGATTCATCTTTATTGATCAAGAAATGAAGAGTTACATCAAAACTGTCCATAAGGAGAACTTGAAAATGAGCTGACAGCAAAACTAATCTATTGCCTAAAAATCGAACTACAAAATGACTACAACAAGACTATGAAATGACTAACTACCAGCTAACTAAAATGAGGCCCTAAGCCTTCTTATTTATACAAATTGAGGACCCAACAGTCCTCCTAAACTTTAGGGACTCGGCTGCCCAAAACTTGTAGTTAACAACAGTCCTACTTGACTTGCTTGGCTGCCCTTGTGCTAATTGATTCGGTGGCCCTTGAACTCTGAGGTGATGGTGGAGAATTCGAGGTAAGGGCCCATAAATGAAGGGGACACCTTCCTACAAATCCTCTCCCTTGTTCTCCCACGAATTTGGCTGCCAAGTGCTCATTAAAACCTTCAATTTTGTCTCCAAGTTGACCAAAAAGGCTACACAAAGCACCCATTAGACTTGTTGGCATAATGACTAACCCAATTCACTCTATTAGCATAAATATAATCAAAAACATGCAATAAAATAATGAGAATGGGGGATTAAGTCGAATTAGGAGGTTGAATGAGCCCAAATAATTATTCATTTTTGGGGCTCGTCAAGCGCGTAGGCGGATTTTGAAGTAGTAGAGATTGTCAATGATAGTAATCCCTATCCTGCACTACTAGGAATAGAATGGGTCACCGATATGAATGGAGTCATAAATATGAAAAAGTGCAAAATGATCTTTGAGAAAAAGTCACTACGCATACTAGTACGCTAGATCCAGCCGAAGGAGCGCGATACACTGAAACGGTACATGACGATGATAGTGAGGACGATCTCGATTGTATTTACAAGATAACTACATGAGAAGAGGACTGGGTGAATCCCACTACAGATGAAAGGATTTCGTGGTAGCGCGAAAGCTCCAGCACCTCGGATTCAGATGAAGAGATAGAGCGATGGCAGAAATTGTTGCACGAAGTAACAATGCTTAATTGCAACATGATGGTTAGATCACTGTGCTGTGTGAAAACAGAAGCAAGGGATCTGCTGACATATGATGGGTTGTCAGTGGTGGACGAATTTCTGAAAAAAATTGAAAGCACAGTACCAGAACAACAGTAATTCAATGCTCTGAAATGGGTGCTGTGCGCAACGCTTGCACGATGGTGGGGTATGCATCAAGAATGTTTTGAGGACTAGCATAGATGCAAAAGGATGATGCACCTACATTTTGGAAAACCCCAGCTCCAAACAAGAGCCAGTCAGTAGAGGCAAAACAACTTGTGCGCCCACCTTTCCCAATGGGTACAGAAATATGCTGTACAGCCCTCACAAGCGCACACCACCCCCAAAATAGAGAATCGGAACAACCCGCAGCAGCAGGAAAGGTGACACATGCTACCAATTATCCATGATGAAGCATTCGATAGGGTGTGCAGAGTGCTGAACAAGGTTCACCAAGCAAGACGCACTGATTGGGACCTGTGCGTACCAACAGTTTGATGGACCTAGAGGACCATGTGCAAAACCCTTACCACAGAGACGATTCCAAAGGTGTGGAACATAGTAGAGATAGTAATTTCTGAAGAGAATACAAAAAGGAATCCGCACGTAATGGCTCCCGTAGTTGTGACGGTGCGCGATGACCAGGACGAAGAAATCACACAGCTACGCGAGGTTGAACATATAAGGATTCAGGAAGCCCTTCGGTGAGGGAACCTTAGACTTCGTGAACTCGAAAAGCACCGGGTATGATTGAGGAAGGAAAGCATTTTGATGGATGCTTAGATCAAGAGGCTCGAAAACGAGATCACACATGCATGTCTCTTCGATAAACCAAGGATGACAAGGAAATATATGGATGATCATACCACTGCATTAGAAGATTGTCACTAAGAATATATGACTCTGCTACCATGGCTACGACCACACCTCACCAAACGCAATAACTAGGGGAGCGCACTACATACAGTAGAACGCGCGGCGTTGGTTGTCACGAAGGCAATTGAGAAGTTTCCGCAGACTATACTGAAAGGTGAGTTGAAGTCTCTCACATGTGGTACAACCACCTAACTAGCCGTAGGGAGCATAGTCTCAGCACTCCAGGCAGTTGAAAGAGAGAACGAGACTATAAAAGAGTTTGTTTGGGAGGTGCACGATGAGGGAGGTGCGTGCAGAATCAACATGTCACAAGGGTCGCGACTGCGCAAGGGGGGGTGCGCTGCCGGGCGGGTAGGCTGGGAAGTGACTGTTGGTGTCACTATTCATGACAAAATGTCCGATTTAAGGCAAAAGGGAGTGGGCAGCGGGCATTTAAGACATGAATTAAGGGCAATATTTGGGTCAATCTACCACCAAGAAAGAATTGATGAGCCACAATTGGAGGGGACGGTTGAATTTGAATTCAAAAGGCACTATAAAACTCCAGGGGCTAGCCATGAGATAACACTTGTTCACTTGAGATTTGAACAGTTGATTAGAGCATAGAGCGTTGAGCACCGAGCAAGATTTGAGCCTCAAAGTTCGTGCATGACTATAAACAGTTCAAATGACATGGCAGCTACCAGGAGAGGTGTGGGTTTTGTAGAAAGAACCGCCGAAAAAGCTGCGTAGAACCCCACGGTGCAGGATGTTTCCAGAGATGCTGGGGACACGCTGGAAATCCCGAAATCACCACGGATGCCGAGGATAAAAAAAGATAAGTAGTCAATGGGACCACTCCAGATTTCCCTGCAGAATCCACGGTTCAGTAAACTCTTAATGGAAGAAAAGGGCAAGGTTGTCACCATTGAGACATATGATGAGGAGGAGGATGTATAGGCTCTCGTCGATGAGATAGAGGAAGTAGAATACATGGAAGAGGACATCCAGTCGGTGCGCTCTATAGCGAAATTTCTCGAGTACGTCCCTTCGCGGAAAGGGAAAACTAAAATACCAAAGGACCTGGATGCCACTAAGAGCACACTCCAGACCCCACTCCTCCTCAATGGAATTGTGTTTTAGGGCTCGCACCTGGGTTGCGTGCCCACAATGAAGTTTGAAGATTGGGACCTCACAGATAGTGAGAAGTTCCCACACTTAGAGACGGAGAGCCTCATGAAGCAGAGCATGGAGGGGCCAGTCACAACACTAGAGTTGCGAAAATGGTTGCGTGGTGTGGAAAAGGACAGATTACTTCATCTGTTATGGATTCCACACTTTCATCATGTGCCTATCACTATTTTCGTCATCAGGCAACTGCTTTTCCTGGTGCATGATGGGTACTTATGGCTGGAGGAGCCTATTCCCATCACAGCGGATCTCATCCATAGAATTTCTCGGCTCCCCTGTAAGGGAAAGGACCCCGCGGTGATAGCAGGAAAAAGCAGAGATTTGGCGCTCACGGAGGCCATGAAGAAAAAATACAAGCTTGAGAAGAAAAACAGGGGTTACATAATCAACAACATCAAAGATAAAGGGGTGTGCGTAGCCACCAAACTCCTTGCTAGGAAGGTAATGAGAAAATGTGGCGGTGATGAAGTACCAACACTGGTACTTGCACTGGCTAAACAATGAGCAGAGGGGGTCCAATTCAACTGGGCCGAGTTCCTCTGCGAGGAATTCTTGACCAACTGCAAGGAAGCCCAGGAGCAGGGCAAGACCTTCCACTACGCGTGGTTTCTCTTGTCCATTTTGCTGGTAACAGGAGAACTGCCCGAGGACAGTCAGTTCCCTAGCATTGAACTGGACTTAGCAGAGGTCACAAAGTACGCATTGCTCTGGGCCACCAAGGACACAAAGCAGATTCGAGAGACAAAGATCTTCTGGGTGCTCATGGAGGCGAGCATCTAGATGTGGATCAATAGGCAGCCGCACCTATCCTCCACAATGCACAATAGTCTGCGGAGCTTTACAGACTTCAAGCTAGGCATGCATAATGTTTACATCAAGGCACGTAAGGATCTAGCGCAGCAATGGACCAAGCTCCCCTTCATCGCCATTGATGATGCAATCTTTTCAGTGTTAGAATCATGACCCCCCGAGTGGCGCGCCCCGGATCTGGTGGAGCTGGATAGGACAATAGCACAAAAATAACAACATTCTGATACACAATAGTCTTGTACATAATGATAGCGTTCCCTTCTCTGTGGAACAATACATTATCAGTGCATTGAAAGAAGAAATAGTTAAACTAGAAGTACTAGAAAGGCATGTAAAAGGAGAAAACAAGATACTTAAAGAAACAAAATGACATAATTCTTAAGTGCATGCATTATTGACATCATACCAACTCAAACTCAAGAAGGTCAACAAAATGCTTCAACAGAAAAATGATTAAAAGCAAGGATGTTTGTTGGGCATTGAATCCCCCCACAGCTTGTTTTGGGGCTCAAAGCCCAAGTTTTGGTCAAGTGTATTGTAAAGACACCACGAATTGTGGGGACGGAGCGTGAAGTATAGGATGAGTCATAGGGCTGTCCGCCCTAAAGTATTGTAATGTAATGTAAAGTCATGTCGGCCTACCCATGGTCCATGGACCATGGGATTGTATAAATAGAGCGAGGCTCTAAGTTGTAAAGAGAAGGAATGAGAGAGAAAAATATGCATGGTTCGAGCATAGAGGAAGAGTCTAAGTGTATTGGGTCGTAGTAGTAGGAAGAGGCTTTGTAGCTAAATGCACAGAGGCCTAGTAGAGTCCATAGCTGAGTGCGCGGACCCCTGCAGCTGAGTGCACAGGGCAGTGTCGAGTCTGTAATCTTGATCGAAGAATACTAAAGAGAAGTTGGTTTCTATTTCTGTGTATCTACTTGTGCATTGCCTTCTTTACATTTATACTGTTTTATTTATTGCGCGCACTGATAGGATTGATGGATATGCTGTAATAATCACTACTCTTACATAGATAAGTTAAGTAATCGAGTAACAATATATTAAATAGCAAGGAAATTGGGTATAATATGAGTTGTGCCCCGAGTAGGGCTGTGCAGAAGTAGCATCACAGGTTGTGAAGGAATAACAAGTGCGCTAGCGACATGCGCGCAGGGTCAAACCGCGGACCTCCAAGAGCTCATCAGGCATCCCTAGGGTGCGGAAACCTGGTTCTAGCACCCTTCCATACTACTTCGGGTGAGACCTCAATCCACGCTCCGTGGACTATTGCCAAAAGGGCCTGTAGTACTGGGATTTTCTTGGCTAAATCACCTTTGAACCTGGGTCAGGCCCATACAAGCCAACAATGTTAATGAAGAAACCCAGGTGGTCAATTTCAATGAAGAAAAAAGCACTAAGAGTAACTTGGATATCTTCATCTAAGCCTCTGACACTGTTCTCTTAAGTTCAAATAGTCACAATTTTGAAATTTTGCTACCAACATGGATGCAGACATGCAATACCCTAAGCGTTGGAGAAAATTGGGCCAAATAAATAACATCCTTTTTGACTGTCTATTACCTATATTTTCACTCATTTTCCCTCATAACTCACTCATCCTTGCATTATTCTACTACTGTTCCATGAATAATCAACCATCAAATCTACATAAGATGCAATAAGGTAAAATTCCAATATTTTTCAAAGTTCTATGTGTTTTACTTTATAAATATGGATCAATTTGCATAGGTTACAAAATTAACACATATGGAAACCTTGACAACATTCTATAGTTCATCCAAGGTTCAGTTAGACTCCATGGAGTACAGATCAACCCAAGCATATGCATAGATGACTAGTAACACCTACATGATATTAACCCTATTGGGTGCAAGCAAGTTTTCACTGGTTGATCACAATAGCAAAGTCAAAAATTCGATCAACCATTAAATGGAACATGAACCATACCTACAAAATAATTGGCAACCGATTAGAATCTCAAGCAAGCATGATAAATATTTGAGGAACAAGAATCGATTTAATGGTGATGTGTCTAATGTTAAATATTCCTATGATTCACTTCCCTGATAACAATAGAAATTAGAATTTCAATAGAAATTAAAGACTTATTTATTATTCATTGATTTAGATTCTCGCAACCAGTTTCTCATGTTGTTATTTCAAAATACACTATATATATGCTTCACTGAGAAGTGAAGGGACATCGATTATCATTATATTTTCCTCTCTTAATGTTGATATTTTTGATCATGTACACATTGCTCTGATTTAATAAAAAATTTCCTACTATTACGATTGTGCCTCAATGAGAAGAGTATATATTTAATCACCAAGATATCTGGATAGTTTTGGCTCTCATGCTCCACCAAGAGGCCCCCCTGTTGCGTACAAGAAGTATAATATAATTTATTTAATTTATCTCTCTCTGCTTTTAAATACTTTGTCTTTATACTTTGTTTCTTATCATTTTATTTTGTAAAATTTTTCTCATTTGTTTTTGTTATTTTGGTAGACATCAAGCACTTGAATATAAATTCAAAAACCAAAAAACATTTACTAGTAAGCTTTGCTATCAATTCTTTACTTTTGCAATCATTTTTAGTCTCAAATTTATAGATATGTTAGGATTTCTTGTACAATATAGTAGACATATCATGGTTCTAAAAAAGAATGAATTTTGAGTTTTGCATACACACACCTTATCAATTCCATTTGCTTTCATAGTTACTTGCGTTGATATTCTATTGATTTCTTGTAGGAAATTGTAGTTTGTCTTTACATTTCATAGATTATAAAATTAAAAAGTCTTTCAACGTATAATTTTTTATTTTATTTCATTAGATCATAATTCACAGAATAAATTGCCTTTATCTTATGTAGAGTATAATTTGATTGTTTTTATAGGATAAACTATCTTTACTTTCTTTAGATTATAATTTCAAAGTTTTCATACGCTACACTGTCTTTATATTTCATATATTAGAATTTGGAAGCTTTCATAGTGTAATCCATTTGAACGCTTTCATAGAAGTTAGTTTACTTCTTATATTAGATTCATTACTTTTCTAGATCAGAAATTTATTGCTTTCCTAGAATAGTCTATTCTTGCTTTCATAAAGTTGAAGTAGTTAATTGGTTTTACTTTCACCAAATGTGTATGTGCTCTATTTAGATTTCATTTCATAAGTAGAATTTAATTTCACTTCTTAGAATAAGTTTTGCATCCTTTTATCATTTATTTATTGCTTTCAATATAATAGACTCTTATTGTTTAACATTGGAATTGAAAAGTTAATCTCCTAGCAAATATAGAGTAGTGTACTTCATAAGTGTACAAATCTAAATTTCCATTTTAATGTAAGTAATTTAACACTCAATTAAATTACCCAACACCAAGGAACACATTATGGTTTACACATAGAAGGTTTATTTTTTTGCATGTTTTGGCAGTGTTATCATTTATATAGTGTTGAATTAGTAATGTGGCAGAAAAATATTGGATATTTCCCACCACCCTATATTCATTTATCACACCATAATATGATATGACTTGCATAATGTTTGACGAGGGTTGGTGCTTGATTAATGGCTCACATTTTGGTTTGGGCCTAACATGGTCACTACACCTCCCATACATTAATGAGATTGGAAAGTGTCAACTTTGCAACTACTTCGTCTTTGGAAGTGGCTATCATTTTGTTTCTCAAGTTCGTAGTCTATTTGGTAATTTCTTGAGTAAATTTTGGCTTTGCTATGGATCTTGTGGAACTATTATTGGCTTGGAAAGTTTAACCATTGATCATAATCTGCACAATCATAAAAGGTTAGTATCGATTTCAGTCCATTGTAAATGCTTATTCTGTGATCGTGAATTAAAATGGTTCAAGTTGATGTATGATTTCAATTCATGTTATTCCTCTTTATTTCGTATTGGATATCAAATAAAAAATTAAAATATTTGTTGGTTTGTTTTCATTTCTTCACCCTTCATATATTCACTTTCCACAAATTTTTTTCCCTACAATTGAATTTTGTTTTACTCGGTGTTAAAAGAAGTTATGCCATTATAGGGCTTGTCTCATACCTCCCTTGTCTCTGAGCTACTTAGCTTGAAGGTTACATTTGTTAAAAGGTTGCGGTAATGAGTTATGTTGGTTTATGGACCCTTAGTATAGAATGATTATAATTCAAGTTATATGAAAAAAAGGTTCTTTGTACACTCTCATGGAAAGCCTTGTTTCAAAATGCAACTTGATTGAGTTATGCATTTAAACTTAACTATTGGTTCACAACTATTTTGGATGTAAAATTTTAAATAATTTAGTGAACCTCAGTATGAAATGACTAAAAATCAAACTATGGATAAATAGTTGTGATTATGGCTCAATTTTGAACCCTCAAACTATTATATGCTTTGAGTCCTATACCTCATTCTTTAGGGAGGCTGAGATGATTATGGTTGGAATATCTTTGGTGTGATTTTGTTTTTGAAAGAATGAATCCCAATTCAAAGTGAACACAAATTGAATCACTAGCATACATTTCTTGAATTTTTACATAAAATAAAGACTGTTATATCAGGGGAGTTTTATTGTCTAATATTGATGAATTCTATGTGTGGAAAATGATTGACGGTTTAAAAAGGAAAAACTATTTTTTTTTTGTAAGCTTGGTAGATCCTTCCATTTTCATTAATATATAAGCAAGTTACAACCACATAAAACTGGTTAGGTGGCCTCAACTTGCCCAGTGGGAAACCAAGTCTGTTGGCCACCTAACCGCATGATAAGCCATCCAGTAGCAAAAAGTGATAAGTCTTTCTACCCAAGCTATATAAGTTTGTATATCATGTCCTTGCCCATACTCTATTTTCCTATAAACATATATGACTTCAAACTGAAAAGTAAAATCTATCCGCATATGTACTAATAAAAAATTAAAAACCAACTAACATTCTAATCATCTTGCTTAGTAGAGGTAGATTCAACCATAGCTGGATCCTTGACATTGGAACCAAGCAACACTGTATGTGAGAAAATACATGGGAAGTGTTTCTCGATGCGGACGAGGTGTCCCTCTTGTTTTTTCATTTGGAATTGCAGCTTTTGGAAATCATGTTTGTAATTAGGGAAGTCCCGCATTGCTGTCACCATGCTCACTGAAATTTTCTCCAGGGCCTTGTCCATCAGGCTTTTCATAATCCAATATAGGTATAGGATCTATTTGAACTAGGTCACCCGCCCTCAAGTATGCCTACGGTCCGGAACCATAGTGTGCAAATCCTCCATATCTATCTCCGTTGCGCTTGCCTGGCGGTTCAGGTCGACTTCCCATTCCTCAATCAAACTTCTAATCTCTTCACTAGTCCCCTCTCGGTATGCATTAGCCGCTTCATTAATGAGGTTGGCGACTGGTTTACTGCCATGTCTCCCATCCAAGGAATTGGGATCTTCCTCCTGCTTAGTCACTCGAGGCCTCCTACCTCAGCCCCTAGCCTTCATTGCCCTTGCCATCACAACACAATCTCGATGCTTGATAATGAAATGGGTGTTGGCAAATCCCTGTGGAGGTGAGGGTGTAAGCCCAGAAGCCCTTCTCACCCAAGAGAGCCTACCTCTCTACACACCTGCCATGGGAGAAAGAAACTTTAATAGACTTAAAATTAAACTTTGTCTCCCAACCACTCGTAGACCTTGCAACCAATCAGATTCCTCCAATCCACCCAAACATTCAATCTCTTGACCCCCAGGCCCATTTGCATAAAAACCAAAAACAAAATTTACAAGCCCATCATAGCCAGCTTCAAAAACATTATAACAATTCCCAAATCCATGGTAGCGCAACACCTCAACAACGACCTCGCAAACACTTCGACACATGCCATGGGTGCAAAGCCTAGAAAGCCAACCAACTAAGTCATTATCATGCTGGTACCACCAGTTATGTAGTGATGCATGCTTCCGTTCAATCCCATAAAAATCAGTAAAGCATATCATAAATGTAAAATAGACAACAACCCAATCCTAGACCCCCTGGTCTTCGAACCAAGCTAGACAACAACATTCCCTAGGGTTATCCCAGATCCCAAATAACCCCATTCGGGAGAGGATAATTTCATAGCAAACCAACACCGAGGTTATTCTGGTGAGGATAACATACTACTACCAGACTACCAGCTCCAGATGCTTCCACCAACCTAATTTACCCCCACCCACAGACAAATTGTCCCCATGTAGAACCCAATCCCAAAACCAGACACTTAGATGCATGGAGGAGGGGGAGAAAAAGAAGTTTACATACCAGATTACCCTCACCTGGAGTTGAAGAGTCCACTGTCTCTTATGGAATCATTGCACTTCACTCTTCGTGGAGTCCCTCCTTCAGAATTGCTGCACTACAATCGTTTGGGCACGGAAACAACCTACAGACCTCTCAGAACACTTGCCACCGAACTCAAACCTTAACATAATAACTCTGCCACCTTCCACTGCGTTGATATCCTTATGCATGCAGGGAGCCACCACACCCATCGCCTCGAGCGTGTGGGGGGCGATGGTGGTGTACCTCGATGTACTTGGCATTAAATCTGTCTTGATGGGGTCACCCTCTGGCTCACATCCCTATTGGGGGAAAAAGGAAAAATTATTTCTTGTTTAAAGAAGAGTTATCGTTTAATAACTGGATTAAAGGGTTTTTTATGAAACATTGATATATGGAGATGAGCAATATAGCTCACTCACACTTAGCCTTGGTATTTGGATTATTCAAATGTTGGGAATTTAGTATAGTAAATAAAAAATACCCTAAGTCTTGGTTTATAATATTTCATGAGATATTTGTTAATAGTTTGGGATTAGGAGATGATTTTATAAAAACAAAAGGCTATTGATAAGAAATTTCTAAACAAATGAAGAAAGAAAATCATAACATGTATATATAATGGAAATGAAAATGTTTTTTAATTGAAACATTTGTAATGAAAATTAACTATGGGGTTGAATTCCAACAAGTGTTAAAAAAAAAAACAAAAAGGGCAAAAGAATAGTGGTCCGACCTATAGCTTTTCTCAAGTATTATGATGACCTTGTACTAAAAGAGGTTTGAATATTTGTAGATCTATAACATGCCCCTGGGACAGAGTCTTTTCCCCTTCCTCTTTTTCATTTAACAAATATGAAAGAGTTTGTTACTGTTCAAATTTATCTATTTCATTATCACTCTACCAAATTCCAATTCTTTACATCTTTCCCTAAAGTTTTATATAGTCCTTCCATGATTTTAGTTTACATAATGAAAGTTTGAAGATCAAAATATATTATTGAAGTACTCTTGGAATTGCTTGTAAATTTTCGAGGTAGTCATAAAAAGAATTGTATGCTACAATATGTTGATACTGATTGAAGAGACAAGGGGTTTTGCTAGGTGAATGGTTTCAATATAACGATTTTTCTTCATGATGTTTTTCCAGCATCATGTCCATTCTTATAATTGAATAATTATATTTTCCTTTGGGACATATGTAATGCATTTAATATAGTTTGCAATTAGTTTACCATTTTGAATATATGACACCTATTATTATTGGTTTTCCGATTTGGATTTTAGATGAATTTTTTCAGTAGGAACAATAAGAGGAAACATGGGTGGAAGGGGTAGAAGACCCAATATGATTTGGAAAGAAAAATGAAACAAATTAATTTGATTCTCTATACAATTTGATGTGAATTCAAAATAATTCAATGAGATTTTACATATTGGTTAAATGAATCTTGGAAATCAAGTTACCTTGCCTCCCCCACTAGCTCAACCTAATGATGTCTTGCAACCTCATCTTAGTATTAATATAATTTCCTCCCAAGGAAACCTACAAATGATAAAATAGAACCCTGAGCCTATTTAACTTTCTCTGGTATTTTTCATTGGCTTGCACGGTTCATCTACCCCTTCTCTGATCACGTGATCCCTTAAGGTGGCTCTTTTTCTAGGCCTCTTCCAAAATAGTCCATCCCAATAATCCAAGAAGACAAAGCGAAGAAACCCTTGGATAAACCTGACTTAAGCTGCATTCATTCTAATTCTACTTCTGAACCTTGAACAATCAAAGATAAAGTGGAGAGAAAAGGGGAGAGGCATTTCCATGACTTACACTCAGAGACATGGACTATTCATTTTTAGACATTTGGTAAAAAGTATTTTGGTCACGATGGGACTTATATATATATATATATATATATATATATATATATATATATATATATATATATCTACGCCGAGGCACAATATTTTTATAATTATGATGTCATGATTTGATATGTCCAACAATATTATGCTTGCTGATTTATTTAAAAAATGGGAGTTACAAGGTTAAATGTAAATATTTAATAAAGGTAAAAAGAGTCAGGGAGACCCCACCTGCTTATAGCTATTATTAATTAATAGACTTGTAAGCTAGCCCTTCAGTTAAAATACTTTCTTATTTTCATAAAATTCAATAAATGAAATAGTTAAAGGTGGTTCAACTATAAATTTATTTCCATTGGAATAAAAACAAATGGAATTATGAGTGGAAGGGAGAGAATTCTTTGTGGAAGGGACAACTTGAAAGGTAGCAAAGAAAGATAGTTTGCCTTTCTTTGAATTTTTCTTTAAGAATGTAATGATATTTAACAATTTCTTGAAGTGTTTTGATGAAGACTTTTGTTACTATTTTCTTTGGGCACTTGGTTTCCATTGTATGATTCATTTTACATTTTGGCTCTAAAGAACTCCTATGATCTTGACCCTCATAGGAGTTTGTAAGGATAAATCTAGTTAAAAGTCTGTTGTGGCCACAACTACCACCCTATTAGAACATTCTCTGATAGCAAATTTTCAATGGCCCCCCTAGAAGTTTGATCTTTCATCTTTCGGAATGATCTGTTGTATCAGATGGATGTTAACTCTTTGCCAAGTCAAATTTTCAATGCCTGATGGCTAAGCCATCGAATAACTCTCTGCTGCATGGTTCATGCATGACCCAACCTAGCCCTGCATTCATTCCCTTCATCGAGACCTTTTTAATATTCACAAACATGCATGGTACATTTATGCCCGCACAAACAATCACCCCCACCCTTATTATAATTGTTTGTGTGCTTAACCCACGAAATTTTCCATCGCACCCTTATTTCCATCATGACTCTTTATAATGGGAATACACATAACACTCCTTTTCACTTATTGCATGCAACATAAGTGCGCAGTGTGTACAATGAGGCACCGGACCTGATGACGTTATAAACCAGAATTCATATATTTCGGGTTCGAAAGCCCCCATCGCATATCGCAATCGGTTGGGCCCCGAGCATATATATATATATATATATATATATATATATATATATATATATATATATATATATATATATATATATATATGTTACATCGTTATACCCCCGAACCGCCGACGATTATAGAACTTGGCATATAATATCTCAAGTCTGGCCTATATGTCCGGACGTGGGTTTTCCTATATACCCTTGTGTTTCGGAAAAAAAATGGAAATCGGGATTTTTGAAGGGACGATTTACAAGGCAGACGCGCCAAGATTATCAACCACAATATATCTATATATATATATATATATATATATAGATATATATACATACATATATATATATATATATATATATATCTATATATATGTACATATATATATATATATATATATATATATATATATATATATGTATATATATATATATGTGTATATATATATATATATGTATATATATATATATATATATATATATATATATATATATATGTCAGGTCTGAAACCCCGTCGCATATCGCAATCAGCCTAGGTCTAAGGCTTACACATATAAGGTGCGCCACTATGCTTCGGACCCGATGACACTTTTAACCATACTACATACATATGTCGGGTCCGGGGCCATATCACATATCGAAATCTGCAGAGTCCCAGGCTTGTGCATATTGCGATATGTGATATGCCAGACACAACGATATTTATAGGCCCCAATATATAAAATTTGAGGTCCGACCTGAGTGATCGGGGCGGGATTTTCTTTGTTTTCCACTGTTTTCCAAATTTTTCGAAATAACAAAGGGATCGGGTTTTCAGTGTAAAAGGTGGGCCTGTGGAGTCCCGATAGTGTAATTACGCATTGGAGAAGTGGAAGGCATGGGTACTGCGACCCGCAGAGGGGTCAATACCCGAATGCAATTAAAAGAAGCCCTCGAAAACCGTGTCGAGCCTATGGATTGAGCGGGAAATTGTGTGTTTCCTGTGTTTTATGCGTAAATCCTTTCACACTTGTTCCCGTAGTTTATAAAAGTTAATGAAGGTTGCGTTATGTTGTGTTGAACATTTTTGTTATATTGCACAATCATGAGGCTAATGATAGTTATCTTTGTAGGTGAGAAGTGTGATGCAGGAAAGTGTTCCCTCTGCGGACAGAGGCAACCCCTCTAGCCCTAGAGTGGGTCTAATCACAAACAAGGACAAATCAACAATAGCTTTCCTTAAATAGTCATATTTGGAGGCTTACCTCAACCGGTGGTCGATGGAGTTCCGTTGCGCTGCTCCAACGTCCGCTTCCTTCTCCTAATGAGTGATCAAACTAAAACAATGCAAAGGAAATACAACAAAGCACGTAACCGGAAACAACAATGATCTATTTACTCACAAAGTCAAGAAGTCATGAGCTATCAAGTACATTACATACAAGACATAGGAAA
Organism: Pinus tabuliformis; assembly: GCA_031772625.1. Taxonomy (NCBI): domain Eukaryota; kingdom Viridiplantae; phylum Streptophyta; class Pinopsida; order Pinales; family Pinaceae; genus Pinus; species Pinus tabuliformis. The sequence continues at coordinate 766,413,292 of CM062805.1, forward strand.
ACATCATTGATTGCATTAATAATGAAATAAGAGTAAGCTTACAACCAAAGTCTTGATGTCACAAGCCTTCTCAGAGGGATCCAGCTAGCATGTTCCTCAAGCATTCACTCTTTGAAGATGGATCTACCAACATACAAGTCTCTCTCACTCACAAGTTTTACACAAGATTAAGGGCACTTCACAACCTTCCACAAGCTATCAACAATCCCACACTTGTCACACTCACACCAACTATCTAGCAAACTCACAAACACTAACAACACTGCTCCACTAGCCAACTATTAGAAACTATCCAAAAACTAATAGTGCATAGCAGTAGTGAGAGTTTAAATAGGAGAAAGAGTCTCCATGAAAGGTGGAAGAGTGAGCTTATCCCAAAGGAAGGTAGCACAAATGACGGAACAACCATGTCAGAGAAAGGAGGGCGATACAAACTAGGCCAACAACCAGGCCTGGAGTCATCTAGAAGGCCGAATGTTGGAACAAATTCACCCAATATGGATCATCGTGGGTACATAGCTAATCTACATTGCTGACATCGCTACTGAGTAACGTAGCTAGTCAGGTCATCACTAAAGATTACAAGCAACCTCGCGCTGGCACATAAAATCAAACCATCGCGGGAATCAGGTGTACTTCCGCGATGGCAACGCTTCTAGACTGTTTAGGAGCGCCCTTCAGCGCGTTTATTTAGCCAAAGGATGCGACAAGGTAGACAACTTAAGAAAAGTGGGTCATTTGGCAACATCAGAGAGCATTTATCTCATATGAGCATGTATGGATTGGACACATGACACAGTAGGAAGACTGGAGTGAAGACAGTGACAAATTCAGGGAAAATTTTAAGAACCCCCCCTAAATTTATAAATATAATAAATGGGCGAATCTCCATGGTATATAGGAAAAATGGAAGGCGATTTTATCAATAATATAATATGTATATATAATTTTTTGGCGAATCTCTCACCTGGCATGGCGAATATTTTACTCAATTATAAAATCTTATAAGATCTTTGTGAGTCTTTCACTAAATAATAAAACTTTGTAAAGTCCTAGTGAATCTTAGCATAGGCTACATGCTGGTTTAATTCCCCCATTTACATAAGCTACATTCCAGGTGAATACCATGGGTCAATACCATGCGCCATTTTGGTGAATACCATGGGTCAATACCATGTGCCATTTTTATTTTTATTAGAATATTTTACTCAATTATAAAATCTTGTAAGATCTTGGTGAGTCTTTCACTAAATAATAAAACTTTGTAAAGTCCTAGTGAATCTTAGCATAGGCTACATGCTGGTTTAATTCCCCCATTTAAATAAGCTACATTCCAGGTGAATACCATGGGTCAATACCATGTGCCATTTTGGTGAATACCATGGGTCAATACCATGTGCCATTTTTATTTTTATTAATTCTAATGTTAGGGTTAATAATGGTTTTTTGCATGGTATTAATAACAATCTAGTCCATGGTATTTGTCCCATAGTATTTTGGCCATAGGTTTCACCTAAATATAACCCATTTTTTGAATGTTCGTAAATATAAGGTGACTTATGGAGTAAATATAAAAAAAAAATGTTTTATTTGTTTACCATACCTCTCGTTTATTTATATTTTTAATTAATTTACCACACCTCTTTTACAAATATGGTATTTGGCCCATAGGATTCACTTAAATAAAACCTCTTTCTTGAGCCTTCATAAATAGAACGAGGGTTATGGACTAAATATAAAAAGAGGTTTTATTTATTTATGCTACGTGTAGTTTATTTATATTTTTATTTATTTACCATACCGTTTGAGTAAGTATAAAAAGACGTTTTATTTATTTATCATACCTCCACTTTACTTATATTTTTATTTGTTTACACCCTTACATGTATATAAGGTGACTTATGGAGTAAATATAAAAAATGTTTTATTTATTTACCATACCTCTCATTTATTTATATTTTTATTAATTTACCATACCTCTTTTATAAATATGGTATTTGGCCCATAGGATTCACTTAAATAAAACCTATTCTTGAAAATGGGCGAATGGATTCACTTAAATATAACCTATTCTTGAAAATGGGTGAATGGAAGGTTGTAAGTCCTAATTTGAAGGGCTAAATTTACCTTTTTTACCCTCTCCCTTAAAATAAGGTGGGCTGTTTGAGGTGATTTGTAAAAATGTACTATGATACAAAATATTCGCCCACTAAAAATTTAAAACCCCTTAATTTCGCCAAAAGGCGAACATTCGCCCCTAAAATTATCCTTGGACAAATTACTGTGTAATAGATGCCCCCTAAAGTATGAAGCCCGAGAGAGAGGGAGGGGTGAAATACTTTACGAAACTGACTGAGCTGGAACACCATCTGGAAGAACCTGCACGCAAGTACAACTGATATCTCTGATAATGAATTACATGTAGTCTAGGCATGGGCGCAGCCATCCAAAAGACATATAAAATAGGTCTATGGTATGGACGCAGCCATCCAGCTAATGAGATGATGATAATAAGAAAGGTATGGTCGTAGCCATCCATTAATGAGTCATGTAATCATAAACCAATCCATGCAGCCCGAACATTTGTAATCTGAGTTCAGGGTCTTGAACCCATCCGATCATAGTACAAATCCTAACATGTGAATAGATGTACTGAAGTCGAGCATGATAGAAAGTCACTTGATTACCGGTCAATGATGAAAACTGTTAACAAGCGCGAGAGAAACCACCAATAATGCCAATGGTTCTCAAGGTACTAGCTAGAACAATCCACAGAGTGTGAAAAAGGAGCTGGAGTCGAACACTCGTGGAATCACCCAATCGACGACTAATGATGAAAGTCGACCGTTAGGTGCGAAGAACTTGCCATTGAGGCATGCAAGATCTAAGGTACCAAAGGGGATCTCTAGATCAATCTCCTGGATAATGAGCTGATGTCGACAGGAGACAACCCGTCGCAGGAGGGCCATAATGTTTCCCCCATCAACGACACGAGATAAGGAACAAGTGGTAGATGGCGAAACAGAGTATCAGAGGAGAGGGCGAGGGTGTAAACTGCAGAAGGATTATACTCTTGAACATGTCGGCGACACGACTCCGGAGGGTGGCAGCATTTAGATACCAAGGGATCAAAGGCTCGATGGAGATGGCGTGAATCAAATGGAATGAGGCTAAATGACAACCCAAACCCACGGAAGGCCAAATGACGATGTGTGGATGTCCCAACCTGACAAGAAGCAAAAGTGTCGATGTTCAAGAGTGACTAGCTGCCATAGACAATCAATGATAAACCTGTTGTTGAGTCCAACCTAGTAATAATTTAACGAGCCCTAGGAAGGAGAAGCTCGAGTCTCGTCATGGTGACGAGTCCAATGTCGTTAGGGTTTAATGAGTCCGACATAGGTAAAACTCGAAGTCTTTTTCATGTTTAGAGAGTTTGAAAAAGACACATAAAAGAAAACTCTAGGGGGGGTCCTTTTTTGTAAATTTGTGTCTCTCGAGCCCGAAAAAGTATAAAACGATACTCGAAAGAACTGCCCGATCATTACGATCGAGGAGTACTTTTCTTAACTAGTGACTTCGACCCGAAAAAGTAGAAAAGAGGTTGGAATCACGTCGTTTCGGAACCAATAACGGGCTTGAAACGACAAAGGCCCAACAATCTTTTCATTTTTACACGGTTGGAAAAGAGCTTAAAGGCGACCTCCCCTTACTTCTTTTAACAAGCCAAGAGGGATAACTCGGCTATCTTTTCTTTTTCAAGTCGGAAAAGAGCGTTAAAGACGACTCGTTTGGACCAAGTGTACACAAAGCTAACATACTTCCACTACCTGTAGCTCTGCACAAAGCACGTCAAACGTGAACCCATTCGATATAAAATGAACAATATACATAGAAACATAGTTAAAAACCAAATAGTGACTAACCATGTGACAAAAAATGAGAAAAAACCCACATTTACAAAATATAATTTTTTAATTTCCAAAAATTACTATAAAAAGGGGTTAATCCAACCATTTTTACCATTGTTACTGTTCATTTCACTGTGGAGCATTTTGGAGCACCAAAGTTGGCGAGCTAATTATGGCCTTGTTCATCCACCATTCACCCCGAAACTGGTTCCAGGTAAACAATCGTCGTCCTGCGCTTCAATTCCATACCTTTTTCATGCATTTTGAACGTTAAATGTGTTAGTTTAGGTGAATTTTTGGACCAAGCTCCGCCACTCGGTAATCACGAGTATAGCCTTCGGGTCCGTGATGAATGAAAAAAATGACACATAATGCGATCCGATCATCGCGGAAAATTGATGTACTTCCGTGATGACCGCGAAAAAATACAACTAGCGACCTCGCGTCTGTTTTAAAAATAGATGCGATGACGACGCGAACTTATTTTTTATGCAAATTATGCGTTGAATTTGGTGAACAAAGTGATAATTTGATTTTTCTCATCATGCAGGTGATAATGCCGTTTGTCTGGCAAGAACGAATGCATGATGAAAATGATGTGGAAGCTTTTGCCGATGTGGGGTGCCGAAATGCATTACGGGCATGCAAATTGCTCAAATTCTCGCTGACTCAACACCTTTGGTCACAACCCGATTTACTGGAGCTACTGATCCGGGCCTAGAATCCCACAAATGGGAAATTCGTCATCCGAGGCCAGGATATCGAGTTTGACTCTACAGACATATATTTTTTGACCGGGCTGTCCCGTTGTGGTGAGAGGCCCATTCTGGAGGGGCAGCGACCCGGGGGCGATTCCTTAGAGATGCTGATGGCTCAAGTGTGCTCACGAGAACACAAATCGAGGAGCGGGAAGGTGGAAATCCCGACAGTGGAGGATGTAGTCCTTCGTGCTATGATTTTTATGGTGACATGGGTAGCGGGCTCCCAAGCCCAACACGAGGCTTCGAAGACCCATCTCTGGCTGGCTCTTGAATTTCTCAATCCAACCATGTTTAACTGGGCAGAAACAGTGACAATGAACATGAAGAGGCAACTCACCAACTGCCGTCAAGGAGAGACGAAGCAGTTTGGTTATGGATCCATCTTAGTCCCGCTCATGCTGGAGCGGGTGCCGGCACTGCAGTTACAGGACATGGATCTAGATTTTCCCAGACCATGTGAGCCCAGGGCCACATGGTGGGCGCACGTCATGCCACGAGGAGGTGGCGGACGACTAGTGTTGTGGGGGACACTGTTTTGAGAGTGGCTGGAGTGCCAGACGATCTTCGTGGAGGATTGGCCATATGCCGACATGGACTTCCACGGAGATCCTGACATGCAACTGCCTGCTGGAGAACAGTGGGATGATGGTGGTAAGACACTTGATCACATTTTGCATTTTATTTTTTATGATGTTTTTTGACTTTTCATGTATATGTCCTAATGACAAACGCTATGGTATGCAGATGTAGGACCAGTGAGACCTGTCGGGCTAGCTCTAGAGGTGCGAAGGGATGTGCAGGGCATTGCAGCACTAGTCTTGGCTCCTCCAGCTGATGATATGGTGGAGACAGTGGCCCAGAACCTTGAGGGCCTAACAGCAGGGATTCCAGATTACATGGGGATCGAGGAGGTCCCCATAGTGTTCTAGATCCACACAGTAGGAGTGGAACCCAGGGTGCACCGCTTGTTGAGGCGGGTGGCACGGGCGGTGGTATGCTATAGGGAGCATAACCCACTGCAGTAGACACCTAGGTTTTTATTTCCTGCTGGTGATTTTTTGAGAGACATGTGTCTCAGATGTATGGAGAACACAAACTCTATTTGGACATGTACACTTATTTTTTGAGCGCCTCGGTGCACCACGTGATATATATATATATACATATTTCTATGGTTCATTATTGTGTTTTACATGCTTCTTGTATGCTGTTTTGTTTACATGTTATGCAAATGTCTGTCTAATACATGGTTAGCCAATGCATCAGTTAACATGTTTAATCTTCGTGGAATATGTTGATATGTAATGAAATCAAACTTCCTCTCTAACAATTTAACACGTAAATACAACCTTAAAATCCGATTGTCTCTGACGGAATATCGCTCATTGAGTTGGTGGACGAAAACCTAAGAGTCCAGGTTCGCAACCAATGTACGAATACCGAGATTGATCGCCTCGGCCAGTAACTCAATAACAACACTATATTCAGCGACATTGTTCATGGTACAACCTAGACAAACACCTTGGAGGTCTATCAACTCACCATGAGGATCGTAGATCACCCATGCCGTAGAAGACAATTTGCGAGTACTGCGGCAGGCACCATCAGTGAAACCAACGTAAGGTGCACCAGACATCTGCATAAGAAGCAAAAGACACAATAAGTGGCAATCATGCCTACACACCAAGAAAAAACATGAAAACACACACACAAAACACCTGCTAAAAACATACGTATGTACAAACCAAAGTGCATGAAATTCACGCATAATACTTTTTCAAGTAAATCCCATTTCGGGGCTTATCCAAAGGATTCCCTTCATAATCAATCAGCTCGTAGGCCCCTTTTTGCAAAACTCGCTTGACAATATAAGGTCCGTGCCACATTGGCTCGAATTTGCCTTCCCCCAGCTTATCATTTTCTTGATCGTAGAGCAGGACTAAATCTCCTTCAACAAAAGAACGAGGATGGACAATATGATCGAAGTGAGTTTTCACTCTCTTCTTCTATGCTTCAATAGCTAGAGAGGCTAGTTGACGGGTCTCGTCCAGCCGCTCTAGGTAGAGAAGGTGTTCTTCTACCGGAGTAGTGTTGGGGAGTAATTCGATGGCTGATTTGAAAGAAGGGATCTTGCACTCGATGGGAAGGGTAGCCTCCAGTCCGTAAACTAATTGAAATGGAGTGAAACTGGTGGCATCCTTCATAGAAGTTTGGTAGGCCCACAAGGCAGAGAATAACATCAAGTGCCAGTTAGACTTGTGCATGCCAATGGTACATTGAAGCATCATAACTAGAACCTTGTTGATGGCTTATACTTGGCCATTGGCCCGAGGATAGTATGGAGTCGAGCTATCATGCCGCAAGCCTAGCTGGGTTGTTAGCTCAGTCATCATGTGATTACAGAAATGCTTACCGTGATCCGTGACGATAGCCTGAGGGACTCCGAACCGTGAAATAACATGATTAAACAAAAATTGCACCGCTGTGTGACCATCTTTAGATAGTGTGGGCATCGCCTCGACCCATTTTGTGAAGTAATCAATGACAACGATGATATACCCATGGCCCCCGGCTGAGCGAGGGTTACAGGTCATATAATCATTGCCCCATTTTGCAAAAGGGCCGACGGTAACAACAGGGTGCAATGGAGCGGGAGGCGCGCGCATCTTCCGCTGGTAAATTTGGCACTCGTGACAGGAGCGGACGACAAGAATGCAATCCTTGAAGATGGAGGGCCAAAAATAACTGGCATGGAGGATCTTTTGAGCAGTATCATATCTGGACATGTGACCACCACAGGTGCTAGAATGGCAGTCGTTTAAAACTCGCTTAGCTTCCTCGAATGTTAAGCATCGGCGGAGAACAGAGTCGGCACCGAGGCGGTACAGGGTGTCCCCAATAATACGATAGGGATGAGACTGATGACGAATCCATCGCTGAGAATCCCTAGACACATCAGGATGAAAAGAGGATGTCTGCAGATAGACAATGATATCCCCGTACCAGGGATTGAGGGTGCTGATTAAGAACCGAGTTTCGTCCGGGATATGGTCCTCTAACCAAGAGGGCACGGTGAGAGATGGCAAAGAGAAAAGCAACTCGGCAAAGACAAGGGATTTCTTAGACTTGGCGGTGGTGAATTCCAAGTCAAACCCTTGGAGGATAATGATCCACTTCGAGTACTTGCCCCCAAAAAACTAACGTGACAGTATGTACGTCATCGAGTTGCAATCAAAAACCACTGTCGTAGTACACAACAAGATATAATGGCGGAAACGTTGGACGGCACAAATGGCGGCCAATGCCAACTTCTCGACATAAGCGGATTGAGTTTTCGTATCGAGAAGATTGCGGCTGAGATAATAAATGACATGCTCAGTGTCATCGTCATCATCTTGAACAAGAACCATGCCAATAGTGGTATTGGCAGCGGCCAGATACAGAGTGTAGTCACGATGATAATTCGGAGGACGGAACAATGGAGCAGAAACAAGGAGAACCTTGAGACGCTCGAAGGACTCTTGAGCAGCGGCATCCCATAGAAAAGGGGTGTCCCACTTCAATAATCGTGTGAAACCTTTAGCCACTTCGGCATAGTTCGGAATGAATCATCATAAAAAATTCGCTTTGCCCTGCAAACTCTGCAATTGCTGCAAAGAAGCAGGGGGAGGAAGATTCAGAATAGCCTCAACTTTAAGGGGATCCAAACAGATGCCCTCTCGGGAGACAATAAAACCGAGAAGTCTACCTAACTCAATGCAGAAGACACACTTATGAGGATTAAGCCTGATGCGGTAATGTCTACAGCGGAGAAAGATTTCGCGAAGATGAGCGGGATGGTCCTGGCACTTAGCTGAATGAGTTGGTAGATCATCCAGGTACGGTTGCACAATGTGTCGGATATCATGAAATGCATAAGACATTGCGCGTTGGAAGGTAGCACTGACGTTTTTCAAACTGAAAGGGAGCTTTTTGTAGGCGAAAGTGCCCCACGAGCAGTTAAAGACAGTCTTGTGCTGATTTGCAGGCGTAATATTAATCTGGTTATAACCAGAAAAACCGTCCATGAATGAATACATTTCACTCCCAGCACACTCATCAATGAGCTGGTCAATGAAGGGTGTGGGGAAGTTATCTTTGGGACAGGCCCGACTAATATCACGGTAATCAACACAGACTCTAATAGTGCCCTGTTTCTTAGTCACATGGATGATATTGGAGACCTAATCTGTGAGTGGGATGGGGTAAATAAAACCAGCCTTAAGAAGCTTTTCAACTTCTGCTTTAATAGCTGCAACCTTTCGGGGTGCATGGAGCGTAGACGCTGGCGGACAGGCTTAGCACCTGGATACATAAGTATCTCATGCACCATGATGCTAGGATCGATGCCGGGCATTTCTTTGTAAGACCAAGCAAAAACATCATGAAATTCATGAAAAAGATCAGTATAGAGTTGAATCTCCTCCGGAGTACAAGTTACTCCGACATGGATATGCTCGACAAGCCCTGGTTTAACAGAGATGTCGATTGGCTGGGTTTGCATGATGTTTCCCATGTTCCCTTCAGAAGACACTTGATAAACTTGAATGAGTGTTTGAAGGGGTTGGAATGGGAGACAAGGAGCAAACCGCTCGAGACAGGTAAGCACATCCCGATGGGTAGGGAGAAACGAGGAATGATGGTGATGATCGGACCAAGGGGGTTCCTCGAGAGACATGGTCTCGATAATGGCTTCATCAGAGGGAAATATTTCCTTTAAAGGGTCTGAAGAAGCATCGTTTCCAAGCCAAGGGGAATGAGCATAGGGGTCGAGAGCTCTGCCCAAAGGAGCAGGTTCAGAAGGTGGAGCAGATGCAGTAACAATTTCGATGTAGTTGAGCTTGGCAGGACTCAACGACATCTCATCGCCCCATGAGTCTATATGATCAGCGGAGGGAAGAACCCAAGGATCAGAGCGAACAGAAATCATATTAATAGGAGCGATGTTAGGAGGTGGGAGTGAAAAAACACCCATAAGGGCAGGATATTTAAAAATTCCAGCTCCCACACTCTCACTTGAGATAGAGGTATGCTCCACAGAAGGAACGTTGCCTTCGGGAAAGGAGGCAAAGAAAGACAGATGGTCTATTGTGACAATCTTCCCCTGATGAGGGAAATGAATGACACGAAGTAGGGATGAAGCCACGACTCACATGGCATATGTCCAGTTGCATCCCAGAAGGAGGTTGTAAGTAAGATTAGCATCAACAACTTCAACTTCCACTTCGACTGTCTTCCCTTCCAAAGTAATAGGCAAACGTTGGAGTATACCATAAGGGCGAGACTCTCTCCCATCAAAGGCTTCCAAGGTCGTGGGAGATTGGCTCAAAGTTGGAGAACCAATTGCCTTCCAACAAGCAACAGACATTATGCAAGTTGAAGCGCCTTCATCAATGACGGTATGATGAATCATTTTAGAATTGATGATGACCTGAATAAGGAAGGAAATTTGGTGCGGAAGTCTCGGTATATGGCTCTCTAAGTCAAAAGTGATCAGATTCGAGTCGGCCGGGTCAATGCCACCGATAGCTGATAGCAAGGACTTCCTCTAAGAGGGGTGGCTCTGGAGAACTTCTAGAGCAGACATAGCTGATGGAGCCTGGGCTAAGTCCTCAATGATGCTATAGTGCTGAGCAGCATGAGAATTAGGGTTGTAAGAAGATTTCCAGAGTACACCTTTAGGAGGGGGTCGGATGGACACCTCAGTGCTAGGTCTCTCGATATGGAGCGGACCAGAACTGGGCGGAGGAGCGCTAGAGGGAACCTCAGGCTCTTTCCTGGCAGGCGACGGATACTCTTTTCCCTGAGTAATAATGTGGATGGGAATTGTCCCAGCCATAAATACTTGAGAACCAAAGGGAGAAGAGGATTGGGATGGATCAGCCACCATTTGTGTTTGCTGCGAGGGAAAAGGTTCTTTGAGCATGGTAGGAGTCTCGGGAGCACCTTTCAACAAACGACTAACTTCAGACCGCCTTGGGTAGTCTTTGGTATAGTGATCCTCGTCACAGATAAGGCAAGGATACTTGGGCTTGCGTTTGGCACCTTCCTCGGGTGGAGGTTTAGGGGAATCCTGCTTAGGTTGATCAACTTTATTCTTTCCTTTTCCCTTCTTCTTTCCTTTTGAGGCTTTGTCTGCCATGGTGGACTGGACGGAGTTAACCTCGAAAGTATTACCGGAATTGGATACAGCCTGAGAAGTATTTTCATTTGGAGTATTCGAATTTTGCTTCCTAGGGTTCACGGAAGATTTCTTCGAAGGCGGACTAACAGAACCAATGACGCCGTCAATAGATGGTGTTGGTGGGGCTTTGGAAGTTCCGGGTCTCGGGGCATCAGGAAAATAATCATATAGCGTACCAGACTGGGAGTAAACCACGTCAAGGTAATGAGCACGCGCGATAGCCTGCTCTTGAGTTACACATGCCCCCATAGCAATGTCCCACGCTATCAGACCGACAAATGAGGTCGTAAACCAGTCGGTCAGAAGCTGGTTAGAAATCCAAAACTTAATCAAACGGCGACGCCGTATCCATTCATGGATATGATCAGAGATATGCGTAGCCGTTGTTTGTTTTAAGGATGTCAGGAGGTGTGTGCCCATTTCATATCGAATCGGCAACTGAAAATGAGTTAAAAATGCCATATCCAACGAGTTAAAATCCTGAAAAGATCCGCGAGCTAACTCAATATACCATTTAGTAGCAGAGCTAGTGAGGGTCCTTTGAAAAAGGTGGAGCCGGATTGAATCATCAAGCCATGAATTTGACGAATACCATAGATGATAAGTCATGACATGGGCTTGAGGATATTCTCCAGCTTTACCATCGAATTTGGGACAATCACCAAGAATCTTAGTTGGAACCGGGGGCCAATACGGATTATGAAGAATAGGATCATTTGTCAGTTTGGACACATCCGGTAATTCCAACATTTCTAAAAAGGGTAATTGACGGTTAAAGGACATCTGAGGCCACGGGTAGGAGGTAGTATCAGAGTTCCAGCTAGCTACTTGTTGCCCCCATTGATTTTGTCCAGAAAGATTTAGCCCAGGAGGGTTTTGTCAGTAGGAATTTTGTCCATAGGGGTTATAGGATGGTTGACCCTGGATTTTCCCCCCAGCATTCCATTGATTACCACCTTGGCCTATAGGAGCAACATACGGTTGCTGGTAATTCTGATAAGGACTCACTTGCAGTTGTTGATAATTTTGGTATGGGGAAAATTGAGTTTTCCCTTGGGATTGCTGGAAACCATAAGGCGGCTGGGCTCCAAACTGAGCCTGAGAGCTAGGGTGCGCTTGATAAGCAGGTTGAGATTGGGATCCAACTTGCATTTGAAAACCAGATTGGGTCTGGAGCCCAAACTGGGGCTGAAAACTGGGTTGAGCTTGAGAAGCAACAATCATTTGAGTGCCCAGTTGAGCAGGCCCAGATGGATGTCCTTGAGAGAATTGAGGCTGAGTCATCTGGTCAGAAGGTTGACCTATTTGAGATTGAGATGGGCCCATTTGCCCAGAAGGTTGAACTTGCTGGGTATGGGGTTGTACTTACACAACAGAGGGCTGTCCTGATGGACCGGATGGCTGAGCGGACTTGACAGTTGGTTGACCTGTTTGGATTTGAGGCTGATCAAATTGTCCAGATCGTTGACTAGACTGGATAGTTGGTTGGCCTTGTTGAATGTAAGGTTGACCGACTTGCCCAAAAGGGTAGCCTTGCTGGACACCAGGTTGGCCTTGTTGCATGTAAGGTTGTCCTGGATTACCAGAAGGTTGCCCGAAATAGGTAAAAGACGGACCACCAGAGGCCGAAGGTTGTCCCTAGAAGGGTTGTCCTTGTGGGCCTCCAAGTTGCCCTAGATAAGGCTGCCCGTGATACTGCTGCCCATAAGAAGGCTGTGTGTAAGACGGTTGACCTTGATAAGGTGATCCTTGAGAATTCACAGGTGGTGCTTGGCCTCCATGATAAGTGGTGGTACCCCAAGAAATGGATAACGGAACCGAGACCTCAACCACGGGTTGAGATGGCATGGGTCCAGGGTAATAGATATGAGCCCCTCTAGAATCGTAATAATGAAACAAATTTTTAGGATACGGATTCTGAAGAGCATGTAGATATTGATCGTATGCCCCCCTGCTGGAATGGAACCAGAAGAAGGTGGGGCACTTAGTGTAGGATCAACAACTCTAGGTACAGATGCCGATGGGCCACTATTTGGCGACCTGGAAGAAGGTCTAGCAACAGTGGTCACAACTGAGGATGCAGTAATGACACCAACAACAGGGGTTGAAGAAGCCACACTAGTTGGAATAGTCGAGACAGAAGTGATAGACACATTGTGAATTTGAGGAATAAAAGACTCTAAGGTCAGAGTGATGGTGTGAGACCACATAGAACTCGTAAGGGAGGTCCTAGAACCCATAACATCCCTCAAATCCTTATAGCGTAAAGGCTACATAACACCAAGAGGGGTGATATGAAAAGGTGTAGTTTCCGTTGAGATGGGAATTCCACCGCTCGTCGCAACAGATTCTTCACTCATGATGGGGGATGTGTCCTCCATATCAGAAGAAGACATTGGGACCGAAACACTAGGATGAGTACCGGGAATATCTTCTTCGGAAGGCTCCCAAATGGGGTTCCAATGAATATCGTAAGACTCGTCCTCTAGAGCGCGAGAGTTAATCGGTTGGATACTCAAAATAACAGGGAGAGTATCACTCACAACCAGTACCTTAGGAGCAACAGAAGAAGGAGACCCTTGGTCACTTGGAATGGGAGACAGGATCGGTGATTCTGCCAGGATGATGATTCAAAAAACCCTAGGAAAACTAACGAGAAAGGACCCTACTCAAGCTAATGCAAACAAGATCTAACAGGGAAAATGTGAATCGTGGCTGAATAAATTTTAAGACACAGGAACAGAACTTGACCTTTTCATCTTTAAAGAGTCGAGAAAAGGAAAAAAAGATGACTCTAGTCTCCTTCAAATATTTAATGAGCCTGAAGTGACATGTGCTCAGATGGACCTTTTATTTTAGGGAGTCCGAAAAGGAACGAAAGTGACTATTTTGGAGAACTAGGCAAAAGGTTGACAAGACAAATCCGTAAAACTAAATATACACCTTGGCAGTCATATGAAAACCAAGGACTTTCCGTACGGTAGTCAATCTTCCCGAATGCTGTGTTCGGTGCGTTACGACTTGTAAGGTGGTAGACACGACTTCCTATGGATAAAGGATGATAACCTAGTGGGGTCTACCAACATATACTCGACGGTACATGGGAGCGCGATTCCGTGCTAGACCACTATTGAGTCACAGAAGGAGGAATCACCCAACCTTGAGTGGAAACAAAAGTGACTAGGTTTAACGACGCCGGAGCACATCTCTAGCCTAGACCTCTAAATAGTGTGCGTTATGTTCTAATGCGTTGTTAGATTCATTCAGTTCATTTTAGAGTTGATCTTGGATTATGTTTCAGTTTTCAGGCCTTACCGTATGTATATAAAAAATCCTAGGATGCATCTAGAATGAATAAAAAAATATCCTTTTCTTCAATGAACACCTACCTGCAGGAGGGTAGAGAGATCATTCCCAAACCAAGAAAACCAAGACAACAAAGGCAGTCACTCAATGCAAGCAGACATCAATTCCTAAAGTGCACGGATACTACTAATGAGAGATTTAAACATTCGCTTTCCAATAGGTAAACTTTGAAATGAAAATTCACTTTCACTTTCGTATACTAAATGAGTGCAATTCTTTTGATTTTGATGTCTCTTATTCTAGAAGAAGCATATAAGCAACAAGCAAGTGTGGAAAAATGGTTGATCCAAACAATTGTGATCTATGTTCAGGTAGTGAAGAGAAATTGAATCAATGCCAAAGATTGGTTCAATAACAGTCATTAAACAATCAGCCAAAAACAATCAAAGGGGAAGGCTCAATCAAACCAACAAGCTGCGAACGAATCTTGAGCAATCAAGCAACCAAGCCAAACTGATCCAAAGGACTTGAAACAATGAAACTAGGTCACATAAGCAAAGAAGCAAGATTCATACAACAAAGCTCACAAGAGAGTGCCTCAACCTATAAACAGTGAAAAGCAAGTCATCAAACAAGTGAGAACAAGAAGGGATTAGCAGGACTGATGGACTCAGGAGGCAGAATTGAGAAAATCAATTCTACAGCAATCAGCGTGGGTAATACAAAAGCAACAAGCGCCAGGGAAAATTTTAAGAACCCCCCCTAAATTTATAAATATAATAAATGGACGAATCTCCATGGTATATAGGAAAAATGAAAGGCGATTTTATCAATAATATAATATGTATATATATATTTTTTGGCGAATCTCTCACAAGGCATGGTGAATATTTTACTCAATTATAAAATCTTGTATTCACTAAATAATAAAACTTTGTAAAGTCCTAGTGAATCTTAGCATAGGCTACATGCTGGTTTAATTCCCCCATTTAAATAGGCTACATTCCAGGTGAATACCATGGGTCAATACCATGTGCCATTTTGGTGAATACCATGGGTCAATACCATGTGCCTTTTTTATTTTTATTAATTCTAATATTAGGGTTAATAATGGTTTTTTGCATGGTATCAATAACAATCTAGTCCATGGTATTTGTCCCATAGTATTTTGGCCATAGGTTTCACCTAAATATAACCCATTTTTTGAGTGTTCGTAAATATAAGGTGACTTATGGAGTAAATATAAAAAAATGTTTTATTTGTTTACCATACCTCTCGTTTATTTATACTTTTAATTAATTTACCATACCTCTTTTACAAATATGGTATTTGGCCCATATGATTCACTTAAATAAAACCTCTTTCTTGAGCCTTCATAAATATAATGAGGGTTATGGACTAAGTATAAAAAGATGTTTTATTTATTTACCATACCTCCACTTTACTTATATTTTTATTTGTTTACACCCTTACATGTATATAAGGTGACTTATGGAGTAAATATAAAAAATGTTTTATTTATTTACCATACCTCTCATTTATTTATATTTTTATTAATTTACCATACCTCTTTTATAAATATGGTATTTGGCCCATAGGATTCACTTAAATAAAACCTATTCTTGAAAATGGGTGAATGGATTCACTTAAATAAAACATATTCTTGAAAATGGGCGAATGGAAGGTTGTAAGTCCTAATTTCAAGGGCTAAATTTACCTTTTTTACCCTCTCCCTTAAAATAAGGTGGGCTATTTGAGGTGATTTGTAAAAATGTACTATGATACAAAATATTCGCCCACTAAAAATTTAAAACCCCTTAATTTCGCCAAAGGGCGAACATTCGCCCCTAAAATTATCCTTGACAAACGCTGATAAAGCACTAGCCATAGCAACAAAGCGATGTCAGCGTGGAAGTACACGACTTTTCCACGATGGTTCGATTTTTAGAATCGTTGCGACTGTAAGGCGTAATTACACAATGAACAGGATATTACAAAAGGGTAAACACGATGAGAGCGTGACTGTTAAAATTAAATCCGTGATGACTTTCAAAACAATAACAGGCGAACAAAAAACTCCCAAATCAAAAACAGTCAATCCTTCAATCAAATAGGGGCATTTCCCAGATCAACCCAGGAAACTCAGGAAACTGGTAACTAATCCCAAAAACTTCAAAAGAGACCAAATCAAAAAAATCAAGACAAGAGTAAACAAAAAAAGAACAAAGGCCAAATATCCCCAGCAGAGTCACCAATTTGTGATGCAGGAAAGTGTTCCCTCTGCGGACAGAGGCAACCCCTCTAGCCCTAGAGTTGGTCTAGTCACAAACAAGGACAAATCAACAATAGCTTTCCTTAAACAGTCATAGTTGGAGGCTTACCTCAACCGGTGGTCAATGGAGTTCCGTTGCGCTACTCCAGCTTCCGCTTCCTTCTCCTAACGAGTGATCAACCTAAAACAATGCAAATGAAATACAACAAAGCACGTAACCGGAAACAACAATGGTCTATTTACTCACAAAGTCAAGAAGTCATGAGCTATCAAGTACATTACATACAAGACATAGGAAAACATCATTGATTGCATTAATAATGAAATAAGAGTAAGCTTACAACCAAAGTCTTGACGTCACAAGCCTTCTTAGAGGGATCCAACTAGCATGTTCCTCAAGCATTCACTCTTTGAAGATGGATCTCCCAACATACAAGTCTCTCTCACTCACAAGTTTTACACAAGATTAAGGGCACTTCACAACCTTCCACAAGCTATCAACAATCCCACATTTTTCACACTCACACCAGCGATCTAGCAAAATCACAAACACTAACAACACTGCTCCACTAGCCAACTATCAGAAACTATCCAAAAACTAACAGTGCATAGCAATGGTGAGAGTTTAAATAGGAGAAGGAGTCTCCATGAAAGGTGGAAGAGTGAGCTTATCCCAAAGGAAGGTAGCGCAAATGACGAAACAACCATGCTAGAGAAAGGAGGGAGATACAAACTAGGCCAACAACCAGGTCTGGAGTCATCTGGAAGGCTGACAGTTGGAACAAATTCACCCAATCTGGATCATCGCAAGTACATAAATGATCTACATCGCTGACATCGCTACTGAGTAACGTAGCTAGTCAGGGCATTGCTAAAGATTACAAGCAACCTCGCGTCGGCACATAAAATCGAACCATCGTGGGAATCAGGTGTACTTCTGCGATGGCAACGCTTCTGGACTGTTTAGGAGTGCACTTCAGCGTGTTTATTTAGCCAACAGATGCGATGAGGCAGACAACTTAGGAAAAGTGGGTCATTTGGCAACATTAGAGAGCATTTGTCTCATATGAGCATGTATGACTTGGACACATGACACGGTAGGAAGGCTGGAGTGAAGACAGTGACAAATTACTGTGTAACAAGAAGTAAAGGATGCATGAGTGGATTTGAAGAGTCATGTATGCAGAAGCATTGTGTTTGAAGGTCTAGCCTTAGGTGTTTCAGGTCAGAATCCCATGTGTTGCCTATACAGCCTGAAAGCAAATTTGTCCCGGTTTTCCATCATGGAAAGGCGACACACAGTCACCCCTTTTATCAGCATCTGTTCACTTCCCCAGGAAATGAAGTGCTCCAACGGATACACTTTCTACGTGTCAACGATTTCACTGACAATCCTATCTTTGCATACTTGGCTTGTATATCGAAAACAATGGGAGGAGATGAGGAGGCAGGGAA
This sequence comes from Pinus tabuliformis, assembly GCA_031772625.1. Lineage (NCBI taxonomy): Eukaryota > Viridiplantae > Streptophyta > Pinopsida > Pinales > Pinaceae > Pinus > Pinus tabuliformis. The sequence goes on from CM062805.1 coordinate 766,431,220, forward strand.
GACCGAGAGTCACAGGCTTTTTCATAAGTATTACCCCCAAAGATGAAACGAGATTTTTGTTTTGGAAGGAACAGTTTGGACTTATTATGAATAAAGAGGATTGTTTGGTTCAAGAGGAGGCATTTAATTTCTGAATTATTTTCCTATTTCTTTGAGGTGTTTTGAAGCAGGGTGTTGCTGCTGGCATGAATATAAATGTGTTTTGTGTTTATGCATATTGATGGCATACTGTTCATGATTAGTCCTGTTTAATTGAATATGATTTAATTACACGGTTAACTTATGAGCGATCTATGATTCAAAACCATATTAAACACCAGTTGCAAGTTTATTTGTACCAAAAGGAATGTGTATTCCTATATGAGTAATCTGAGTGCAATCAAGCTCTAATACAACCTTGTTCATCTAGGAACAAGGTAATTGATTCCTTTGGACTTGGAATATATTTATGGTGTTTAATCTCTTTTATTTTGCTCCTGCGGGATAAATTAAGATAGCTAGGACTAGATTAGAGTAGATAGAAGTAGTGTAGATAGGATTTAATACTTAGAAGTTAGCTGCTTTATTTTTGTTGATTTAATTGAAGTCTTCCACCCGGAAGCAATCTATCAACACATTTAACAGTTTACGGGGTCCCTTAAAACCCATTGGAACTAGCCATTCCAAATGAAAGCGGGCCTAATTGGGGCTTGCGATCAGGTTAGTTCCCCTTGTTGGTATAACGAACATTCGCCATGTCAACAAATTGGCTCTAGAAGGAGGGCTTGAACCGCCTTCCACAGCTTTTCAAGATTTCATCCATAAGTGAAATGCATGGATTCAAGAAGATTAATACATGGATTGTGAATGTCGAAAAGACCCTTCCTATCATTTGGAAAAGCCTCATTTCAAAGAAGAGACACTGTGGGAGTATCCTGTCACTCAGGAACAACCAGTCAGAAGACTCACTCGGGCTTACGCTCGTTCCCTATCACAACTCCCTATCTTTCAGTCATTACCTCCAATAGCAAAAAGAAAGCCAAGGGTCTATCACATAAATGAAGAAACCTCTACAGCCCCTTCTCTTGAAGATATTGTGCTTGATTCTTTACAGAGTATCAACTCTCCTTGGGAAGAAATCCCTGAGGATCCCCCATCTGAAGGCAATCCCTGGCCTGATTTGGAAAATCCTAATGAAGAGACCCTCAACCAGAATCTCCATATCCATAACATGGCTAACGTTCCTCCTCCAAGTGGGAATCAACCTCTACTTCCCCCTCCTCCAGGTGGAAATCAGCCTCCACCACCTCCTCCGGGAGCACTGCCTCCCTAGCTTGCTCAGGATGCCGTGGTGATACCTAGGCAGCAGCATCTCCTACCCAAGGATGCAGAAAAGGTACTACCTAAATTCGACCCTAAGCGGGGAGACACCGCTGAAAACCATATCAATTCGTTCTTCCTGGTCGTTCACATGCTAGGGGTAGCTAATGAAGATATAATCAGTCGCTTATTCCCTTTTACCCTGACTGGTGCAGCCTCCACATGGTACTTTAGCTTGAGAACCAGATCGATCACCTAGTGGGCTGCCTTCCAACATGCCTTTTTAGACAAGTATGGCGATGACAAAACCCCTGTTGCCTTAGTCCCTAAACTATCCCATTTGAAAATGGAAACCAAGGAAAAGGTTAAGGATTTTAATATCCGGTTCAACACCTTGTTCAATAGAATCTCGGCCACCGCCAGACCTACAGAAGAGGTGCTCATGGACAAGGATAATTTTAGGGGCGAATGTTCGCCCTTTGGCGAAATTAAGGGGTTTTAAATTTTTAGTGGGCGAATATTTTGTATCATAGTACATTTTTACAAATCACCTCAAATAGCCCACCTTATTTTAAGGGAGAGGGTAAAAAAGGTAAATTTAGCCCTTGAAATTAGGACTTACAACCTTCCATTCGCCCATTTTCAAGAATAGGTTTTATTTAAGTGAATCCATTCGCCCATTTTCAAGAATAGGTTTTATTTAAGTGAATCCTATGGGCCAAATACTATATTTATAAAAGAGGTATGGTAAATTAATAAAAATATAAATAAATGAGAGGTATGGTAAATAAATAAAACATTTTTTATATTTACTCCATAAGTCACCTTATATACATGTAAGGGTGTAAACAAATAAAAATATAAGTAAAGTGGAGGTATGGTAAATAAATAAAACGTCTTTTTATACTTACTCAAAAGGTATGGTAAATAAATAAAAATATAAATAAACTAGACGTATCGTAAATAAATAAAACCTCTTTTTATATTTAGTCCATAACCCTCGTTCTATTTATGAAGGCTCAAGAAGGAGGTTTTATCTAAGTGAATCCTATGGGCCAAATACCATATTTGTAAAAGAGGTATGGTAAATTAATAAAAATATAAATAAACGAGAGGTATGGTAAACAAATAAAACATTTTTTTATATTTACTCCATAAGTCACCTTATATTTACGAACACTCAAAAAATGGGTTATATTTAGGTGAAACCTATGGCCAAAATACTACAGGACAAATACCATGGACTAGATTATTATTAATACCAAGCAAAAAACCATTATTAACCCTAATATTAGAATTAATAAAAATAAAAATGGCACATGGTATTGACCCATGGTGTTCACCAAAATGGCACATGGTATTGACCCATGGTATTCACCAAAATGGCACATGGTATTGACCCATGGTATTCACCTGGAATGTAGCCTATTTAAATGGGGGAATTAAACCAGCATGTAGCCTGTGCTAAGATTCACTAGGACTTTACAAAGTTTTATTATTTAGTGAAAGACTCACCAAGATCTTACAAGATTTTATAATTGAGTAAAATATTCGCCATGCTTGGTGAGAGATTCGCCCAAAAATTATATATACATATTATATTATTGATAAAATCGCCTTCCATTTTTCCTATATACCATGGAGATTCGCCCATTTATTATATTTATAAATTTAGGGGGGGTTCTTAAAATTTTCCCTGCTCATGGAATTCTACATCACTGCTCTCCCTATCCCTACTGCGATGTGGGTCAAAAGGAGTAATGCGTAGACCTTACAAGCTGCCATCGATGAAGCAGTAAAAGTCAAGAATGAAATGCTCAGTCTCACAGCATGCCACCATACAACCGGAGAAAATAAATCCTCTCAAGCATCCAAGAAGGATAATGGGAGTGATAACAAAGGGGCTGAAACCAAAGGCAAGGACACCACAGATGTGGAAGGTTTGCATCGGATCATTAAGAAACTAGCAAACATAGTCATCGATATGAAAAGGAATCATGGAGAGTACTAGTGGTAGTGGAGGAGACTATAACAACAGAAAGCCCTTCAAGCCTTTCTATCATAAGAAAACAAAAGATGGGCATGGTTAACTTGCACTGCTTGCTCCACCCAATGAAGGGAATTTAAACACAGAAGAGCTGGCTCTTATCGGATTGCTCCTCAACCAAGAAGAACCTATAGTGGAGCTAGATCCAGAACAAGAATATGAGGAAGAATACCAAGTAGAAGAGCCCTTGGAGGAAGAATCCCAAATCAACGTACTATGGGACTTCTATACGAATGAGAACCATGGTGACCAAGGAGATAGTATGGCAGAAATCCACACTAATGAAATCCAAACACGAAGCAAAGGGCCACTTGTAGGTGTGATGAAGCCTGTAGATCAGACCAAGAGAGATATCCGCCCTGTGAAAGCACCTACTCCCAAAGTTCTTATCAAGAAGAGTAGACTTGGTGGTCAATCCAAGAATACCCCTGTTGCAAACCATCCAGAAAAGGAGAATGCATCTCCCACTGTAACGAAGGCTACTCAAGATGGTAAAGTCCCACCTAAGAATGGAAAAACAGGTATGTTTACTCTGCCCTATCCTATTTATAACATTGATTACAATATTGTGGATGATCTTAAGAAATCTAGGGCTAATATCACATACTTTGATTTGCTGAAATTAACGCAGCAAAGAGATTTTCTCTTGAAAGCTATGAATGAGAGAAACTCCAAAGCTCCCACCATCCCAAGCAACCAAACCAAGAAGTCAGTGTCCAGACCTGTCAACACCTCCGTTGCAGCCCAAATGCCATCAGCTATGGAAGCCACTCTGTCCAAAATGAATCAAAAACCCCAAGATATCAGTGCAGCCATGATAGGGAGAAAGTCAAGATCCATGACCCCACCTTTCCTTATCACATTTGAAATCCTCAACATGAATGTGCACAATTGCCTGGTAGATTCTGGTGCCTCATCCACTGTGATGCCTTATGCTGTTGCTAAAAGACTACATGCAATACTTGAGAAAATTGGGACCCAAATTATGCAATTGGACAAGACAAATTTGAAAGTAATTAGAGAATTGAAAGATGTGTTGATTCAGATGGCTGCTAAACCATAATACACTCAAGTCATTGACATAGTGGTAGTTGATATACTTGAAGCCTATGGAATGTTGCTTAGTAGGGATTTGTCAGCAAAAATAAATGGATATTTCTCAACTGATTGGTCCCACCTCTTGCTGCCTCATAAGGGAAAAGGTGATATGCTGAGAGTTGATCGTGAAAGATACATGAAGTATGTGGTAATGGAACTAAATGGTCCCAATGAACCTGTAATTTTTACCAACTCCATCCTTGGGAACTATAGTTTCAATGTTTATGCTATAGAAACTTGTTTTGGAGAATTTCATGCAGAAATAGTCGAAGAAACTTTGACATACACATAGTTGGAAATTCCCTCCCATAATCCAACTGATGAACTATCCTGTACTATAGCACGACAGAAGACTACTCCATATACACCTCAGCAAAATGGAGTTGCAGAAAGAATGAATAAGACATTGATGGAAACGCAAGAAGCATGCTTAGTGGTGCTGGGTTAGGACAAGAGTTCTGGGCAGAGGCGGGGATATTGCATGTTACCTGGTCAACAGGTCACCTTCGTCAGCGTTGGAGGATAAGACTCCAAAGGAGGTATGGACTAGTAAGAAACCCTCTCTTTCACATCTGAGGGTATTTGGATGTGATGCATATGTACATGTTCCAAAGGAGAAACAAACCAAGTTGGATAGTAAATCTGAAAAGTGCGTCTTTATTGGGTATAAGGATGGTTTAAAGGCTTATAAGCTTTGGAACCCAGTCACACAGAAGGTTGTGTACAATCGAGATGTGGTGTTTAGAGAGGTGAAAGATGTTATTAAAGATGAAGTCCAACGAAAGGAACCTGAGAAGATAGATTTTGAGCTAAAGGAGGAAGAATCAGACTCTACAGCAGAGGAGGAATCAGAAGATGAAGAGCCACAAACTCTGGCTGTGAGAAGATCAGTTCGAGAAAGAAGACAACCTGAAAGGTATAGTCCATTTTCTTTCTGTTCAAATTTTTTTTTATCTTTTACTGACGATGATCCCAAAACTATGAAGGAAGTAGTAGATTCAGAGGATGGAAAACTCTGGAAAGAGGCCATGGTTGATGAAATGACATCTTTGCACAAAAATGAGGCTTGGGATCTGGTGGAGTTGTCCGCTGGAAGGAAACCCATTGGTAGAAAATGGGTGTTAAAAAAGAAGACAAATGCAGAAGGAAAAGTGGAGAAATACAAAGCTCAGTTGGTAGCAAAAGGTTATTCCCAGGTGTCGGGAATTGATTTTAGTGATATTTTTTCTCCTGTTGCCAAGGTAACTTCTATTATATTACTTTTATCTGTTGCTGCTGCTTTTGATTTTGAGGTAGAACAGATGGATGTGAAGACAAAATTTTTTCATGGGGATTTGGAAGAGGAAATATACATGAAGCAATCTGAAGGCTTTGCAGCGAAGGGTAATAAAGAATTGGTATGCAAGTTAAAGATGTCTCTGTACGGGTTAAAACAGTCACCAAGGATGTGGTATCAGAAATTTGATACATTTATACGGGGACTTGGATTCACCAGAAGTAAAGTAGATCACTGTGTGTATTTTAAATTAATTGGTGACCGTGTTATTTATCTGGTCTTGTATGTGGATGATATGTTGCTGGTTGGAAATGACAAAGAAATTATCCAGGATTTGAAGACCCAATTGTCCTCCAAATTCGACATGAAAGATATTGGTGCTGTAAACTATATGTTGGGCATGGAAATTAAAAGAGATTGGGCAAATAGGAAGCTCCAGTTAAACCAGAGGAAGTATGTTGAGACAATACTACAGAGGTTTAATATGCAGGATAAACCGGTGAAGGTTCCTATTCCTGTAGGTGTGAGGTTATCTGTTGAACAATGTCCCAAGACACAAGAAGAGGAAAAGGACATGTCTCGTGTTCCATATGCAAGTGCAGTTGGTAGCCTGATGTATGCAATGGTCTGTACTAGACCAGACATTGCACATGCAGTGGGAGTATTGAGCAGGTTTATGTCAAAACCAGGAAAGAAGCATTGGACAGCAGTGAAGTAGGTTTTCAGGTATTTGTGTGGCACTAGTGATTATGGTCTGTGCTACCAAGGAAGACTAGGATTGGACAGAGTGTTGGATATTCATGGCTTTGTTGATGCAGACTAGGCTAGAGATTTGGATCAGAGAAGATCTACAAGTGGGTATGCGTTTAACCTATTTGGAGGTGCAGTCAGTTGGATAAGTAAGAAACAATCTGTAGTGGCACTATCAACTACAGAGGCAGAATACATGGCAGCCACTCATGCAAGCAAGGAAGCAGTATGGTTGTAGAGATTATGTTCAAGTATGGGGTTAGTACAAGAAGCTATAAGGATAGACTGTGATAGCCAAAGTGCAATTTTCTTGGCAAAGAACCCTGCATATCATTCAAAGACAAAGCACATTGATCTTCAGTATCACTTTGTGAGGGATATGATAGAAGACAAAAAGGTGTTATTGGTAAAGGTGGACACTTTGAAGAATACTGTAGATGCATTGATAAATTCTATGAGCTCTGAGAAGTTCTCTTGGTGTAGAGAGACAATGGGCATTTCAGGGCTGGGAAAATGACTAAGCTCTCTTGTGGCCCCCTGTGGAAAGAAAACAACAAGTGGGAGAATGTTGGGTTGTGTTATATTCTTTCCACTTAGTTAACAGGGGGTTTGAAGGGCACCCATAACCCCACTTTATGGGGTTCGGGGCAGTGCCCCAGAAAATTTTGGTTTTGGACCCTATGTTAGGTTGGGCGGATCCACCTATGGTTTTGTGCATGATTTTCATACATGTTTTTTTGGATGCGATGGTTTTCGGTCCATGGTATTGGACGCGATGGTTTTCGGTCCATGGTATTGGACGCGATGGTTTTAGGTCCATGGTATTGGATGTTTCGGCATGTATAAATATGTATTATAACATTGAAAGGAATATAATGAAAAAAATCAAGCTGGTAGTCTCGGTTTTGGGATCCGGGGGAAATCTCTGTGTATATGTGTTTTACGTGTTATGATCTCACATTGTTTATTTTCTATTTTTTAAAATTCGTATGTAGGTAATTTCTGTATGGGGTTAAAACCTACAAGGACTAATTTCTTAGATAGTAGTTCAATTGATGTAACATTAGATGCTATATTCTGGACACTCTATTTTGATGGCTCTAACTGCCTTGAAGGTGTAGGTGCTAGAAGTATTCTCATTGACCCACAAGGGAACCAACATTTGATGGCTAGCCGGTTGGAGTTTGCATGCACCAACAACATAGCAGAATATGAAGGCCTGCTGCAAGGCATGAAGAAAGACATTGACATGAATGTAAAAAATCTTAAAGTTTTTGGTGACTCACAAATAATCATATATCAGGTAAGGAAAAGGGTACATTGCAATTCACCACACTTGGTAAGCTACCAACATGAGGTATGGGACTTAATTAACAGTTTTGATTCTTTTAATATCACATGCATACCTCGAGAGAAAAACCAAGATGCTGGTATGATGGCTAATATGGCTGCTAAACTTTTGCCTGATTTTAGATTGAAGAAAAATAAATGTTCTATTGAATTGATTTTTAGACCATCCATGCTTGATAACATCTCGAATTGGCAGGTGTTCGAAGATGATGAGAAAATCCTTGAGTTCTTGCATTGCGAGAAGACATTCAAGAATGCAGTCATTGACAAAAAGGAGCATGACAAGCTTATGAATGAGAGGGAAGATAAGGAAAAGGATCAACCCAATGTGATTCCAAAATCAGTTGTTAAGATGGAGCACTTGTATGACTTGCATGATAAATTCAAGAAATCGACTAACTGCAAAACGCATAGCTCGTCCATGAAGTATGAAACGGTCAACCTTGGGACCAAAGAATACCCAAAAAATGTCAATCTGGGCCTTGGGTGCTCTCCACAAGAAAAGGCTGCATTCGTCAAGCTATTTAAAGACTATAAGGACGTCTTTGCGTGGACATATGAAGACCTAAAGACCTTTGATACCAGTGTTATGCAACATGTGATCCCTTTGGAAAAGGAGGCCAGGCCCTACCAACAAAAGCTGCGTAAGATACATCCAAGCCTAGAACCATTGGTGAAGAAAGAACTGAACAAGATGCTGGATGCTAAAATCATCTTCCCGGTTGTTTGGTCAATTTAGTGTCCTAAATTTCTCTACATAAATTATCAATTCGGGTATCGTAAACTGATGAAGTGTAGTGCACTATATGTGCTAGATGACCCTTCTTACTTCATTGTTTTTGAGTTTTATGTTGTTTTGGGGGGTTTTGATCCTTTAATCCCTAATGATTTACAATGTACTTAACAAAATCTTAAATATAACTTCTATAAAGACTGCTAAGAACCTAAAGGAGTGAGAACTAAAAAGAGCTTAAGTAAGATTTGGAAGCAAAGTTTAATTAAGAAATGAAAACAAAGTTTCTATTTCTAGTCATATCATTATTTTCAAATAATGAGCTACAAACTAAGAAGTAAAATTGCAACTACTGTCTATTCAATTACAAAAAAAACAGGACTAAATGGAATACTGAAAACTGAAAGTGAAATTGCAACTATTGTCTATTCTGTAACAAAACTAAATGAAATACTAAAAATGAAAGTGAAATTGAAACTACCTATTATGGAAACAAAACTAAATGAAATACCAAGATTGAGAATGAAATTGAAACTAATCTATGGAAACAAAAACTAAATTAAGTGCTTAGTTACTTTGCCTCTCAATTTTGGGAGAAAAACCTCCTTGTGATGACATTTTGAGGAATTTTGTACTTCATTAATCTAAGAAAAGATAAATGCAAAAATGCAGAAAAGACTCATTGCATGAATGAAGTATTCAACCACTTAGTTTAAGATGAGTTATCAACTAGAAGGGCTCCTTAGAAACATTCATCTACACCATGAGTCAATAAAATAGTAACAAAATAGCAAGAACTGTAATGGTACGAATCAGTCTAATTGAAAAACTTAAGACTAGTGAAACAGTAAATGAAACAACTACATTACACTACTGCATTTCAACCTCTAATTACTGATAAAAACTAGAAATAAATTAAGCAAAAAAAAGTTATTCTACATTGAAAGAAGTTATTCTGCATTAGTAAGAAAATGATAAGGCTTGCATTATAAACAAGGTTAGTATGGAAATGATTATGAACAATGTGAAAGAAATGATGAATTTACAGTTAACTATAAGAGAAAAAACAAAATGAAATGAAACATTAGTCAGTGCAGGGGCCCTCTGCAACTGATTAGGTTATGTGTGCTCAATCAATCTCCAAGAAACACTTTCATATATCCATAAATCACATGGTCTTCATATTAAAAACAAGAAATAATTTTTTCAAAATTACAGAGCAGTATTCTGAGATTAATACATGCGAAAATTTGAACTGGTTCTGAGTTCTTTACACAAGTATTTATAAGAAAATTATGCAACTGTCTGTGGAGAAAAATAAGCTACAGCCAAAAACACGTAGCAGACACGCACATAGAATTTTCTTCCTCGGTTGCTGGAAACATAAATCTAAGATGATGGCTATTGGATTCGGTTGCACAGATGGCCGTTGGAATCCGTGGTTTCAGGAAGTTGTTTCAGATAACGCTTCCCATCACTGTGAAATGTGTTAATTATCCATGAAACAGAGTCCTATTGCCTTCGGTCTCTACATTTGACTTCTCCATTGACTGGAGCCTTGTACCATCTTCCTTGTCTACCTGAGCTAGGTGAATAGGACATGATCCATGTCATGATGATTTCCAAGCTGCCCATGTAGTTATTTTCTCCTTCTGACACCTAGAACCTGTTAAAGCATGGAAGTAGCTGCAAAACAGCCGATTAGCTACAGAATAGGCTGTGTTCTGTAGCTAAAAGACAAAAACTTATTCAAACAAAAAAACATAAAAGCATAACATGTAAATCACTAAAATTTTCTCCTTAAGGCAATGTATACTGGTTATTGATGATAGGGATGCATTTTCTTCATGGAAAAACAAAGAAAAGGGATGAGAAGAGTTGCTAAGGAAAGGGCAGTTTTGAGGCTCAACATACCCCCACTGCAAAACCATTGCATGTCCCCATGCAATCAAAATTGTGAACTTCCTCCTCCTATTGCATTTGTTCTGATACTTCAGCCAACACATCCAACTTCCTCTTCTTTCTTTTCTTTGCACTGACTGCCATCCTTGGCTTCCTCATAAGAAATCTATACTTGAGGTTAATAAGTGTCCTGTTCAGCTTCTTATTTTTCCTTTTCAGCTTGTTGTTCTTCTTGTGCCATAATCCCAAGTGTAGCATTATGTTGTCATGAATAGCTCTATCCAACTTATTATGTTCCCTCAAAGTTTCATTTTCTTTTTGGATGTGCCTGTTCAGAATTCCTAGCTCAAAGATCTCTTGTTTGAGAGAGCTAATTAGAGTTTCTTGTGAGGTGACAGGGGACTAAACTGGGGTTTCTTCATCTAAGTTTATAAATTGGGCCTCTTTTGATTTCACCTTCCTCACCTTTGTAGAAATTCCCACCTGTAGATCACCCGATAATGCAATAGACTAAAGAAAAATACCTAATCTACTTCTACAACCAATTTAGCGGAAGCTTAATCGAACATGAGAAACATCAATAAGAACACATATAATTGATATGGAGAAATCAATCGCACATAACACAGAAGAATTTACCTGGGAAAAGCCTCAGCCTAAAACCCCAACTCTGTATTATCATACAAGTGGAAATATAGCCAGTATTACAAAAAGAATCAGCTCAAAAGCTATCCTGCTCTCTCTGCAATACCTTTGTTGCTCATAGACAGTTGAAGGCCTTTATCTAACCTCTAGTCTACCCTCCAAGTCTCCTATTTCTTTGCGCAATTCTGATTGGGGTCCAGTGCAGCCACTTGTGTGAATTGGCCTCTTCACACACCCACTAACCTCTGATCCAACTACGCAGTCCTGAAGGAGATAAATCCTCATCATGGATGAGCTTCCTTTATAGGAAAAATATTTATCCAATTGACAGTATATTCCCTTCTCTGATCTCAACTGGGTCTCTGTCTGAACTGACATGCATGAGTTATTCATGAGAGAATCTTCAGTTATCTAAAGTACAACAGTTATATGCTAGCATGCATTAACTAACTAAACTTACTTAATTTAAACAAACTGTTTAAATCAAATATAACTAGACTTGACTCAGTTAACTAAGCCAATTAATTACTACTCAAATTAGAACTCATCCTTATTTCTTTAACTGATGGATAAATTTCTCAATTAATAGATAAATTGTTGCATGTCCTCACATAGACTTCAAGTTTGTTTTTCCTTAACTAATTAACTCAAGATGAATTAATTAATTGATTTACAAACTACTGTTAATATCAAATTCGAATTTTACTTCCTATTTTTAGAACAGGGACTGACTAAAATTGGAATCCATCCTGAACTGCTAAAAATAGAATTTTATTTTTAGCACTTCCATTTTTCATTCCCTATTGCCCAATCCAGCACTGGTACCCAAACTGCTATTTATGGTAGTGCTATTTTTAGCACTTCTAGTTTTAGCATTTCTTGTTTCCATTTTCAACCCTCCCTCTCAACAAGAAAGGCTTCCTCTCGAACTCGATCCTGTACCTTTGGAATGTTCTGCATGCAACACTTCTACCAAGTGTAGTTGCTCCAGCAACTCTCGAAATAAAAGAACTCCCAACTGACCTCTTTATTGGGCTAGAAACATACTCTTATGCTGAAGCTATACCTGTTGCTGACAAGTGCTCCCTCTCTGACCTCTGCACTACTGCAAAATATCTATGCATCTCGCACTGTTACACACCTCTCTGTGCCATCCTGCACTGGTGCAACACACTTGTGCCTCTCGCATTGCTGCAGCCTGTTAGCTCTGCGTTGTCTTGGGATTCCTGCACTGTAGCTCTCTCTGCCACACCATCCGCATCTGTCTCTACCCAATCAGTCAGTCCTGCTACTCCTCATTGGGGCTCTTGTAGCAAAGTCGAATCAAAGAGGTTGGGTGCCTCAAGGATCCTACCCCTCCTCCTTGGGACAATCACTCCACATTGCCCCACCTCCTACCTAGAGGTATAGCTGCATGTGATCCCTATGCCCACCTAGCTCGAAGTTTCCCCCTACTAGAGGTCTCTGCATGAGTAGATGTCTCTACTCGATCTCCTCTTAGCTTCTCTAGTTGTGGCTGCTCCACAACCTCCTGAAGTCGCTTCACCAATTGTGGCTCCTCCACAATTGTCCGAGACTTCTTCTGGCATTGCATGTTGAGAGGTAATTTACTCTCCCTCTCAACCACCAAGTATCTAACCTTTGCCTTGCTCCTCAAGGCTTTGCATGCATCTTGTACCTCAACTGCGTACAGGTTCTTGGCTAGCACACCAATCTGTTTCCACTTTCCTGTTGTCACGAAATTTTCTAGAAAAAGAGTTTATTTTAAATCAACGTTATCTCCCTCATCTGAACTCGATTCAGTCGATTTTTTTTTTGAATTTTGGTTTTTTTCCGCAAGGAATCCAAATTTGCTATCTGTTTCTGAAAATTTTGTACAGAAACTTTCAGATCTGCTTTGAAAACTCTCGGCCCAAAACTCAAAACTTTGAAATCTCCTCTCAGTATACTGTTCTCTCCTTTAATCACCTTTGCTCTGATACCATGCAGAAATTCCCACATGTAGATCACCTGATAATGCAATATACTAAAGCAAAATACTTGATCTAATTCTACAACCAATTTAGCGGAAGCTTAATCGAACATGAGCAACATCAATAAGAACACATATAACTGATATGGGGAAATCAATCACACATAACATAGAAGAATTTACCTAGGGAAAGCCTCAACCTAAAACCCTAACTTTGTATTGTCATACAAGTGTTAATATAGTTATTATTACAAAAAGAATCACCTCAAAAGCTATCTTTCTCTCTCCGCAATACCTCTGCTGCTCATAGACAGTTAAAGGCCTCTATCTAACCTCTGGTTTGCCCTCCAAGCCTCCTATTTCTTTGTGCAATTATAATTGGAGTCCAGTGCAACGACTTGTGTGAATTGGCCTCTTCACACACTCACTAACCTTGAATCCAACTACGTAGTCCTGAAGGAGATAAATCCTTATCATGGATGAGCTTCCTTTATAGGAAAAATATTCATCCAACTGATAGTACATTGTCCCTTCTCTGATCTCAACTGGGTCTCTGTCTGAACTGACATGCATGAGTTATTCTTGAGAGAATCTTCAGTTATCTGAAGTACAACAGTTATATGCTAGCATGCATTAACTAACTGAACTTGCTTAATTTAAACAAACTGTTTAAATCAAATATAATTGGACTTGACTCAATTAACTGATCCAACTAATTACTACTCAAATTAGAACTCATCCTTATCTCTTTAACTGATGGGTAAATTCCTCAATTAATAGATAAACTGTTGCATGTCCTCACATAGACTTCAAGTTTGTTTTTCCTTAACCAATTAACTCAAGATGAATTAATTAATTAATTTACAAACTGCTGTTAATATCAAATTCAAATTTTACTTCCTATTTTTAGTCCAGGGACTGACTAAAATTGGAATCCATCCTGAACTGCTAAAAATAGAATGCTATTTTTAGCACTTCCATTTTTCATTCCCTGTTTCCCAATCAACACTGGTACCCAAACTTCTATTTATAGCAGTGTTATTTTTAGCATTTCTTGTTGCCATTTTCAACAACCCTGCCTTGGAGTCTAGAGCTCCTCCTCAAGTTTTGGAAGCTTATGGTTTCTTCTTTTGTGTCCTTTTTCCTCTTTCCTTTCTCCTTATTTTTCTTGATTTGCTGTTTGATCTTGGTTAGTCTTTTGGAAAGCAGTTGTTCATCATCTTGAGGTGATGAAGGTTTAGGGATGTCCTTATTGATTTCTTCAACCCTCTCTTTCATTTTTCTCTTCAGCTTAGTCTGCTTCCTAACCTCTGGTTTAGGAGTCATTTCTGTATCATATTTTTGTGAGGGGCCTTTAATGCTGATATTTCTTCTTCTACTTCTTTTAATAGGACTTCCCTCAGATAAATCTGGAGCATCTTGGAAGAAATTCCTTACCAAGAAGTCCTCCCATGTATCCCCTACACTTCTCAAATGAAATTCAACTAAAATCTTCACTAGTCCATGATGATATAGAGTGGTTTCTATTGATTCAACTTTCTTTTGAACATTTGTTTCCATTCTTCTCAGACTATTCAGAAGGAAAAATTGAAGATTGAGGGTTCCATTCTCTAGAAAATTCATTAACAATCTTATATGATAAACATACATAGACCCAAACCTCCCTTCACATGTAATGAATTTTTGCAGTATTAACATGCTACTCCATTTGTTTTTGAGTGCAGAAATTGGAATCCATTTTCTAAAGACTGAAACATCCATACCTGGGTTTTTAATAATCACCTTCCAAGATTCATCATGAAACTCTTTGTTTTTAAAACACGTTTCTCCTAGCGTTGGGAGTTTTGTTGCTTCTGCTATGAAGGACTCGGTAACTGCAAATTTGACGTTCCCTATTTCCACTTCCGTGCCATCAAATGACCTGGCAAAGGATTTAGTGATTTCCTTATGGCAGCCATTAAATTTTTCAATAAAACATAGCTGACCTACCTTTTGTAACATTCCCTTCAGCTGCGGATATCCTTCTATGTATTTTACCCCTACGGGTTTAGTTCTAACAATAAGCCCCATAACCTCTGTTCTCGGTTACCCTTCAAAACTACTCTCACTGTCTAAGAAATGGAATGACTGTGTATATGGTAATAAGAAGACTGTGTATACGAAAATAGGAAGACTGTGTATGTTGAATGACTGCGTATATGGAAATGGAGCAACAGGGTATATAGAAACATAACGACTGTGGGTATGGAATATATGGAAACAGAATGAGTGTATACATAAAATGGTTGCATAAATATGAGAGAAAAACTTAAGAGTTGGCATGTAATAAATAAACAGTCAGGGTTTGAAGAGTCGTATATAGGTAGGTCACGTCATTAACCTAACCGTTAACAAATGTAGCTGTGGAGGACCGGTTAAGTACAAGTTATGGAGTTTGAAGTGGAGATCAGTTATGAAGGAATCATTGGACCATTTGTCATTGAAGGCAAAAGATATGGCAGAGACATTATGGCAGTCAAATCACATGATGATTAATTAAGGAGACATGTGATCATACATGTTATACAAGCTTATGTTTTTGAATTGCTTTTTGAAATAATTTTTTGTATTTTACCTTTGGAACCTTTACCTTCCACTTGCTAATATTTTGATTTTTTCTCCACAGGTGCTTTAGGCATGATTGGCCTTCAAAGTTGATTTTTATTCAATTACCTGCATACAAGATTTTATTATGAACTGGCCACTCGTGCTTGGACTGATAATCAAATTGTTGCTACAGAATCAGATTAGCTACAAAATAGGATCAACTACAGAACAGAATCAGCTGCAGAACATGGAAACAACTGTAGAACGTGAAACAAGAGTAAAATATGGCTTATGAATGAATGAAATGGAAATGGTTGTGTAAGTGAAAATAAGACATGATGATAAATGAAAAATGGAGATGAAAGAAATACTCGAAAAGGAAAAATTTATTGGTGGAATATGGCAATGGAAAGAAGTGAAACTATAAAAGTAAAATAGAGTGAAATGACATGAGACAATGAGTTTTGCATAATGCAGAGTGACTGTGTCTTTTTGTCACCACTTTTTTTCAGAAAGGAAATGGAAAATATAGGGTGTCAGAAACTTCTGATTTTCACCCTGTATTTTCTGTATAAGCATGCCAATCAATGATTGGTTTTCAACCTTATACATTTTATTTTTTATTTTTAGATAGAAAAAATAAAGACTAAGTTGGTGGAGAAGAAGGATTCTTCTTCACTAACTTCATTTCAGAATTGTTCTGGAAGATCTTGATGAACTCCTCCTTTGAAATTGGTTTTTGATATATTTTCAATCTATGACCATTCACAAGAAGAGGAGTTTGACTTTCATCTATTGTTCTGATCCTCATTGCTCCATTACTAAAAACTTTTTCAATCTCATATGGCTGAAGCCAATGAGTTTGAAACTTCCCTTGAAAATCTTTAAACTTTGAATCAAATAACAGTGCCCAATCTCCCTCTTAAAAACTCTTGTCCTTGATGTATTTTTCATGCCATTTAGCCCTCTGTTGTTGGACTATACCAGTCCTTTTAATTACCTCTTGCCTAATTTTATCAAGTTCATTTAATTGCTCCAGCGTATGTTTTTGAGCCTCTGATAAATCCATCCCAAACTGCACTGCCATCTTGAAAGTTCTGATTTGGAACTCCATAGGGAACATGACTTGTTTCCCATAAACAAGTTCATAGGGTGCATGTCCCGTTGTGTTCCTCCATGTAGTTCTATAAGCCCATAAGGCTTCAGGAAGCCTTTCTGCCCAATCTCTTCTATGTATATGCACAGTCTTGGTGATGATTTCTTCAATCACTTTATTTGTAGACTCCACTTGACCATTTGCTTGTGGATGATAGGGAGTAGATTCCTATGCTTGACCTTGTACTCTTCCATAAGCCTTTCCATCATATTGGTTGCGAATTGAGATCCTTAATCTGTCACAATTTCTCTTGGAACACCAAAACGAGTGAAGATGTCCTCAAAAAGAGAATTAACTACAGATTTTTCGTTAGCAAAAGTTAATGCTTTGGCTTCTACTCATTTTGTGACATAATCAGTACATACCAATATATACTTTTTCTACTTAGATGGAGGATTAATTGGTCCACTAATGTCTAAAGCCCACTTTTCAAAGGGTTCAATAAGTACCTGACTTTGTAATGGCATTTCATTTGATGGAGCAAGTTTCCTTACCCTTTGGCAGCTGTTGCACCTCCTGACATATTCTTTAGCATCTTTGAAAATGGATGGCCAATAATATCCTAAAGAAAGGATCTTATAGGCTGTCCTTTTGTCAGCAAAGTGTTCACCACACGGTTTATCATGACATGCTTTGAGAATATCAGGCATTTCATCTTCCCTGACACACCTTCTGATCATAATATTTGGCCCTGTTTTATACAATTCGTTAGTGATCCATGAATATCTTGCACTTTCTTGAATAATCTTTCTTTTCTTTCTAGGAAACAAATGTGAAGGTAACTTCCCTGTAACCAAGTAATTAGCAACATTTGCAAACCAAGTAGTTGGTGTAGTTACTGCAAAAAGATATTCATCAGGAACCTTATCTTTAACCGGAGAGTCTTCTTTGATATTCTGAATCCTGGACAAGAAATTAGCAACTGTATTTTGTTTTCCAAGTCTATCTAGCACAGTAATGTTGAATTCTTGCAAAAGTAAAAGCCATCTTGTAACTCTGCCATTAGTAATAGGTTTATTCATCAAATATCTAATTGCAGAGTGATCTGTATGAACAAAGGTTTCATAGCCTGTTATATAGTGTCTGAACTTATTAATTGCATGAACAACAACTAAAAATTCCTTTTCAGTCACAGTATAATTCAACTCAGTGGGAGTCAAATTCTTACTTGTATAGTAAATGGCATAAGGAATCAAATCTTTTTGTCCCAATACAACTCCCAAAGCTGTATCTGAAGCATCTGTGGAAATATGGAAAGGAAGTTTCCAATTTGGACCTCTTAAAATAGGTGCTTTAGAAATTTTTGCTTTCAAGGTTTCAAATGCTAGTTGGCAATCAGGATTCCAACTGAATTCACAATCTTTTGTAAGCAATTTGAAGAGTGGAGATGCTATTTTAGTGAAGTTTTCTATAAACCTTCTATAGTATCCTGTAAATCCTAGAAAACTTCTAACATCCTTTTGGAAATCTGGAATTGATAACTTAGATATGACTGCAACTTTAGATTTGTCAACTTTAGTCCCATCTCCAGAAATGTGATGTCCTAAAATAATACCTTTTGTAAACATCGTAAAACATTTTTCATGGCTTAGTGAAAGGTTTGTTTCTTTACATATTTTAAGAACTTTTTCCAAATTTTCCAAGGCTTCTTCAAATGTGTTTCCATAGACTATAAAATCATCCATATATACCTCTACACAATCATGTATTAGATCAGAAAAAATTCCTAGTACTGCTCTTTGGAATGTTGCAGGTGCATTACACAACCCAAAAGGAAGTACTTGGTAGGCAAAAGTTCCCCATGGACAAGTAAATGTGGTTTTATCCCGATCCTTAGGTGCTACCTAAATTTGATTATAACCACTAAAACCATCCAAGAATGAGAAATACTTCTTACCTGCTAATGTATCTAACACTTGATCTATAAAGGGTAAAGGAAAGTGATCTTTAAGGGTTGCTTTATTCAATTCTCGGTAATCAATGCACACCCTCCATTTACCATTCTTTTTAGGCACAATCACCAAAGGAGAAACCCATTAGCTATCTGAAATTGGGTAAATGAAGTTTACATTTAGTAATTTTTGGAGCTCTTCCTTCACAATTTCCCTAAGATTTGGATTCATTCTTCTCTGAGGTTTTTTGGTTGGTCTACTGTTTTCCTCAATATAGATATGATGGATACAAGTCTTAGGATCAATACCTTTCATGTCGGTGTACTCCCATGTAAATGCAACATAATGTTTTTGTAATGTTTTGGTTAGCTCTTCTTGTTGTAGTTTCTCCAAGTTTTTGTTTATGTTCAATGTCCTACCTAGAAAAATTTCAATTGTAGAGCTACCAAACTCTTCCATAGAATAGAGAGACATCTACCTAGATGACAAGTATTCAACATTAGATTTTTCTTGAAATTGTGAATGATCATAATCTGAAGATGTTTCAAAATTTTCCAATGTATTCAATATTTAACTATCTTCACTAATTTATGACATAGTAAAGAGAGCCTAAATATCATCTTCATCATCAATCCATTCCTTGTCATCTATTACTATGATTGCTTTTGCTGGAGGATAAGAGTAAATTTCTTTTTTGAATTACCATCAGAAATATACATGTCACCAGATCTACAACTAATAAAAGCATCAACTGTGGCCAGCCAAGGTCTTCCTAATATGAGTGGGTGTCCTCCTAGATTATTCTTGGGAGTTAAGATCATGAAGTCAACAGGATATTCCCAAGAATCTAAGGAGACTGAAATATTTTCTAGTACACCATCTGGTTTGATTACTGCTCTATCTACAAGTTGCAGTAAGGTAGGTGTGTAAAGAAGATTAGGAAGTTTAATCTGCTCCATAGTTTGTCTACTCATGATGTTTATTGCTACCCCTAAGTCAATCAATGTATTTGGAATTTCAATTCCATTTATATGTGTCTTGACAATTGGACTTCCTGGATCCACATATTTCTGCATGGCAATTTTTCCCATCATTATGTCTGCTATCTTTCCTACCAGGTGAATTATTTTTGTTTCTTTTGATTTTCTTCTTGGTCTTTTGATGCTCAACTCTTTTATTGTCTTGGCTAAAATTGGAATTTCTCTAATGTCTTGTAACAAAGGAATTTTGATACAAACATTCTTCATTTCATCTAGAAAATCATAATTGGGCAACAAGATCGGTTTTTCTACCTCTCTATCAATTTGTAGTCTCTCAGGAAAAGGAGATGTAGCAATAGATGCTGGTTTCTCAATGATAGGAGTTGTGTTCACCGGTTCTTTTTGTTTTTATTTTTCAATATTTTGGTTTTGGAGAGATGTTTCCTCAAAAATTTTATTGACTTTTAGCTTCCTCAGAAGTGTCTTGTTCTTGAATAACTACAGAAGGTCTTCCTTTTCTAATATCCTTCCAGATCTTAGTTGAACATCATTAAGATCTAGAGGAGTAATCATGTAAGTTGGAAATTGTTGTCCTTCTACCATGTAAGCATTCTGAGGATTTTTATTGTTGGGGTTTGGTAATGGTTGGGTTGGTAGTTGATTTGGTTTATGCTAAAATGGTAGTAAGAGTTGAGGATTTTCAATTTGTTGTGGGGATTGTTGTGGAAATGGCAACGAAAGTTGAGGGTTTTGATTTTGAAGTTGTGGTTGTTGATTTTGTTGCTGATTTTGTGGGGGAGGATAATTCTGATAGGATGGAGGATATTGATAATTACTGAGCAAATCTCCCATAAGGATTTTGTACCCCTTGTTCCCACGATTGATATTGATACTGAGATTGAGGTTGAGGCCAAGGTTGCTGCCAATAATTCCAGTTTGGTGGGGGTTGAAGATACTTTGACTTTTAAGTCTCTGATTTTGTGGCCCCAACCAAGGTCTTATTGTAACAAAACAAAGAGGTTCTGCAGAATTTGGGACTGTTTCCTCTTGAAAGACAACATTAAGACTTGGTATTGAAGGAAAACCCTTGGTTTCATGGCTTTCCGAACAGATCATACAAGTTTCTACAATTTTTGCATCGAATGGGCATTCCCTTAGAGCATGTTTCTTTCTGCATTTTGGACAAAAAATGGCTAAAGCATCAACGTCTGTTTTCTGCTTGTTTTAAGTTTTAAGGGTGTCTAGTTGCTCAGTAAGGCTCCCTAGAATGTCAGTTTTAAACTCATCAAGCATATTGCCAATTTCTTCCCTACTTACAGATCCAGTTGTAGATTTGTTTGCTCTAACAAGAGAAGGATCTCTCAGCCCTTTCCCTGTTTTAGATTTCCCTCTTGAGAGATGAACACATAGTTCTCCTATGTCACTCAATGGAAGTTGAGAGATATCTCTCTTCCCCATCATGTTAAGGATATCTATCCACTCATCTCTAATGACCTTTAACAAAATAGCTTTCAAAGTTTCTTCATCTAAATTGTTCATCTTTGCTCTTTTCAAATTATAGTTGAATCTCTCAATCAAATCTTCTAAGTTTTCATCCTCTCTTTGCATCATTTTGAACAGCTCATCTTTATGATTGGTAGGAATACAATAATCCAAGTATCTATCCAAAAATGTCTGTTTCATGTCCTTCCATGTTCTAATGGATTCAATGACTAACCCCATGAACCATTTCAAAGCAGCTCATTTTAGTGTTGAAGGAAACAATTTTAGTTTTTGAGAGTCTTCTAGATAGTCATAAGTTCTGCACAAGACTTCAAACTCAAACAAAAATGTTTCAGGGTCCTCACTTCTTAACCCATAGAAGTTTGGGAGGATAGATGGTGAGATATTTTTCATTGTGGTATGTGTTTCCTCATCCACTATAGGGAATCCAAAAGAGTTATCTACTTCCATATTTCCTCTGCCTCCTCCATTATTACCTCTACCTCCTCCATTATTTCCTCTACCTCTCCTTCTACCCCCTCCTCCAAACAGTGAGAATTCTCCATCTTGTTCTTCTTCTACCATTATAGTTTCTTCAGAGTCAGTATAGGGCTCAACCTGCAAGGTTATTCCCTCCTCCTCTGGTTCTTCTATTAATGGACTATGGGAGAGAGTTTCTACTTTTTCTTCCTCACTAGGTATTCCTAATTCTTCAACTACAATAGGCTCTCCTGTGGAGGTGAAAAGGTTATCCCTGCTGTTGGAGATTCAATTTTTTTCTCTCCTAAGACTGTCTTAATAGATGAAGTAGGAGATTCTTCTTATTGAGTTTCTACCCCTTGAATTACAGGAATCCTATGGCTGGGAGTATGAGTCTGGGATGGAGGTATGTATTTTCTTACTCTTGGTGGAGTAGGTGGAGTTGTGGGAATTGAAGTTCTACCCCTAGCTATAAATCTACCCCTAGAGTCTCTTTCTCTATGCATGTCATTGTTTTTTTTTTGTTTTGTTTGTTTTTTTTTTAATGTAAGAGATAAGGCTACCTAGTTACACTTCCCCGACAATGGCGCCAAAATGTTTGGTCAATTTAGTGTCCTAAATTGCTCTACATAAATTATCAATCCGGGTATCGTAAATTGATGAAGTGTAGTGCACTATATGTGCTAGATGACCCTTCTTACTTCATTGTTTTTGAGTTTTGTGTTGTTTTGGAGGTTTTTGATCCTTTAATCCCTAATTATTTACAATGTACTTAACAAAATCTTAAATCTAACTTCTGTAAAGACTGCTAAGAACCTAAAGAAATGAGAACTAAAAAGAGCTAAAGTAATATTTGGAAGCAAAGTTTAATCAAGAAATGAGAATAGAGTTTCTATTTCTAGTCATATCATTATTTCCAAATCATGAGCTACAAACTAAAAAGTAAAATTGCAACTACTGTCTATTCAATTACAAAAAAAAAAGACTAAATGGAATACTGAAAACTGAAAGTGAATTTGCAACTATTGTCTATTCTGTAACAAAACTAAATGAAATACTAAAACTGAAAGTGAAATTGCAACTACCTATTATGGAAACAAAACTAAATGAAATACCAAGACTGAGAATGAAATTGCAACTAATCTATGGAAACAAAAACTAAATGAAGTGCTTAGTTACTCTGCCTCTCAATTTTGGGAGAAAAACCTCCTTGTGATGACATTTTGAGGAATTCTGTACTTCATTATTCTAAGAAAAGATAAATGCAAAAATGCAGAAAAGACTCATTGCATGAATGAAGTATTCAACCACTTAGTTTAAGATGAGTTATCAACTAGAAGGGCTCTTTAGAAACATTCATCTACACCATGAGTCAATAAACTATTAACAAAATGACAAGAACTATAATGGTACTGATCAGTGTAATTGAAAAACTTAAGACTAGTGAAACAGTAAATGAAACAACTACATTACACTACTGCATTTCAACTTCTAACTACTGATAAAAACTAGAAATAAATTAAGAAAAAAGAATCTATTCTACACTGAAAGAAGCTATTCCGCGTTAGTAAGAAAATGATAAGGATTGCATTATAAACAAGGTTAGTATGGAGATGATTATGAACACTGTGAAAGAAATGATGAATTTATAGTTAACTAGAAAAGAAAAAACAAAATGAAATGAAACCTTAGTCAGCGTAGGGGCCCTCTGCAATTGATCAAGTTATGTGTGCTCAATCAATCTCCAAGAAATGCTT
Organism: Pinus tabuliformis; assembly: GCA_031772625.1. NCBI lineage: Eukaryota > Viridiplantae > Streptophyta > Pinopsida > Pinales > Pinaceae > Pinus > Pinus tabuliformis. The sequence goes on from CM062805.1 coordinate 766,454,625, forward strand.
TTAGATATCCATAATCACATGGTCTTCATATTAAAAACAGGAAATGAGTTTTTCAAAATTACAGAGCAGTAGTCTGAGCTTAACACATGCGAAAATTCAAATTGGTTTTGAGTTCTTTACACAGGTATTTATAAGAAAATTATGCAACTGTTTGTGGAGAAAAATAAGATATAGCCAAAAACACGTCGCAGACAGGCACACAAAATTTTCTTCCTTGGCTGCTGGAGACATAAATCTAAGATGATGGCTGTTGGATTTAGTTGCACAGATGGCTGTTGGAGTCCGTGGTTTCAGGAAGTTGTTTCGGATAACGCTTCCCATCACTATGAAACGTGTTGATTATCCACAAAACAGAGTCCTGTTACCTTTGGTCTCTACGTTTGACTTGTCCATTGACCGGAGCCTTGTACCATCTTCCTTGTCAACCTGAGCTAGGTGAATAGGACATGATCCATGTCATGAACATTTCCAAGCTGCCCATGTAGTTATTTTCTCCTTCTAACACCTGGAGCCTGTTAAAGCATGGAAGTAGCTGTGGAACAAATGATTAGCTGCAGAATAGGCTGTGTTTCCGTAGCTAAAAGACAAAAACTTATTCAAACAACAAAACATAAAAGAATAACATGTAAATCACTAAAATGTTCTCCTTAAGGCAATGTATACTGGTTATTGATGATAGGGATGCATTTTTTTCATGGAAAAAAAGAAAAGAGATGAGAAGATTTGCTAAGGAAAGGGAAGTTTTGAGGCTCAACAACGATCAAACACACATGTTGGGTAGCCAATCCCGTGCCAATGAGAAAGAAAAATGGAGACATCAGGTTATGTATTGATTTCAGAAACTTGAACAAAGCATCTCAAAAGGATAACTATCTTGTCCCTTTTATGGAACACATCCTTCAGCGCGTTTCTGGGTCTGAAATGTTGTCCCTATTAGATGGGTTTTCAAGATATAATCAAGTACTGGTATCTCATGGGGATCAACTTAAGAAAACCTTCAACACCAAATGGGGCACCTATGCATATCGTAAAATGCCTTTTGGGCTCATTAACGCGGGTGCCACATTCTAGAGAGCTATGGACATAGCTTTCCAAGGGTTGATGAACATATCAGTAGTGGTTTACATGGATGACATCACTATGTATTCATATCACAGAGGGGATCATATTTATCACCTGAGACAGATTTTCAAAAGATGCCGAAGATATGGAATTTCATTGAATCCCAAAAAGAGCATCTTTGCAGTCACAGAGGGGAAACTACTGGGTCATATCCTCTCTAAAGAAGGGATTGTTATTGATCCTGAAAGAATAACGACCATCATGAGAATACAACCCTTTGCCAATAAAAAAGCCATGCAATATTTCTTCGGGAAGATTAATTTCGTTAGAAAATTTGTCTCAGGCTTCGCAGAAATAGTGCACCCCTTGTAGCTGATGATGAAAAAATACGTTGTGTATAAATGGAGCGATGAAGCCAAGGAAGCGTTTCAGCGAATCAAGGAAGCCATTGCTGAAGCTCCTGCATTGGTCAACCCAGATTTTGGCAAAGAATTCTTCTTATACACCTTTGCTTCCGACCTTTCATATGCCGCAATTCTCACTCAAAAAAATGATGATGTCAATGAAGTCCCCATTTCCTACATGAGCTCAAATCTCCAAGGAGTAGAACTGAACTACCCGGACATGGAGAAACAGGGCTATGCAGTTTTCAAGGCCGTAAAACATTTCCGCCCTTATTTACTAAAGGCCAAGACCAAAGTCATCGTTCCCCATCCTGCTGTAAGAGCCCTCTTCGTGCAGAAAGAAATGGGTGAACGAAGAGGGAACTGGATAACCGCCCTTCAAGAGTTCAACCTGGAGATAAAGTCGGCACAGATAGTTCGAGGGCAGGGACTTTGCAGGCTAGCGGCAAAAGCCTTGGCGGACAAAAAAGGGGCATCCAAAGAATCAGGAACGCTGGGCATGCAATATGCACAAATGGAACTCAGGGAGGAGCCCTTATGGAGTAACGAAGTGCTGATGTATGAGCGAGAAGCATCGGAAGCCTTTTTGGACCCTGAGTCGTGGTACCTGTTGAGCGATAAAAAGGTGTCTTTTTAACTCCTAATTATCTTCACATTAATTGTCAACCCACGAATGACTTTTTATTTCAAGAGTGTACTCAGTCTGAGGCGGCTATTTACTCAAGAGTAATGTTTTGCAGTATAGTGCTTAAAATCAAAAAGTAAATGAATGCTTAAAATAAAATCTAATTAGAACAACAAAAAACTCAAATGCTCTATAATTAAATCATTCACTCAAATAACCATCAATCTAGGATACAGTAGCAATCACTCATTCCTCTAGAGATTGATGCAATTGAAATCAACTAGAACAAGATAATCAATCTTAGAACGAGGAAGCAGTAACCAATGTTCTCTACAGTTGACAGCCCTGCTTAAAACAATCAAAAGGAAATTGAAATTGAATTAAAGCTGTTACTGAAAGTAAATTAGGAAAACTCTTTAAAAGTAAACTCTTTGCAATTAATCAGAAATGAACATCGAATTAAATGGACAACAAACTATAATTAAAGGAATCGAATAACCAACAGTCTATAATGAATATTAAAGTCTGAAATGAACAGTGAAGCCTTACAATTGAAATGAATAACATAACAATATAAGTAGAAAAGGATAATAATCTCTGTTATGATGGAAAAGACAGCCACACGATTCAATCTCAACTTGTGCAATAAAACAATTTCATAAAATATTATAATAGCTCGTTGCAAAAACATGAAACTGTAAGGCAATACGATTCAAAGAAATAGGAATTAAATCAAACCCTCACATAGCAGCAATTGGAAAGATATAATACATAGAAGCAGCGTAATCCACCAGTGGCTAGGCCCTTAGCCGCCAGCGAATGCTGTTGGGCTACTTTAGATGAGAAGAATGAACAACAACCCTTTTATTTATTCATCATCAAACTGTGAAATTATTACAATAGCTGAAGCTTTGAGAATTACAATGGTAGTGAAACAATCTCCTTTTCCTCCTATTCTATCCTATCCCATCATCATTCTTGAATTTCCAATTCTGAATCCTCAATTCTCCATCATTTTTCCATTATTTTTCCATCCACATCTCTGATCTCCGTTTTCATTTAAATAGAGAGAGATCAGAGAGAAGTTACAACAAAGATAATTACAACATGATTTCTATTACAAAATTGGATTGTTTCCAACCAATTGATCAACAAGAAAATATATTTCCATTCATCTTTCAACAAGAGCAAGGCGAATTTGGCTTTGCAGCTGAGATTTGGAAAACGACCACACAGCAAATCTGAGAAAATCGTGCTCAAAGAACCCTGCGTTTCTCTCAATACAAGTCAAATTTGGGCAAACTGTTCTTTAAAAAAGTTAATTTGGTCCGTTCTGGACAAAACCCATGTTCCAGATTTTCCATATTCTTCTTCATTTGCTCAGAACCTCAACCGTAAAATTGTCACTTCTTATTTCAACGAATTTCTGAGTTGGCACTTTTAGTGATAAAATCTTCAACCTGGAAATTATCTTGGAGGCTAAAAATGGTGAATACTGTTACAACCAAATTATTAAAACTATAATTGATAAAATCATGCATAATCATCAATTTATTAGAAATAAAGGAGAATAAATAATATTTTTATATAAGAGCATAAATCATTGTAAAATAAAATTATATGATAAATTATGATAAATGACGTGATGAAAAATGGTAGAAATAGGTGGAATAAGCATTCAAAAGTGATAATAATAATGGCATATTAACGGCCCAACATACCCCCACACTCAATATGTTGCATGTCCTCATACAACAAAAACTAAATATATTGCATGTCTTCATGCAACCCAAAGACAAACCCACGTGTTAACCAAGCAATAAAAAATTTATTCATCCCAGCTCATGAAATGGATAGAACAAATGAATTCTTCCTTAATTAATGAATATTCAATTTTAGCAATTTTAATGAAGGCATAACAATTTTTACATTGACATTCAAGTTATGTGCTTATGAAGTTGTAGCAAAATATGATATAAGTGACAACAACCTTCATTAACCATTTTTCCAAAAACTACAAACTAGATTTTGTTGAAATGTTGCAAGTAATTTGTAATATATGAATGCCTCTATGATCCAAAAATCAGATTGTTTTGATGCATGGATCATGAGATATAAACAAAATGGTTGTAGGTGAGAGTGCATGATTTCCAAAATTGTATGAATCAATTTAATTTGAAATTATCTGGGTTTGTGTATTTTAATGATGCGTCTGTGTTATCTAGAAATCACAAGAATTGAGTTCATAGTTTTAAAAATAGGTGGAAATCAATTTCTGCACTGAAATTGTATGCCTTAAGAAAGAAAGTAGAAAACATCCATCATGCGTAGCAATTCCTCCCCCTCTCTAAAAAATTAGCATGCCCTCATGCGATGCTAGAAAAAAAATTGAGGTGGTTGCTACCATCTGTTGAATTGTATGCCGGGTGTAAAACAACATGGAATAAGGGAGGCGTTGAGAATGAATAAAAATAACAATGGATGACATGGTCATAAGAAAAAAATGAATGAAAGCGACACTCCCCCAAACCGAAAGATGATATGCCACTGAAAAATGGGAAGCGGTAAAGATGTGGAATGAACGATGATAAATAATGCTCAAAATGGATTTTCATTAAATTCTCCTAAATTCGTAACAAATCAGAAAATTATGCTATTTTACCTCAAGTTTTACCTCCAAAAAGAAAAATGTGGAATGACATATATGTACTGGCAATTGTTGAAACTAATGTAGGCAGAGTTGGTGCTGAAAGTGATGCAAAAGGTGGAATCTAGGTAAGCACATCATGTCTGAAGAGTTGTTCACATTCGTGAGTTGCTCGAGCTGCTTCTATTAGTTGCAATAGTGTGGTCATGTTGTGAATAGAATTCTGCCCATACTTGTTGTTCTCCTGTAAACAAATCACTATTTTTCATACAATGTTCTTGAATCCACAGTGTTAGTTTTGAATAGCAACATATAAGATGCATGCAAAAAAATTTCAATCAGGAAAACTTTTGTATACATGCAATACTAATATTTTGTGAAATCAACAAGTTATGGCAGAGTGCATGTTATCTCATGAGGCATACATTCCCTCCTCCAATTGGAAAAGGGATTCTAGGACCATAAAGCATATGAAAGGTGTTGTGGTGATGACAAGGTAAAACAATACAACAGTAAATGAAGCAGAGTACACATATCAATGATAGGACAGCGGGAGTTATGGTTATAATGAGAGCAGAGTGTGTAAAGATAGTTATGAATAAGAGATAGGATGCTTTGGATTGATGATAAGTGATGCAAAAAAGAAAAAGAACAACAATATGCCAAAAAGATGCTTTACTGACGATGTTCTAGCTGAAAAATGATGTGATTGATCAGAAAATAATTTTTCATGCGTAAAGGTTCAAAATAGGGAAAAAGGAAATAAATTCTCTGATAAAAAGAAAAAATAAGAAAAGGGTATTATAGTAATAATTGATGATAAGATATAACTTCAATACCATAAGCAGAGCCTCTGCTGCCAGCAGGTGTCCATAGCCTCGGCAAGGTTGCTTTTTAACCCGTATGAGTCAGGATCCTCAATTTATAAATGGAGAGTTCTAGTGCTATTCTACAGAAGAGATCAATGTGCTGGCATGGTAACCAGATAACCACACTGTCATTCACTAGGATGTAGCAAAAGTGATTAGGCCGGCTCGCGATGAGACCTCCTGTTCCAAGGATAATTTGGTTATCCAATGGATCATAACCCTAGTGTGGTGGCCATAATGGGAATGTCACTTTGTTACAGCCTTATGAACATGGTAGGCTGGCTCGTAATGAGACCCCCTATCCTCCATCTGCGAACAAAATTTTGTTGTTATTACACATTTTTATGATAAAAAGAGGGAGGCTCAGTACTCCTTAAGAGCAGGGATGGTGGAAGAAGTTGAACATGTCAATAGAAAAAAATATACCCATAATCTCATTTATTACAGACAGAGAAGATTATAACCAGGAAGGGTGGAACTAGCATGGTATTAAGATGATCAATCAGTATCATGTACAACAGAAAACAATGCAGTAAAGTAGTATATAAATAATTGTGTCCCTTTTGAAAATAAGCTATCATCAAGGAGTTGTCCTGTTAAATATCATAACGTGAATGATATTAACTCGCTTCAATAGAATCCATAATTCTTGTCCTCATAAAAGTAGTGTACTTCATGCCATGAAAGGGAATCAGTAAAATGTGGTTGAGACAAATTAGGAATAATCCCACAAGAGGAAGAAAGGGTTTCTCTTGAAAATACTCCCAAAGTGTTTCTCTTTTGAAGGAACAGAAAAAACACTCAAAAAAGTGTTGTTCCTTGTAGGGAACAGCAAAGAAAATGCATACCAGAAAACAAAAATACACACAAAAAAGGTGTTGTTCTCTATAGGGAACAACGAAAAATGCATGTGAAAAAGTGTTGTTCTCTAAGACAAGCAACAAAAAATGCGAAAATGATGTTCAACAAAAATGTGAAAGTGTTGTTCCTTTTTTGAAAAGGAACAACAAAGTGCAGAAGTGTTGTTCCATTCGAAAAGGAACAATAAAACGTGAAAGTGCAGAAGTGTTGTTCCATTCGAAAAGGAACAACAGCATGAAAGTGCAGAAGTGTTGTTCCTTTAAAAAGGAACAACAAAAACGTGAAAGTGCAGAAGTGTTGTTCTTTTAAAAAGGAATAGCAAAAACGTGAAAGTGTAGAAGTGTTATTCCTTTAAAAATGAACAACAAAATGTGAAAGTGCAGAAGTGTTGTTCCATTTCGAAAAGGAATAACAAAATGTGAAAGTGCAGAAGTGTTGTTCCATTTTGAAAAGGAACATCAAAACGTGAAAGTGCAGAAGTGTTGTTCTATTTCGAAAAAGAACAACAAAACATAAAAAATGAACAACAAAATGAACCATGGGAAAGGAACAGCAAAATGAACCGTGGGAAAGGAACAACAAAATGAACCGTGGAAAAGGAACAACTGATACAGCACAAGTGCACACAAATGTTGTCCATTCAGAAAAGGAACAACAAAATGCAAGCACGCAAAGAATGAATTAGCTGTTCATTGTATTGATGCTGAAGATGAGCTACAATTTGAAGGAAGAAACACCTGAAAGAAAAAATATAAGAGAAATGAGAAAAGAAACAACATTTTATTTAAAAACAGTATGTAAATAAATAAATTAAGTTACAACAACGACGATGTTATGTAAAAAATATGATCTCTTCGAAAAATGTTTTGGCAGCAAAGAAATGACATGAATCTTCAAATGGAAATCAATTCTTCGTTTTTTCTATTATGAATCCATTGGGTAATGAGTTAGATTAAATTCCCTTGTTTCATTAAAATTTCTTTCAAGAATCACTTGTCCATAAATTGACCTTCTTTTTCTCCTAGGACCTGCAAAAAACGAGTATCTACCTGCAATAAAACATTAAATCATGGAGAAAGAGAGGTGCGCAGGCTCCCTTAATCTAAGAATTATGCAAAAAACTAACAAGTAGTTACTCTATAGAAAAAATCCACGGAGAGAATAACAAAGTAAAATTTATTTGTTACCTGCGGGAGAGCAGTGACTAATCATGCTAACCAGCAGTATTTTAATCACAACTTCTTTGTTTTTTGTCTAAATTGAGTGATTCCAAAGCAAAATGAGAGCTAATTTAAAGGTGTATCTCCAATAGAAACAAGTTTTAAAATTTCAATGATATGATATGTCAATTTTAGTTAGAACAACCTGCATAACAGAGTCATTTTCGATTACCCTACTTAGAACAACAGTGAATGTTCTAAGCATAGATTCTTTGTTTGATGTTGGATTCAAATGATTCAAATTGGAAATGAAATTATATTCATTTATTTATATCCAATATAAACATATTTTGAAGACAAGATGAATTGATAGGCCAAATACTGTAAGGAACAACCAGAAAGACAGAGTTTTAAGAGTGCTGATTTACAATAGACAGTCAATATTTTGGTCATAACTTTCTCATACGATATCAAAAATGAGTGATTCCAATTTAATTGTAAACTATATTCATAGGGGAATTTACCATAGCAACATGTTTTAAAAATTTAGATATTTAGACCTCCAAAAACTGACTGTCCCAACTCTGTTCCTAAGCTTCCCGCTAGACACCCCGTCAATGTTTTGTTTCTAACTTTTTTGTTTCAAATCCAAATTGAGTGATTCAAATTGGGTTGGAAATTAAACATCAAGGGCTACTTAGGATAGGAACATGTTTTAAAAATATTTGCCTTTTGTCCCTCAAAACATGATTGTCCCGACTGTTTTTCCAGAAATTTCATCAAGCCCGCAAGCAAAAAAAATGATATTCAAGCGTTTTTTCAAATTGGTGATAAAAATGAAAATGAGTGTTTGTAGAACTATTATTTATATTATAAATTATCTATATACACAAACTAATTGAAACATTTATCATCGATGTTGATTTCGATAGCGTGTTGCAACAAAAAAAACAACTAATTTTACAAAAATAAAAATGTGTTTATTTATGTCCTTATTTTTTTTTTTTCACTAAGCTATTTTGATTTGAAAAATGAATATGACTATGTATATGAGTACTTTCAGTGGAGCCATCTTCGAAATAGGGCTTCATGTATGCACATACCCAAATTTGAAAGATGCATATTAATGGATATTAGGGTATGAGAAGCCAACTTCCTTTGAAAAGATGGTGTCAAAAATTGTTGAAGTATGGAGTGATGTTGCAAAAAAATGATGGAGTGAAACCAATCTTCAATGTATTCGTTACTTTCTTGATTTCCCATAACCATCGTACCATGAAGTTGTTGAGCTTTTAAAATGACTTGTTGATGCATACTAAAAGAAACCTCATTTTTTCCCATAACTTCTACAATTTTTGAATTTGAAACATTCTGAATCTCATTGTAAGTTTTCTCTAATGGCGCATGTGAGATAGAATGGGTGGGAAGGATGGGTAAATTTTGCAGTTCAACATTGTAAGCATGTTTTACTGGTTTATTGTGGTGAGAGTGTGGAATTAGTTGAGCAGGAAATTCAAAAGTAGAAATGTGAGCCATTTCTTACCATAACAGAAGATGTTCTTCATGTATTTCTTCGAAGCTCCTTCTTCAAATGTTCCTGTCAATTAGTTAGTGAAATGGGTGGTGCTTACATCACCACTTGAGTGAAATCATGTGATTCATTTTTCAAAATTTATATTTTTTTTTCCTAGTCATTCACACAAAAGTTCAAATATCTATTTCTACTCTAGGTTCTTTAACAGTTGTATTGGAAAGTGGGCGGGGGAGCAGGGCTTCTACATGCTCCGTACGCAGGTTCTTACCTTCCGTTTTTAATACCCATTTCTTTCCTAACAGGCACTCATCAGATGCACACTACTCTTTAGAGATGGCTACACTCTCCTCGGCAACAACGCCAAAATGTTGAGCGATAAAAAGGTGTCTTTTTAACTCTTAATTATCTTCACATTAATTGTCAACCCAGGGACAACTTTTTCTTTCAAGAGTGTACTCAGTTTGAGGTAGCTATTTACTCAAGAGTAATGTTTTGCAGTATATTGCTTAAAATCCAAAAATAAATGAATGCTTGAAATAAAATCTAATTAGAACAACAAGAAACTCAAATGCTCTATAATTAAATCATTCACTCAAACAACCATCAATCGAGGATACTGTAGCAATAACTCATTCCTCTAGAGATTGATGCAATTGAAATCAACTCGAACAAGACAATCCATCTGAGAACGAGGAAGCAGTAACCAATGTTCTCTACAGTTGACAACCCTGCTTAAAACAATCAAAAGGAAATAGAAATTGAACTAAAGCTGTTACTGAAAGTAAATTAGGAAAACTCTTTAAAAGTAAACTCTTTGCAATTAATCAGAAATGAACAACAAAGTAAATGGATAACAAACTGTAATTAAAGGAATCGAATAACCAACAGTCTATAATGAATATTAAAGTCTGAAATGAACAGCGAAGCCTTACAATTGAAATGAACAACATAACAATATAAGTAGAAAAGGATAATAATATCTGTTATGATGGAAAAGACAGCCACGCGATTCAATCTCAACTTGTGCAATAAAACAATTTCATAAAATATTATAACAGCTCGCTGCAAAAACATGAAACTGTAAGGCAATACGATTCAAAGAAATAGGAATTAAATCAAACCATCACACAACAGCAATTGGAAAGATATAATACATAGCAGCAGCGTAATCCACCAGTGGCTGGGCCCTTAGCCGCCAGCGGATGCTGCTGGGCTACTTCAAATGAGAAGAATGAACAACAATCCTTTTATTTATTCATCATCAAACTGTGAAATTATTACAATAGCTGAAGCTTTGAGAATTACAATGGTAGTGCAACAATCTCCTTTTCCTCCTATTCTATCCTATCCCATCATCATTCTTGAATTTCCAATTCTGAATCCTCAATTCTCCATCATTTTTCCATTATTTTTCCATCCCCATCTCTGATCTATGTTTTCATTTAAATAGAGAGAGATCAGAGAGAAGTTACAACAAAGATAATTAAAACATGATTTCTATTACAAAATTGGATTGTTTCCAACCAATTGATCAACAAGAAAATATATTTCCATCCATCTTTCAACAAGAGCAAGGCGAATTTGGCTTTGCAGCTGAGATTTGGAAAACGGCCACACAACAAATATGAGAAAATCGTGCTCAAAGAACCCTGTGTTTCTCTCAATACAAGTCAAATTTGGGAAAACCGTTCTTCAATAAAGTTAATTTGGTCCGTTCTGGACAAAACCCATGTTCCAGATTTTCCATATTCTTCTTCATTTGCTCAGAATCTCAACCGCAAAACTGTCACTTCTTATTCCAACGAATTTCTGAGTTGTCACTTTTAATGATCAAATCTTCAACCTGGAAACTATCTTGGAGGCTAAAAATCGTGAATAATGTTACAACCAATTTATTAAAACTATAATTGATAAAATCATGCATAATCATCAATTTATTAGAAATAAAAGAGAATAAATAATATTTTTACATAAGAGCATAAATCATTGTAAAATAGAATTATATGATAAATTATGATAAATGAGGTGATGAAGAATGGTAAAAATGGGTGGAATAAGAGTTCAAAAGTGATAATAATAATGGCATATTAACGGCCCAATAGTACCACGACATACGCTTCTATCTAGGGCAGGGATTGTGTCCTGAACACATGGATGCATCACAAAGGAGAGCACTCAGATTGAAATCCAATATGTATCATTTTGCCAGCAGTGCCTTATACAGAAAAAATCATGATGGAATCTGGCTGAGGTATTTGGAGAAGGATGATGCCAACCAGGTATTGAAAGAAATGCACGACGACCCAGCAGGTGGTCGTTATGGCGGAGAGACCACTGCTCACAAAATATTAAGAGCCGGGTATTATTGGCCCACAGTGTTCAAAGAATCACATGCCTATGCTCGCAAGTGCAAGGTGTGCCAAATTGCCACAGGACAAGAAAGAAAGGCTGTTATTCCCCTCAGGCCTATTATGATTTATCGACCGTTCCAGCAATGGGGCCTAGACGTCATAGGTGAGATCACCCCAAACTCTTCACAATAGCATAAGTATATACTCATAGTGACTGATTACTTCACCAGATGGACCGAAGCCATCCCACTTCGGAAGGTGAACAAAGATGAGGTAATATCATTCATTGAGAAATTCATTATCAACAGGTATGACATCCTCGACGCTCTCATTTTTGATAATGCTTGTTAGTTTTCATCTCAGAACTGACTAAGTTTGCTATTGATAAATCAATCCACATAAAGTATGCAGAAACTATTACCCCCAGGAAAACAGAGTTGCAGAGTCTTCAAATAAAAACCTTATTCACATAATCCACAAGTTAGTCGCTGACAACCAAAGGAATTGGCACTATGCCCTAACAAATTCCCTTTGGGCTGATAGGGTCACCCCTAAAGTGGCCTTAGGAAACTCCCCATACTTCCTCGTCTATGGACAGGAAGCCATCTTGCCTCCAAACATTGCCATCCCCTCCTTACAGCCCCCCCAAGCTTCAAAAGGAACCCCTTCAGCCTTTCTTCAAGAAAGGATCAACAACTAATGAGGCTGGAGGAATTAAGAGACAGAGCCAAAATTAAATTCAAAAATCACCAAATGATTGTAAAAAAATGGTTTGATCATCATCTGGCAAGAGATAAAGATTTCCAAGTAGGGGAGCTAGTCCTGAAATGGGACAAGCTGAGTGAGCCAAAGGGTAAACACACAAAATTCCAACACCTATGGCTAGGCCCATTCCAAGTTGTTGAAAAAATTTGTCATGGGACTTACAGGTTGAAAATATTACAGGGAGAAACTGAAAAGTTCCATGTTAATGGCCGGCATCTGAAGAGATACTTCTAGTAGCCACCGCATGGTGGTTACCTCCTAAGTAGGTTAGAGTTCATTTCATTTTGTTGTTAGCTTAGTTGTATTTCTGTCTTTTCCTTTTTTTTTGCAAAGTCTATTTTCCTACTGTTTTGAATCACAGTCCTTTCAGCCAACTGATTTTGGTCCTCCAATCTCGTTCTATCTTTCAGATTTTCCCTCATTCACCATTTTCAGCCTTTCTCTTCCTCATTAACCTACTGATGATTCTGTTGTTCCTAAATCCATCATTACCCTACAAATCAAACGAACTTTCTATCAGCCCATGAGAATTTGAAAATCAGCTGTAGAATTCAAACCAAGCCACTCATTGGCATCTGTTGAGAATTGGGTAAGATTTGTTTATAACTTGGATATCTAAAGCATGTAGGGGCATCTTTATAAAACAAGAATGTGTAGCTATAGTTGGACTGGCATGGAGGTACACTGCATTTTGAATAAATCCCACTCATACCTAGCATATACTTGCCTATAAGGTTTATAGTCATTCTCCATTGGTCCCATCCACCACACTAAATTGTCCAATACCTGTTACACATAAGTAAAATTCCTTTCATGGGCTAAGCTCACTGTCATATACCCTGTGGCAAATCCAATTGTGCTCTAGTCCTTGTGCCTAAAACTGGAAGAACTCATCTAAAAGGAAATGAAATGTCAAGTCCTTGTGCCAATCTAGATGGACATGTTGTTTGGGAAGCCGGTTAGAGTAAGGACTGTTGCTGGGCTCATAGTACTGGTTGACACAATAATCCCAAAAAGTGCACTGAAACTCTCATATAAAGTGCAAGATAAACATGTCTACATCATGTTTGATGAGAAATAAAGAATCGAGGTACACACCTAAACAGGTATGGACATACCAGTGACAACCCCAAAATGATTTTTGAAAGTGGGAAACAGGTAAAGGAAGGTCAATAAACCCCATAACACTGCCGTTGGAGAATGCCTGTCAAAATCCTGTCAGTAAGTAGAAGCTATTTGTCTCTATCCCTCCTAAAGCAATTAATGTTTAAGTGGAACCCATGCTTGTCCATCTATATAGTTTTCATTTCAAGTTTATCTTAACACCCTGATGTTTTATTGATCTGAGGATTATTTGGAAATAGAGATAATTGGTTCGCCCAACGGTTCGCCATTTGTTGTGGCCACAACTACCACCCTATTAAAACATGCTCTGATAGCAAATTTTCAATGGGCCCCCTAGAAGTTTGATATTTCATCTTTTGAAATGATCTGTTGTATCACATGGATGTTAACTCTTTGCCGAGTCAAATTTTCAATGCTTGATGGCTAAGCCATCGAATAACTCTCTGCTGCATGGTTCATGCATGACCCAACCTAGCCCTGCATTCATTCCCTTCATCGGGGCCTTTTTAATCTTCACAAACATGCATGTTACATTTATGCCCGCACAAACAATCACCCCCACCCTTATTATAATCGTTTGTGTGCTTAACCCGCGAAATTTTCCATCACGCCCTTATTTCCATCATGACTCTATATAACGAGAATACACATAACACTCCTTTTCGCTTAGCGCATGCAACATAAGCGTGCAGTGCGTACCATGAGGCATCAGACCCAACGACGTTATAAATTAGAATTCATATATTTCGGGTCCGAAAGCCCCCATCGCATATCGCAATAGGCAGGGCCTCGGGCTGATATATATATATATATATATATATATATATATATATATATATATATATATATATATGGCACATCGTTATACCCCAGAACCGTTGACGATTATAGAAGCTGGCATATAATATCTCAAGTCTGGCCTATATGGCCGGACGCGAGTTTTCCCATATACCCTTGTGTTTCGGAAAAACATGGAAATCGGGCTTTTTCAAAGGGAAGGTTTACAAGGCGGACGCGCTAAGATTATCAACCACAATATATATATATATATATATATATATATATATATATATATATATATATATATATATATATATATATATATATATATATATATATGTCGGGTTCGAGGCCATATCGCATATCGTAATCAGTGGAGTCCCAGGCTTGCGCATATTGTGATATGCGATATGCTGGACGCGACGATATTTATAGGCCTTGATATATAAAATTTGAGGTCCGGCCAGAGTAATCGGGGCGGGATTTTCTTTTTTTTCCCATGTTTTCCAAATTTTCTGAAATAACAAAGGGATCGGGTTTTCAGTGTAAAAGGTGGGCCTGTGGAGTCCCGATAGTGTAATTGCACATTGGGGAAGTGGAAGGCATGGGTACTGCGACCCGCAGAGGGGCCGATACTCGACTGCGATTAAAAGAAACCCTCGAAAATTGTGTCGAGCCTATGGATTGAGTGAGAAATTATGTGTTACCTATGTTTTATGCGTAAATCCTTTCACACTTGTTCCCGTAGTTTATAAAAGTTAATGAAGGTTACGTTATGTTGTGTTGAACATTTCTGTTATATTATTCACAATCATGAAGCTAATGATAGCTATCTCTGCAAGCGAGAAGTAAAGGACGCAGGAGTGGATTCGAAGAGTCATGTATGCAGAAGCGTTATGTTTGAAGGTCTAGCCTTAAGCGTTTCAGGTCAGAATCCCACGCGTTGCCTATACAGCTTGAAAGCAAAGTTGTCCCGGTTTTCCATCATGGAAAGGCAACACACAGTCACCCCTTTTATCAAAATCCGTTCACTTCCCTAGGAAATGAAGCGCTCCAGCTGATATGATTTCTATGTGTCAACAATGTCGCTAACAATCCTATCTCTGCATACTCGGCTTGTATATTGAAAATAGTGGGGGGAGATGAGGAGGTAGGGAAGAACGAGAGTCACAATATTTTGCATAAGTATTACCCCCGAAGATGAAAACGGGCTTTTTGTTTTGGAAAGAATAGTTTGGACTTATTATGAATAAAGAGGACTGTTTGGTTCAAGAGGAGGCCTTTAATTTCTGATTTATTTTCCTGTTTCTTTGAGGTGTTTTAAAGCAGGGTGTTGCTGCTAGCATGAATATAAATGTGTTTTGTGTTTATGCATATTGATGGCATACTATTCATGATTAGTCCTGTTTAATTGAATATGATTTAATTACATGGTTAACTTATGAGCGATCTCTGATTCAAAACCGTATTAAACACCAGTTGCTAGTTTATTTGTACCAAAAGGAATGTGTATTCCTGTATGAGTAATCTGAGTGCAATCAAGCTCTAATACAACCTTGTTCATCTAGGAACTTAGTAATTGATTCCTTTGGACTTGGAGTATATTTATGGTGTTTAATCTCTTTTATTTTGCTCCTGCAAGACAGATTAAGATAGCTAGGACTAGATTAGAGTAGTTAGAAGTAGTGTACATAGGATTTACTACTTAGAGGTTAGCTGTTTTATTTTTGTTGATTTAATTGAAGTCTTCCACCCAGAAGCAATCTATCAACACATTTAATAGTTTACGGGGTCCCTTAAAACTCGTTGGAACTAGCCATTTCGAACGAAAGTAGGCCTAATTGGGGCTTGTGATCGGGTTAGTTCCCCTTGTTGGTATAACGAACATTCGCCATGTCAACAGAGTCATATTGACATTAATATATAAATTTTCTAATTACTTTCAGGTTTGGCCTTTTAATGCTTTGATTTATTATTATTTTTTCATTCATTTATTTGAGTACGACTATTGTTTCTTTTATTTTCTACATCTTGAGTTACTTTGCTCTAATATATTTGAAAACAAAAATTTCTATAAAGTAAAAGTGATTTCTAGATATATATATCAAGGTCTCAATCTGGTTATAAATTACTAAGGCTATAAGCCTGTCACATTCCTCACTATCTCATCTAGCTTTATAAGATTTGAAAGTGTTACACAAAAGTATTGGAAGTTCTCATTGTCAACATTATTTTTGGCAACCATATTGGGGAGTAATTTTTACTATTTGGTTCTTTTCATTTTGAAATATTTTAGACTTTTATGAGTTATTCAAATTCTCAAGAATCAGATATAACTTTTCACTTTCATGATCAATGAAGTATTACTTTTGGTTTGTTTGATCATAATCTTGAAACTACTATTTCTCGTGAACAACTAAAGAGATTTCGAGAAATTATAGCATGTGAAATTCAAGTCCAGGAATGAAGAGAAGCCTTAGAGAGACAAGTGATCTAATCTACTAAACGACTATGTTCTTTGAATTTTGAGATCAACCAGAAATGAAGGAAGTTCAATCCGAACTTGAAATTAAAATACAAGATCAATATGAAAACTAAAATAATTGCATATTCACTTACAATTGATGCATATTCATCCTTGAATTATAATCTACTAAAATTAGAAATGTTGTATCTACAAGTTACAATTATATGTCTTAACTTATTTTTTAAGATTTGTATAACATTACTTCATTTTGATTGGTTCAACGTATAATTCAATGGTTATAATTTATGAAAGATAACTTAAAGTTACACAACATACAAATATAAAAAATAAATCTTATATAAATGAAAAAAACTTAATAAATACAAATAAAAATATATTATATGACTGGACTTTGTCTCTTCTAGAATAAGCGGTTGAAAATCAATTACAGATCTTAAAGAATCAAACCATTCAACAACTAGATAAAATAATATATTTGATTAATATGAAAGTAGCTATTACAACTCATGAATGAATAACTATCCCATGATGTATTAGATTATCTCCTCTAAGCATCCCCTTACAAGACACTAAGTTTCCTTCTTTTGTAAAGAGACTAATACAACAAACTCCATAATTACTTAGAGTAAAATAGGATTTGACAGTAGAAGTAGGATCTAGTTCCATTTTATTTGGAAACAATATCTTAATATAACCACATTGCATAACCAAAATATATGTACAAATGGGTTTACACTCTCAAATCTAATATTATTTCATATATTATCAATATTAATTGGAATATGATTCCAAATGTTGTAATTGTTTTTTCTCATATATGTATGATTTATGAGACAATTGCAGGAAATTTATTTGACTGATAAGTGTCACCATATGGGATATCACTACAAGAGTAACCACTAGAAACATAAATCATCTTTAAATTGCTAGTTATGGATTTTATTGTGCTCTACAAGAGGTTTCCTTGATAACTACAAGATTCTTGTCAACATAAAGCATATATCACTAGACAAATTGTAACATCCTCGGGTTAAAAGCTCATATAATAAGGTTAATAAAGGAAAAACAATACCAAGGTCATGGGACACGTATCACAAGTTGAATGTTAGGAAAAGTATCCTAGTGGGCATCATTTGTTGTTTATTATGGCTAAGGAAATTGGCAAAGACTTTGAAAAGGAAAAAATGCATTATTGGCATTTTATTTATGAAAATGAAGGTGAAAGGTCACAGGTTGCATGTGAGGAGGAAATTGAAGGAAAATAGAGTAAAAATGAAGAAATTAGAGGCATTAATAATAAAAAGATGGCAGAGCATAAGTTCAGGGCCTTTTGTTAGGTTAGTTTTGGATTTGGTTTCAAAGAGGAGAAGAGCACTAAGAGGAGAAAGCAAGCAAGCAAAAAGACAAGGAAAACAAAGGAAAGCAATGATCAAGAAAGGAAGAGTTGGATCAAGTGGCTTTAGCGAGAATACCTGCAGGTAACGGGTTGCATAGATGATTTCCTAGTTGGTTTTCACATGCATGGTACATTCATGTGTGTATTTGGTTCATTTATTGTCATTATCATGGGTTTTGTTGGGTTTGACAGTGGTTTCAACCTTACCTTGCTATTTCCGGATACCCATGGTGTGATGGGATTCATTATTGGTTAAGCTTTGGATTGCTGAAAGGTTTTGGATCCAGGTGAGGTGGTCTCAGGAAAATCCCAAGGGTTGGGGGTAGAGATGGTTTTCTCTGGGAAGCCCTCAACAGGTGGGTAGAGATAGGAAAATTCCTCAAGGGATGCCAAAGGAATTATGAGGCATCCAATCTTGGTTTGGTTTTATGATATTAGGTCCAGTTTAGGTGAGATCATCATAGGGTGAGGGTCAAGGTGGTTCAACATATGGATTCCTTGATTGTGTATGGATTAGTTTATCCCATGAGATCCCACATTCATGCTTGGAATATGGCATAGGGATGATTAGATGAAAGAAATATTTGGTCCAACCCAATATATGGTCGAGTGGTATGTGCAAGTCCCCGACTTGGTTGGATTTAGCATATGTTAATAGGAGCTAAGTTCCTCTTGTATTTCACGATTAATTATATTTTTTATAATGTGGCTTTAATGGTTGTTCTATCATTGTTATTATTCTGGTTATATGCTGGTTATAAGCATGGTTCTATGACAGATTCAAGTTATGGATCTTATCATGTTTGATTGATAAATGAATGGCTATTGAATGCATGACCTCATAGATGTTATTGCAACTATTGTGAGAGGGAATTAGACCTTCTTGATGATTCTCACATAAGTTTCAGATTTCTTGTTCAGATATGCATTCATGACCTGTAGATTTCATGTTCGTTATGTGTTTGATAGAATGATTGTCATGGTTAGACTGGGTTAGGTCAAGTCCTTATCTAAGTTTTGTGTTAAAATATTTATCCTTGTGTCATTTATAACTTATGGAAGTTCTATAAGTTCTAGGTAGAGGTTTGGATCCTAACCCTTAAAAAGTGGCTCATATCTCGGGGTTGCATGCATGGAACTGAGTAATTTAGTCTACAGTTGCTGGGAGATAGGGTCATCCATGCGACTGGAGGGTTACAATGGTTGGATTACCTTGTTATGAAAGTTTTTGGGGCTCCAGGTCACTGAAAAGAAAGTTATCTCAAGATTTGGGCACCTGGAGTAGTTGTTTAGCTCCTAGGGGTCCTGTAGCACCTAAGGGAAGTCAGTAAAGTTTCAAGTTGTTAGTTCCACTTCCTTAATTGTACTTAGGATGTTGAGTCATGTTATAGTAGCCATCCACTCATGTTTACCGTAGCAAGATGATAAAAGTGGGTAAATGTGGGAGGTGGCATTACAGAGTGGTATCCGAGTGAGTTGCGCTCTCTTTGGGTGTTATCTGATACCCAAGACTGGTATCAAAGCATGGTTCAAACATTTAGACCAGATGGAATAAATGTTATCGGGAAATCTAGTGTCCACTCAGAGCTGCTAGTCCCACTAAGACTGGTAGCTATCTTAGAAACAAACAAACTAAAACTACTTTCGCTTTCCTTTATGAGAAGTAGATGAGAGGGGAACAAAGGACACCAACCTCAGTCTTGTGCTTGATTCCTTGCTTGGTTCCTCTCCCTTCTGACAGATTCTTGCCTCTTTTCCTTCGTCTACCCAGCTTCAAAGAGCACTTGTGGGATCAAAGCGGCACAATACTATCAAAGAACAAAGATCTACACTCATAAACAATATAGGACCAGATATATATTGACCACACAAATGCATATATCATCAAACATACAAGAATGTGGAGGAAAACTTGAATAGATTTATTAATATCAAGAATAGAAAAGAGGATTACAACCAATTGTTCTGACCCAACGTCATCCTCCTAGCATGAAATCCCTTCTTCACCTCATGAAAAGCTTAGATCAGCCAACACTATGATATTCCACCAAGAAACCAACAACACTTCCTTACAAGATACAAAATTCCAGCCTCCAGATCTCTGGGATGAGGGATCCATATATAGATTATTACAGGGGGTGAGTCAGCTTCTGGAATTTTGATTAGTGTCCTCTCTGATAGTTCTTGATTCCACTTGGAGATTGATGATCTCTTACTCATCCCTGGGCGAATTCAGAAAGGCAAGTGTCACAGGAGAAGTTTCTGGAAGATTCCATGACGATCCACCTTGAAAACTGTCTCTGCCATTTGTCTACTCTCACCCACCGCACCCTACAGAAGGGCTTTCCAGTATGCATCGCACCCTTTACACTGGGCAGGTGAGATGCATTGCACCCTCTGCACTGGGCAGCCTGTATGGTCCAGCTTTGACTAGTTCTGAGCAGTTTTTTGTGGAGAACTTCTGGGAGATGATGTAATCAGCTGACCTTGTTCCTTTAGGGTGTGAAGCAACACTTTTAGGGACTTAGGAGCCCTTGGTTTATGGACATGTATGATTGGGGTTGCAGTGCCCAAAAATGTCTATAACAGTTGCCCCTTAAAGCATGAGGTCGTTAATCTTTTGATGTCGGGTGAAATGCTTTATCATGAGGATCCGAAGTTTTTTCGAGCTGGAAGGCAACCTGTAATAAGATACAATACAATACATTATCTTCATAATTTTTCATGATCTAGCTGAGGTGGGCATTCCCATGCTCAACTTTATAAATTCATTTTCATGTACATAAGACAGACAACCGTCTGTGTGGTAGACTGATGATTCTGATAGAGTCATCATCCTTTGATTCAGATGATCATCTGTGCAACAACAATGTACATTTGATGTCTTTATTTTCCTGAATATATCGCAGCCCGGATGGATGAAACTAGATCCGGGGTCTTCAAACTCGTCCAATCTTCACTTGGAGTACAAGTCGATCCATGTGAAAGATGTTCTAGAGTCGAACATGGAAAGACATCGCCTGATTACCAGCCAATGATGTAAGCTGTTAACAGGCGCAAGAGGAATCACCAATAATGATGATGACCCTCAAGGTACTATAGTACAATTTGCGTGGTGTGAAAAAGGGACTTGGTGTCGAACACCACGCAAAATATTTCAGTCGAAGGCCATTGATGTAAACCTGTCGCCAGAAGTGAGAAACTTGCCATTGAGGCATGCAAGCTTCAAAGTATCGAAAGGGTTGTTCCTAAGTCGACTTCTTGGATAATGAGCTGATGTCGATAAGAAGTGACTCGTCATAGGAGGGCCTTAATGAATCCCACATCTACGACATGGAATGGAGTAAATGATTTTTGGAGGTGAAAATGATCTGATGATACAGGGCTCAGGGTGGTGGTCATGAAAGAATGGAGCGTGAATGTATTGCAGCGGATGAGACACAGGTGAATTCTCTGAGCAACTTCTCTTGAACATACCAGCGACACTGACATGGATTGGTAGCGTTAACCCCAAATATGGATGGTGCGATGGACCAATGGTGATATGACCGGTGAACGGAATAACCCAACCCAACTCGGACGTGGAGTGAAAGTGTCATGTTCAAGAGCGACTTGCTACCAATAAAGTTTCTTCAAGTTTTCTTCCCAATTTTTCCCCAGTCATTGCTGACCAGTACCTCTTTATTTTTATCAAGCTTGAGGAGGATAACATATGGTTGTTCTATAATTTTCCCTTTGGGCAAACCCGTCGCTATGTTTTAACGAGCCTAGCGATAGTAAAATTGGTTCTTGTCTGTATGGACAAGTTTGTCGCTATTCAGTTTTAACGAGTTTAACGACAAAGATAACTCGGTCCTTTTCAATTTAGAGAGTCTGAAAGGGACGTAAAGAAAACTCCAATAATCCTTTTTCGTCATATAATCCCTTAAGTCCGAAAAAGTATAAAATAATACAAAAGGGATGAATTTTCGGTAATTTTAACGAGTCGAACAAAACAAGCGCTCGATCTTTTTGTGTAATAATCCCTCAGGTCCAAAAAGATTAAAATCTAGAGGAGGGATAACACTTCCGCTTGCTTTAACGAGCTGGAGAGGCCAATCGCTCGGCAATCTTTTCATATTTTATGAGTCAGGTGAAAAGAGCTTAAAGGAGACTCGTTTTTTGAGGAAGGAGTGATAATTTCGGGTAGCAGCTGATTCCAGGTAAGGTTTGGAATTTTCCAATCACGGCAGTATCACAAGGATGGCTAGCAAGATCACTCTTCGCAGTTGTTCCTCAAAAGGGGTAAACAATCAAATGGAGGTGAATGATAAGCTAAAACAGAGTGGAGGTGATGATGAGAACACGACCAGGGGACAAAAGCTGATGATAATGCATTCACAATGGTTATTTACCGGAAATTGGTTCATTTTTTAATGAGCTTAAACTCTGGGGGAAACATTTGCTCATTGCTTAGGTTTACTTTTAACGAGCTTGAACTCCACATAAAAACTGCTCGTGGCGAGGTTTATTTTTTAAGGAGCTTGAACCTTGCGGTAACATTGCTCGTGATAAATTTGCATGCCCCCAGCATAATAATGCAAATTGAGGTGCATGCCCCCCAAGCTTCATTGCATTCAACACGGTGGTTGGAATGAAGGTTTACCTTCGAGATCTTTGCAAGACTTGATTTGGATTTTACGAGATCGTAATCAAAGACTCGATTTGGAAAGGGAGTTGTTTCATTTTTTAATGAGGTTGACACAGGAAAAGAACTATCCTCAAAATCCACCATATTTACAATATTTGATAGAAAATCAAAAACTGAAGGATGATTAAGGTTGCCAGAATAATCTTCATGGTAATCCAGAAGATGGGAACAATGGTGGTAATCTTCCCATGGTGCCTCTTCTATCATCATTGATTGAATGATTCCTTCGTCTGTAGAACGTACATGCGACCAAGGATCTGAAGAGGTTCCAAATTCCTTAGACCTATCTATCCAAACACTCGATGAGTGTTGATTTGGGTCTGCCCCCTAGGCCAAGAAAATTGATTGCTACAATATTTCTAAAATGGCGATGATCCATGCTGTCAAAATGTTCAGGAATCTTCTGAATCTAGAAGACATCATATTGCAGGTTCCCACCGTGGCCACTTCTGCCAGATTGTTTGGAGGCGGTAGGGCAAAAGTCCCCATTAATGTAGGGTCTTTTAGTAGGCCTACTCCGACATTTTGAAGCGATTGAGAGCTTCCATGGATCATTGGAATGCTTCCCATAACTTGTGAACTATTGGGGAGGAAGTTTTGTTGGTCGACGATCGTAATCCCTCCTTGGAAGGGAAATGCAATCTTTCTGAAGTATGTCGACACAACTATAGCCATAGCATAAATCCAAGGCCTTCCCAGTAGGATGTTGTAATCAAGGTTTCCATCGATAACCTCAACATCAATTTCTACTGTTTTTCCCCCCAGTTCAACTTGCAAGTTACTTAAAATCCCGTATGGAGTGTATGATCGTCCATCAAATGCTTTTAACATCGTTGACGATTGCGACAAGGGTGGTGAGCCTAAATTTTTCCAGCAACTCATCGACATAATACATGTAGATGCCCCCTCATCAATAATTGTTCGATGAACAGTTTTGTTGAGGGATTTCACTTGAATAAGGAAAGCTAGTTGAGCTGGTAACTGAGGGTCATATCCTTTGTGATTAAAGGCCACAAGATTGGAAATCGCTGGGTCAATCCCACCTATCGCTGATAATAAAGCCTGCTTCTGGGAGGGGTAATTTTGCAGTACCTCAAGTGTTGACATAGCAGACGACGATTGGGCCAAGTCCTCTACTATATTATAATGTTGTGCTGCTCTTGCACGAGGATTAAATGTCGATTTGTGTACTACTTCCTTTGGCGGTTTTATCGTTAGTTCATGAATGATGGGTGGCACAACTTCGGTCGAAGTTGTTGTCGAACTACTAGGTTGATTAGTAGCCTTGTTGTTCGATAGCTATGGATTCCCGTAATCTTTATTCTTGTCGATATCAAAGCATCATTTTGTTGTTTTGAAATGGACAACATAAGCACTTGGGATCGGGAAGCATTATCACTAGCAACCAGATTTGTTCCTGGATTTGGAAACGGATTAGTCAATACCGGCAAGGTTTTTGAATTCTTAAAGAATTTTCTAAGCTCGACTTTATGTGGACAATCTTTCATCCAATGATCCTCATCACATATGAAGCATGGATGACTTGGTTTCCTATCTCTAGAAGGGTTTGCAGAAGATTTTTCAGGAGACAAATCCTCCTGTTTTTTCTTCTTCCATTTCTTTTTCTTCTTGCCCCCTGGTTTCTTTGATTCTTTACCTTTGTCAGTCGACATGGCATTTACCTCTGAGGCAAGAAGTTCCTCATTTGCATTTTGACCTGAAACCATATGGGCCTTCTTCGACTTAGCCTTTACAGTTTTCGTGCTGGTCGTTCCTATCACGTCGTCCCCGGCATGAGAGTCTTTGTTTAATTTAGGAGAGGGAGGAATGGAAAATTCCGGTCAAGGAGCATCAAGGATTTTATTGTAGAGCATGCCAGATTGAGTATAGATCAAATATAAATATTGCGCATGAGCAATGACTTGCTCTTCAGTGACGACTCCTCCCTTTGCCACATCTTCTGTAATAGAAGGTAACAATGACTTAATAAACCATTCAGCCAACAGCTGATCAGGAACATATGTTTTTACCATTCTATGACAACATCGCCACTCATGAATATGATCGGATATGTGAGTGGCCATCGTTTGCTTGAAATTGGTAAGAAGCTCTGTTCCCATTTCGTACCTTATGGGTAACTG
The DNA here is from genome assembly GCA_031772625.1 of Pinus tabuliformis. Taxonomy (NCBI): domain Eukaryota; kingdom Viridiplantae; phylum Streptophyta; class Pinopsida; order Pinales; family Pinaceae; genus Pinus; species Pinus tabuliformis. The sequence continues at coordinate 766,479,523 of CM062805.1, forward strand.
AAAATGGGTTAAAACGGTTGTGGGTAGGGTACTGAAGTTATCAAACGAAGCTCTAGGTAATTCGATATACCATTTTGTTTCTGGACCAGTTAACGTTCGCTGAAAAAGGTGAAGCCTAATCAAATCATCATTTAGAGTATTAGATGAACACCACAGATGAAAGGTCATCACATGATTCGACAGGTCTTCACCCGGATTTACATTAAATTTAGGAATATCTGACGAAAGTTTGTGAGGAATCGTTGGCCACCAAGGGGCGTAAGCAATTGGATCGTTTGTCAGCCGATTTAGATCTGGTAACTCTAAAGTTGCCACGAAGGGCAACTGTTGATTCAGGTTCGGCGAAGCATACCCAGGATAAGATGGGATTGCTTGAGCGTGGGTATTTGCATACTAGCATAGTGCATTTGATGCTGATAACTTTGGTAAGGTTGATGGGCATAACCATTATGAAATGGTTGATGTTGATCGTTTTGAATATACGGCTGCCGATTACTTGCAAAGACTTGGTGCTCAGATCCTTAGTAAACTTGTTGGAATTGTGGTTGTTGATATTGCACCAGCCATGGTTGTGAGACCATGTGCTATTGTCCAATACTGGCTGTTTGACCAAGATGAGGGGTAATGGTACCCGTTTGGGCCTAGGTCACTCCAGTTAAGGAGCCACTTATCGATGATTGTGGTGGCGTCGTAGAGACAGGGAGCTGTTGGATTACGACCTGAGAAACTTGGGGTTGACATACAACCGGTAGCGCTTGTACTTGCGATGCCGTCACGGTAGCAGGTATAGTGGGAATATTCGACACAGGATGGACTGGTTGCATTGAATATAAAACCCTTGGTTGCTGAGGTAGTATTGGTACCCAACCGCTGGATGTCATTCCAGTTTGACCTGAACTTTGTTGTAAACTCCCATATGGTTGTTCTCCGGGAGGGAACAATGAAAAGGCATACTGTCCTCCATATGGTGGCAATCCAGTACTTAAAGAGTAGATTGGCCTTTGAAGACAAATTGGATCAATTTGTTGAGTTTCAACATAAGAAATACCAGATGAGAATCCGAATGAAGAAATAGGAACTAACCATTTCGTTGAAACAGTCCCTGATTGGACTTCGGCTTGTTGTTGATAACTTGTCGGGACAGATGGTATACTGGCGAACATCTTTGGAGTAGCAACAGGAGGCTTTGCCGCTGCTATGTCGGATGACACAGTCTTGGATGTCGATGGTTGTTCAGACATATATAGTCTATCCAAAAGATTTTCTAGCGCTTTCGATTGACTTTCTTCTACGATCGTGGATTACTCGATCAACTCAAAATAAAGGGGAAAATGATTCCGAATTAAATGAATTTTAGATGCTTTGACACAACTTGCTATTTCAATTTTTAAGAGTCGAGAAAAAACAAAAGATGACTCTAGTTGCCTTCGATTTTTAATGAGCCCGAAGTGACAAGTGCTCAGATGGACCTTTTCATTTAAGGAGTCTGAAAAGGAATGAAAGAGACTACTTTGGAAATCTAGACAGAGGGATTACCAAACCAATCACAAAACTGCAGAATACTTTTTACGGTATGGCAGTCAATCTTCCCGAATGCTGTGTTCAGTGCATTACAATCGATAGGGCGACAAACACGACTTCCTATGGATAAAGGATATAGCCTATTGTGGTCTCCCAATATATACTCGACGGTACGTGGGAGCACAATTCCGTACTGGCACTTGTTGTCTCAAAGAGCAGGAATCACCCAACCAATAGTGAAAGGGACAGTTACCAGGCTTTATGACGCCAGAATACGTCTCTAGCTTAGACTTCTAGATGTTGTGCGTTAGGTTCCAAAGCGTTTTTAAGTTCATTAAATTTATTTTACAGTTGAACTTTCTTAAGAAATTTTCCTTTCAAGTTCACCTCGTGATGTAGATATACAATTCCTAAAATGCAATCTAAGATGATAAACAATTGTTTAGTCTTCTTTTTGCAATGAAAATCTTAGCTACTAAAGAAAGAGAGATGATATCCTTTCAACATAGAGCAGATTGCACACATTAGATGCACTGTCCTAAATAAAATCAACAAGCAGTCTAAATGCAAATGCACATGCATGTATTTGTATTCATCTTTCTTAATGTGTGAATGAAAAGAAGAATGCTAAGTACAAATCTGAATTATCTTTTCAAAGCGACAATACTAACAAATTTCTCTTCAAAAACGAAAGGAAGATAATGACAACACTTTGCGATTTTGAATTGAAAACTACTTTCGACACTTGAAAAACTACTAATTCAAATCAAATACAAGAGTAACTATATAATCGACCACCAAGAATGATAGGATTCTTTTCTATGACTGAAAACAACACTTGCGACACTTCCAAATCAAGAAACGACAATTCGATTACGCTACTACTTTGTAAAAGAGAACTGAAAATGGCGCACAATACATAGAAGAATTCACAGTTATTTGCACAATGGAGGCGGAATGATGGAAAGGAAAGGGGTTTCCACAGTGGTATACTGATCATAGACAGCAAAACTCCTGAATAGAGTTGAAAAGAGTGAAGAAAAACCAAAACCTGGAGGCAAAATTAGCCTTTTCTGATCATCGCACCTGTAACACAGGGAATCCAGTATGCATCCCACCTACTGCACATGGGAGGTGCGATGCATACAGACTTCCTTGAAGAGAGGGTGCGATGGTACCAGGACGAGACTTTACTTGGCTCTTGGTCACAGTTTGCAGCTCAGTTCAGGGATTTAGGCCGAGCAAGTGATGTTCAGTAGATATAATTCACAGGGGTGGAGTCACCATTTTGTTATCGGGAAATCTAGTGTCCACTTGGAGCTGCTAGTCCCACTAAGACTGGTAGCTATCTTAGAAACAAAAAAACTAAAACTACTTTCGTTTTCCTTTATGAAGCAGATGAGAGGGGAACAAAGGACACCAACCTCAGTCTTGCGCTTGATTCCTTGCTTGTTCCTCTCCTTGTTGACAGATTCTTGCTGCTTTTCCTTCGTCTACCCATCTTCAAAGAGCACCTGTGGGATCAAAGCAGCACAATACTATCGAAGAACAGAGATCTACAATCATAAACAATATAGGACCAGATATATATTGACCACACAAATCCATATATCATCAAACATACAAGAATGTGGAGGAAAACTTGAATAGCTTTATTAATATCAATAATATCAAAGAGTATTAAAACCAATTGTTCTGACCTAGCGTCATCCTCCCAGCATTAAAGCCCTTCTTCACCTCATGAAAAGCTTAGATCAGCCAACACTATGATATTCCACCAAGAAACCAACAACCCTTCCTTACAAGATACAAAATTCCAGCCTCTGGATCTTTGGGATGAGGGATCCATATATAGATGATTGCGGGGGGGTGAGTTAGCTTTTGTGATTTTGATTAGTGTCCTCTCTCTGATAGTTCTTGATTCCACTTGGAGATTGATGATCTCTTACTCATCCTTGGGCGAATTCAGAGAGGCAAGTGTCACAGGAGAAGTTTCTGGAAGATTCCATGACGATCCACCTTGCAAACTGTCTCTGCCATTTGTCTACTCTCGCCCATCGCACCCTACAAAAGGGATTTCCAGTATGCATTGCACCCTTTACACTGGGCAGGTGAGATGCATCAAACCCTCTACACTGGGCAGCCTGTATGGTCCAGCTTTGACCAGTTTTGAGTAGTTTTCTGTGGAGAACTTCTGGGAGATGATGTAATCAACTGACCTTGTTCCTTTAGGGTGTGAAGCAACACTTTTAGGGACTTAGGAGCCCTTGGTTTATGGACATGTATGATTGGGGTTGCAGTTCCCAAAAATTTCTATAACAATAAATTCATGTGGTTATGCATGCATTGTAATGGTTATGGTTGTCATGCATGAGGTCATGATATGCAACTAGTATTTTCATGCATGATGTTGGCATATTGATGTGATTATGATTATACATGTATCATGCTAATGTGGATTGATTTTTCAGATGAGATAAGCCTCCCCTAAACGTCATTGAGGTATGATTTTGGTTATGGTATCTATTTGGTTTATCTGACATGGTATACTTGTAAGAAGAAGAGAATCAAAGATGATGAGAAAAATGGTGGACTACAGTTCACGTGACTCTCCCTGTAGATTTGCTGGAAGTAAGGAGATGTGTATTCTCCTAATATAGTAGACACATTGAGGAGTTTGAGGGCAAAGATCAAAAGTTGCAATGAAGACAATGACAGGTTAGTTGAGGCCTAAGAAAGACTTGCAAGGGTTTAGGAAAAGCAGGTAGAGGTCAATGTAGTCATCCTACAGAGTTTTTCAGACTTGCAGAGATAGGGGCAACTGAGGATTAGACAAGAACATGAAGAGAAGTCTAATGAGGCATATGGTAGAAGGTCTCGGTCATAATGCAAGTTAGATAGAGGGGACACAGTCAGAGGTGGCAGATCATTGAGTACACTTGACATGAGGACTGGTATGTATGGGTTTCATTCTAGTTCCTCGTCTAGGAGAGATCATCATCATCGCTGCCACCATCCTTATAGGAGAAATGCGTTCTTACCTAAAGAGTTCAAGAAAGTCAAGCCTCCTATATTTGATGGAGAGATGAAGAAGTCAAAATATGTAGAGGCGTGGTTTCTTGGGATGAAGAAAGTCTTTAGGTTGCATAAATATCAAAGAACATGAAGGTCAAAATAGTTATCTTCAGTCTTAAAGGGAAAGTAGATATCTAGTGGGAAGATGTGAAGAAAGTCAAAGGTATTCAAGAAGAAGAGTTGATTTGGGATGAGTTTGAGAGACTCTTCAAGAATAAGTACCTATCTAAAAGGTATTATGACGATAGAGCTAAGGAGTTTTATGAGCTATAGATGGGATCTGTGACAGATGATGAGTATACTACAAAGTTCCTGGAGTCGTTGAGGTATGTGCCTTACCTCAAGGATTAGAAAGCAAAGATTCAAAGGTTCATAAGTGTGTTTCTAGCAACATATAGAGACCAGATTGAGTTTGATGAGCCATGATAACTGGAGGAATCCATCAGGAAACTAAAGTATTGTTATGAGAAATCAAAGCATAAAGCTAAACCTAAGTGTGATTTGAAGGGGAATGAGAAAGTTAAAGGGAAGTGGCCATCGAAGATGGGAAGACCTCAGGATGTAGGTGAGAAATAAAATGTTGCTCCTTATAAGAAGTTTAATGCAATTGAGAAGGGAAATGGATCACAGCCTAGACAACAACATAATAGAGGTGAGGGTAGGGGACCGTTGTAGTGTTGTATTTGTGGCAAATATCATTGCAAGAAGGAATGTCCATTGTACTAGGGTGGCATACCTCATATCTATAGTGCTCAGGAGGTGTAGACAATTGGGGATGTTGGTCATAACATTCCTTGGATTTATCCAGTTGTGGAAAAGAAGCAGGCAGATCACCTAGCATCCATTATTGAGGCGGAAGATAAACTCTATGATCGAGTTATTTTTATTTTGATTGACCCTGGATCAAATTATAGTTATGTTAATCCTGACCTGGTGGATAAGTGTGGTCTAAGAAAAGAAGTGTATCTAGAGTCCTGGTTGGTGCAGTTGGCAACATGTACGAAGAAGAGAGTTCATCATTGGGTAACAGCTTAAGCATTTGAGTTTAATGGTATGCCTACATCAACACATCTAAATTTTCTTCCATTGGGATCATATAGTATGCTTTTCGGTATGGATTGACTGTATCTCCATAAGGCCAAAGAAGATTTCTATGACAAGGCTATTGAGTTCTTGGATGATAATGGGGAAAAGATAATATTGTAGGGAAAGAATAAGGATACATCAGTTAGAATGGTTACAACTATGCAAGCTAGGTGCAGTCGCAGGAAGGGGTGTGTACTATTTGCAATCCATATTTCCAGTGAAAAGGGTAAGGATGTTGAGGATGTGGAAGTCCTTAAGAGGTACCTTTTCTTGTAGAAATTTCAAGATGTATTTCCAGCAGATATTTCAGAGTTGCCTCCCCATAGGGAAGTGGAATTTTCTATTGAGTTGGTACTAGGAGCAACATCGACATCAAAGGCACCTTATAGAATGAGCACTCCAGAGCTAGTGGAATTGAAGTTGCAGTTGAAGGAGATGATTGACATGGGATACATTAGGCTAGTGTATTGCCATGGGATGCACCGATATTGTTTGTGAAGAAAAAGGATGGTACTCTTATATTGTGCATTAATTACATGAAGTTGAACAAGGTGACGATCAAGAACATGTATCCATTGCTAAGGATTGATGACTTTTTTGATCAGTTGAAGGGAGCAACAATGTTCTCATAGATTGATTTGAGATCGAATACCATTAGGTATACATCAAAGAAGAGGACATCTACAATATTGCTTTTCAGGCCAAGTATGGGCATTATCAGTTTGTTATGGTTCCTTTCTGTACAAATTAATGTGTAGAATCGAAACTGCTCATGAAATTTACTAAATCACAAGACTCAAATCTACTCTAATGCTTTGTAGACATTAGTTCACAATCTAAAACAAAAGTCATATACATGAAAAATGAAACATCACACATGCACAAATATTTATCTATGGGAAAGCGACTGCTCAAAACCCCTTCCTATCTATATTGCATTAATCAAAGAATATAGATGAATACATATGCTTGCTCAAGCCTAAACACAACATGCAAGTGCATAGTCTATCTCTCTACTTGACTGACTAACTCTGGCTAATCCTTAGCCAATTTTCAAGTCCTCCAAGCTCCTATTTCCTTGCATTTGTTCCTTGAGGAAATTAGCCCCTACTATTTAGGAAATTCCCTCTATTGAATTGCGCAATTCCTCTAGGTTATTCCTTTGATTGCATGCACCACCTGTACACATGGGAATAGTTTACAATTGATAGCACACTGCCTTGGAATATCCATCTCAACTGGGCAACTTGAATTCTCTGCATGCATGAGCTGATTGAGGATGATTAATTAGTTATTTGGATGATCGTTGAATGTGGTTGAAGTCACACTTCCACAACTTGACCTTCCACTAATTATTATAACAATTATAACTAGTTTAATTGACAATAACTCAATTTAACTAAAATAGATTGCTGCAAATTAACAATTAATCATATTGAACTAAAATCAAGCTTCCACAACTCGAATTAACTAAGTCAATTGATTTACAAGTTCCATGTCACCTCAATTAACTACCTCAAATATTTCCGCTAAAACAAAAATTCAATTTTTATCTAGTTTAACCAAGGCAAAGTCAAACTGAGATTTTCTTGTTGCATTTTCAACACTCCCTCTCAGCAAGAAATGGATTATCAACCACCCATATTCTGCACCTGTGGAACTTGAACTTACCTCTTGACAAGGCCTTCGTTAAAATATGAGCATCTTGTTCCTCTTTGGAATGTACTGCAACAACATTATTTGCGTCTACACACAATCCCGCAACTGGTGATACCAGATATCTATATGCTTGATGCAACTCTAATTATCACAATAGGTCATAGTTGGATCCATAATATGACCAAATAATCCAATAAGTATCTTTCTCATCCAAATCAACTCACATGCTGCTTGACTAGCAGCCTTGTACTCTGCTTCTGCTGAGCTGAGTGCCACAGATCTTTGCTTCCTGCTATACCAAGAAACCGTTGTGAACCCAACACTAAAAATTCCACCTGATGTACTCTTTCAGTTTGATGGACTACCGACCCAATTTGTATCTATGAAGCCACACAACTTCACTCCCTCTGTTCGTCTGTACCATAGTCCAAACTGGGTAGTGATTTTGAGGTACTGTAGAACATGTTTAGCTGCCCTCCAAAATAGTTTGGTTGGCCTAAACATAACTTGGCTCAGATAGTTGAGTACATAGCACATATTTGGTTGTGTGTTCATAAGATACATTAGTGAACCCACCAACTTTCGGTAAACAATAGCATCCACTTACTCACTTAAAGTGGTGTCCTCTTTCCTCCAGTTGGTCGTTACAGGTGTCTCCATGGATTTGCATATTTCCATGTAGAACTTCTGAAGTATCTCGTTGGCATACTTTCCCTAAGAGACAAACAATTCCCCATCACCTTGCCAGTAGTGCATGAGACCCATGTCCTTCATTTCAAACTCTCTTGCAAGGTCATCCATAAAAGATATGATCAACTTCTCATCACCATTCAAAATCAAGTCATCCACATATAAGACAGTGATCAACAATTTACCTTCTACCAAAATATGATAGATGTTTGTATCTGCTTCACTTTTGTTGAAGCCCAAACCGATGAGATAACTATCGATCCTAGTGTACCAAGCACAAGGTGTTTGTTTGAGACCATAAAACGCTCGCTTGAGTATGCACACATGAGACTCCTGATCAGAAGTCTCGAAGCCTTCTCGTTGCTCGATATACACCTCATTCTCAATAAATTCATTGATAAATGTTGCCTTCACATCCATTTGGTGGATCTTCCACCCCATCTATGTAGCTAGAGCAAGGATTGATTTGATTGATGAGTACCTTGATACAAGAGAAAATTTCTCCTCATAGTCAATCCCCTCAACCCGAGAGTACCCCTTGGCCACAAATCTAGCTTTGTACTTTTCTATGCTTCCATCTGCTACATGCTTCACTTTGAAGATCCATCTTGAACCCACAACTAATTTATCTGTTGGTCTTGGGACCACTTCCCAAACATTTTTGTTTACAATGGATTCGTACTCCTCCACCATTGCATCAACCCATACTGATTTCTCTACTGCTTCCTCAAAAGAGGATGGCTCAGTCTCTACAAGCTCAGTCGTTAGAGCCATGTAGCCAGTGTACCGATCTAGTGACCTTCTCTTCTTGTGCTGATTTGAAGGAGCACTCACATTCTCCCTCACTTCCTACACAAATATCTTAGCTTCCATGGTCCTTTTCCTACCTTCTCTAAATGGTTCGGCTTGAGTGGTTGTCTCCACTCTCTGCTCCTCAACTTGTGGCTACTCCACAACTTCTTGAGGTTCCTCCATTGGGGCTAAGAGCTCATCTTCTAATGGGATTTGAAGCTCCCTCTCAAGAGAGCAATGCATGGCTTTGTATTAATGAAATTTTACATACCTTCGCACAACTATCATTTTTATGGATGACAAGTAAACACGATAGTTGTGGGGAATTTATGAGCAATCCACAAATACCCCCAATTATGTTGTCGACTCTAGCTTCTTCCATGATTCTTTGGAGACATGGCAGTAAATAGAGGCTCCAAAAATCGTGAATTCTGACAAATCCAACTTCCTCCCTAAGAAAGCCTCCTCAAGTAGAATCATGCCAAGAATCTGATGAGGACTCTGTAGATAGACTGGTATGTTGCATGCCTCGGCCCACAAGTGAAGAGGTAGGATCTGATCCTGCAACATCACCCTTGTTGCTATGATAATGTTATGATTCTTCCTGTCAGCCACCCCATTCTGCTGTGGGTTGTGGGGTGTTGTCAACTCTCGTTGAATTCCTTCTTTTGCACAAATATTTTTAAATTCATTCGACACATAATCACCTCCATTATCCCTCCTGAGAGCCTTCACCTTCTTTCTAGTTTCTTTCTTTGCCAATGCTTTGAACTCTACAAACTTGGATAATGTCTCATCCTTCTTCTGCATGAAGAAGATCCAACACTTTCGTGAGAAGTCATCAATAAAAATGACAAAATATGTGTGCCTTGTAGTGGAGTCTGTCGAGAAAGGTCCATAGACATCAAAGTGTATCCTTTCGAGGACTGCATATGATTTGTTGCCCCGATCATGGAAAGTGGTTTTTGTGTACTACCCCAAGGTACACCCTTTGCATGTATCATGATGCTCTAGTGTTCCTTTGGGGAGGCCTGTGGTTCTTTGTTGCATGGTATTCAAATCACCATGATGCAAATGGCCAAGTCTTCTATGCCAAAGTTCACTGACATCGTGAATCTACACCTTCTATGCCTTTGTGCTCAATGCAACGTAATCCTCCACATATAGCTTGTACAGGTTCTTCACACGATCTTCGATCTGCTTCACCTATCCCATGGCTATGTGTCTCTAGAATGCATTTCCTTTGTTGAATATCACATCATAACCACGGTCTTCCAAAACTGCAACGAAGACGACATTTTTCTTTAAACCCGGAACAAACATCACATCCTTGAGTATGAGAGGGGAGTCTAACTCCCTCTGAAAGGTGACTATACCAATCCCAGTCGCATTATACCTTCCATAATCTCCCATCTCGATGTGGAATTGGAGATATTTCTCCTCCAAATCACTGATATTTTTTATGTTCCCCGTCATGTGGAATGAGGCACCATTGTCCAAGTACCACACACTCCCCATCATTGTGCTGGCCATGCATGTAATGAGAGTAAAGTCAAGCTCAAACTATGAAGCCAAGGCTTCACCTACTGCTGTTCATGAGGTCTTCTTTCTTGTCTTCTTGTGTGGACAGTTCATGGCATAGTGCCCGAATTCATGACAGTGAAAGCACTTGATTTTAGATAAGTCTTTCTTCTTGACCGATTGACTAGATTTTGCTTTGGATTGGGATTTATTCCCTTTCCCCTTCTTTTCCTTTCCATCTAAGGCATAGTTTTCTTCATCCTCACCCTTGGATGAAGTCTCGTCTTTGGTATTCAACCTTATTTCCTCTTGCAACAAGTCAAACCATAGGAACTCCCAATTTGGTAGTTTCTCCCTCCCATTCACCAAATCTTGGTAGCTGTGCCAGCTCTTGGGAAGCCCTATAAGGGCTAGGCCTACCAAATCATCTTCTGCAATAGCAACACCAACTTGGCCAAGTTCATCATGACATTGTGTGAACCTGCTTAGGTACTGCGGAATCGTCTTGTTCTTATGCATCTAGATATTTCAAAGTTTATCCTTGAGTGTCAGCTTCCCGTGCTCACTATTATTCTAGAAAAAATCTATCATTGCTTGCCACATTGCATAAAAAGTCTCTTACCTATGGATATTTGAGATAATGTGGTATCATACTCCCTCCAATATGATTCTCCTTGCCTTGGCTACAAACTTGTTCCATTATGTTAGATCTTGAGCATCAACTGCTGCTAGTTTCAGAATTTCATTATCGATAAATTCCTTCAATCCATTATCTTCCAGAACTGCCTCCATGCAGTACTTCCAAGCAACATAATTCGATCTTCCCTCAAGGGCATACTTGAGTCTTAGTCCATAGAAATCCATTTGTCTAGCTCTGAAGAATTGATCCTGCAAATCCGATCCTCCTGCAATAACAACTTCGAAATCTCTACTCTATTGTGAATCATGCTCCGATACCATGTAGAAATTAGTGTGTAGATTTGAAGTTGCTCATGAAATTTACTAAATCACAAGACTCAAAGCTACTCTACTGCTTTGCAGACATTAGTTCAAAATATAGAACAAAAATCATAGACATGAAAAAGGAAACATCACACATGCATAAATATTTATCTAGGGGAAATCAAATGTTTAAAACCAGTTCCTTCCTATATTGCATTAATCAAAGATAAATATGAATACATATGCTTTCTCAAGCATGAGCATAACCTGCAAGTGTTTATTCTATCTCTCTGCCTAGCAGACAAACTCTGGCCAACTCTTAGCCAATTTTCAAGCCCTTCAAGCTCCTATTTCCTTGCACTATTCCTTGAGAAAATTATCCCCTATTATTTAAGAAATTCCCTTTATTGAATTGCACAATTTGTCTAGGTCCCTCCTCTGATTGCATGCACCACCTGTACACATGGGAATAGTCTACAACTGACAGTACATTGCCTTGGAATCTCCATATCAACTAGGTAACTCAAATTATCTGCATGCATGAACTAATCTAGGTTGATTGATCAATTATCTTGATGATCACTAAGTGTGGTTGAAGTCACACTTCCAAAACTTGACCTTCCACTAGTTATTCTAACGGTTAAAACTAGTTTAACTAACAATAACTCATTTTAACTGAAATCGATTGCTAAAAATTAGCCATCAATCATACTGAACTAAACTCAAGCTTCACCAACTTGAATTAATTGAGTTAAAGGAGTGACAAGTGCCATGTCACCTTAGTTATCTACCTCCAAGATTCCTGCTGAAATAGGAATTCAAATTTTCTCTAGTTTGACCAAACAAAAGTCAAACTAAGATTTTCTTGCTGCATTTTCAACACTTTCGGTTTGACTAATGCTCCAACTACTTTCATGCACTTGATGAATAGTGTGTTGCATCCTTATATAGAAAAGTTTCTTATTGTATTCATTGATGATGTATTGATATATTCTAAGAATGAGGAAGAGCATGCAAAACACTTAAAAACAGTATTGAGATTGATAAGAGAGATTTAGTTATATGCCAAGCTTAGTAAATGTAGATTCTTTCGGAAAGAGGTACATTACCTGGGACATGTTATCTTCAAGGAAGATGTAGTAGTGGACCTGGAAAAGATCAGAATTATCATGGAATGGGTAGCTCCTAGGAATGTGGATGAGGTTAGATCATTCATGGGGTTAGCAGGTTACTACAGGAAGTTAATTATGAACTTCTCATGGATTACATATCCTATTAAATCATTGCAGAGGAAAGGAAGGAAATTTGAATGGATAGAGGAATGTGCAGCAAGTTCTGAGCATTTGAAGCAGTTGCTTACAAACACTCAAGTTTTAAAGATTGCAAATCCAGATAAAGAGTTCGTGGTGCGCACAAATGCTTGCAAGAGAGGACTTGGTGGATACATGATGCATGAGGGATAGGTGGTGTGCTATGAGTAAAGGAAATTGAATGAGCATGAGAAAAACTATGTGACTCATGATATTGAGTTGGCAACGATTATTCATGCATTGAAGATGCAGATGCACTATCTACTTGGTAAGAGGTTTGTGTTGATGAATGATCATAATGGATTGAGGTATCTATTTGACCAACCTAATTTGAATGCCATGTAAGCTAGATGGTAGGCTTCCCTTAGTGAGATTGATTTTGAGACCAGATACATTAAAGGAAAGGAGAACAGGGTTGTAGATGCTCTTAGTAGGAGAGTGCAGGTAAACCATGTTGAAGCTGTGAGCTCTTATGGGACAGATATACATGATCAGATTTTACAGGTAGGACAATAGGATGATAGGTATCAACAAATTAAACATAGTTTAAAACAAGGTACAAGTGAACAAGATGTGGATTATTATCTCATGACAGATGGCTTGGTGAGATTTAGGCACAAGATTTATGTGCCGAATGACAATGAGCTCAAGAAGATTATCTTGCGAGAATTTCATGTGAAGCCATATTCAAGTCACCTGGGATATTAGAAGACATTGAAAATTGTGAAGAAGTTCTAATATTGGCTGAATTTGAAGAAGGAAATGGCATAGTTTGTTACTAGATGCTTGGATTGTCAACAGGTGAAAGATGTGCGTAAGCACCCAACTAGTTTGTTACAACCTATTTTGATTCTAGAGTGGAAATGAGAGGCCATTTCCATGGATTTTATTATAGGTTTGTCAAGGACATTGAAGCAACATGATTCCATCATGGTTTTGGTTGAGAGGTTGAGTAAGGTGGCTCACTTCATTCCAGTGAAGACTACTTATTCAACTAGTGAGGTAGCATAGGTCTTCATCAGGGAGAAAGTGAAATTGTGTGGTGTTTTGAAGAAGATTGTGTCAGATAGAGATGCCAACTTCACTTCCAGGTTCTGGAAAGAGTTGTTTGTAGGTTTGGGTACAAATTTGGCCTTCAGTACAACTTATCATCCACAAACATATGGATGGAAAAATAGGGTCAACAGGATATTGGAGGACATGTTGAAAATGCATGTTATTCACCAACAGAGGAGGTGGGAAGAGTATCTTCCATTGGTAGATTTTTCTTACAACAATGGGTATTAGGAATATTTGAAGATGAGTCTATTTGAGGCACTCTGTGGGCATTGTTGTAGTAATCCCATCAACTAGAGTGATCCAGTGAACAAAGTACTAATAGGAATGAACATGTTGGCATATATGGAACAAGAAATGCGGGTAATAAGGAAGAATATAAAGGAAACACAAGATAGACAGAAGAGTTATGTAGACCAGTACATGGAATTAAGGAGTTTCAGGTTGGGGAGCATGTGTACTTGCACATCAAGCCCAAGAAGAGCTCCTTGAGGATTGGATTATGTGCCAAGTTAGCACCTCGATATTGCAAGCCTTTTTAGATTCTTTAGAGGATTTAACCAGTGACCTACAGATTTGCAATGCCTTTGATAGTGAAAGTCCATGATTTTTTCCATGTTTCATTGCTTAAAAGATATGTCAAAGATGTTGATCGTGTTATTGATTGATCTATATTATAGGTGAAGCCAAAAGGAGAATTCTAGCCGGAACCTCAGTACATATTGCAGTGGAAACAACTCATGCTCCAGAACCGAGAAATTGAGCAAGTTAAAGTGCAGTGGAAGCACTTTGGGCTCAATGAAGCTACATGGGAGATGATTTATCAGATGCAAACTATGTACCCTTCATTATTTTCCGGTGAAGGAAAATGAGTTTTTGGTGTATGTACATATTTATGTATGGTTTATATTGAAAATAACGCAATGATTTGTGTTATAAAGCTCCAATAAGTGGTATGGTTGTCATGTTGTCATGTTTGTCATGATGGTTTTGCTTTTGAGCAGGCTTTTCATTGTAAATACTACAATGAGCTAGGTTATAAAAATCCATGGGAAATATGTTTTGGTTTTCAACGATCTTGCTGGTTGTAGGTGTCATAGAACACCGAGGACAGTGTTCCCCTAAGGGGTAGGGGTTTGTAATAGCCCCAGCTTTTAATTTCATGTAATAAAGTTAATAAAGTCTAAATAAGACCAAGGTCATGGGACACATATTCCAAGCTGATTGTTGGGAAAGGTATCCTAGTGGGAATCACTTGTTCTTTATTATGTCTAAGGAAATCGACAAAAACATTGGAAAAGACTTTAAAAAGTTAAAAGGAGTTATTGGCATTTTATTTATGAAAATAAAGGAATTTGGGAGAAAAGGAAGGTGAAAGGTCACAGGTTGCATGTGAGGAGGAAATTGAAGGAAAATAGAGGAAAAATGAAGAAATTAGAGGCATCAATAATAAAAAGATAACAAAGCATCATTTTGGGGCCTTTTGTCATTTTAGTTTTGGAATTGATTTCCTAGAGGAGAAGAGCACCAAGAGGAGAAAACAACTAAGCAAGAAAAGGAAGGACAAGGAAAGCAAAGGAAATAAAGGATCAAGCATGGAAGAGTTAGATCAAGAAACTTCAATGATAATACTTGCAGGTAACAGGTTGCATGTATGATTTCCTAGCTGGTTTTTGCATGCATGGTACCTGCATGTGTGTATTTGGTTCATTTGTTGTTAATTGCATCAATTTTGCCAGGGTTGACAATGGTTTTATCCTTGCCTTGGTATTTATGAATAACCATGGTGTGATGGGATTCATTATTAGTTGAGCTTTGGATTGCCGGAAGGTTTTGGATCCGAGTGAATTAATCTTAGGAAAACCCCAAGGGTTGGGGGGTGGATATGGTTTTCTCTGGGAAGACCTCAACAGGTGGGTGGAGACAGGAAAATTCCTCAAGGTATGATGAAGGAATTCTAAGGCATCTAAAGTTGGTTTGGTTTTATGATCTTGACACTGGTTTAGGTGAGATCACGGAAGGGTGAGGGTGGGGGTGGTGTAACCTATGGATTACCTTGGTTATGTATGGATTGGTTTATCCCATGAGATCCCACATTCATGCTTGGAATATGGCACGGGGGTGATTGGCTGAAAGAAAGACGTGGTTCAACCAATTCTATGGTTAGGTGGTACGTGGAGGTCCCTAACTTGGTTGGCTTTTGCATATGTTAATAAGAGCTAAGTTCATATTGTATTTCATGAGTAATTATACTTGTTATTATGTGGCTTTAATGATTGTTCTATTATTGTTATTATTCTGGTTATATGTTGTTTATAAGCATGGTTTTATGACAGATTCAAGTTATGGCTCTTATCATGTTTGATTGATAAATGAATGGTTATTGAATGCATGACCTAATAGTTGTTATTTCAGCTATTGTGAGAGGGAATTATACCTTCTTGATGATTCTTATATAAGTTTCAGATATGCATTCATGACATGTAGGTTTCATGTTCGCTATGTGTTTAACATAATGATTGTCATAGTTAGACCGAGTTAGGTCAATTCCTTGTCTAAGTTTTTATGTTAAAATCTTTTTCCTTGTTTCATTTATAATTTCTAGAAGTTCTATTAAGTTCTGGGCATAGGTTTGGATCCTAGCCCTAAAAAAGTGGCTTATAACTTGGGGTTGCATGCACAAAACTGAGTAATTTAGTCTACGGTCGTTGGGAGACATGGTCATACTTGCAACTGGAGGGTTACAGTCACTGGTCTTCCTTGTTATGAAAGCGCTTGGGGCTCCAGTTCATCGAAAAATAAATTTATCTCATGTATGGGCACCAAGAGTAGTTTAGCTCCTAGGGGTCCTATAGCACCTAAGGGAAGTCGGTAAAGTTTCAAGTTGTCTATTCCACTTCATGAAATGTACTTCGGAGGTTGAGTCATTTTATATTAGCCCTTCGTTCATGTTTACCCTGGTAGGACGGTGAAAGTGGGTAAATGTGGGAGGTGGCATTACACAAATCATACATATACTTTAGGTGTTTCTTAAGTTATCAAAAATCAAGAAAATATTCACAAAATAATATTCATCTACCCAAATTTCTCTTGATTGAATAAACCCTTTATAAATCTAGAATAAGATGGTAATTGAGGGTTGCGAGCACTCAATTTTGTCATTTAAAAATCATATAAACCCTATCTATATTGTTGTCATTTTCCTACTTTTTTGCCCCATTTTCATACATTTTGTCCAAATTTTCCTTCAATAAAGACACATAAAAACAAATGAGGTATTTTCACTATTTTATGTTAATTTTTAGTAATAAGCAAGTTAAAATATTTTTAATGAGAGTTTTCACGAATAAATATATTCTGTTAATTCTTCATTCATTGAGTTGGTTACATATATTTCTAGGGAAATCAGGTATATAGGTTTTAATCCTCATCTTCATGGCATGGTACAATTCCCCTTGGATGAGTAGAAGGAAAAACAAATGCCCTAGATTAAGACTCTAGTAAACACAGGTTCCAACAAGAAAAATAATGCATCTGTAGGGATCCGACTTTGATTTTTCTCTAGAATGCACAATTGAGGTCAAGATCACACTATTTAGGGTTTGAATTGTCTAAATTTAGAGTCCAGATCAACATGTCATTACTCTAAGAGCTGGATTATAAATTTTTTGTTATAGTTTAGTTTATACAAATATCAAAGAGAAGTAGAGGAAGGGGATATTTGTATACAAGAAACTTTAAATTAATCTCTGTGTAATTTATTTTCCTCTCTTAATTTACTTATTCGAGTTTATTTTTATCAATTATTGTATATAAATTTCTTTATTTTTATTATATAAAGTTATGCTTATTAAATACTTTGTATTTTCTTAGATTTGTATTATTTATCAACTATTTCTGTTTTCTTTGAGATCTCATGTATTTTGACTACATGCAACTTTGCTTTAACTAAATCTTGAATCTACCTTCTAATCATATTTTAGAATGGTCGCCAAAGTACTGTTACCAATGCTATATAGTCACAAAGCTATGATATAGTGTTGTAATTTTCCTTTCTATTAGTGGAATGACATTGGATGCTAATTAAAATATTGAATTTTGATTGCACATCTTCCATTTTTCTTTCTTAAATAGTTTTTTCTTGATGAATGTTTGTTAAATGCCCTTTCAAATGTTAACTGCACAATGAATAGAGTACTATGACATGAGGAAATTACCACAAAGGCAATTAAATATTGCAACCTAATTTTCTACTAGTGAAGTTGTGTGAGGCTTTGATTGAAGGATTAGGCCTTATTTCATTTGGATTTTACATTATCAAATTATAATTCATGTTTGTAACCTACATTACACTAGTTTTTGAAGAAGGTAAATGTTTCTCTTAATAGTATTTGACTTAAAATTCATTTTCATTTTTGAAGACTTGTTGAAAATAACAACAAGAAATGTTAAAAATAGGATCTAGAAATTCTAATTTAATTTGCCCTTGAATTAAATTAGGAAATCGAAATTCTATTCTCGTAGCAACTTGTAATAGTTAACTAAGTTAAGTTGACTTAGTTGGCTTAGTAAATTCGAGTTGGAAGTCTATCTAGAGTCATGTAGAGTGATTCCTAAATTTTAGGGGTCTAGGTTGAGTTCTTTTGAGTTGTAATTAATTAACTCAGTTTAACTGAGTTATAATCAGCTAAACTAGTTCAAACAGTTGGAGGAATTAGTAGGAGGTCTAATAGTGGGGATCAAATTCAATGCAACTTCACTGCTCCACCAATTAACTGAAGATTCACTCATAAATAACTCATGCATGTCAGTTCAAAGGAAGACCTAGTTGAGATTAGAGTTCAGGGACAATGTACTATCAATTGTATAATTTTCTGAGTTGTACAGATGGTGCATGCAATCAATAGAAGGTCTATGATGGATTGTGCATTTATGTTGGGGGATTTCCCAAATTAAATATGGTATAATTCCCTTAGGGATTACGCAAGGAAGTAGGGGCTTGGCACACAACATAATTGGCTAAGTGTTGGCTTGAGATGGTTTGTGAAGCATAGAGATAGATTGTACTTGTGCATGAATTATTCAGGTTGAACAGGCATTGTATTTTATTCTCAGATCTTCTGGTTAATGCAATATAGATAGTTGGGGTTTTGAGAATTTTCTTTTCCCCAAAAAATATTGTGTTACGTGTGATTGAAATTCTTCCTTTTTTGCTTAGTGTTTTCATCGATCAATTTTTGTTTCCGCTGATGAGTAGAGTATATTCTTGTCTTATGTTTTCGCATATCACATAAGTTGTTGAATCTACAAGTACAAATCTACAAGACTTGTGTCAACATTTAAGTAACACCTTATGAAAAAGACTAAACTAATTCTTCACATACAATGACTGTTCTTCACAAGCTTACTAACCCTGGTTGATAAATTAATGTCTCAACTTATGCAATCAAGATTGTTGACAAATGATATTTCATTAAAAGGGTGTTTAGAAAAAGGTTAATAAGAGGGTTAACTAATAGCCAAAATGTTGTGAAAATGGAGACCCAAAACCAAGATTCTTTGTCCTCCCTTTGATAAGAATTCTATGATGGAGGAAGCATAAATTAAGCCATCAATGTGTATCTCCTCATTAAAATTACTATGCTAGAGGAAGGGTAAATCAATTTTTGTTTAGGTTTCCCTAGAAAGCATTGCTATGCTTGAGGAAGAGTTGGATGCCACTTCCCTAGGATAGAACTCTACATGAAAACTATTCTTATGGAAGAGTTATTAAACCTTCCCTTATATTCCCACAACAAAAATACCATCCTTAAGAAAGGGCTAGTTTACTTCTTTCCATTATCACCCACCATGAGAATAATATGCTAGAGGAAGGAGTTGTTGGCCCTTCCTTAGGATTCCCCTCTATGCATCAACTCTACTTTATGAACAATTATTTTCTCCTTCCACTAGATAGTCCATGATGCAAATACAATCCTTGAGGTAGGGTAGGCCAACCCTTCTTCATGATCTCCCACCATGAGAATACTATGTTGGAGGAAGGGTTAGCCAACCCTTTCCTACGATCACTTCAAAGATAATAATATGATAAATAAAGGATTGGTTGAGCCTTTCTTATGTGCCTCCTTAATGTAAATAATATGTTGGAGGAAGGGTCAGCTAAGCCTTCTACAAGTTCCCTTAAACGATATTGTTATGCTCAAGGGAGGTTTAGCTAACCCTTCCTTTGGATCCCCCTCCATGAAAAATTATGATTATAGAACGTTTGGCCATCTCTTCCACTAAATACCCATTTATAGTGATTCCATTCTTGAGGTAGTGTCAACTAGCCTTCTCCATGTTCCCCCTCCACGAGAACATGATTTTGGAGGAAGGTTTGGATAACCCTTGCCCATGATCACTAAGATGAGAATTATATGCTCAAGAAAGAATCAAGCAACCCTTCCCTGTTCACCTACTTGATGCAAATACTATGTGGGAGGAAGGTTGGTTGATCCATCTCTACAACCCTATAAACGAGACTTCTATTCTTGATGAAGGGTCAACTAAACTTGCCATAGGATCTATTTTATGCAAAGATTACACCTGAGGAAGCTTCAATAAAACCATCCACTAATACCTTATATGATATGGATTGGATCATTATATCATTCTTCATACATATTAATGCTTTTAGAGTGGAAAAATTGGAGGAATCAACTCATGGGATCATTTTCATTGGCAGGTCCCAGTTTGGTGAACTGGGGTTTGAAACCTTCCAGAAGTAGTATGAGGCATTAAAAAGTATTTTTTTGGGACAAAAAATTGTCACTTAAATGCCTCACTCCCTAACACTATTCTACACTTAGATAACTTTACAATAACATAAGAAATACCTCAAATGGAGTTTTTATGCAAAAGTTATGCCACCCAGAAGATGACCTTCCTATGTATACTGCCATGATTTGAGAGGATGCCATGTTAGCCCCCATTAGTCATGGAAAAAGGGATAGACATATGATCCTCATGATGAAAACTCTATAAGAGTTAATATTGTAACTCTAGCTAAGATTTTAAGGAGTAAAACTTAACCACTAGTCGACTATTGGGATGTGTTACAACTAGGCCATTAGCAGGAAAAGCAATTACATTATATTCAAGTGTACTTTGTTCCATAAATGAGAAAATTAGATGAGAGTGGATACAGAGAGAGAAAACATAGTGTTTGTGCCTTGTAGCATCCCACAAGCCACATGTTTCACTCCTTTGTACCTGCATCCATTTCCATCTATAGAAAGAGAGAGTAAAACAACCTCACCTTTTAGTAGGGTTTTATCCTATAAGGGTTTCCTATATCATATTTGTGTTATTGTGGTTGTGAGTGTTTTTATTTTTTCCCATTCTCTATTTTCCACTTTTTCTATATTGCATGCATGAAAACAAAAACTTAATAAAACTAGAAGTTTAAGGAAAAATAGCACTCATATTATATATTTTAGATTTTAAGTGTAAATTTTCATTAGATATATTGTGAAAAACTATCCTGGGGAATATCCATAGTAGTTTACAGATCACCATGACATGAATACCATCCTTGAGGAAGGGTTGGCCAATGCTTCTCCCTACTACCCCTCAATGAGAATGCAATGTTTGAAGAGTCAACCAACCATTCCCCATGCGCCTTCTTGGTGGAAATTTTATGTTGAACTAAGTATTGGTTGATCCTTATTTAGGTTCTCCTAGATCAAATTTTTATTTTCAAGGAATTATTGGTTGATCCTTCCCTATTATTCCCATCTATGTGAGAAGTATTTTGATGGAAGGTTCGATTGAACCTTCTACTAAATACGCCTCAGTGAAAATGTCATCCTTAAGGAAGGGTCAATAGATCCTTCTTTGTGCTCCTATTCCGTGAGAATATTATGTTGGAGGAAGCATCCATTGACTATTCCACATGTACCTCCTCTATGGAAATACTATGTTGGAGGAAGGGTCATTCAATCCTTCCTTAGGTTACCCTAAATGGAATTTCTATGCTTAAGTAAGGGTAAACTAACCCTTCCTTGGTATCCCCCTCTATGTGAAAACTATTCTTGAGAAAGGGTTAGTAAACACTTCTATTGGATACCCCTGATGTGAATATGATCCGTAATGAATGGTTAAAGGGCCCTTCTCTATGCTCTGCCTTCATGAGGATGCTATGTTAGAGGAAGGGTTGAAAATATTTACCTATGACTCTATGGACAAGAATATTATGCTTAAGAAAGGATTAGCTAACCCTTCCTTATGCAACTCGTTAAAAAATATACTATGTTAGAATAAGGGTTGATTAGTCCATTTCTAGGTTCCCATGGATGATATTGTTATGCGCAAGGAAGGGTTGCTTGATCCTTATGTAGGATCCCATTTACATCACAACTATGCATGAGGAAAGGTTGGTTGACCCTTCCACTAGATACTCTATGATGCAAATACCATCCTTGAGGAAAGGTCTATCAACCTGATGAAAGGAGTTTTTGGGGGTAAAGCCAAATTCCCCTTTCTTTATAAATTCGATCCTGAGGCCTGTGGGCTATGGCCCACAAACCTTATCAGAAGCTTTTATTGGCTTTAAACCTTTAAACTGAGACCATACAACATATCGGAATACAACGGGAAACACAAGATTACACGGGAAAATCCCACAGTCGAACCATAAGGTCAGACTTCAAAATTTATAAGCCCGCGTCTATATTTATCGTCGGGTCTGTTCTCGACCCATTGCCTTTCCATTGCACTTTCCTTTTTCTGATTGTCGATCAATCTGATCTCCGCCGTCCATTTCATTCACCGATTCAACGGCTATCGGTGCATCGCTTAATCACATTCCATTGTGCTGTCCACTGGCCCTTCACCTCTGTAATTAAATCGCGACTGTCGATCTGGACTCGATCCGACGGTTGACGTTACATCTGATCATCGAAACTAATCGTTGAACTTGTGCCATAGATCCAATCCTCATTTGATCCAACGCTCCACAAAAATTTCGGGTGAGCAATGAGCACGAGGATTAACCACCCGAAAAGCGGTTTCCTCTCTCCTCCTCACTGCTACATGTCCTCCGCTAAATGGAATCGGGTGCCCAACCGAATTACCACTTACCACTTGTGACCTCGCCTGAAATACCACCTTTGGTTGCGAAACCACTTCCCTCACGAATTAACTTCCGCACTCTTCCACCATGCGATGACCGTTGATTTCTTCCATCGGACGGTACTCACTCACTTCGGGTTTAGCTCAATTTTTATTGGGTTTTCCTCTGTTTCGCTTGGACTTAGTATTTTAACATAGTTTCTCTGCCATTTCTCTATTACACACGACATCACTCCATACAAAAGTTAACTCAATATCTTTGGATTGCCATCGATCCTACAGTGGTCGATGGTCAATCAACACGCTTACCACACAGGACTTCAAGCCATTAACGCATATATACACAGATAAATCAAAAGGAATTATTACTTAAACACACACGGAATCCACACAACACCCATCTATTCATTATACAATATTGAATACAGACTAAGGCATTTCAACCTCAGAAACAAGTTCTCTCTCAACTACATCGAATCTACACACTGGTTACACAAATCTCTCTCTTACTCTATATCCCTCTCACACACACATAATTTTGCTTTTATAAGAGATTACAACAGTCATGGATCATTTAAGATGCACAATTTCTTCCCACAATCACTCAACAAACCCCTTAATTCTCTCTACAGCTCGCTATATGGATATATATGAATACATGGCAGATTACATTAATATTTAATTAAGTCCATCAAATTACTCTGTTTTAACAGAAATTGTCCCTTGTTTTGCTCTGATGGTACACGTCCTCTCATTGTCCACTTTGGATTCCTCTTTTGATTAAGGGTGGTCAGATGCTTCTGCATCAGACTCTCGAGGCACAAAAATTTATGACCTCCTGGTCATATGCTTCTCCTTATCCTTAGCAATTCTACTTACATCCTTGTGGAATTGTCGTTATGATCTTCTGTGAGTTGCAACCAAACCTTTGTAGTAACAGTCTTCCTCTACTACACAATACCGCACCAAGCTTTCTCATGAGCTTAGTCTTTTGGCATCCTTCTGGTTCTCTCTTCTGGAACCAATTGAGCATTCCTCGCTCTAGGTTTGCTGCAATATTCTCACCTTCGGTTGCCATTCTCTGCACGAAAGTAAAGACCATAAATCTCTAGTCTTCAACACAACTGTACCTCTTCTCCTTCTACTCGCACTCTTCTTCCTTCTCGCAAGAAAACTTTTCCCTTTAACCTTTCCCTGCTCTGATACCAAATGATGAAAGGAGATTTTGGTGGTAAGGCAAATCCCCTTTCATTTACAAATTTCGATCTTCAGGCTTGTGGGTTATGGCCCACAAACCTCATCGGAAGCTTTTATCAGCTTTAAACCTTTAAACTGGGACCATACAACATATCGGAATACAACGGGAAACACAGGATTACACGGGAAAAACCTGTAGCCGAACAATAAGGTCGGACTTCAAAATTTATAAGCCCGCGTCTATATTTATCGTTGGGTCTGTTCTCAACCCATTGCCTTTCCGCTGCACTTTCCTTTCTCCGATCGTCGATCAAACCGAACTCCGCCGTCCATTTCATTCACTGATCCAACGGCTATCGGCGCATCGCTTAATCGCATTCCATCGCACTGTCTATCGGCCCTTCACCTCTGTGATTAAATCGCGACTGTCGATCTGGACTCGATCTGATAGTTGACGTTACATCTGATCAACGAAACTAATCGTTGACCCTACGTCATAGATCCAACCCTCATTTGATCCAACGCTCCACAACAATTTCGGGTGAGCAACATGCACAAGGATTAACCACCTGAAAAGCAATTTCCTCTCACCTCCTTGCTGCTACATGTCCTCCGCTAAGTGGAATCGGGTGCCCAATCGAATTACCACTTACCACTTGTGACCTCACCCAAAATATCGCCTTCGGTTATGAAACCACTTCTCTCGCGAATTAACTTTCGTGCTCTTCCACCATGCGATGACCGTTGATTTCTTCTATCGGACGGTACTCGCTCACTTCGGGTTTAGCTCAAGTTTTATCGGGTTTTCCTCTATTCCACTTGGACTTAGTGTTTTAACACAGTTTCTCTGTCATTTCTCTGTTACACACAACATCACTCCATACAACAATTTGAATTAACTCAATATTTTTGGATCGCCATCGATCCTACAGTGATCGATGGTCAATCAACATGCTTACCACACAGGACTTCAAGCCATTAACGCATATATACACAGATAACTCAAAAGGCATTATTACTTAAACACACACGGAATCCACACAACACACATCTATTCATTATACAATATTGAATACAGACTAAGGCATTTTAGCCTTAGAAACAAGTTCTCTCTCGACTACATCGAATTTACACACTGGTTACACAAATCTCTCTCTTACTTTATGTCCCTCTCACACACACAGACTTCTCTTTTTATAAGAGATTACAACAATCGTGGATCATTTAAGATGCACGATTTCTTCCCACAATCACTCAACAAACCCCTTAATTCTCTCTACAGCTCGCTATATGGATATATATGAATACATGGCAGATTACATTAATATTTAATTAAGTCCATCAAATTACTCTGTTTTAACAGAAATTGTCCCCTGTTTTGCTCCGATGGTCCACGTCCTCTCATTCTCCACTTTGGATTCCTCTTTTGATTAAGGGGGGTCAGATGCTCCTACATCACAACCTTTCTTCATTCTCCCCACTTAATGAAAATACCATGCTAGAGGAAGGATCAACTAAACCTCCCTAGTACACCTCTTCAATGGAAATACTATGCTAGAGTAAGAGTCATCTTCTTTGAGTTTCTCTAGATGAAATCACTATGGTCAAGGAAGGGTAGTTGAACCTTCCCTAGGATCCCCCTCTACACGAAACATATTCTTGAGTAAGGGTTAGTGAACCTTTCCACTAGATATACCACTACATTATATCCTAGAGTTCCATATAAGTTTTTGTAAATGATGAGTTGTAACCCATGATATTTTTTTATGAAAGCTAACAATGCCAAGGTATCTCTGGAGGAACAATATCCTCCCAAAATTTGGCCCTAATTTGGTTCTTGGGTTGGGGTAATCTCCAAAACTATCAAAATGATAATTGTTCCGAATAACCTAAAAAAACCTCTTTAGACACATTCAAATGACATATTTAGATGTTTATAATAAATGAATGTTGAAATAATATAATAAGATACAGATACTAGTTAAAGCAAGTTGGATCAATTAAGAAAACTCCTTTTGCTGGGAACCTTCTCCCATCGCTCATACACACAAATTATGTGAATGGTAAGAAGAAAATTTGAGGTATTGAAAAGAATATCATGGGTATTCCTAGATATTGAAGAGAAGATTTCAAGAGGGTGATAGTATTTAACCCCAAATAAGAATGAAAGAATATTGGAAATATTTTAAACAAAATTTAATGCATGCAATCAAAATATTGTCTAAACCAAATAGCGACAACAATAATAAAAACTAGAGTAAGTTTTAAATTTTGCTAATGTAATCTTTATAGCAGACAAGCCGAAAGAAATGCCAAACCTGTTAGCAAAAGGAGTTATAATTGAGAAATTGAACAATCAATGAAGAAACTAGAGAACAATAAGTGTTCCTCTGAATAATCTATCGACACTATAATCATAATAACAATAATAAAAAGGAATTGTTTTTAGTGTGACTTTTTGGATTTTCTGATGTTGGAATCAGGTGGAAAAATTTGAGGTGAAATCTTTATTTGTGTTATTTAAACTATTTTTTTGACTGTATATATGGATTCAACAACCTAGAAAACCCCTAGGGCACTTCAATTGCATAGGATTACCCATCAAGCTTTTGTGATTTCAATAAATTCCTGCCGATTTTAGAGAAATTCGAGTGGAAAAACCTACCGTAAAAGCTTCCAAAAAATCGCACTAAAAACAATTCCTAATATTCCTAATAAAAATAGGAACAAATTGCAAATATTTTATTATAACCCTACTAAATTGTACAATGGCTTACAATCACAATGGAAAAAAAAATATATAGAATATCAGAAAGTAAAGCAAAAAGAAGAAGGTATGTGGGCTGAGTGGCAAATCCATCTACTGGTAAGTTGCTCCATTGTGTTGCAGTGGCCTTCTCACCCTAGACTCTTAGCGCCCATGCCATATATTTTGTATTCAATGACCCTTTTTATTTTTATTTTGTCAAACAGTTGGTTTATAACCTGTCATTTAAGAATAATTACGCTCATAGGCATCGTATGTCTAGGCTCATCGGGACGATGATTGGCCGTCGATTTTTACATTCTATGAATAAGATCACATCTGTGCGTGAACAATTTAAGAATTTTTTTTATATTTTAGTCATTACTGAAATGTCTATCCTAAACCAAATTATATGAAAAGCCTTACAAAATTTGTGTGTATTTAAATTAACATATCACCATTCTCTTTTAAAAATCACATGTGCAACACATGATTTCTCTGCAAATCAATCGGAATGTTAAGTTTGCAAATCATCCATTAACAAATACTTTGATTAAAGATAAGCGTGAGCAAGGGTAGAAAAACTGGGATTGCCTCTTAAAAAACCCTACCACATTATGTGGTTATCAAACCCTACCTTTACATGATTCAAAACCTAATTTTAAATTTAATGAATTTAATTGCCAGAGACTTGGTCGCTATGGTAATTGCAGTTCCAGCCAGCTGAATTTCTGTTCTTGGTTCCTTTTTCAAAAGAGGGTTGGTATTTACGTATCTTATCATGTGCACAGGGCTCGTAAATATTAGGGTTTAATTTTTAGGTCTAACAAATACTTCGATTAAAGATAAGCATGCTTTTGAGCGAGAGGAATGGTAGGAAAACTCGGAGTGCCTCTTTAAAAAATTATAATCACTATTTATATGGGGCAATAAAATTGTTTAAAGCTTTTAATTTGATTAGACTATTATGTTAAACTATAATCATTATTTATATCGGGCAATGAAATTGTTTAAAGCTATTAATTTGATTAGACTACCATGATTTTATAGCTGTCATATTGTTTTTGTTTTTATTTTTTCAGTAAAAAACAATTTACTTTCAATTAATTTTGAATGTTTGGGGAAAAATTATATATTAA
The DNA here is from genome assembly GCA_031772625.1 of Pinus tabuliformis. NCBI lineage: Eukaryota > Viridiplantae > Streptophyta > Pinopsida > Pinales > Pinaceae > Pinus > Pinus tabuliformis. Next base: position 766,507,368 of record CM062805.1, read on the forward strand.
ATTTAATATCTGAAAATTAAAGAATGATTCTCAAAATTTTTAAATTTTTTATTTTTATTTTTATTTATTTATTTATCTATATATATATAAAAAGAGTGACTAATTTTATAAAGTTATAAATAATATTTGTCCAAAAAATATTATATACCATCAAATGTTATTATAGTACACATATCAATGTTAATAATATTTATTAGCTATTGCCCCAAAAAGTGCAAAGAGAGGTCCATAGGATTGTTAAACTGAAATTGTTGAATTGGAAAAATTGTACTTCGGTTTGAAATAATAATTGTTGTATTAGATTTAGGTTGTTTAGTGTGTTTGTGTTAAGTTGGTAATACACAATTAAAATAATATTTGAAATATTGAGATGATGAAAGTCCCATATATTATTTATACATATCAAACACATGGTGGTGTCATATGCACACTTCTCTTAGCAATGAGAAATGAGATCTTCTTGTCACCTACAATATAACATGTGGCATGGATTCAAAAGATGGTTCTTATATTGCAAGGGATGAAAACTTTTATAATTTTACATCATCTAATGAATTGTCAAATGCATAGAGCTTTTGTATGAACTCTCTAGAATGGTGGTATTCACCTAATGTTTTACACTACCAACAAAATACTTTGTCACTTCAAAGGTAAGTGGAACATATTTCCACTCATAACCAAAGACACTCTTATTGTTTACAATTATGGATAGACAACACTAATGGGCATCATTTAGAAATCATTTACCTAGGTTTTATAGTTTCATCATTATTTAATAGTAAACCAAAAACAGACCATGACCCAAAAAAATAAATTAAATAAATTGAGTATTCAACCAAAAAAACCAACAACCCATTTTTTTTTAATCCAAATTAAATATTTTGAAAAATCCTTACCACAAATAAATTATTAATTGTTATAACATTTGTTTTTAAAATAGTTTTAGTGTTCAACCAAAAAACAACCCATTTTTTTTAATCCAACTTAAATATTTTGAAAAATCCTTACCACAAATAAATTATTAATTATTATAACAAAATAATTTAGTCCAAAATAAAGATACCATACTACTACATGTAAGATACCATACTACTATTAACAGAACTATATCTCTGAGTTTAGACTTCTGTGATCCATAATGTTTAGAAGAGAATTTTTCAAAGAGATAACATCCAATAATTTCTTGGAGCCAAGGTTTCGAACCCTTTACTGCGATTCATCCTCAGAGCAAAATTGTTAAAAACCGATATTCTATTAATTAAGCGGCTCTCCAGGTGAGATACCTGGAGAGTGCCCAAGCACTTCACACAATACACACTACTTCAGTTAGGAGAACCTAGAACATATATAAGCTTTCACACTAACAGGGTGGTTTCAACCACTCCCTATATAGTAGGATTTCAGACCTAATCTTAGAGTCTCAATCCTATCCTTAAAACAACTAACTGTAACTTTCTCCATTAATTCTAACACTCCCCCTTAATGGAGAAAGGGTACTGAAAAAATAACATATGCTTGCTGGTCTAGTCTCAGCTAGGCTTACAATAGTACATAAAAACTTGGTAACAGAGTTTTCATTTTAGTTTTCTTGCTTGAGAGTCCATGCTTGTTCATTCCTAGGCGAGGCTTCATCTTTACTTTCCTTGCCATGAGGTAGTGATATATTTTCACCTCCTTTTTGAGTTTTCTTCCCCAAAGACGGAATGCTTGAACTCTTATCCTCCTCAATCTTGATTGTAGGCTGGTAATTGATAATACTTTAAAATGTACAAGCTTGGTAGGATATCTTTTCCTCTCACTACTTTCGATGTCTTCTGCCAAGTCTTTGTAATAAGCGTCATGTGGCTCGTCCAATTGATCTTCAACAATATGTTCCTCTTCACTTCCTTCCTCAAGAATGACTAATGGGTCTTCTTGATCTTCAACCATATGTTCTTCTTTACATCCTTCCTGAAAAACAACTTGTGAGTCTTTAGTCTCACATTGTTGCATAACATATAGTGTCTCTTGATAATCGTGGTCATTAATAAAACTACTAAGCCTCATGAAAAAAATATCATCAAGGTCAAATCTGTCTAAAAGTGCAGCCATATTGAAAAAATTCAGCTTATCTCGTTTCAAGTTTTTTTTTTTTTTTTAACTCCACTCGGTCCTCTCAAGAACTCCAACAACCTCGTTACCACGTAGGGGGGAACTTCTCCCTTTGGCAGCTCTTCAACTATATAACCTTGAGGTGCATGCTGTGGCTTCTATGCCACACAGCCAAATATGAAGGAAATCACCAATACAACTAAAAGAATAACAGAGAAATTTGTTGGATCATTACAAAATGAATTCGACCTTTTCAATCCTGGACTCTATTAAGACCCCTAGAACAAGTAGCAACAAAAAAAACACAACTTTCTTCTTAGCTAAAGAAGCAAGGCTGCAACATTAATCCTTGGGCGTCGAATCTTGGATCCGAAGGAAGAGAAGCTCACGCCTCCTATGAAGAAACCATCTTAGCTCTGCTGACAACAATTCCGACTTTAGATTTTTCCAGGTACCACACCCAAACGCAGTTGTTGAATAACGCCACTGCCAAAACTATAACATAATGTGACCCTTGCACAAATACAACCCCTGAGGCGACAAATTCTTCATTTTAAACAAAAAAAAAAAAGGAACTTGCTTGGTCGACCATGGACTCTGCGTGCCCGCAGATTACTGCAACACCACAGCTGTCAACAAATCATAGCCCACAAACCGCCTTCGAGTACTCGACCCCGCTCCACTTGTTGCGCACGCTTCACACCTCACCAGCACGCAGCGTAGGTCGGCTGCTCCACCAAACTACTGCTCTACCAAACACGCAGATCTGCTTTTGCTTCACCACAGATCCACCACCCACTGGCAGACATTAAAAAAAAATCGTGCACTGCGTTCTCCAGCTATCTTCACGAGAAGCATTCATTGGCAGCAAATATCACCGTACCAAACGATCAGATAAAAAAACACGCAGGCTGCTCTAATTTCAATTCTCCAACAGAGATTTCGAACGCTGCTGGATCCAGCACCAACACGCTGCACCAACAACTTCATGCAGTAGGCTCACATACACCAGACACAAACCTGGGCTCGTATCCCAGCAGATCGAATCGATCAAACGTCTTCTCGGTAGCCGTCTTTCTCCGTGAGGCAGAGCTCACCTCACCTACACCACCAACGCTTAGCCACGGGTGATCTTTTCACAACAGCTAGGAACCTTGACTATCAGCTCACAGACTATACGACTCAGAGGAGGCTATGCTCTACCCAGGACTTTCTTAAAATAAGATAATTACTCTTGCATGAGGAGTTAGATAAACATAGAGAGTCAGTTCACTGAGTGTTTGCATGATTGAATGTTTGAGTGTTGAGTCAAGTTAAGTGATAAACAACTTTGAGTGTGTGATTGCATGTCAAGATATTTTAGGCAGTTAGTTAGTCGAAAAGGTTTAAATACCCTTCACCAGGGTCATTGTAATCATCATGTTTTGTGTAATCAATAAAAGAGCAGCAATTCATATTTTATGTGTGAATTGCGTATTGTCTCCTCTATCTTTCCAACAAATTGGTATCAGAGCAAGGTTTGAGACAAAAAGATTATACAGCCGCACCATGCATGTGCGAGTAATGAGATAGTCAGAAGTTTTTCAGCCGCTGTAGTTGAATTCGTTTGGTTTGTAAACAACACAGATAAGAGTTTCTTGAAAAAGCGGCCGCAGCTGTCGTGAACACCCGTCACCTGGGAAATTGATTAGTCAATGAGCAAGCCATCGTTTCACAAAAAAATTAGTGTTTGCGGCCACTCACTCAATACAGAGTCAATATGATTTAAAGTCGAAAGTGTTTGAAAGGCATAGTCACGCAGGCTTTAAAAGTCACGCGATCTTTTAAAGCGGAGTGGGTACGATTTTATTACTTTTATCATACTATTTTTTTGAAAGAGTGATTATAAAAAGTTTTTTTTTAATATAAAGTTTTTTTAATATACAAATAATTTTTATATAAAAGATTTTATGTAATAAAAGTTTTTTTTAAGTTTTTTTTTTTAAATAAAAAAATTTAGGGTTTTTTTATTATCAAAAAGGGTATTTTTTTTGAAAAAGAGTTTAACAAAGCTTACGAAAAAGCAATTTAGGATGTTTATTTTTTTGAAGAGAATTTTTTTTAGAGAAAGATGGCTTTCTCAAATTTCCGGCCCCAGTTCATACTGTTTATAGGGAAATATTATGATGTGTGGGCCATTAATGGCGACCGCATTGCAGGCACATGATGGTGGGGATTATGTCAAGTTTGGGTTTTGAGAACCTAAGAACAAAGAAGAAGAACAAGCTCTCAGTAATAGAGAGAGGGAACAATGGAAGAAAGACCGGAAGAAGAATGCATATGCGTTGCAACTTATTCAGTAGGGAGTGGACCTAGCGGTGTTCCAGAAGATTATGACCACGTCTTCAGCAAAAGTAGCATGGGATACTTTGGCGACAAAATATAAAGGTATGGCCAAAGTCAATATTGTTAAGTTGCAAAATACTAGGAGAGATTTTGAAAGTCTGCAGATGAAGGAGACAGAGGACATTGATTCTTTCATGAATTGGGTCATAACTGTCGTAAATCAGTTAAAGATTTATGGTGAAGATATAAACAATCAAAGAGTGGTTGAGAAGGTCCTCCGATAACTGTCTACCAAATTTGATGTTGTGGTAGCAACCATAGAAGAAGCCAAGGATTTGGCATTATTAACAGTTGATGAGTTGATGGGATCACTTCTATCGCATGAGGGAAGGATAGACAGAAATAAGGATTCCACTTTAGAGACCGCTTTCAAAATTCAGGTTTCTATTTCAAGAGACAGAGGTCAAGGCAGAAGTAGAATGAGAGGCAGAGGACAAAGCAGAAGATATGGTGGTCAGAGAGATGACCGAGAAGAGCATGAACATGCAAGTGCAAGCAACTACAAAAGCTTCAACAATAATCAAAGAGTTGACAAATCAAGGTAAGATGTTATTACTGCAATAAATTTGGTCATTATGCTCATGATTATAGGAAGAAAATAGCTGATCAAGGGAACTAGAGAGCTAATGTCACTACAAAGAGTACTAACTCCATGTTCCTAGCATGTCATACCATGCATGAACCTTGTGCTAGTGTGTGGCTGTTAGACAGTGGTTACAGTAACCACATGATAGGCAACAAGGAATTGGTTGCAAATTTCGATCAATCTGTGAAAACAAAGGTAAAGTTGGGGACTGAAAAGACTGTGGAAGTAGATGGCAAAGGAGTGGTCAACATTCTGACCAAGCAGAGGGAGCCGAAGACAATCTCAATTATGTTCCTGGTCTCAAACCTAATTTGTTAAGTGTTGGTCAGTTGACACAAAGAGGATACAGAGTTATCTTTCAAGATCAAGAAGTTGTTATATATGACAAGCCCCAAGAAAGCAACTGATAGAAAAGGTGCAGATGACGAAGAACAAACTCTTTCCTCTAATTTTGAATTACAGTGGTTAGGTGAGTTCTTTTACAGTTGCATGTTTTGATGATTATTGGTTATGACATTTTCGATTTGGACACTTGCATTTTTCTGGTTTAAGCTTGCTGTAGCAGAAACAGATGGTCAGAGGATTACCTCCCATCAAATAGCCTGCTAGTACTTGTGAGTTTTGCATCTTGGCAAAGCAATACCGTGAAAGTTTTCCGAAGGGAGTTTCATATATGGCAAAGCAAACTCTTGAGCTAGTGCATACAGACTCGTGTGGACCTATGAGGACATAGTCGATTGGTGGAAGTTGCTACTTCCTCACTTTCATTGATGACTACAACAGAAAGACTTGGGTTTACTTCTTGAAGCAGAGGTCTGAAACTTTTGCAAAGTTCAAAGAATTCAAAGCCTTAGTAGAGAACCAAAGTGGTCGATAGATCAAGGTATTGAGGTCAGATCGTGGTGGAGAATATGACTCGAAGGTATTCCATGATTACTGCAAACCACATGGGATCAGAAGACAATTTACAACTAGGTACACACCGCAGCACAATGGTGTAGCAGAGAGAAAGAACATGACAATTATGAACATGGTAAGAAGCATTTTGAAAGGCAGAAACTTGTCTAATGAGTATTGGGCAAGGCAGTTGCATGTGCTATTTATGTGATCAACAGATCTCCTACAAAGAGTGTGATGAACAGAGTACCAGAACAAGCATGGTCAGGTATTTATTGTAGCGTATCTCATCTCAGAGTATTTGGATGTGTAGCTTATGCACATGTGCCTAAGGAGCGAAGAGGCAAATTGAATGATAAAAGTGAAAAATGCATATTCATTGGTTATAGTGAGCAATAAAAAACTTACAAATTGTATAACCCTCTCACAAAGAAGACCATAATTAGCAGAGATGTTGTGTTCAAGGAACAAGAGTCATGGAATGGAATTGTAGACAAAACAGTTGACGCACAAGTGCCACTGATGGAAGAAGAAGATGTAGCAGAAAAGGAGCAGCAAGAATCACAGGTGAAGATACCAAACAAAGACACACCAACAAGGATTCCAAGATTTTCAAAGCAGCATGGATCCTTAAGAAGATCAACAGATCAAGATTCTCCCAGCAATCAATTAGGCAATGAATCAAGCAATGGTAAGAGAAATATGAGAAGTTTGAAATATATTTATGGTGATTTGGATGTTAATTCAAATTTTGCATTGTTGTCATTCCAACCTTCTTCGTTTGAAGAAGCAATCAAAGATGAAAATTGGGTGCAAGCCATGGATGAAGAAATTGAAGCTATTGAAAAGAATGATACATGGGATTTGGTTGATTTACCAAAGGACTAAAATCTCATTGGTGTGAAGTGGGTGTACAAGACAAAGTTGAATGTTTGATCCAGTAGCCATATTGGATACTGTAAGAGCAGTTCTAGCCACAACAGCTTAGAACAAATGGAAAGTATATCAGATGGATGTGAAATCAACCTTCTTGAATGGAATTCTAGAAGAAGAAATTTATGTGCAGCAGCCTCTAGGATATGAAGTTGAAATTAACGAAGACAAAGTTTACAGGTTGAAGAAAGCGCTCTATGGACTAAAGCAAGTTCCTAGAGCTTGGTATAGCAAAATTGATAGTTACATGATCAAGAATGTATTTTGCAGAAGCAACATTGAGCCTACCTTGTACACAAAGGTAAATGAGCATGGACAACTTTTGATTGTTTGCTTATATGTTTATGACATGATTTTTACAGGTGACTTTGACATAGATGAATTTAAAAAAGCCATGATGAAAGAATTTGAGATGACAAATCTTGGTCTCATGAAATATTTTCTTGGCATAGAAGTTGAGCGATCTGAAAAAGGAATTTTTATTTGTCAAAATAAATATTCGAAATATTTTTTGAAAAGATTCAGAATGGAAAATAGCAAACCTGTCTCTACACCAGTTGCAATAGGTACAAAGTTAAGCAAGGATGATGAAGGATCATATGTCAATCCAACTTTATTCAAAAGATTGGTTGGTAGCCTCATGTATCTCATAGCTACAAGACCGGATATCATGCAAGGAGTGAGTTTGAATTCCATATTTATGGAGACTCCAAAAGACACACATTGGAGTGCAGGAAAATGAATTCTGAGATACATATCAGGAACTAGAGATTGTGGCATAATGTATGCAAGCAAAGAAAATAAAGATTTGATTGGATACAGAGATAGTGATTTTGTAGGCAGTTTGGATGATACGAAGAGCACTTCTGGTTTTGTGTTCCACCTTGTTTCAAGTGTGATTTCATGGGCATCTATGAAGCGGCCCATTGTGACACTTTCATCAGCAGAAGCAGAATATGTAGCAACAACATCAACAACATGTCAAGCAATGTGGTTAAGAAGAGTACTTGATGGACTCAAGCAGAAACAACAAGGATCAACAACAATATATTGTGACAACACCTTAGTGATTTCACTATCCAAGAATAGTGCATTTCATCAGAAGAGCAAGCATATTGATACTAGATATCACTTTATTAGAGAACTTGTGAGCAATGGAGAAGTTCACTTGAAGCCTTGTAAATCTAGTGATCAATTGGCTTATATATATTTACTAAGTCATTAGCATAAGATGTGTTTGAGTTTCATAGAAGAATCTTGGGTGTTGTAAGCCTAGTTGAGACATAGACCAACAAGGATGTTTGAGTTGTCATGAGTCATGTTTTAGTTTACAAGTTGTAATTAAGGGGGAGTGCTAAAATAAGATAATTACTCCTACATGAGGAATTAACTAAACATAGAGAGTCAGTTAACTGAGTGATTGCATGATTGAGTGTTTGAGTGTTGAGTCAAGTCGAGTTAAGTGATAAACGACTTTGAGTGTGTGATTGCATGTCAAGATATTTTAGGCAGTTAGCTAGTCGAAAAGGTGTAAATACCCTTCACCGGGTTCATTGTAATCATCATGTTTTGTGTGATCAATAGAAGAGCAGCGGCTCATGTTTTATGTGTGAATTGTGTAATTTCTCCTCTGCCTTTCCAATAGACCTCTCTCTCAATTGAGAAACAAACTCTCCTTGCTTATACTTGAAGCTCCACTACCATGTTACAAACCAATATTCTATTAATTAAGTGGCTGTCCAGGGGAGATACCTGGAGAGTGCCCAAGCACTTCACACAATGCACATTACTTCAGTCAAGATAACCTAGTACATATATAGGTTTTCACACTAATAGGGTGGTTCCAACCACTCCCTAGATAGTACGATCTTAGAACTAATCTTAGAGTCTCAATCCTATCCTTAAAAAAACTAACTATAACTTTCTCCATTAATTCTAACAAAAATAACATCTATTATTTTGTCAACCTCAAAATAACGGTCGCCACAGTCACTATGTCTAAGTCCAACCGGATAGCTGAAATTGAAGTTGCCACATCTATTAACAGAACAATTGTTCCAATTCTCAGGGAAACATGATAACATGATATTGAGGAGGAGCAGAAGAGGACGAGCTTAGTGTATATATAAAGACGAAGGAGAAGAGTTAGAGACATCACATTGAAGTGGGAGCAGCACAACCTGTTCTACTATCTCCTTGATTTATTTTCCAATAATATCAGTGACTTAGAAAACAACAGGACATTGGCAACCAAATTGATACAAGAGGAGGGGTTGTGCAAACCCACAGGGATTGGAAGAGCGTCGTGTGATAGGCCATTCATTAAACATTTTAGTTTTTCCCATGTATTTGGCTTCTTTCTATTATAATTTTGGCTGGAATATCTGAAATATCGCTGACTAGACTTCATTCCATTCGTAAATATACTTGATTGCTGAATTTTCTGAAAAACAAAACATTTACGTGAACTTTGTACAAAAATCCGTGATAGCTGAACTTTCTCCTGAAATTTCTAACTAGGAGGTGAACTTTGCCCAAAAATCTGTGATACTTGAACTTTCTATCCAAGGTTTCTGCTTTTTGCGAATAAATTGTGACTCGTGAACTTTTTGACTAAAATTTCGTTGAAGCAATAGTGATACTGGAATAGTGTTGTTATAAAGTACTACTTAAATCATAAAATTTAAGTTTCAAATTGTGATGATTGTTTGAGAGCATCCAATCAATACAATGGTTGATGCCTAATGTGAACAATAGAGTAGGTCGAATTGAACTTGAACTGAAAATCCTAGAGATGCCCTAGGCCATGTGGTAGAGTCGGGTCTGGCCATCATTGTTGTATGCCCAAGAAAAATTGGTATTTCTAAGGCATATGGAACTGGTAAGTACTCCAGTGCTGTCTGGATATTGTTGAATAATTAAACAAAATGTGGAACTGCTAAGTAATCCAGTGCTACCAGGATATTGTTAGATAATTAAACAAAATGTGGAACTGCTATGTACTCTAGTGCTACCTAGATATTGTTGGATAAATAACAAATTGTGCACAACTATTTAAGCCTGCAAATGATGAGAACATAAAATACAAATGATAAAAAAATGAAGAATCAATTTTATTGATCAGACTGAGCAGCTCTCAGGTGAGAGCCTCCACTTGGAGACTATCACTGCAGAACGTTCTACATTCATTCACCCAAAGCCCTGTTACATATAAACTAGCACATAAACAAGGTGGTTTGAACCACTCCCTAGATATTAGGGTCTTAGACCTAATCCGAGGGTCTCAATCCTATCCTACAACAACAAACAACCAAATGTCCATTTGGAGACTGCCACTGCAGAACATTCTACATTCATTCACCCAAAGCCCCGTTACATATAAACTATCACATAAACAAGGTGGTTTGAACCACTCCCTAGATAATAGGATCTTAGACCTAATCAGAGGGTCTCAATCCTATCTTACAATAACAAATAACCAAATGTGGAAAAGACTAACTTTCTCCATTAATCCTAACACTCCCCCTTAGTGGAGAAAGAGTGCTTGAAAAAAATAGCATACGCCTGTTGGTCTAGTCTCAACCAGGCTTACAATAGTACATAAAAAACTTGGTTGATTCATGCCTTCAACCTCTTTACTCAATTTTTTCACTGCAAACATGATGTCCCGCATTTGATTTGTATATGGAGATAGGCTTTTCTTCTCATTGAACAAAAATTCATCAATAAGATGCTTTTCATGCATCAGATTGATCCACTCATCATGAGATACATAGATCTCATCAAATTTGACTTCATAGGTCTCTGCATCAGGGAAGATTTCTTCATAAAAAAATTCAGATTCTACAATAATGGTTGTATCTTCATCATCACATGTTTTAATGTCAATTACAAGCACACATTCATCACCCATCATTGCATCTTCAATGTTGACATGTTCAGTTTCACAATCAGTTATGGGATTGAAAACACAATCATCATTTTCAAGAGAAAAACCTTCATCATATTTTCCCTCATTCAAACTATACTTCATTTCTAAAATATCCCACAGAACTTTTACATTTTGAATCTTACCATATTCATATAGTATGTTGAACATGATGTTTTCATCTAATGTAGATTTTATGAGATGTAATGCTGATGCATCTCCACTATCATAGTTTAAATTGATACATCTTCAACATAATTCAATAAATTTACCTTCCATAATGTTGTTTTCATTTCAATTTCCGAGCTTTCATAATTCATACCTGAAAAAGAGGGTAGATATGACATTAACCTCTTAATGATTTCATCAAATTCTAGATCTTCATCATGATCTTAACTTGATCAGCTATAAGTCCACAGCGTCGATTGGAAACTCTTCACCAAATTCAACAAAACAATATATTACATCTGCCCCTTGATGCTTTCTCCTTAGTTTTCTTCGAGCCTCTTTTAGTCTCTTTGTTGACCCATTTGTTGAAAATGTAATTTCAACGCAGCCAGACCACTGCCAGAAAACGTTCAGCCAACCAGCCGGAAAGCTCTCGGGTTGATTTCAGGCAAAGGTACTTTTCCGATGTTTGAACCCGAGAAATTTTGGTGATGACACGTGGTTCAGCCCTGACGTAACGCAACGTAAGAATCTCGGGGGATAAAGTTCAACACTTGTTGGTCTTCCGATATTGCCCTCCACCGTCGGATGTGCTCCACCTTCTTCAACCGTTGATTGCCCGAAGCTGCTCCAAACCTGCATACGGCAAACATTAAATTCATAGCGTGGAGTAAATCAAAGTTTTGTTGACCATACGTTTAATTAATGAAATGTCATAGTGGTAGGTAGTATATTGAAGTTTTCATATATTGCACGTAAATCTTTTTTATGGAGGTATGGGCGCATATGCTCATTAATTAAGTTTCGTATGGGATATGGGCACAATTTAATATATGTTTTTTATATATATTTTTCATATACGGCATGTATTAAAGTTTAAAGTCATATGTAATAAGTTTTATTTTATGAGTGTTGACTTTTATTAATGAATGTATATGGCACACGGGAGGAGAGATATATGTATATTCACAGGAGCGTAAAAGAAGTATGGTGCGGTAAAAGGAAAAACACACAGCAGTGTGTAAAAAGACAAAGAACCAGGTGATGTAATTTTTGGAGTAACGAAAAACCATGTGTGGTTTTTTTTGCACAGAAGTGCATAAAGAAAATGTTGCAGTGATTTTTGTAACTCTGTGTAAATTTCTTTTACAGCAGTAAACTTATGTAAATCCTTTTATTATAGCAGTAAGCTGTTTTTCACACCAGTGAATATAAAAAAGGATTTTACAGTGGTAAATCTTTGTATCAGGTTTTAATGAACATAATGTTTTTTATGGTGGTGAAATACTCTGTCTCTCAGTGAATTTTTTTTAAGTCTTCTTCTGCACAAAAGATCCTGGAAGGGTAGAAACAGAGCATTGCCTCTGTGTGTTTGAATGTTTGGTTTTTGGTATTTTCCCCATCAAAAATACCCAACAGTGGTATCAGAGCAGGCTTAGGCTCTTTGAAGGAGACAAAGAAGCTGAAGGGAGAAGGTTGTTGCTGCAGCAAAACTTCTCAGGCAGACAGAAGACAGTCAACAAAAGATTCAGGTATTCTTCATAGCTATCTTGTTTGTTATTGAAGAGACAGTCAGTGTTTTAAATACACAGTCAAGGAATGGCCAGCACAAGCACTGGTATGGGTTTGTTTAACACCCAGCTCCCACAGTTTAATGGGAAAAACTATGACTACTGGGCAATAACCATGACAGCCCTGTTTGCCTCTCAAGACTTATGGGAAATAGTTGAGGAAGGTTTTGAAGAACCAGCAGATGAAACTGAGTTCAATGCACTAACTCAGGGAGAGAGAGATCAGCTGAAGAGCAATAGGAAGAAGGATTCGAAAGCCCGTATGTTGTTGTATCTAGCAGTAGACCAGAGTGTGTTTCCAAGGTTAGCAGCAGCTAAGACAGCAAATGAAGCATGGCAAACCCTCAAGACAGCCTATCAAGGCATGGAGAGAGTGAAGACAGCAAAGCTACAATTGCTGAGAAAGGATTTTGAGAATCTGTGCATGAAGGAGTCAGATAACATTGACTCATTCTTCACTCATGTGATTGGTGTAATCACACAAATGAGAACTCATGGAGAAACCATTGAAGATAGAAGGATTGTGGAGAAAATATTGAGGGTCTTACCCTCAAAGTTTGATGCCATAGTCACCACCATCGAAGAGACAAAGGATCTCTCAAGTTATTCAGTTGATGAGCTACATGCATCACTGATAACACATGAGCAGAGGTTGAGTAGGAATGAAAACTCATCTCTTGAGCAAGCCTTCAAGACCCAGATATCCTTTGGAAGAGGAAGAGGTCAAGGCAGAGGAAACAAAAGAGGAAGAGGCAGAAGCCAGAACAGAGGTGGAAGGAACAGCTCAGCAAATGCACAAGGAAGAGGCAGCAATCCAAATCAGAACCAAGGCCAAGGCAGCAGCCAACAAGGAGGACAATATCATGCTCAAGGACAAAGGTATGATAAATCTAATGTTCAATGCTATTATTGCAAAAAGTATGGACATTATGCAAGTGATTGTAGAAAGAAACAGCATGATATGAACAGTAGACAAAATGCAAATGTTACAAGAGAAAACAGCAGTCAAAATAATGTCCTATTAGCTTGTAACATGGCTGAAACACATAGTGAGGACATATGGTTTTTAGATTCAGGTTGCAGCAACCATATGACAGGGAATATAGCCCTCTTTTCAGCCTTAAATCAGAATTTGAAATCAGAGGTCACACTAGGAACTGATTGTAAAGTGTCTGTTATGGGAAAAGGGGAGGTAAAAATATTTACAAAACAAGGAGAAAGGAAAACCATAGCAGATGTCTACTATGTCCCCGGAATGAGATGTAACCTATTGAGTGTTGGACAGCTTATCCAAAAGGGTTACAATGTTTACTTTGTAAATGATGTGTGCACCATCATGGACATACCACCCAGCAAAAGATGCATTGCTGAAGTGAAGATGACAAGGAACAGGATGTTCCCTCTCCGGATCAGGGCAGACATGAAAAACAAAGGAGAAATTGCAGCAGTCACCCAAGAGGCCTTCCAAAGCGTGCCAAAGGATGAAAATTGGTTGTGGCACTTGAGATTTGGGCATCTCAATTTTGGAGGTCTAAATTTGTTGAGTAGAAAAGGAATGGTAAGAGGATTACCATTGATAGAGAAACCGGACAGCCTATGTGAAGGCTGCATTTTGGGAAAACAACATAGAGAAAGTTTTCCATCAGGGAAGAGCATAAGGGCAAAGGCACCCTTAGAGATTATCCATTCAGATTTGTGTGGACCAATGCAAGCTCCATCATTAGCAGGCAGCCTATATTTCCTAACATTCATTGATGATTTTACAAGAAAGACTTGGATATATTTCCTCAAGAACAAAAGTGAAGTCTTTGAGAAATTCCAAAATTTCAAAGCACTTGTGGAGAACCAAAGCGCGCTGCATATAAAAGTTTTGAGAACTGATAGAGGAGGTGAGTATATCTCAAATGAATTCCTAATGTTTTGTAGAGAAAATGGAATACATAAACAGTTCACAACTCGGTACACTCCGCAGCAAAATGGAGTTGCTGAAAGGAAGAACAGGACCATCATGGACATGGCGAGGAGCATGCTAAAGGCAAAGCATTTGCCAAATGAGTATTGGGCTGAAGCTGTACATTGTGCAGTTTATATATTGAACAGGTGTCCTACAAAAGCAGTCATGAACAAAGTGCCAGAAGAGGCATGGAGTGGGAGAAAGCAAGGAGTCACCCACATGAGAGTTTTTGGATGTGTGGCCTATGCACACATACCAGATCAGCTAAGGAGGAAGTTGGACAGCAAAGGGGAGAAATGTCTGTTCATTGGATACAGTGAGGAATCCAAAGCATACAGGTTGTATATCCCATCTACCAAGAAGTTTTTCGTCAGCAGAGATGTTCAATTCATTGAAGAGGAAGCTTGGGATGGAAGCATAGAGAAAACAGTGAATGTCAAGAACTGTTTGTCTCATGATGAAGATGAAGAGGAAGTGGCTGAAATGCATCCCCAAACAGCAGCGCCAACACAAGGACAGCAAGGTACACCATTGAGGATAAATGAAAGTGCTTCTCCAAGCACACCACAAGGAGGAAATTCAAGTGCATCTTCAAGCACTTGCACACCAAGTGAAAGAGGTAAGAAATTTAGAAATCTAAGTGAAATTTATGAAGAAGGAATGAATTCCTTATTTGCCTTGTATTGTCATGTTGATGATCCTATTCATTTTGAAGAAGCTATTAAAGATAGGAAATGGATAGAAGCTATGGATGAGGAGATGAATGCCATAGAGAGAAACAAAACATGGGATTTGGTTGAGTTACCAAAAGGCAAAGAAGTCATTGGTGTGAAATGGGTCTACAAGACCAAGAGCAACGCTGAAGGCAAGATTGAAAGGCATAAAGCAAGGCTGGTTGTCAAGGGGTACAAGCAGCAGTATGGGAGAGATTATGAGGAGACTTTCGCCCCGGTTGCAAGAATGGAAACTGTGAGAGCAGTGCTGTCCATAGCAGCTCAAAACAAATGGAAAGTCTACCAAATGGACGTGAAATCAGCATTCCTAAATGGAGTGTTAAAAGAAGAGGTTTATGTTGAACAGCCTCTCGGCTATGAGAAGAAAGGTGAAGAGCACAAAGTGTGCAAATTGAAAAAAGCTCTTTATGGGCTGAAGCAAGCGCCAAGAGCATGGTACAGCAAGATAGATTCATATCTATTGGATAATGAATTCGACAAGTGTGAAGGAGAACCCACAGTCTACATCAAGGAAAAAGATGGTAAGATTTTAATTGTTGTCTTATATGTTGATGATGTGATTTTCACAGGTAATGATAATCAGCTTATTGAGAATTTTAAATCAGTCATGAAGAGTGAATTTGAAATGACTGACATGGGTTTCTTAAGATACTTCTTAGGCATAGAAGTAGATCAAAATGAAAAAGGAATTTTTATATCTCAAGCAAGATATGTAAATCAAGTTCTGGGCAGATTTAACATGCAAGAATGCAAGGCAGCAATCACTCCCACAGTAATGGGATTAAAGCTCAGCAGAGAGGACAGCAGCAAGGATTTTGATCCTAGTTTGTATAAAAGCATTGTGGGCAGCCTTATGTATTTAACAGCAACTAGGCCTGATTTGATGTATGCTGTTAGTTTGATTTCCAGATTTATGGAGAGGCCAAAGGAGGCACATTGGCAGGCAGCAAAGAGAATTTTGAGGTATGTCAAAAGCACCAAAATGTTTGGAATTTTATATCATGCCTCAGAACATTCAGATTTGGTTGGGTACACAGATAGCGATTGGGCTGGAAGTGTAGATGATCGGAAGAGCACTTCCGGTTATGTTTTTAATATGGGTTCAGGAGCCATTTCATGGGCTTCTAAGAAGCAGTCCATTGTAGCATTGTCTACAGCAGAGGCTGAATATGTGGCAGCGACAGCAGCAGCTTGTCAGGCAGTGTGGATGAGAAGAATGTTGAGAAGCTTAGGCCAAGAGCAGGCAAAAGCGACAGTGATCTTTTGTGACAATAGCTCAGCTATTGCTTTGTCAAAGAATTCAGTGTTTCATAAGAGAACGAAACACATTGACACCAGGTTTCACTACATCAGAGAATTGGTGAACAATGGAGAAATTGTCCTAGAACATTGCAGGACTCAAGAACAGGTAGCAGACATCTTGACAAAGCCATTGGATCAGAAAAGCTTTGAATTTTTGAGGAAGTGTCTGGGTATGACTGAATGCCCAGCTGTTGAAATTAAAGGGGAGTGTTGAAAATGTAATTTCAACGCAGCCAGACCACTGCCAGAAAACGTTCAGCCAACCAGCCGGAAAGCTCTCGGGTTGATTTCAGGCAAAGGTACTTTTCCGATGTTTGAACCCGAGAAATTTTGGTGATGACACGTGGTTCAGCCCTGACGTAACGCAACGTAAGAATCTCGGGGGATAAAGTTCAACACTTGTTGGTCTTCCGATATTGCCCTCCACCGTCGGATGTGCTCCACCTTCTTCAACCGTTGATTGCCCGAAGCTGCTCCAAACCTGCATACGGCAAACATTAAATTCATAGCGTGGAGTAAATCAAAGTTTTGTTGACCATACGTTTAATTAATGAAATGTCATAGTGGTAGGTAGTATATTGAAGTTTTCATATATTGCACGTAAATCTTTTTTATGGAGGTATGGGCGCATATGCTCATTAATTAAGTTTCGTATGGGATATGGGCACAATTTAATATATGTTTTTTATATATATTTTTCATATACGGCATGTATTAAAGTTTAAAGTCATATGTAATAAGTTTTATTTTATGAGTGTTGACTTTTATTAATGAATGTATATGGCACACGGGAGGAGAGATATATGTATATTCACAGGAGCGTAAAAGAAGTATGGTGCGGTAAAAGGAAAAACACACAGCAGTGTGTAAAAAGACAAAGAACCAGGTGATGTAATTTTTGGAGTAACGAAAAACCATGTGTGGTTTTTTTTTGCACAGAAGTGCATAAAGAAAATGTTGCAGTGATTTTTGTAACTCTGTGTAAATTTGTTTTACAGCAGTAAACTTATGTAAATCCTTTTATTACAGCAGTAAGTTGTTTTTCACACCAGTGAATATAAAAAATGATTTTACAGTGGTAAATCTTTGTATCAGGTTTTAATGAACATAATGTTTTTTATGGTGGTGAAATACTCTGTCTCTCAGTGAATTTTTTTTAAGTCTTCTTCTGCACAAAAGATCCTGGAAGGGTAGAAACAGAGCATTGCCTCTGTGTGTTTGAATGTTTGGTTTTTGGTATTTTCCCCATCAAAAATACCTAACACCATTTCTCCTATTTTCTCCCCAACATTGAGTGCATATGAACACTTCAATCAAGAATAGTCTGCTACCCACTACACTACTAATTTCTTCAAACTGTCTTTGACAAAAATGAAATAAGGCAAAATTGCCTTACAAAATTCCAGGAACCCAGTTCACCATATTTCTTCAAGCCTAGTTTGTAATTTTATTAGAAAGCCAATCCAAGCCCTCACAAAAAGTGGCACAGGTGCTTTGGATATACAAGTGGGGATGCCTAAGGGAATGCAACCCAAGTTTGTCATTGATCTCTGCAGCATTCATAGCATTTTGGAGATCTTGCTTATCTGACAACACAAGTAATACAACATCACGTAACAATTTCTCCTGACTTCAGCTTATACAAGATGGTCGTCTTACCAACAACATTGAGACCAACCATCAGAATGCGTATTTCCTTTAGAAACTTCTGTGAATCAACATGGATGAAAATACACCACCTCCCAAGATAGTAGAGATCGACGTTAATAGAAAATCTCAAGGGTTTAAGGATTCAGCCAAAGTAATCACAACAATCCAACTGGATCAATCCTAAAAGTCGTCGTCATTTTGATCCGAATACACCCCTCCAATTTCTCTTGCTTGCAAATAAAAAATTGGGCAAAGTCTCTCCTCCCAAAACCCGATCACACTGAAAATATATTGACCCCAAGCGATCTCACACATCAAAGGGTTGGAGGGATCTCAGATTGCTCACAATACTGGACACGAGCAACTGATCCAAGCAATCCAATGCACGCTGCTCCTCCTCACGCAACTCTCAGATTGCTCACAATACTGGACACGAGCAACTGATCCAAGCAATCCAATGCACGCTGCTCCTCCTCACGCAACTCTCTGCTCCTGCACGCAGGTTCACACCGTAAACCTGACAAACTTGACTTCAAAGTCGTCTCCACACAAGGCTAGGGTTGGCAATCCGCAGGCAACCTACTGGATCTCAATCACAAATTCACAACGCCACAGCTCCACCTCAGCACCTCGTAGATCCTGTAGATTTTCTCTCCAACTACACATACGCCTCCGTTTAGTTGAAAATCCACTCTCAGTGATAACAACAACGACACCTTCTATAGGCAAATGAGATTCACAAGAAACACCCTCTCAAGTTTGCAGGAACAGGCACCACTTCCCTCACAAAACGAACCCTCGAATCTGATTCTCATCACAGTGCCTAATAACAGACTTATAACCCGAATAATTCTGCTTCAACAATGCCCTTTGAGCAACATCACTGCTCCTCACTGCAGTGGCAGAGAAAAACAATGATCGAGAAAATACCGCACGTATGAAGTTGACTGCCCACACTAGTGCCAATGTCCAAACACTACCTGTCCAATGGAACTCCACACTTCTACACGATAGATCCACAATTGTAGTAGCTCAATGCATAAGTAACATCAACGATATATGACCTCCCATCTCCAGCAGTGGTACAACGACCTCAGTCTCAATGACGTCTTATATTCACTTCTCCACGTAAGCTCCTAGTGTTGATAGGCTCTAATAATTAATCGAACAACGATCCTTTTTCAAAGATCCTCACCCACAGTACACAACATTTTCACAAGCAAGATGGTCTCTACCCACACGCAGAACCACAATCATCGCACCAAGCTGCTGAACCCATGAAACAGTGGACTAGTCAACAACTCTACAATCGTTGCTCGAATCCACACCTAGGAAACGCTCCAAGATGTACAACGGAGTCGTCGCTCCCCACGATTTCTATGACAACCACACCAATGATCCCAACAACTTGTTCTGCCAATTGTTTGATATGTGCCAATGCTTCAGTGTCTTTACTAGGAAGGAAACCTGATGTGTCCACGATCTCCATGCTAGGCAACTTGCAACACCGAAATGTAATCGATGCAGTGGACCTTCACAGGGTAACCACTGGACCTTCAAAATGCAACAACGCTCTTTTTGAGTGTCGATTCCACTACACTGCACGCCACACTCCACGTGTCGATGCCGATCTCCTTTGTGCTGTCAAATCGGCTTCACGGTGGTCATTGGGTGGGATGGAAAATCTCTCGGATCTCAGTCCGCGCTCATAGCAACGAAGCCCTGATCCAGTGCCCGAACTTGTCTCGGGCTCTTCGCTGCAAGAAGTGGTTCCTCTTAGGGAATATTTCTTTGATAAAGCTGGGCAGGATTTAGATCTTGGTAACAAAGATAGGCTGCAAAACACACTCTTCTCGCGACTCCTATTTGAATGCATGCAATAGCCTTGCAACAATTCCATAGCGATTCATGAGCATCCCACTTTCCTCGGCTTCTGCTGCACCACAACTCCATGACACAATCACGATGGCTTCTGCTGCACCACAACTCCATGACACAATCACGATGCCATGATCTCCTGCAGACTCCACACTCGTTGATTGAGGTAACCCTGATCTATAAAAAATCATCCAGCTAACTCGACGCTCACCAATCAACATCAATCACTTTGGCGCTAACCAAAGACGACGCTCAAACACATGGCCAGATCACTCGATCTACAACCACCAACAGTCAACAGTCAGATCACTTGATCTGCATGCACCAATGACCAGATCACTCGATCTACGATCTTCAGCTGTGATCTTCCACCAACTCCCCACTTAGGGATTCGCAGGCCCTCTTAAACCTGCAACTCTGATACCGTGTTAAAAATGGAAGAATTAAAATTTATTGATCAAGCTGGGCAGCTCTCAGGTGAGAGCCTCCACCTGGAGACTGTCACTGCAAAACATTCTACATTCATTCACCCAAAGCCTAGTTACATATAAACTAGCACATAAACAAAGTGGTTTGAACCACTCCCTAGATAATAGGATCTTAGACCTAATCAGAGAGTCTCAATCCTATCCTACAACAACAAACAACCAAATGTGAAAAAGATTAACTTCCTCCATTAATTCTAACAATAAATACATAGCTCTGCATGACGGTAAAACACCGCTATGTAACAACAGTAGTGAGAACATATCTACAAAGGTAAACGTAAAAGAATTAAATAATAAATTCAAACAAATTTATGTTTTTTGAATTTTTGACCGGAGAACCCACAGTAATGGAATTTTTACACCAACGTTTCGAATCCCAAATGGGATCCATCATCAGGGTAAGCTCTTCTTTTTATCCTTACTCTAACACTTTCGAGTGCAAGGATTTCACTCCAAGTATCCCCTCCGTACAGGGATAAGATATTGGATTTCAGAGATCTGTGGTTTGAGCTTTTTGAATTTTTGACCGGAGCTTTTTGAATTTTTGTATCTCATTTACTTACTCGAATTAAAATAAATATCAACCTTATTTTATTCATACTAAAATTAAAAGCGAAAAAAAATTCAACATAATATATATGGGTGGTTGTCAAATTTGTCAATCAAATTTATGAACTTCACAAATATAATAGACTATCATGAAAAATATACATTGCAATTTTTTTTAGATAAATGATATCAACAACATGAATGCACTTTTTATTTATATTAACTATCAATTATATTCATTCACTTCATTGTGGTATGCATCTGGATTTTAATAATTCACTTGGGGGTACAATGTTTTTGAACTCTCTAAATGAATTTACAGTTTTTCTGAACTCCCTGGATGCAATCACATAGTTTGAGATGGGAACAAATGTTTCATTATGTCGTGAACTCCCTGGATGCAATCACAGAGTTTGAGATGGGAACTGATGTTTCGTTATGGTGTTAAAATTTTGTTTTTAAATTTAAAAATATAGTAAATATCTTATAACTATAGTGGAGGGTTAGAAAAGTGGGTCCCAAAAACACTGATGTGCTTGATCAGAAAAGAAATATTTCTCTAAACATTATGAATCATAAAAACTTGAATTTTGAAAAATCACTATGTTGAATCACTACATTTATGTTAATGTTTCAATTGAATTTTTATAAGGTTGATTTTTTCTTCCTTATTTTTTAGGTTGTAGTTTAAATGTTTTACACTTTGGAGTTTTTTCTAGTAAAATTTGTTTGAAATTGAATAAAAATATGTTGCAATTACAAGTTTGAGTTGTAAACTTCACAAAAATTAAGTATTTCAAAAATTAAAAAAAAAAAAAACTATTTCGATTTATACAATAAAACCTCATTTTAAATAACAAAAAAATTCATAATCTATCAAAAAAAAAATATTTCCACGCCATTTTCATCCACTCCTATATTTGCCGTACCCTTGGCCCCGTACAAGTGTTGTCCAATGTGTTGGAATGAAAGCGATCGAGGCAAGGTCGAAATAATTTTATGTACATTAATAACAAGCTATACTCCTCCCAACAACTACTCAAATTAACTAGTCACACTTTTATAACTGTCAATTCAGGGAGAGTGGAGTTTCTTTTCACCAAATCAATTTGAAATCCTATCACGGCTTTGTATTATGACGCCAATCTAAGGATTTTTCACAGATAATCGCTATTGTTCTTCCTGATTTGATATTTTTAATGCTCGAAGGATTTTTTCATCTACAATAAAAAGTTCATGAACACTCATATAATCAACAAACATTTCATCTCTTTCTAACGTGACAACACATTAATGTCCTTTGGTGGCTCTCATGTTATGTCCTAGAAATAACTTTAAAATGTACAACTAGCAATTGTCCCAAAAGGTACAAAGAGAGGCCGATAGGATTATTAAATTGGAATTGTTGAATTTTTCTAGAAGAGTTAATTGGTTTGTGGAAAACCTTGTTTTCTTGGACTGGATCATTATGCAATTACTTTTCTTTAGATGTTTTGTTTATATCTATATTACAAGGAACACATTGAATGTCTTATTTCATTTCTGCTATCCTTACTAATTTCCTTTCCATGCTTTTTCTTGATCAATTTGATGAAATATTCCATTATACTTTGGTAACATTGACTGGCTAGCTGGACTATGTAACTCTCGCATTTAATGCAGTAAACGATCTTTGAATCCCCTGGAGCTTCATTACTTTGCTCATGATTTATGACCAACCTTGGAACTTCATTACTTTGCTCATGATTTACGATCAACTTTCATTGAATAAAATTATGAAATATTGTGTTTTCTTTTATCAAGGTGGAAAAACCTATCATAATTCAGTTGTCAAACCAGCAATGAGGACAATTATCTTTGGATGTTAACAGTTAACGCATCGCTCTTATTCAAGGAAAACCACGCCCCAACTGGAATAACCTGCTAGTGGTCCGTAAGGGGGCAGACTTTCACACCTGCTAGATGTCTCTGGGTCTTGGGCCTTAGACAAGCAGAAACAGTGTTAGGGCATTGAAACATTGTTATGACAACAATGTGAAACATTTCTTTTTTATCAAACAAAAAAGCAATGAACCTGTTGAAACAAATTGAACCTCTTTTATAGTTGAAGGAAAGAGTGAGATTGTTGATATTAACCTTTTCAATTATTATAACAAGATTTATTAATATATCAAAGCTCAACATGGTATTTACATAGATCTGAACCACCAACCAGCCCATAGTTATGCTCAAGAGTGTTTCTCTGGGGCTGTAAGCCATTACAATAAAATTCATGAAGATACAAAAGCTGAAGATTTGAACCTGGATGAGAAAGATAACAATCATTTCACCCAACCACTGGTCAGCCTACAATTATACTCAAACGCACTATAACAAAAATCATCAAAATATCAAAACTCAACCTGTCATTGGTGGAGACTTAAACCTAGATGGAAAAGATAACAATGATAACAATCATTCCACCGAATTAAATAACCACAATCAAGAAAATCCAAAATATTGTTAATCACGGTATCAAATAAAACTCTGATGAATAGATAAATTGGCTCTGGCCCACATTTAAGTCAACTTTATAGCTCTGTGTTTTTCTTGCCCTATATCAAAAACATCGTCTACCAACTTCAATCGATTTGCCAAGTAGTGAACTGCAAATTATAAAATCAACTTGATCATAAAAACAGAAACATAAAATCATTCTGTAAATTTGAAACCAGAGTTATTAAACACTTTGATTATGAGAAAAGGTTGTTCCAGTGTAAATAGATATAAGTAAAGATAGATATTTATGACATTGCATGCATAGGATCAAACCTACTTTTCATATTTTGTTATTTACGTACCAGTGTATGTAATTATTTAGGTTTCTATTCAACTGAAAAGATGTTCGACTGTGTTTTCTGATCTATATAAAATTTCCTTAATTTAATGAAAGATAAAAAGCTTGGATGATATAACAGACTGAATGAAAATGCCACATTTCTTTTAACTATTGAAATACAACATAATGCGCTGTTGTTGTGGCCTGTCACTCCAGAATGTAGGTCTAAATATGTTAATGATAAATATGCAATTCAATGCCAAAATACCTTAACCTGTTAGTGAATCCTGATTCTTGGTGTATACACGGTGGATGATGAACAATAGAGAGTCTATTCTCGCTGTGTGTTTGGAAATAGAACCATGAGAGAAACAGCATAGTCACTGCATTGGTGGTTTGAGGAATAGATTAAATTAATACATTATATAGTTTATTTCAGTATAGGTAAAGAAGCATCTGAGACAATAAAGCTTATGTAGTCACCAGTGCCACTGATACTAGGAACAAAATTGGTCCAAAAACCATGGACGGGAACAATACAAAGAAACACAGGCATGGCATTTGCGCTTAACAAATCAGATTAAATTATTACATTGTATTGTTTATTTCAATATCGGTAAAAGAGGAATCCGAGACACAGTACACCCCTTGTAGCCACAGCTGATACTTTGAACAAAATTGGTCCGAAAACCTTGTACAGATTATTTGATCTTTGAAGTGATTGCACAGATATGCTAGAACTACTAAACACACTGAAGCATAATGCTTATCACGTTAGTAAAAAATGTGTTAACTACTGAATTAGCTACCCATCCAATCATATCAGGTATAATATTTTGGCAAAATATATGATATGAAAGGGAAACGAATCAGGGAAAATATAGAGGGGAGAGGAGAATTTTATGCTATAAATTCTCTAGTGATGGATTGCTTCAATCGAGTTAATTAATAAAGCGATTTTTTATGTATTTATGAATTAAAAACCGAGGGATTTTTTTTTTTTTTTTTTTTTTTTTTCATTCAGGATGAAAAAACAAACCTACTTTCATCATTAATAATAAAACAAATATATTTTCATCATTTGTAATAGCCAAATATATTTTCATCATTTGTAATAGCCATACCTTTTATGGATGCCAATCCAATCTCCACCTTCGTCCCCAAGCCTACCTCCCACCTCAAATTTCCCAATAGCCAATGCTTTAGCTTCATCATACTAGTCCAAATATGTGTATTTTCCTTCTTTTCCAGAGCCCCTGCATTATGCCAACTAATCATTTAGTCAGTTTTTAGATATTTGGCTCTAATAATAAGTTGCCAAATTCCTTCATCGTTTAAATCCTTCCATAGATTTTTCACTAGCAGAGCCACATTGAAATGTTTTGGGACTTTGATATCCCAACCGCCATCTTCTATATGTCTTGTCAGCACCTCGAAATGGACCAAGTGAAATTTCTGAGTAATACCATGACCAACCCAATTTTTTTTGGGCTATTATTGGCTAAATATTGTTGATGATCTTTTTGGGAAACTTGAATAAATGCATCCAGTATATGGAGATGTTTAGCATGACCTCTTTAATCAAGATTAGTCTCCCACCCTTCGACAACCACTTGTGAGATCAATGATCTTCTCAAATTTCTTGGTAACATAACGAGTCTTTACCTCATAACTGTTTGGCTTCAGAAAGAAGCCCAAATAATGAAAGCCATCATCCATATTTATTGATTTGACAGCAAAGATTTTAATAATCTCCAACATCAGTTCATCCTCATGTTTCATAGAAATTAAAGTAGATTTTCCCTTGCTTAATAACAGACCTGATGCCTCCCCGAATCTACTTATAATCTGATAGAAGACTCGCCATTCAGACAATTTAGCCACCCCAACAACTAGAACATCATCAATGAACATAATGTGAGATAATGTGACATTCTGAGATAGTTTGCAGCCTAAAATGTTACCCCTGGAACATGCCTCCAAGATCCTTCTGCTCAAACTTTCAATAACAAGCAAAACTAAAAGGAGAGAAAGTGTGCATCCATGTTTGAGCCCTGTAGAATCCTTAAAAAAATTAGTAGGAATCTCGTTAATAATTACTGCAAAATTCAATGAAGTCACACATGTCATGATCTAATGTACAAGATTGACACCAAATCCTATCCTGTGTCGGATCATCTTCAATAGTTCCCAATCAACACCGTCGTAGGCTTTGATCAAGTCTATCTTCATGATGCTTGCCTCCAATTGAAAAGATTTGATAATGTGGATACACTCTTGAGTGATTGTAGCCACATCATGTATCTGTCAGTTGTCCAAAAAGCCAAATTGTTCTAGAGTCACATGCCTTGATAGAGTTTCTTTGAGCCTGCTGGCAATGATTTTAGAAATCATTTTGTAGGTTGTGTTACATAATGATATGAGTCGAAAGTCAAAAAAGGTTGAGGGTTTCTCAGTATTTGGGATGAGTGCTACGAACATAACATTGGTCACCCCGATATTTTGCATTTTGACCTAGATTCCTCTACCAATTCTATGAGCTCCCTTAACATAATGTCTTGAAAATGTAAGAAGAGCTCCGCCAACCAACCACTTGGTCATGGACTCTTCTACTTTGTCATCGATTTCAGAGTGCCCAACACCTCCTATTCAGTTATTGTCCTCTCCAAATGTGCATTCTCCTCTGCATTTACCATGGAAAAAAATAAATTTATAAACTCTTTCTGGCAATAAAAACAAACTCCTTCTCTGGCCTTATATAAACTACTAAAATAGTGGATCGCTTCCCCTTGAATATCATTTTGTGAAGAAGGTATGCTACCTTCTTCGTCTTTGATGGGCAATATGACATTTTGTTTTTTTCATGTGAGAAACAAATGCATGTGTCATCTATGATTAAAGTTTTTGTCTCATCCTTTGTCAATGAAAAACACAATTGCCTAATAAACAGACAGTACTCTGTGTTTCCCAGGTCTAGAATCAAACATAGGTACCTAAAAAGAAGAGAGTTATAGCTCTGTGTTTCTCTTGCCCTATATCAAAAACATCGTCTACCAACTTCAATCGATTTGCCAAGTAGTGAACTGCAAATTATAAAATCAACTTGATCATAAAAACAGAAACAGAAAATCATTCTGTAAATTTGAAACCAGAGTTATTAAACACTTTGATTATGAGAAAAGGCTGTTCCAGTGTAAATAGATATAAGTAAAGATAGATATTTATGCCATTGCATGCATAGGATCAAACCTACTCTTCATATTTTGTTATTTACGTACCAGTGTATGTAATTATTTAGGTTTCTATTCAACTGAAAAGATGTTCGACTGTGTTTTCTGATCTATATAAAATTTCCTTAAGCCACATTTCTTTTAACTATTGAAATACAACATAATGTGTTGTTGTTGTGGCCTGTCACTCCAGAATGTAGGTCTAAATATGTTAATGATAAATATGCAATTCAATGCCAAAATACTCTTGATTTATACCTTAACCTGTTAGTGAATCCTGATTCTTGGTGTATACACGGTGGATGATGAACAATAGAGAGTCTCTTCTCGCTGTGTGTTTGGAAATAGAACCATGAGAGAAACAGTATAGTCACTGCATTGGTGCTTTGAGGAATCAGATTAAATTAATACATTATATAGTTTATTTCAGTATAGGTAAAGAAGCATCTGAGACAATAAAGCTTATGTAGTCACCAGTACCACTGATACTAGGAACAAAATTGGTCCAAAAACCATGGACAGGAACAATAGAAAGAAACACAGGCATGGCATTTGTGCTTGACAAATCAGATTAAATTATTACATTGTATTGTTTATTTCAATATCAGTAAAAGAGGAATCCGAGACACAGTACACCCCTTGTAGCCACAGCTGATACTATGAACAAAATTGGTCCGAAAACCTTGTACAGATTATTTGATCTTTGAAGTGATTGCACAGATATGCTAGAACTACTAAACACACTGAAGCATAATGCTTATCACGTTAGTAAAAAATGTGTTAACTACTGAATTAGCTACCCATCCAATCATATCAGGTATAATATTTTGGCAATATATATGATATGAGTTCAGAGGATTGCATTCCTCTCCCAACTGTGTCAACCCATACCAGAATATGCACAAACAACAGAACGGCTGGCACCTGGATCAAGAGTTCTTGATCACAAGACAAATTCTCAGTAAATAAATTATATAAGCCCGAAAACACTGGGACAATCCTTGCCTTCTGAAATAAATGGCACGGACCTAAACAAACCTTAGTAATTAACACCCTTCTGCATCTGATTTTAGGGTAATTTCATGACCCAGTGGTGATTATGAAACAAGGCCTAAAAGTCGAATAATTAGAATTTAGAGATATAAAACATGGTAACTGTAGAGGGCAAGGAGCAAAACCCGCATGCTGGATACTATAAATTTTTATGCAATGGCAGCTGATGATGTTAGCACCAATTATGGTGATAAGGAGAGGGACTGGATTTAGGAGAAGGAAGAGCCAGAGTAGATATTGAAATAAGAGAGCATTAAAGTTTATAATTGATAGCATTAAAGTTTATAATTGATAGCAATAGGGTTTGTGGTTTAGGTGTAGATGTTGGGTTTTCTGTACCTGTTGGATCAGTTATTCTCTCCATCTCCTGCTGAAGATGTTGCGGAGCCGGCTTCCTGCGAGTCTTTGAAGAATCTTCTTGGCACCTGCAACCGCCATCTCTGCGAGCTTTTGCAAATGTTGACATGCTCCAGCTGTGGCAATCTTCTTCCTGCAAGTTTTGCTGGTTGAGAGAGCCAACAATGCAGAAAGGGGTAACTTTTTAGCCACAGTTTGGTTTCTGGGATCCAGCAATTGCACCAGACGGGCCATGCTCTTGTCATCCTTGATGAATTCCTTCCTGTTGGTCTGCACAACGAGCAATGCAGAAAGTGCTTGAGCAGCCGCCTCCTGAGATGTGCTTGGCTTGGCTTCCAACATCTTCACCAGAGGGGGAATACACCCTGCTTCACCCAATGCCTTCTTGGTTATCATTGCTGAATGAAAGACTGCAGATAGAGGAAGCAGCCAGTTGCTGGACAGTCGAATGCCCATTTTTCAGAATAGAAGCCAACTGCTTCAGAAACCCTGAAGAAAAAACCAAGGCCTTAGCAGTGCTGATAGAAGCAGAAAGACTAATTATCGCTCTGATGACGAGCTCCTGCGATTTGAGCGTAGTGGGTTCTTCTAAAAGAGGTAACAAGGTTTGAATTCTGCCTTCTTTGGCAATCAACTGACACATTTTCTCATCTTGGGAAGCCATTGCATGCAGGCACTCTATTGCATTTTCTTGGGTAGACGGCATACCAGAAGAAACCAGATTGAGCAGAACAGTAATCGCCCCTTCTTCCGCCATCGTTTTCCCTATCTCTTCCACAGCGGCCACATTCCTCAGCGCCCTTGCAGCCATGGCCTGTGCAGCCGGGGTTCCCGATTTGCAAATATGAATCAGAACTCAAACCCCACCATAAGCTGCAATTACCCAAGCATTTTCTGCATTGCTCGTCAGCCCTCCAATGGCCGCCGCAGTCTTTTCTTTACACAACGAGCTCCCGGATTCCGGGAGCCGAACCAATGGACCTACAGCGCCCTCCACAACGAGGATATGCTTGCACCCATCGGTCAAAGAAAGAACAGACACAGCCATGGCCGCAAGCTCCCGAATAACAGCTATATTCGAATCCAACCAATGCACCAAGTAGCCAATATCGCCTTCCCCGGCCACAATAACTGCATTTTTATCATCCTCAGCCAAGAGCTGAACCAGAGATTCCAAAGCATTTTGTTTGAAAAGTCTGTTTCAAAGGAAGGCCTATCGGCCTAAAAATCTGCGTTGCCAATCTAGAGTCTAGCAAAAAGATCCTTGATAAAAAAACACCACATCTTCTCGCCCAGCACCCTGTCCGGGCATCGAAAGCACTATTGCACTTGAGGATCTCAATACCCCACTCTTTGTCAAAAGATCCAGGTCATGCAAATGCAAGTTCAGTTTAGCGGCCACCATGTCCAGAGCCCTCTGCATCAGAAGCTTCCTGCTGTATGACATCTCGCTGCATTGCTTGGCCAAATCTCTAGCCTGCTCGAGACTCGAACGCACGTTGGGCAGTTCCTTGATGAAATCATTTTCTGTCCAGTGAGGAGACAATTCCCTATGGACGCACGCCACATCTCGAGGTCAAGACCTACTGCAAATCGGGTTTCGCTGGATCTTTACGCCACGTGTCAACTTGAAAATGTACCTGGCCATGTGTCAACCTGAGAATAGACCCAAATTTCACGCTACGTGTCAACCTGGGAATGAAAAGGACGACGAAAGTTTGTTTCAAAGGAAGGCCTATCGGCCTAAATATTGCGAGGATATTTGGAAAGCGTATTGGATGGTGCGGTGAAATTGGTTATTGTTTATTGTTTTTAAAACGGGTGACTCTCAACTCTCAAAATACTTGCATAGTTGACTATTGTTTTTTCAAATAGAAAAAAAGCATCATTTTATATTAAAGATGAGTTTACATAAACATGCATCAGTGAACAATAGACCTGTCTGCATATTCCCCAAGAAACATCGAAAAAAACAAAAGCCCAAAACTAAGAAATAAATAAACATGAAGATGTCCTTTCGCTCTGTCGCATATACCAGAATAAATAAGATTAGACCATAGGATCCAACAACGACCAGATTTTGTGAATATCTAGAGATTGTGAAAGAAATTACAAGCATAGGAGAGGAGTTTCTCTGGGGATCAAGACTTCAGTTGCGGTGAAAAAATCGTAAAATACAGTAAAAATAAAATAAAATGGAGCAACACAATAAAACTTTGGATTATATTTCTTAATGCATGCAATACATTTATATAAGAGTGTCACTCATTCACCAAGTAAAATAAATGGTCCAAGTAAAATAAAAATTCTTAGAACCATTTACACTTCACCAGTAAAATAAATGAGCCAAGTAAAATAAACATTCTTACAACCATTTACAATTCACCAGTAAAATAAATGAGCCAAGTAAAATAAACATTCTTACAACCATTTACACTTCACCAGGGGCCAACAGTAAAACCCAATAACTGTGCCCACCAAAATGTGCTCCACGATCTTCTCCTCTTGATGTGTTAGACATACACCCTGATTTTCTCTACTATGAAAAAGAATTTTACATTCATATTTATCTAAACATTCATTTTGAGACATAATTTGCTCCAGGATTTTCTCCTCTTGACATGTCAGACTTGCACCCTCGACTTTCTCTACTATGCAAAATACTTTTACATTCATATTTATCTAAACATGCACTTTTAGACATTAATACATGACTGACCAAAACATTAAAACATAATAAATGATTTTATGAATTTATAGGTGTTGCAGAGTGTAGGTAATAGTCATGGAGTGAATGTTTTCCCATAGGTGTTTACCAAACTTCATTAAATTTCCATTTTCTCTTAGATGCTTGATGTGTGTTGCGGAATGGTTTGATGTGTTGCGGAATGGGGAACTTGTACTCCTGCTCATAACTTCTGTCCTTCAGCCTGCAAACAAAATTTGTGATCTGCAAACGATCTATTTGGCAAGTATGGTTCCTGTCAATTTATTAACTATGGCAGTTGAGATTAATATTTCCAACACTCCCCCTTAATCACAACTTCCGCCATTTACAATTCCCAAATAGTCTCTGAGATAAACAAAATTTTCATGTGCCAATGGATTTGTGAAAATATCAACAAACTCTTCCTGTGACCTGCAGTGCTGCAACACAATTTCACCATTGTTAATCAACTCTATGATAAAATGATACTTAGCATCAATGTACTTGGCCCTCTTGTGGAAAAAAAATTCTTTGATAATGCAATTGCGGGACTGTTGTCGTAGAAAATAGTTGTTGTTCCTTCTTGGTCGTGGCATAGATCCCTCAACATCCTTCTCATCCAAATTGCTTGACACGCTTCTGTTGTTGCGACGACATATTCAACTTCTGCTGTTGACAATGACATTATTCGCTGCTTTTTGGAGGCCCATGAAATAGATCCAGAACCCAAATGAAAACATATCCTGACGTGCTCTTTCTATCATCGATACTTCCTGCCCAGTCACTGTCAGTGTAACCAACTAGACTAAAATATCTTAATTCAGTTTGGGAACATAGTCATTTCTCTCCACGAAATATCTTAGAAGAACAAGGCTGCACAATTGTGATTTATCATTATGCTATTGATTAAAAACTGAAACGAAATATCATACTAATTTTATAAAACAGATTTGCTGAAAACAGAGTAATGGAAATTGAACTAAAAACAACAAATGAAAAACCTCCTTCAGTGCAGGGTCCCTCTGCAACTGATGTGGCTAGAATGCTAGCTAGTTAAGGATGCACTTTAAACGATCATTGACAACATGAAATTTGTATTATGAAAAAACGAAGTCTGAATACATAGAATCAGCAAAAAGCCTAAACTTAACACGTAATTCCTTCTAAATTCTAACTTCTCTTGGTTCCATGCAATCGATATTTAAAGGAAAATAACATAATTGTTTATGAGATGAACTTGCTACAGGTGTCTAATTTGAATTAAATTTAACATGACTGTTTATGAGATAAAATTGCTACAATGGCTAATTCGAATCAAATTTAACATCACTATTTATGAGATAAACTTGCTATAGGTGGCTAATTTGAATTACAATAGGACTGTTTAAACTTTTGATTAGCTACAGGTGGCTAAATCGAATTAGACTTGCAACAGAACTGTTAGACTCTTGAATAGCTACGAAAGAGCAAATCAAGAGTCCTACTGCTTTCAGATAACGTACTTTGACTCCATCTTTGACCATGACCTTAGGATTTCTTTTCCGTCGATCTGGACCGAGTGAATAGGATAAAATCCATGTGGATGATTCTAGAAATGCCCATGTGGCCCAATTTTTCATTTGACAACTGGAACCTGCCAAACCATGAGAGTAGCTATGGAATCCACAGTTAGTTACAGAATAGGCTGCATTCTATAGCTAATTTGAAAAAATCTATTCAAATAGCAAGAACATGAAAATATGATATGGTGATCATTTTAATGCTTTTCTTAAGACAAAACCTAGCATTTATCGTTGATTGGGTTTGTAATATTATGAGAAAGTGAGGGAAAAATGTGAGAAAAAAATGTCAAAGAGAGGGCAATTCTGAGGTTTAACATACCACCACTGCAAAATCATTGCATGTCCTCATTCAATTTGCCAAAAATGTGAGTTCTTCCTCCCTACTGCATTTGCTCAGACACCTCTGCTAGTACATCCAATTTCTTTCTTTTGTTCTTCTTTGAAGTGACTGTCATTCTGGGCTTTCTCATAAGAAGCTTTCACTTAAGGTTAATGACTGCTCTGTTCAAAATCTTATTCTTTCTTTTCAATTTCCTGTTTTTCTTATACCACAGTCCTAGATGCAGAATGGTATTATCGTGAATTTCCTTGTCCAATTTATTTTGTCCCTTCAAGGTCTCATTCTCCCGTTTGATATGTTTATTCAATATCTCTAATTCATAAATTTCCTGTTTGAGAGCATCAATTAGAGTTTCTTGTGGATTGATAGAAAGTTTCAGGTTCATTGAGGCACTTCTCTTCTCCAATGATTCTATATAGTCATATATTTGTTGCTGCGCTAGGTCTATGCCTGGAGATCTTCTGCTTGGGCTACCTTCAAAGTGATGAATAAGAGAATTTTGAGGATTGTGTGCAGAAGAGATGTTAATAGGAGATGGTTCTGGGGTTTCCTTGTCTAAATTTATAAACTTTGTCCCTTTTGATGATGTTTTCTTTACCAAACCTCGGAGTCTAGAGCCCCTTCTAAGTTGTGGAGGACTTACATTCTCCTCATTTGTGACATTTTTCTCCTTTCTTATCTTCCCTCTTGCCTTGATTTTCTTCCTGATTTTTGTCAGTTCTTCAGAGATTAACTTTTCATCATCTTTCTGTAATTAAGACTCAAGTTTGTTTTCAATAGTTATACAAGTCTTCTTTCTTCTACTTCTTCTGACATTATCTTCTTTAGGTGACTCTAGTGCTTCTTGGAAATGGTTTTTAATAAGGAAATTCTCCCAGGTATCTCCTATACTTTTTTAATGCAACTCAATCAATATCTTTATCAGCCCATGATGATACATGGTTGTATCTATGAATTTTATTCTCTTTTGCACATTTGAGGCCATCCTTCTTAAACTATTTAGCAGGAAGAAAGGAAGATTGATTTCTCCATTTTCTAAGAAATTCATCAGTAAATGGATATGGTAGACATACATGCAACCAAACCTCCCCTCACAAGTGATAAATTTCTGTAAAACCAAGAGCATGTTCCTCCACTTACTTTTAAGAGCTGAAATGGGAATGCATTTTCTAAAAACAGAGACATCCATACCTGGGTTTTTGAGTATTACTTTTCATGATTCATTGTGGAACTCCTTGTTCTTGAACCATCTTTCACCATGCCTTGGAAGTTCTGTAGCCTCGGTCATGAATGACTCAGTCACTGCAAACTTGATATCTCCAATTTCTACCTCTGTGCCATCAAAAGATCGAGCAAAGGATTTTGTAATCTCCTTATGAAAACCATCAAATTTCTCGATGAATTTAAGCCATCCAGCTTTCTGCAACATTTCTTTGAGCTGTGGGTATCCTTCCATGTACTTTTCTCCTACCGGTTCTGATCTGACAATTAGCCCCATGCCTTCTACTACGCAGAGTTCTCAACCTTCAGAATTACCCTTCCCGATTTTATGAAATGAATTGGTTGCGAATATGGTGAAAGGAACTGCGGGTTTGTATGAAATAAATAGATGGTAGGGGTTTTGGAGAAACGTAGACAAGCATGTCATGTCGTAGTCATGACTATTAATAATCAACGAGGGAGTTAATTATGGACCATTATGTGAAAAAATATGGAGGATGTGGTGGATATGTAGTATGATGGAGATTGCAATCAAATCAAATGATGATTCGTCAAGGAAACATATGAATATCCATATTATATTTGCTTTATGTTTTAACCTTGCTATTTAAAATAAATTTTGCACTTTACCTTTTAGAACTTAAACTTTTCGTTTGCTGTTTTCTTTGGTGTTGATCCGTAGGTAACCTTTTAGCATATTGGTCTTCAAAACAAGATTCTTCAATTTCCTGCAATCATCATTTGTTTGTAAGTTGTATAATTATGCCAGAGTTGCTGAATGAGATATGGCTATAGAATAAAATTAGCTGCAGAATGGAATCAGTTGCAGAACATGATAAGAAATGAAGTATGGATATGGAACATGAATGTGAAATGAAATGGAAATGGAATATGACAGTGAAATGGAATGAAAGTGGAGTGAGATGGAATGAAACTGTAAAATAAAATGAAAATGGGGTGAGATGGAATGAGACTGTAAAATGAAATGAATTTGCAGATTATGAACTGCAAATGAATTTAACTTTATGTCACTACTTATTATAGAAAGGAAATGGAAAATATAGGATGTCAGAAATCTCTAATTTTCACCCTGTATTTTCTGTATAAGTATGCCAATTAATGATTGGTTTTCATACTTATACATTTTATTATTATTATTTTTAATAAATTTTTTGTTATATATATATATATATATATATATATATATATATACAAGAAAAATAAAAGCTAAGTTAGTGGAGAATAAGAATTCTTTTTCACCCCCTTCATTTCAGTGTTATTTTGGAAAATCTTGGTAAAATCCTCTCTTGAAATTGGCTTATGATATATCTTCAACCGATGACCATTCACAAGAAGAGGTACCTTTCTTTAATATATTGTCCTTATTCTCACTACTCCATTATTAAAGACTTCTTCAATCTCATATGGCCCAAGCCAATGAGTCTAAAACTTTCCTTGAAAACCTTTGAATTTTGAATCGAACCAAAGTGCCTAATCCCCTGCTTGAAACTTCTTCTCCTTGATATACTTATCATGCCATTTGGCCCTTTGCTGTTGCAATATAATGGTCTTTGAACTGCATCTTGCCTGATTTCATCAAGCTCATTGAGTTGCTCCAATCTATGTTTCTGTGCTTCTGATAAATCCAATCCCAATTGGACTGCTATCTTGAAGGTTCTGATTTGAAACTCTATAGGGAACAAGACTTGCTTCCCATAAACAAGCTCATAGGGAGTATGTCCTGTTGTGTTCCTCCATGTAGTTCTGTAGGCCCATAAGGCTTTAGGAAGCCTTTATGCCCAATCTCTTCTGTGTAGATGTACAATTTTAGTGAGAATTCCTTCAATCACCTTATTGGTAGATTCAACTTGACCATTTTCTTGTGGATGATAAGGGTTAGACTTTCTGTGTTTGACCTTCTAATCTTTCACAAGCCTTTCCACCATTTTAGATGTAAATTGAGATCCCTGATCTGTCACAATTTCTCTTGGAACACCAAAACGAGTGAAGATGTCCCCAAAAAGAAACTTAACTACAGATTTTTCATTAGCAAAAGGTAATGCTTTAGCCTCTACCCATTTAGTGACATAGTCAATGCATACCAAAATATACTTCTTTTGTTTAGATGGAGGATTAATTGGTCCAACAAAATCCAAGGCCCATTTTTCAAAAGGTTTAATGAGTACCTGAGTTTGTAGTGGCATTTCATCTGAAGGAGTAGGTTTTCCTACCCTTTGGTAGCTATCACACCTTTTGACATATTCTTTGGCATATCTAAAGATGAAGGGCCAATAATATCCTAAATGAAGGATTTTATAGGTTGTCCTCTTGTCAGCAAAGTTTCCACCACAAGGTTCATCATGACATGCCTTAAGAATTTAAGGCATTTCATCTTCTCGAACACATCTTCTGATCATGAGATCTGGACCTGTTTTTATACAATTCATTAGTAATCCATGGGTAACTTGCACTTGTTTGAATGATTTTTCTTTTCTCCTTAGGAAACAAAGTGAAGGTAATTTTCTTGTGACTAAGTAATTGGAAATATCTGCAAACCAAGGGGTCTGAGTAGTTACTGCAGAAAGATATTCATCAGGAAATTTATCTTCAACTGGAGTGTCATCTTTGATATTTTGAATTCTAGACAAGAAATCAGCAAATGTGTTTTGTTTTCTAGGTCTATCTAGAACAGTGATGTTGAATTCTTGTAGGAGTAATAACCATCTTGTAACTATGCCATTAGTAATAGATTTATTCATTAAGTACCTAATTGCAGAGTGATCTGTATGAACAAAGGTTTTATAGCCTGTTATGTAATGCCTGAACTTGTTGATAGCATGAACAACAACTAAGAATTCCTTTTCAATTACAATGTAATTTAACTCAGTGGGAGTCAAATTCTTGCTTGTGTAATAGATGGTGTAGGGGATTAAATATTTTTGTCCTAATACAGCTCCCAGAGCTGTATCTAAAGCATCTGTTGAAATGTGAAAAGGTAGTTTCCAATTTGGACCTCTTAAGATGGGTGCTTTAGAAATTTTTTCTTGTAAAGTCTCAAATGTCAACTGGCAATCAAGATTCCCATTGAATTCACAATCTTTGGTGAGTAATTTGAAGAGTGGGGAGGCTAGTTTAGTGAAATTTTCTATAAACCTTCTATAGTATCTTGTGAATCCTAGAAAACTTCTAACATCCTTTTGACAACTTGGAATTGATAGTTTAGAGATGACTTCAACTTTAGATTTATCAACTTTAATTCCATCTCCTGAAAAGTGACGTCCTAAAAAAATCCCTTATGTAAACATCATAAAATATTTTTTCATGGCTTAGTGAAAGGTTTGCTTCCTTACATCTTTTAAGAAATTTTTCCAAATTTTCTAAAGCTTCTTCAAATGTATTCCCATAAATTGTAAAGTCATCCATATACACCTCTACACAATCATGTATTAGATTAGAAAAAATTCCTAGTACTGCTCTTTGAAATGTTGCAGGTGCATTACACAATCCAAAAGGAAGTACTCGGTAGGCATAAGTTCCCCATGGACAAGTGAATGTGGTTTTATCTTGATCTTCAGGTGCTACCTGAATTTGATTGTAACCACTAAAACCATCCAAAAATGAGAAATACTTCTTACCTGCTAATGTATCTAACACTTGATCTATAAAGGGCAAAGGAAAATGATATTTTAGGGTAGCTTTATTCAAATCTTGATAATCAATACATAATCTCTATTTACCATTCTTTTTAGGCACAATCACTAGAGGAGAAACCCACTGGCTGTCTGAAATTGGGTAAATGAAGTTTACATTCAACAATTTTTGCAACTCCTCTTTCACAATTTCCCTAAGATTTGGATTCATCCTTCTTTGAGGTTGTCTGGTAGCTTTACAATTTTCCTCAATGTAGCTATGATGTATACAAGTCTTAGTACTAATTGCTTTCATGTGAGTGTATTCCCATGCGTATGCAAAAGAATGTTGTTGTAATGTTTTGATTATCTTTTCCTGTTGTAATTTTTCCAAGCTATTGTTTATGTTCAATGTTTTCCCTAGAAATATTTCAACTGTAGAGCTACCAAATTCTTCCATAGAATAAAGAGACATCTGACTAGATGAAAAAGATTCAATATTGGATTTTTCTTGAAATTGATCATGTTCATATTGTGGAGATGATTCAAAATTTTCCATTATATTTAAGATTTGACTACACTAATGGTTGAAATAGTAAAGAGAGGTTGAATATCATTTTCATCATCAATCCATTCTTTGTCATCTATTTCTATGATTGTTCTTACTGGAGGATATAGAGTGAATTTCTTAGTTGAGTTACCATCAGAGATATACATATCACCAGATCTACAGCTAATGAAAGAATCAGCTGTAGCCAACCAAGGTCTTTCTACTATAAGTGGATGTCCTCCTAGATTGTTCTTTGGGGTTAAGATCATAAAATCAACAGGGTACTCCCAAGATTCTAAGGACACTGAAATATATTCTAACACACCATCTAGTTTGATTACAGATCTATCTGCCAATTACAGTAATGTAGGTCTACAAAGAAGATTAGGAAGCTTGAGCTGTTCCATGGTTTGTTTGCTCATGATGTTTATTCCTAAATCAATCAATGTATTCAAAATTTCAACACCATTGATATGTGTTTTTACAAATGGACTTCCTGGATCTACATATTTTTGTATGGCAATTTTCCCCCATCATTATGTTTGCTATTTTTCCTGCCAGCTGAATTCTTTTTATTTCTTTTGTTTTTCTTCCTGGTTTCTTCATGTTCAACTCCTTTATTGTTTTAGCTAGAATTGGAATCTCCTTAATGGCTTGTAACAAATGGATTTTGATACAAACATTTTTCAATTCATCTAGAAAATCAAAATTAGGCAACATAATATGCTTTTCTATCCCTCTATCAACTTGTAATATTTTAGGAAAAGGAAGTGTAGAAGTAGATACTGGTGGTTGCTCTATGATAGGAGTTGAGTTTATTGGTTCTTTCTATTTTTCATTTTTAGTATTCTGGTTTGGAAGAGATGTTTCTTCAAAACTTTTATTTGTTTGTAGAGAATCTTCCTCAAAATTGTTTTGTTTTTGAATAACTATAAAAGGCTTTTTCTTTTTCTAATATCCTACCAGATCTTAGTTGGACATCATTGAGATCTAGAGGCGTGATCATATAAGTTGAAAATTGTTGTCCTTCCACCATGTAGGTATTATGAGGATTTTATTGTTGGGGTTTGGTAATGGTTGGGTAGGTAACTAATTTTGTCTCTGTGGGAATGACAGTGAAAGTTGAGGATTTTGGTTTTGAAGTTGGGGCTGTTGATTTTGTTGAAGAAATTGTTGGGGAAGATAGTTTGGATATGATGGAGGATATTGATAGTATTGAGAGAATCTTTCATAGGGATTTTTCATTCCTTGAGCCTAAGGTTGAGATTGAGATTGAGATTGAGGCCAAGGTTGCTGCCAAGAATTCCAATTTGGTGGGGGCTGAATATACATTTGGTTGTTAAAACCTTGGTTTTGTGGCCCCTGCCAAGGTATTCTAGAGACAAAGCAAAGATATTCTGTTGGATTTGAAATTGTTTCCTCTTGAAAAACAACCTTAAGACCATGAATTGAAGGAAACTCTTGGTTTCATGGTTTTCTGAACAAATCACACAAGTCTATATGATTTTTGCATCCAAAGGGCATTCTCTTAAAGCATGCTTCTTTATGCATTTGGGACAGAAAATAGCTAAAGAATCAGTCTCAGCATTCTTCTTGTTTTGTAACTTAAGGGTGTCTATCTATTCACTAAGACTCCCTAAAATATTTGTTTTAAATCCATCAGGCATGTTTCCAATTTCTTCCCTACTCATTGATCCAGTTGTAGATTTATTCACTCTAGCAAGAGAAGGATCTCTTTGACCTTTCCCATTTTTGGATTTTCCTCTTGAGAGATGAACACATAATTCTCCAATGTCATTTAATGGGATTTGAGAGATATCTCCCTTCCCCATCATGTTAAGTATGTCTATCCACTCATCTCTAATGGCTTTTAATAAAAGAGCTTATAAAGTATCTTGATCTAAGTTATCCATTTTTTCTCTTTTTAAGTTATAGTTGAATCTTTCAATTAAATCCTCTAGATTTTCATCCTCTCTTTGCATCATTTTAAACACTTCATCTTTGTGATTGATAGGCATGAAATAATCCAAATACCTGTCCAAAAATGCTCTCTTCATGTCATTCCTCGTTCTAATAGACTGAGTGATCAATCCCATGAACCATTTTAAAGCAACTCCTTTCAATGTTGAAGGAAGCAATTTAAGTTTTTGAGAGTCTTGTAAATAATCATAAGTTCTTCACAAGACTTCAAATTCAAATAAAAAGGTTTCATGATCTTCACTTTTTAATCCATGAAAATTTGGGAGGACAGAAGGTGATATACTTTTCATTGTGGCATCTGTTTCTTCATCAGCTATAGGGAATCCAAAAGAATTATCAACTTCCCTATTTCCTCTACCTTCTCCATCATTTCCTCTACCTTCTCCATTATTTCCTCTACCTCTTCCTCCTCCAAATAGTGAAAATTCTCCATTCAAAACTCCCTCTCCTTCTTCTTCTCTTCCTACCATTATAGATTCTTCAGAGTTAATATAAGATTCAACCTGCAAGGTCAGTTTCTCTTCCTCTGGTTCCTATATCAATGGTATGTGGAAGAAAGGTTCTACTTCTCCCTTTCCACTAGGAATTTTTAATTCTTCAGCTAAAATATGTTCCTCTGTAGAGGTGAAAAAGACTACTCCTTTCGTTGGAGAACCAAGATTTTCTTCCTCTAGGACTGTCTCAGTAGATGAAGTAGGAGATCCTCTTAATTGGATTTCTAACCTTAGAAATTCAGGAAGTCTATGGCTAGTGAAATGTGGAATATGAGCTTGATATGGAGGTGTATATCTTCTTAGTCTTGGTGGAGTAAGTGGTGTTCTAGGAATTAAACTCCTGCCTCTACCTATGAATCTAATCCTAGAGTCTCTTTCTCTATGCATATCATTTTTTAGATGTAAGAGATGAGGTTACTTAATTACACTTCCCCGTCAATGGTGCCAAAATGTTAGTCAATTTAGTGTCCTAATTTGCTTTCATAAATTATCAACAGAGGTTTGTAAACTGGTGAAGTGTGGTGCACTATATGTGCTTAGTTAACCTTTTTCTTACTTCGTTGTTTTGTGTTTTATGTTGTTTTTAGGGGGTTTCTGTTCTTTGATGTATAAGAATGTATAACCTGAAACTATGAGAAAATTTAAGTGAATCTAATGAATTTTAAATGAAAGGAAATGTTCTTAAGTTAATCTAGTTTCCTAAAAATGGACCAAGAACTGTTGGCTACCTAGAACCTAATAAAAAAAAACAGAGCATCTATCTTATCTTATCATTAGTCCTAATCCGTGGATCTAATTCTTAAAACCAAGAATCAAATTGATGTAGAAGGTAACTCAGTAATTGCATTCATTAAACATTAAACCATTCAATTTTGGAATATGATTAAATCAATCTCCTTGAAATGATTATTGGGAATAACAGTGATGCAACTAAGTGAGGATTTGAAAGCAAAAAGGTAAAAGCATGTAAAACTAACTGTAAAAAACTAATGTATTTTTGACTTTCTCCAACATTCAAATGTGAAGCATTATCCTCTTGAAGTGTTGCGCAAGAAATAAATTATACCTTAGTTCCCAAGTTCCTAGAAAAATAACAATGTAATGAGTAAATTCAATCACTGTATGAATTAGACATTTAACCATTTAGTTTAGGATCATCATCATCTTGAAATGGATTTTGAAAACATCCATTAACACAGTTAATTGACAATTTTGTTCGAAGAAAATGAATGACAAAACAGTAAGAAAACTAAGCAACTGTGTATTCTTATTACTTCAATCTTAATTCAGTTTGGAAACATAGTTGTTTTTCTCCACGAAATATCTTAGAAGAACAAGGCTGCACAGTTGTGATTTATTATTATGCTATTGATTAAAAATTGAAATGAAATATCATCCTAATTTAGAAAATAGATTTGCTGAAAACATAGTAATGTAAATTGAACTAAAAGAAACAAATGAAAAACCTCCTTCAGTGTAGGGGCCCTCTGCAACTGACGTGGCTGGAACGCTAGCTAGTTAAGGATGCACTCTAAATGATCATTGGCAACACGAAATTTGTATTATGAAAAAAATAAGTCTAAATACAGAGTATCAGCAAAAAGCTT
The DNA here is from genome assembly GCA_031772625.1 of Pinus tabuliformis. Lineage (NCBI taxonomy): Eukaryota > Viridiplantae > Streptophyta > Pinopsida > Pinales > Pinaceae > Pinus > Pinus tabuliformis. The sequence goes on from CM062805.1 coordinate 766,550,030, forward strand.
GAACTTAACACGTAATTTCTTCTAACTTCTAACTTCTAACTTCTCTCAGTTCCATGCAACTGATATTTAAAGGAAAATAACATAACTATTTATGAGATAAGCTTCCTACAGGTGGCTAATTCAAATTAAATTAAACATGATTGTTTATGAGATAAACTTGCTATAGGTGGCTAATTCGAATTAAATTTAACATGATCGTTTATGAAATAAACTTGCTACAGGTGGTTAATTCGAATTGCAATAGGATAGTTTAAACTTTTGATTAGTTATAGGTGGCTATTTCGAATTAGATTTGCAATAAAACTGTTAGATGCTTGATTAGCTACGAAAGAGAAAATCAAGAGTCCTACTGCTTTCAGATAACGTACTTTGACTTCATCTTTGACCATGACGTTAGGCTTGCTTTTTTGTTAATCTGGACAGAGTGAATAGGATATCATCCATGTGGAGATGATTCTAGAAATGCCCATGTGGCCCAATTCTTCATTTGACACCTGGAACCTGCCAAACCATGAGAGTAGCTACGGAATCCACAGTTAGCTGTAGAATAGGCTGCGTGTTGTAGCTAATTTGCAAAAATCTATTCAAATAGCAAGAACATGAAAATATAGTATGACGATCATTTTAATGCTTTTCTTAATACAAAACCTAGCATTTATCATTGATTGGGTCTGTAATCTTATGAGAAAGTGAGGGAAAAAGGTGAGAAAAAAATTTCAAGGAGAGGGTAATTTTGAGGTTCAAAAAGCATTTAGGAGTTGTTTATTTTAGAAGCAATAGACCTAAGTGGTTGCAATCCTAAAAAATATATTTGAGAAGTCTTTGTATTTAGAGATAGGTTGTAACTACTTTTATTTTTTATCAGCATGAGAATCGTGAGATACTCATGACTGATCTATTCCTAATTTCAGGCATGTAATAATTATAAAAGAAACTCGATTTCCTGTGTACGTAGACGACATATAGAAAAACACAGTTACTCTGCTTTTGTAACTTTGAATTATTTTTAATATTAAATCACTACGGTGATGTTGTCACTGTTCTTCATCTGATTCATTAATTAATATCGTATTTTTCCTGTGCCCCTGCTAGGGAGGAAGGGCCGTCCTCTTTAGCAGGGACTATAGTAGTAGATGTAGTGTACATTATTGATTCGTTTATTGTCATATGGTTTTCTGTTGATGTTGTATAAATTTTGAATTACATTCGCTTCTATTCTAGATTATATTGTGTTGTTACACTGGTTTGATTAATAGAATGATAGTGACCAGCTGGTGTAGTTATTAGTGTTGACATTATGATACAGGGGTTGTCCTTGATGGAAAGTCACTCAGATGAAAGATCACAGTGCAACAGGTCAACAACAAATAATTACAGATCAGACTCCAAAGAATGAAGAAAGAGAGGTATACATAGGTTCACTTTGTCCAAGCTGTGTATACACACAGGTTTACTGAACAAAAGGAGCGTATACGTACACACGCACCTTCACAGAAGGAAAAGCGCGTATATCTTGGAAAACCAAAAGTTTTTGGTCCAAAGTATTTGACCCAAGGTAATTAGTCCAAGGTATTTGGTCCTAAGTAGTTTTGGTCCATGGTATTGAGAAAGGCCTAAAACTATACAAGGAGGAGAAGGTCATTAGGCCAGTGATGTGCAAGGATTTGAATATCTTATGAAGTGTTGAATCATATATGCAAGATGAGGAGCTTCTGATGGTTTTCTTGATCTGATATAAGGATGCACCTATATGGCTGATGAAGGTTGATGGACGGGGATCATAAAGGCTTAAAAGTATTATCATTATGTGGTTTGATCTCGAACAGTCTAGATTTGAATACTGACGCATGTTTCATTCTGTAAATGTGATGATCTGGGTATGACTGAGGTCTGAAATAGTTGTGATGTTTTAAGTTAGCATTTACAGATCTATATGCAGGTTTGCTTTAGTAAAAGAGTGTATACACACTGGTTCAACATATCAAAGTAGCGTATACATCATAAATTTGAATTTGCAGATCTGTACACTGGTTCCTTTTGGTAAAAGTGCGTATACACACTGGTTCGACACATGGAAGTAGCATATATGTTATGAATTATGATGTTTAAAGTTTCAGTTGTTTTTGTTTGTTGTTGCAGAGTTTTGAGTTCTGTTTTGGGTTCTGGTGGCTGTATTCTGGATGATCAGAATGATTGATTGTGATTTGCTACAATGATGATGGGTTGTCAAGTGATTGATTGATTCAATTGTGGTTGATTCAGAAAGTAATGATTGAGTTACAATGATTGGTTGATGCATATGTATTTAATGGTTGTATTGTAGTTATGATTTTCTGAGTTTCAATGTTGTTGATGGGTCCAATATGAAAATTGGATGAAACGTGGCCTTTAGATTGTGGTGTTGTGTTCCAGGAGTATCTAGTCTAAAATTCATGAAACGTGGTCCCTGGTGGAAGAGTGGAGTTTTTTGTAGGCTGGCACCTACGTACTATTAAACATATTAGCTAGTACAAGAGCAAGGGGGTTGTAGCTCCCTTCCAGTAGTAGCTGGAGAACTAGAGAAGGTTGTATCCTTCTCTAGGTGGGGCGTTATGGTATGAGTCCGCACCAGTACAAGATTGTAAACAGGTTTTCTTATCATTAAAAGAAGACAGAGACGACAACAACATGTGGTTTTTACCGACATTGGGTTTCCACCTTATATCTTGGTGTTCATGTGTGTTACTTATGTGTGATGCTTTATTCTACTTTTACTGCATTGTCTAATAAATATTTAATATACTGGTTTAAACTCAATACATGATAAATTGTCTAAATCAAAAGTTCTCTTCATATATGCTGGTTTCTTTAAGTACTATCGCGTGTACACGCTAGTTCACTTCACTGAAGTAGCGTATATAAATCTATTTGGGAAATAAAATTATAGATTTGATAATACTGATTCACCCCCATCTCAGTATTATTTCCAACAATTGGTATCAGAGCAGGTCCTTCAGAAGAAGCTTGATCGCTTGAAGGAAGATCCATCATCATGAATAATCAAGAAAGCATGGGATCCATCAGACCGCCATTCTTTGATGGGAGAAACTTTGTTTATTGGAAAATAATAACCACAACCTATCTACAATCACTTGGAACGGATGTTTGGGAAATTGTGGAAGGAGGATATACATTTCCAACAACAATCCCTATAGATACGACAGGTAAAAAGCAATATGAAACCAATGCTAGAGCTATCAATAATTTATTGGGAAGTCTGTCACAATCAGAGTTTGTCAACGTCATGCAACTCAAATCAGCCAAAGAAATATGGGACAAAATCGTTCTGAGATACGAAGGAGACTCTCAGGTAAAACGTGCTAAGCTTCAAACTCTCAGAATTCAATATGAAACTCTTAAGATGCACAATGATGAAAGTATAGCTAGTTACTTCTCATGTATAAATGAGGTTGTTAACTGTATGAAGAATCTGGGTGAAGAAATAAAGGAATTTACCTTAGTTGAGAAAGTTTTGAGATCCTTGTCTGCTAAATTTGAATAAAAGGTGTCTGCCATAGAAGAAAACTAGGATTTGCAGACTATCACTATGACACAACTTCACAGAATCTTAACTGCCTTTGAGATGAGAAAAGGAGGGCCGTCAGATATAAGAGAAGTCACATTTAAAGCTTCAACAAAAAGGAAGAACACAATGAATCATGACATATTTAAGAAGAAGAAGATGAGGTAAACTTTGTCAAGAAGCTTCAATGGGGTTCCAGAAGATTTATAGGTAAACTAACCTTCAAATTCTTTGCTTGTGGCAGAGTCTGTCATTATGCTGCCAAATGTTCTCATAAAGACAAATATGAAAAAGGAAAGGAATATGCAAAATGGAATAGAAAACAAGTTGTAAATAAAAGGAGTTACTATACTCATGAAGATAGCGATGGTTTATCAAATAGTGATGAAGATGAAAATAGCAATGATTATAGACTTCTAATGGCTTATGACGATGATAATTTTTGGGATGCTTTAGAAGAAGATTACCTTCATGAAGAAATCTCTAAACTCAAAATCTGGTTAGAAGAAAAGAATATGATTATAGATACCTTGACATACCAACTTGCTGAAAAAGAAAAACACAATGAAAAACTAGAATGTGAAATTGTGGGTCTAAGAAAGGATCTTGAGAAAATGAAATCTCTCAATCTTAGATTTGCTAAAGGATCAAAAACTTTAAATGAAATTATCAAAGTTCAGTGTTCTCCTCTGATAAAGGCAGGTCTTGGATATATTGAAGAAGCATCTCAATCACAGAAGCCGTCAACCTCCAGCAAAAGCTATCTTGATGCAGCAAAGACCAGTGAACAATATGACAATCGTTAGCAAAGGCATAAAGCAAATCACCAGGTAAATTAGACTCAATTTACTCCAAGGATGAATAGAATCCACAACCAACCTCAGGTAAATCATACTCAATTTTCTCCAAAGATGAATATCAATAGAAACTACAATCACCAGGTCAATAGATTCGATAGTCACAGGAACTTCTTTGGGCAATGTTCTTCATGACATAATTTTGGACACAAAGCTGCTCAATGTGTTGCTTACAAAACCATCATGACTAAAGAAGCACAAAATCAAAGGAATGTAACAGGGATCAAGAAAAGTTCCTATAATAACTTTTCTCTTCTTAAAAATGAAATAGAATGCTCAATCTGTAACAACTTTGGTCATGAGGACTCTGAATGCAGGAGAAAATTTCGGCAAACATCTCAAAAGGAGAAAACTCCATTAAATTCCAAGATATGGAGAAGGAAAGAATCTCAAACAAAAATATGTGGTATAGCCTTGTATGTAGAAGGACAAGAAAATCAATGGTAAATCGACAGTGGATGCTCAAAACACATGACAGGTGACAAAGAAAAACTTCGCTCATATAATTCCTTAGAAAAAGAAAAGAATGTCTCATTTGGAAACGACACTCCTGTTGTCATAAAAGGTAAAGGCTCTGTTTTCTTGAAAGAAAAGGTTAAAGCTAGAAATGTTATGTATGTAGACGGTTTAAAGCATAACCTGTTGAGTGTCAGTAAAATGTGTGATCAAGGAAATGAAGTGGTGTTTCGATCAAATGGATGTGTTTTTTGTGAGCTTGATACAGGAGAGACTGTGATCAAAGGTACAATAACTCCAAACAACTTATACATACTCAAGGGAGGACAACAACAGTGTTATCTAAGCAAAAATGATAAAAACAGGTTGTGGCATAGAAAATTGGGACATCTAAGCTTTTCTCAAATAAGAAAAGCATGCAGATTCAAGGCTGTTCATGATCTTCGATATATCAACATCCATGAAAATACAATATTCAAACCATGTCAAATTGGTAAGCAAACCAGAGCTCACTTCATGGAAAAAGAAGGGTCAGATAGTAAGCCTCTTGAACTTGTCTATACTGATTTATGTGGACCATCAAGGAAAAAGTCACCTCGTGGAGAAGAATACTGTATTTTGTTCATTGATGATTTTTACAGAATGTTTTGGATAGGTCTTCTAAAGCATAAACATGAAGCATTCGAAAAGTTCAAAGCCTTCAAAGCTTTGGTTGAAAATAAATCAGATCGAAAAATCAAATGCCTCAGATCTAATCGAGGAGGGGAATTTACCTCAGATGAATTCTTTGACTTTTGTGAAAAACACGGAATAAAAAGGCAATTCTCCACCGCAAGGACTCCTCAGCAAAATGGAGTGGTAGAAAGAATGAACAGAACTATTCAACAAATGGCTCAAGCCATGCTAGATGAATCTGGAACTCCTGCAACCTTCTGGGGTGAAGCTGCATTCACTGCCGTAACTATTCTCAATCAAGCAAATGTTCGGATAAATAGCACTCAAACTCCACATGAAATTTGGTATGGTAAGACTCCTACTGTAAAATACTTTAAAGTTTTTGGAAGAAAATGTTATATCAAAAGGACTGATGAAAAACTTGGTAAGTTTAAGCCGAGAGCAGATGAAGGTATTCTTCTTGGTTACTCTTCCCTATGTAAAGGATATAAATGTTCTAATAAAATACTTGGGAAAATTATTGAAAGTATTGATGTTGTAGTTGATGAAGCATGCAAAAATCCAAAACAGATAAAAATAGAAGATTATAACAATGAAGAAGATGGGGATTATTTTCCCACATCAAATCACAATGATATTGAAGAAGAAACCAATGAAGCACCAGAAGAAGAGATAATGATAGAAGAAAAGACTTCGTCCAGGTATGTTCAGAAAAATCATCCAGAAACTCAAATTTTAGGGGAAAAAGAGGCAGGTGTACAGACAAAAAGAACTATTACAGAGACCTCAAGCTATCTAGCATTACTATCCTCCACCGAACCTCAAAATGTAAATGAAGCATGCAAAGACGAATGTTTGGTCAAGGCCATGAATGAAGAACTTAAGCAAATTGAAAAGAATAATACTTGGGAATTAGTTCTTAGACCTCATGATAAAAATATTATAGGAACTAAATGGATATTAAAAAACAAGCTAAATGAAAATGGAGAAGTCATTAGAAACAAGGCCAGACTTGTTTGTAAAGGGTATGCTCAACAAGAAGGTATAGATTTTGAAGAAACTTTTGCACCTGTTGCTAGACTTGAAGCCATAAGGATGTTTCTTGCTCTTTCTAGCTTTCAGAAATTAAAAGTATACTAAATGGATGTAAAATCTGCTTTCCTTAATGGAGATTTAGAAGAAAAAGTTTATATTGAAGAACCAAAAGGATTCATTCTTGGAAATGATGAAAAACTTGTATGTAGACTCAAAAAGGCTCTCTATGGTTTGAAATAGGCTCCAAGGGCTCGGTATTACCTCCTTGAAAAATATCTACACCAACAAGGCTTTTCAAAAGATTCAATAGATAAGGATATATATACAAAGATTGACATTGATAAATTGTTAATTGTTGTTGTTTATGTTGATGATATCATTTTTGGTAGCAATGAAGAATCCATGAGTCAAAATTTTGTTTCAGTAATGCAGCAAGAATTTGAAATGTCCTTGCTTGGTGAACTTACCTATTTTCTTGGTCTACAAGTTCAACAAAATAAAGATTTTTTCTTTCACAAACCAAATATCTCGAACAGATCTTGAAAAGGTACGGCATGGAAGATTCTAAACCTGTATGTACCCCAATGGTAACAGGATGCAATCTCAGCTCAAATGATGAATCAACAGTAGTACATCAACCAACTTACAGATCCATGATTGGCAGTCTGCTTTATCTAACAAGTACCTGACCTGACATCATCCATGCAATAGGAATATTTGGAAGATTCCAAGCAAATCCAAAGGAATCACACGTTCACGCAGTCAAAAGAATTTTCAAATATCTTCAAGGAACTCAGAACTTTGGTTTATGGTATCCTAAAGATACATATCTTACTCTTCATGCATATACAGATGCAGATTGGGTAGGAATTGTTGATCACAAAAAAAGCACTAGTGGTGGTGCATTCTATATGGGTTCTAGGTTAGTGTCTTGGTTCAGCAAGAAACAAATTTCAATTGTGTTATATACAGTTGAAGCAGAATATGTGGCTGTTGCATCTTACTGCACACAACTACTTTGGATGATGCAAACCTTGCAAGACATTCAAATCACATGTACTCCACCCATCTCCATTCTATGTGATAATACAAGTGCCATCAGTATTTCAAAGAATCCAGTCATGCACTCCAAGACCAAGCACATACCCATCAAATACCATTTTCTACGTGAACAAGTGCTTGAACAAAAGGTCAAATTGGAGTATATTCCCTCCAAAGAACAGGTTGCTGATATATTTAGTAAACCACTGTCCAGAGAGACATTTGAATATATTAGATAAAAGCTAGGAGTAGTTGTTGCATCATCTTGCTGTTGAATCCAATTTTTCAGAGAAAGGTTATTATATGTGTGTTTCATGAAGTATAGTCACGTACACACGTGGGTTTCTATGGGTCAAGGAGCGTATATGTTTTTCAAACCAGAAAAACAATGGGGCAGGCTCTGATATGGGTGCTCTAACTGATATTGATGATTAATGTCCATCGATATGCTCTGTTCATTAATTTTATCTGACTTACAAATATGCCTTGATCATTTACCTGTTAACAATGCACAGGTAGCACAGGTTTAGGGGGAGCATTATCCTTCATGTACATTCAACATTGTTGGCATTATGGTCGCTGAGTCCAGCTATGGCTTCAGATAATTATACCAATTGTTGCTCAAGTCATTAAAAAAAACTAGGGTGTGATATGTCATCTCATACATTTGAATGAGTCCTCTTGGACAAATGATGTAATTTGTATCCTCACTTTACATGGGATGGATGATGTAATATTTCTTGTTTCTGTCATGTATAATCAATTGGTATATCCCCACTTGGTTGGGTGGATGAGTCAAATTTGGTACATCCCCACTTTGTTGGGAGATGGATGTATGTATGAGTCATTGGTGATAGGAAGGTCATCCTCACATAGTTGAGTTATAGAGTCATTTTTTTTTACAGACTTTGATTGTGCTCAGGGGGAGCATGGACGGTTTCAGTGCATCTTAGCATGTACAAAAGGGGAGCTCAATCAGAAAATTCAACATGTACTCAGGGGGAGCATGAACAACATAATGTATGTCAAAGGGAGAAAATATCTTTGCCCACCCTTTGCCATTGATGTCAAAGGGGGAGAGTGACTTCGTGTTGTTGTTGCCAACAAGTCCAAAGGGGGAGATTGTTGGCATTATGATATAGGTGTTGTCCTTGATGGCAACTCACTTAGATGAAAGATCACAGTGCAACAGGTCAAAAACAAAGAATTACAGATCAAACTCCAAAGAATGAAGAAAGAGAGGTATACGCAGGTTCACCTTGTACAAGTTGTATATACACGTAGGTTTACTTAACAAAAGGAGCATATACGTACACACACACCTTCACAGAAGGAAAAGCACGTATATCTTGGAAAACCAAAAGTTTTTGGTCCAAGGTATTTAACCCGAGGTCCGAGGTATTTGGTCCAAGGTATTGGTCCTAAGTAGTTTTGGTCCATGGTATTGAGAAAGGCCTAAAACTATATAAGGAGGAGAAGATCATTAGGCCAATGATGTGCAAGGATTTGAATAACTTATGAAGTGTTGAATCATATAGGCAGGATGAGGAGCTTCTGATGGTTTGCTTGATCTGATATACGGATGCACCTATATGGCTGATAAATGTTGATGTGTAGGAATTTACAGGGTAAGTTCCTCAGACAGAACACCAAAGGACACCGCTCACAAACAGATCACAGATCAATACACCAGTACTTTTGACGTGGTTAAAACCCTCAAAGAGGGAAACAGTCCACGGCCTGAGCCAACGCTGCCACTTCAGGCAATTTATTAATAAAAGAATGAAAATTTACATAAGCTTCTCTCATGAACGGTTAACCTACAAATGACCCTCCATGCTCTTTAAATAGAGATCATGGACCAATTGGGTGTTAAGCCACGGATCAAGTTTCGATAATACCGAGGAGAGAATGAACTGTCGGATCACTACATATTGTGACCATCGGATTGTAAGTTACAAAATGTACATAGTAAAGAAACACACTTTACCTAACTCTATACTAGACCAAGTTATAATTAACCATTTCCTATGTGTCGGAATATCCTAAAATCCCCCCTTAAGAACAACTTGGGATAGGATTGAAGGATTTACAAATATGACACAATAGGAGAAGGAAGGAAGCACTAGAGCCTATCCCCCCTTAGTGACAACTTCCTGAACTCCAACCATAAATCAAAGTTTAGTGAACTTCGCCTCTGTGAGAGCCTTTGTAAAGATGTCTGCAACTTGATCATCTGTTGAACAATATTGCACTTCAAGAACATGGTCGTGGATGAGCTTTCTGATGAAGTGCATGTGCAGTTCAATGTGTTTGCTGCGCTGATGTTGGACTGGATCTTTGCATAGTTGAATGGAACTTTGATTATCACACCAAAGTGTAGTCGGATGTTGCTGCTGAAAGCCAAACTCTGACAGGATCTGACGAAGCCACAAGGCTTCCTTACTAGCTTCTACGGCACCACGATACTCTGCTTCTGCTGAAGAAAGAGAAATGGCACCTTGTTTCTTGCAAGCCCATGTAATAGGTCCTGAACCAAGAGTGAAGACATAACCTGCAGTAGACTTCCGATCATCAGGGTCACCAACCCAATCAGAATCAGTGAAACCAACCAATAGAGGAGACGCTTCGACACTGTAATGAATCCCAAACTAAACTATACCTCGAACATAACGAAGTATTCTTTTAGCTGCTTTCGAGTGACTTTCACGTGGGCTTTGCATAAACCGAGCAACAAGGCCAACAACAAAGGAAAGGTCAGGACGAGTATGGGTTAGATACAAAATTTTTCCTACAAGTTGATGGTATAAGGTAGCATCAACTTCAGGAGAAGTACAAGTGACTGAAAGTTTGACTCCAGACTGAAAGGGAGAAGGGGTTGGCTTACAGTCTTCCATGTGAAAATGGCGTAGAATATCACAGGCATACTTGGACTGGGAAAGGGAAATACCTTCCTTGGATTGCAAGACTTGAAGACCAAGAAAATAATGTAAGTGTCCTAAGTCAGTCATTTCAAACTTCCTTTTAAGGCTAGTCTTCACATGGTTTATAAGGTTGGGATCACTACCAGTCAAGATAAGATCATCAACATAAAGAACAAGAATGATAAGAGACTTGCCCACTTTCTTGGTGTAGACAATATTGTTAGAATGACACCTAGAAAAGCCATTTTCTAAAAGAAAGTTATCCATTTTGGCATACCAAACTCGAGGAGCTTGCTTGAGACCATAAAGGGATTTCTTAAGCTGACATACAAGGCTGGAGTTTGTTTGTATAAAGCCAATAGGTTGTTCCATATAGATTTCTTCATGCAAGTCCCCATGCAAGAAGGCGAATTTAACATCCATCTGATGGACTTCCCATTTGAAAGAGGCAGCAAGGGAAAGAACAAGGCGGATAGAGTTCATTTTGGCAATAGGGGAGAAGGTTTCAGTATAGTCAATGCCTTCAACTTGTGAAAACCCTTAGCAACAAGACGAGCTTTATGTTAATCAACTTTCTCATCTGGTCCATACTTGGTTCTGTAAACCCATTTGCATCTAACAAGTTTTCGTCCCTTTGGTAGAGGAACAAGATCCCATGTATCATTTGCCAATAATGAATGATATTCTTCATTCATAACCGCTTCCCAATCTGGATGGCCTGAAGCTTCTGCAAAGGTGTCAGGATCATAATTTACTGAAGCTTGAGCCAGTAAAGAAGAGGCTTTGTCAAACTGAGAACGTGTACGTCGCTGATCTGTAGGATCACCGGCAAGATCACCTGCTGCATCCCGAGTAGCACAGACCCATTTTGGAAGCTGAGGAGCTGAAGGAGGATCCTGAGAAGGTGGGGGAGGATTTTCATCCTCGCTTTCATCATCTGAAGAAGAAATATTTTCAAAAGTAGAAGAGATAGGGAGAGGTGGCACATCCGCCGAGCTAGGCTCGTAGGTCGATATATTTTCAGCAAACTTTACATCTCTTCTAATGATAACATTTTTGGACTTAAGTGGAATAAGTCTATATCCTTTGACATCTTCAGAATATCCAACAAAAATACATTTTTCACTCTTAGGTTCTAAAGCTTTATGTTTCTCATTTGGAATATGGACCCATGCTTCACTTCCAAAAACACGAAAGTGACTTACATCTGGTTTAATTGAGCTCCATGCTTCTTCTGGGGTGATATTCTTTAAAACCTTAGTAGGAGTGCGTTTATTATGTAATTTGCACAGCTAATTGCTTCTGCCCAATAATTAAGACTAAGTCCTTTAGATTGAAGCATATAATTAGCCATTTCCTTTAAGGTGCGATTCTTCCTTTCAGCTACACCATTTTGTTGTGGAGTATATGGAATAGTATGTTGCATTTGAATTCCATTCTTAGTGCAAAAGTTGATGAATTTTTTGTTAACATATTCTCCGCCATTATCAGATCTTAGCTTAAGAATTTGATGTCCAGATTGTTTTTCAACAAAGGCCTTAAAGGGCAAGAACATGTTAAATACTTCACTCTTGAGTTTTAAGAAGTATACCCAAGTGCGTCTGGAGAAATCATCAATGAAAGTTAAGAAATACTTGTAGCCAGAGAATGAAACAACTGGAAGTGGACCACATAAATCACTATGCACGAGCTGTAAAGGGGCTGAGGCGTGGCAAGAGGCACTTTTTTCAAAACTGTCCCGATGATGTTTTCCGAGTACACATCCGGAACAAACACCATCTCTGCAAGATACCATTGGAAGACCTGTCACCATATTTTCTTTACATAGATTCTGAAGAGAGAAATAGTTTAAGTGACCAAATTGCTCATGCCAAAGTTTTCTCACTTCATCATTATGAGCAACAAATACCGAGGGAAGATTTGATGACCCAAAGTTGTGAAACTTATACAACCTTGTAGAATCATCATCAATGCCAGTAGCTAAAATTTGTCTAGGATCTCTTAGGTCCTTAATTACAACATCGTGAGGTGAAAATTCAACAATTTTACCTTCACCTGAATGAGTTATCTGATATACAGATAGAAGGTTGCAGGATAAGGTTGGAACACATAATACATCATTAAACTGACCATTGTCTATATGAACAGTTCCAGTCCCTACAACACTAAGAGATCTATCATCACCAACATATATACTTTTGGTGTTACAATAATTTAAAGAAGTAAACATGGCTTTGTTTTTGGCCATGTGATAAGAAGCTCCAGAATCAATGAGCCACTAATGAGAATGAGAAGAAGAAGATACATTTAGTGCATAGCCAGACCGAGATGCTTGACAACCACATGGAGAAAGTGCCATTTCTGAAGATGAAGTTGAAGAGTGCTCCAAATGGATGTTATACTTCTTCATTGTTGCTTCCAAGGCTTCCATCTTCTTAAAGCATTTGGATTCTAAGTGGCCATCTCGATTACAAAAGTTGCAATGTCTATCAGTCTTCTTCCCTTTGTTTTTATTTGTCTTATCATTTTGTTGAAATGGTTTTTCATTTTGAGGCTGAAATTGCTTAGGACCCTTGTTTGGTTTAGGACCATTCTTTTTAGGATACAACTTCTTAGGATTCTTTGGATTTGGTTGCTGCTGGGTGGCTAACGCTTTCTTAGAAGAGTTTCCAAGATTAAGAAGACCAAGGTGTAAGAGTTTTTCTTGTTCTCTTATTAAAGAATCACAAAAAGAATCAAAGGAAGGGGACTTGTAGTCTTGTCCTTGAGAAATGAAGGCTTCTCTTGTAGAATGGAAGGTGGAAACAAACATAGAGTAGGCTGGTCCCAACTTAGTAAGAATGGAATAGATAAGGTTACTATCTTCTTTCTTAACCTTAACACCTTCCAAGAGAAGTCTAAGGGTCTTGAACTTGGACAAAAAATCTTCAATGCAAGAAAAATTATTGGGGTTCAATGTAAGCAACTCATTTTCAAGTTGATGGGCTCTAAGTTCATTTTTAATTCCAAAGACTTTAGTAATCTGTTTCATTGCTTCATCAGGAGCATCAAGTTCTGCAATATGGAATCTAAGATCTGGAGAAATAGATATCCCTATCAACCCACATGCTTGGTCTTGCCTATTTTCCCATTTAGCTGCCTTATCTTCATCTTTCGGTTTGGTTTCTTGGCCTGTGGCTATTCTGTAGAGACCTTTACTTCTAAGTAAATCCACAATGTAGGACGACCATTGGAAGTAGTTGGTTCTGTCAAGAATAACTTGGCATGGACTTTCCATTTTAACAAAAACTGAAGCTATAGATGCTGAAACTAAGTGTTCCAATGGAAAGATCTCGAAAAATTAGGCTGTTTAAAAAAAATGGTTCTGAAAACGACTTTCGGGTGAAGAAGTTATGGCTTTTTGAAGAAAATTTGATGAAGTCGCCGACGAAGTGTGGGAATGTGCGGAAATGAAAAATCCGCCCTCACAAAAAGGAGACTTGAACTCAAGACCTCTACTCTCATAAATTAGCTTTGGACCAAGTGAGCTATACAAAAAGTTTGAGAGAGAGAGAAAGAGAGAGGGGGGGGGGGTTGAAGCTTTGGGTTGCGTGCTTGCTTTAAGAAAGCTCTTTTTCCCTACAAAACAAAAAACACAAAACCCAACATGGACATACAAAAAAAAAATGAACCTTGCGGCTCGAAGTTAGCTTTAGCTGGAAACTAAATATTTTCCTTAATGTTTCTGATTTTCCGAGATCACACTAAGGCGCAGCAGAAAAGAGCATACGCATGAGAAAAATCCTTCCTTTCTGTTTCTGATTTGCCCAGATCGCACAAAGTCGCGGGGCAAAGAGCATACGCAGAAATGAAAGGTATAGATCTGGTAATAAAAAAGGCTAAATAAACCGAAACCGAAATAAACAGAGAGAAAATAACTGTAAATTGCAAATAAACATTGTATACCTCCAGATCTTAAAAATGACACATCTAGGGCTACCAGAAACCTTTTCGCGTGAAACGAAAGGGGTTCCTCATTAGAACAAATGCTCCCAACACAACAGAGTAGTCCTTTTGGCCCGAAAGCAGTCAGAAACAATAGATCTAGGAAACGGTAGTCGGATGCAGTTCTACCGGCTTCATATTTGGATCACCAACGGACGCGGCCCTCAATAGCTCTGATACCATGTAGGAATTTACATGGTAAGTTCCTTAGATAGAACACCAAAGGACACCGCTCACAAACAGATAACAGATCAATACACCAGTACTTTTGACATGGTTAAAACCTCAAAGAGGGAAACAGTCCACGGCTTGAGCCAACGCGGCCACTTCAGGCAATTTATTAATAAAAGAATGAAAATTTACATAAGCTTCTCTCATGAATGGTTAACCTACAAATGACCCTCCATGCTCTTTAAATAGAGATCATGGACCAATCGGGTGTTAAGCCACGGATCAAGTTTCGATAATACCGAGGAGAGAATGAACCGTCGGATCACTACATATCGTGACCGTCGGATTGTAAGTTACAAAATGTACATAGTAAAGAAACACACTTTACCTAACTCTATACTAGACCAAGTTATACTTAACTATTTCCTATGTGTCGGAATATCCTAACATGATGGACCGAGATCATAGAGGTTTAAAAGTATTATGATTATGTGGTTTGATCTTGAACAGTCTAGATCTGAATACTGACACATGTTTTATTATGTAAATGTGATGATATGGGTATGAATAAAGTCTGAAATAGTTGTGACGTTTTAAGTTAGAATTTAAAGATCTATACATAGGTTTGCTTTAGTAAAAGAGTGTATACACGTTGGTTCAGCATATCAAAGTAGCGTATACATCATAAATTTGAATTTGCAGATCTGTATGCTGGTTCCTTTTGGTAAAAGTGCATATACATGCTGGTTCGACACATGGAAGTAGCGTATACCTTATGAAGTATGATGTTTAAAGTTCCAGTTTTTTCTATTTGCTATTACATAGCTTTGGGTTCTGGTGACTATATTCTGGTGACAGTGTTCTGAATGATCAGAATGATTGATTGTGATTTGCTACAATGATGATGGGTTGTCAAGTGATTGATTGATTCAGTTGTGGTTGATTTAGAGAGTAATGATTGAGTTTCAGTGATTGGTTGATGTAGATGTATTTGATGGTTGTATTGCAGTTATGATTTTCTGAGTTTCAATGTTTTTGATGGGTCTAGTATGAAAATTGGATGAAACGTGGCCCTCAGATTGTGGTGTTGTGTTCCAGGAGTATCTAGTCTGAAAATTCATGAAACGCGGTCACTGGTGGAAGAGTGGAGTTTATGTAGGCTGACACCTATGTACTAGTAAACATATTGGCTAGTACAAGAGCAAGGGGGTCGTAGCTCCCTTCCAGCAGTAGTTGGAGAATGAGAGAAGGTTGTAGCCTTCTGCAGGTGGGTGCCTGCGTACTCGTATGAGTCTGCACCAGTACACGATTGTAAATAGACTTTCTTATTATTAAAAGAAGACAGAGATGACAGCAGCAGGTGGTTTTTACCCACATTGGGTTTCCACCTTATATCTTGGTGTTCACGTGTGTTACTTGTGTGTGATGCTTTATTCTACTTTTACTGCACTGTCTAATAAATCTTTGATATACTGGCTCAGTACATGATAAATTGTCTAAATCAAAAGTTCTCTTCATATACACTGGTTACTTTAAGTACAGTCACGTGTACATGCTAGTTCACTTCACTGAAGTAGCGTATACAAATATGTTAGGGAAATAAAATTATAGATTTGATAATACTGATTCACCCCCTTCTCAGTATTATTTCCAACAATTAGTTATTGTGTGGCACGCCCTTACTCTGGTAGTTGAGAAGTGCAATTTCAATTCTGTGGAGTATTTTTATTTCTACATGAATGATTTAAGTTTTTCAATTTGATTCAATGACATGTTTTACTGTTCTTTCCATTTTTCATTCTTGGCTGTAGTGTATCGACACAAACAGTGCGAACTCCATTGAAACGGAAAGACCTATCTTGGGTTGAAAATTAAATGTTGTAGTCATAGTTAATTAGGATTGATTAAAACAACATTACACATATTTTATTAGGAACATCCCAAAATTTTCATTGTTTTTCTAGTCAAATTTGAAGACTCATAAAACTATCAGTAATAGCTACAAGTAGTAAAGTGTGAAAGGACGTTCACAAATAAATATGATGCCAACACTTATTCAACTACCTTCTATGACAAATCAACTTAACAACTGGTCAAACCAAATTTGATTTAAGAATGACTTCACATACCTATTTCTCGCAAAATTTGATACGCAGTTTCAATGCAGTGAGAACCTTATTCCACAAAGGATTTAATTTTAAGCTCTTTGATTTTTTCAGATGCGAAAATAATTTAATTACTGAAAGTTGATAGTTGTAACCTTGAGTTATAAAAAATTTCTACCATATGTGCTATAATTTTTTTCCGGTCAAATATGAAGACTCGTAAAACTATCAAAAATAGCTACAAATAGTAAAGTTACCTTCTACAACGAATCAACTTGACAACTGGTCCCCACTAATTTGTAAAATTGAGTCAAAATTGATTTATGAATGGCTTGACACACCTATTTCTCACAAAATTTGACACACAGTTTTGATGTAGTGGGAACCTTATTCCACAAAAACAGATTTAATTTTAAACTCTTTGATTTTTGCGGATGCGAAAATAATTTAATTACTAAAAGTGGACAACTGTAACCTCGAGTTACCAAAAATTTCTGCCATATTTTTATCAGGAACATGTCATAATTTCCATTGTTTTTCTAGTTAAAATTGAAGACTCATAAAACTATCAATAATAGCTACAAATAGTAAAGTTACCTTCTATGACAAATTGAATTGATAGCTAGGCCCCAATACTTTGTAAAACCAAACCAAATTTGATTTATGAATGGTTTGACACACCTATTTTTTGCAAAATTTGACATGTATTTTTGATGCAGTGGGAACCTTATTCCGCACAAATGAATTTAATTTTAAACTCTTTGATTTTTGCGGACACGAAAATAATTTAATTACTGGAAACAAAAAATTTGATTCATAATGTAATAGGCACAACTGCAAAAAATAAATTTCTAAACTAGAAACAACAAAACACTAATTTGCAATAGAACTTATGTGTGGTAAAGATATAGGAAACATTGATAGCTTGTGTGTATCAGTATATTTAATAAAGATTTGCACACATACCTACATGATAAATTGAGTGCTTTATGCTAATAAGGAAACAAATATTGGAACAATTAAAAATATGAATGATAGAAAATGCCACTTAACATTAGGAGTCATTCGAAATAAAAACCTAACGACTTTGACTAAACTACACAAGTCAACGAAAAAATACTTTCAACATAACATAAATGCATATACTATTACCTACTTCAAAACTGCTACACACAACACACTAAATAATTAGCAATTGAATAAACCAAACCTAATCACAATCCACTGATTTAATATTAGCATTATACATGTCATAAGAAACAAAAAATTACCATACAAAACAACTTCAAACTAACTGTAATCATGATAATCAATTAAGAAACTTCCAAATGCGAAAAAGAAACCGACAAATGTGAATTGGTTTAAAAGCTTGCAGTATTTTAGAGCTTCTGTGTTTCTACACTACTACTGTCATCCAAAATTTAAAATAAACACAATTGAGACACCATTGAAGATGAAATCTTAGCTTTGAAGGTAACATTTTATGTAAGAAAACATAAGTTGGGACAATACTCCAAGATCTTAAATGCAATTTTCAAAGAGAAAACGCTACACATTCCACTACTGGAAATATGTAAACGATTAGAAAAGACTCCTATCAATATTCACAAATAGCTTCTTTCCTACCTTCACCGACAATTTCAAAATGCTTGTGAACTCGTTCCCTATAAATCACCACTTGTATGTCACGAAATCTCTGTATTAAAGATAAAGATGACATCCAAATCTCATTATCATTCCAATGTCTATCCCATTAATAGTATTTTTTTTTCTTCTTCTTCTTATTATTAATTCACAAATCTCATAATTAGAATGAAGTGAGTTATTTTTTCTATAGCTACAAATAATGTTTTTCCCTCACCATATTAGCTATTCAAATGTTCGTAGATTTGTTTCCATAGAAATCACCACTTGCCATTATTTTGCATCTGAAACATGCTGCAAAGATAAAGCCTCCATCCATATTTTTTGTCATCTTGATATTTGTCCTCTGTTTAATAGAAAACAACTATGTGGGTAAATACCAGTCCTCTCAACATTCAATTTACCGACTACACACCTGCCCATACATTCAGAAAACCACATAAGCACAAATACGCCAAATCTAGAAACATGATTTTCGTATATTTTCAACATAACATAAATGCATATGTGCAGGACTACAGAAAATCCATTGTGCTCAAAGATATCTCAAGCTTTCATTGTACATATGTCTGCACTTCACACAATCTATTACAAAATACTTTCAAAATAACACAAATGCATATGTACTCTAAAGCTAAATAAGAACTGCTTTTGCACACAATATACTAACATGAAATTACACATGCACTAACTCCAAAAGAGGTAAAACCACATTAAAATTAAAATATCCCTCCACACTTCCCTGATTTTTATCAAATCCCACACATCCCTCATTCCACATATGCATTTGTTCTCTGCATAACCACCGCACACACACAACCACCTCCACTAGCTTCATCCACACAAATACTTCCAAACTCAACAATGCCCTTCAGTCAATCATTGACATTTGAAGATGATATTAATAGATGTGGGTCCCAGATATCATGGGGAGGAAGCATTAGTTGTGAAATATGTTCCTAAATAAGAATTAAAGAAGATTTGTATATTTATTATTTTAATAAACTTTGGACAAATCTTTCGACACAGTCAAAGCTCTGCATACATGCATTTTTTCTCCACACATGCTTCCTTCGAGCAACACAGTCCATCATTTGAAAAAATCTCTCAAGGTTTCATTGTATGAATCTCCGCACTCCACATAATATATTAATAATAAAATAAGCATTTCTCTTACGCACAATCTACTAATATCAAAATTCATTATAATTAAAAGATCCCTCCACACTTCCCTCATTTTGCACAAATTCCACACGTGCATTTTTTTTCTGCATAACCTCCCCACACACACAACTTCATCCCCAAAACTAATTCCGCACCTGATCCAAAATGGATCCAAGAACTCTCTAAGTCTTTAAAAATCGTTTAAAAGATCAAAATAATCGCAAGAGAAAACCTTCAAAACGGTGGAAAAACACTATTGGGAGGCAAAAAACATAAGAAAACAGTGAAATCAGGCTTATCGGAGGCTTACAGCAACCTTGCACAGCAGCCGTCAGATCTGGCCAATCAACAGTCCAGATCTGATCGGCGAATCGCAAATCGGCGGTGACAGGTGGAGGAAATCGGAACACAGCACATGAAACTTGCGATGGCGATTGGCAGAGTCAACGAAGACTGTCGTTTAAGCGTGTAGATCAACGACCCACCTTGCATCGCATAATTGCAATCAGCCAATACAACAGAGCGCTCACCAAAC
Source organism: Pinus tabuliformis (assembly GCA_031772625.1). Taxonomy (NCBI): domain Eukaryota; kingdom Viridiplantae; phylum Streptophyta; class Pinopsida; order Pinales; family Pinaceae; genus Pinus; species Pinus tabuliformis. Next base: position 766,570,183 of record CM062805.1, read on the forward strand.
GACCCGGGGTTATCGCGATATGCGATTGCGATCAATCGCGTTAGAGCTTCACAGTGAAGCGGGATATATATATATATATATATATATATATATATATATATATATATATATATATATATATATATATATATATATATATATGTATATATATATCTGCGATGCGATTAACTGGACCCGATCGGAATATAAATACTGTTGTAAAGGATTTGAGATCTGCCAAATAGCATTTTTAATATATTTTAATATATTTCGTTATTTAACGAAATACAAAGGGAAAACACTGATACGATAAAGCCCGGACTCGAAGAGGTTTGGGAATAAAAATGTATATTGTTTCAAGTCTGGAGGAAGCCATTTTTATGTTATTTTCAATGTTTTAAATGTATTTCCAAAATACAAAGGGAAGCCTTGGAACAAGGCCGAAGCGACTTGTGACAACGATTGAGGACGGACTCGATAGGAGAATAGACTAGATTTAAGGACTTTTGAAGTCCGTATGAACAATGATTTTGGCGGATTTTCACAGTTTGAAATCATTTCTCTGTGTTAACAGGAAGCGGCTAGTTCAGGGGTTCCAAAGGCCCAAGGCACTCTTACAATGCAAAATAGGTGGCCGCCTCCCCTTTATGCATTATGCAATGATTGTGTAACGCTAGAAGAGGGATTCGAGCGGACAGAGGTCGAGAGACAGAAAGCCAAGAAGGAGAAATGAATAGGTAGCCCAGATTGGCTTTAAAGCCACAGACAGAAAGCAAATAGAGGCAAGCAGTATTGAAGGCAGTGCCAAGACAGAGAGTAAGATAGAGACAAAGAGTGATTGAGAGAGTTTGTGTACTCAGAGAAGCTTGAGAGGTTCAAGCAAACTCTTGCTGTTGTATCTGTTGTGTGTTGAGACTCAAGTTGAGCTCACATTGTTGTAAAACTCTGTTCTGAAGACATAATAGAGAGGTCACCACTGAAGGTTGGACCAGGAGATGTAGCCCAAGAGTATTGGGTGAACTCCTTATTAAATTTGCTATGTTTATATGTATTTGTCTATTATGATCTTTTATCGCTTCTGCGTGAGTTTCTGTGTTGATTTATTGACTAAAGAGTCAAAATAAGAAGGAAAATCTACAAGGATAAATGCATTGAAATCTATGTATCAAAGGATAGAGAAATTGTTTCCACGAAATAAAACCTTGCGTAGATCGAATGACAGTTTATTGAACTTGAAGTTAATGTGTTGAGATATGGAAACTCTACATGAAGAGTAAGCGAATCTGAGTTTTGAGATTTATTATGGAGATCCTATATGAGGATTGATTTGGTCAAATGATAAGTTCTCTGCATTTCAATCGATAATTATCGTCTTGGTTTATATCAAATCGAGAATGTGAACTCGTTGTGATGCTAAATTTTTCTTGAGAAGTGAAATGTCGGTGTACTTATAGGTGGATTTGATTTGATGGCATTGATGTTAATTTGAGATATCCGTATTGTGTATGTTAAATTATAGCTAAATGGTCATCTATTTTTTATGGGTTGTTTATTGGGTCATGACTTGATAATTATGTGGAGATCAGATCAAATTCTATTTCGTACATATATTTTATTAGGTCAATTCCCTTGTGAATGAAAATGATCATGATGTATGAGGTAAATTTCCTTAAGAAGTATTGTTACTATGGTTTAATAACACAAATATTTTGTTGTCTGGCCTGAGATTTACAACATGGTTGAATTTAAATTAGCATTCGCATTGAAATCTACCAAATCATGAGAGAATGCACATGTGCTATGTTCAACTTAATTGGAGGAAATCACCTTTGAAGTTGGGCAGAAATTGCCTTTGCTGGTTGGCATTATTGATACCGCGAAGAGACGGGCAATCATGATGAGGTGTAGTACTCAAAAGAAATCGTCCATGGAGAGCTAAGCTGCATTGATGTTAAGCGAATTTCACAGGAGAGAGAAATATCCTACTATCAAGGTCCCTAATGTAATCGACAATTAGGAAAAATATTAACCACTTACAAGTTTTCAAGACTCTATATTTGTGACCAAATGTATAAAAAACAAAAAAAAAGTATACATTATATTTCCCTACTACCATTGGATTCTCACCCGAAGTAAATTATTCGAGTATTCACTGAACTCTTAATTAATTTAGTATATAGGGAGCTGAACTAAGATGATAATGCATTATCAAAGGAGGATTAACGGTTATATCTTAAGACCAAAACCATCTCGAATATTAGGATGTGGTCCTTAGGGAGATTATAATTGTTTTATAAATGTCTATATTGAGCTAATGCATTATCAAAGAAAAATGATAAATAATAGAATATGATATTTTTAGTTTGGGTTATTTTGTGTGGTTGGGAATAATGATTGTCATCTCCTCCACTTAGGTTCAATTCCATGCAAGTGAGATGATGATGAGAAATATTTTTGTAATGGATTTGAGGCTATGAATATTGTTGTGTTGACCCTCACTTTTACCCTTGGGCTAAGAAAGAGGACAATTTCATTGAAATGAATAATAGAATATGACGTGATGTATGATTGATAAAAGAAAACTTTTTGAAAAAATATCTAGTGATGATGGCTTGCAACTAGGAAAAACAACATAAAATTTGAGTGAAAAACATAAATTTTAAATAGCAGCCCAAAAAGACCATTGTTTCATCTACATATTATGATGCATCCCAAGCCATAGATGACACCACATTCAACAAAAAACTAGTAGACCATACATCACTCTTAGCATTATATGGATTTACCATGAATGAAATTTAACAAACATTGTTTAAAAAAAATAAAAATAAAAAATTCCTCACATAGAATACATCCACAAACCTCCCCAAATAAGTGATATTAAATAGGAGTCATAATGACTCCAAAAAGCGAAAAAGGAGAAATATTAATTAGTTTCCAACAATGTGATATAATACTTTCTCAAAAAAAGAAGTTGTCCAAACTAACATTTTGATAAAGAGGTTACTATCTAAAACAATCTCAAATTAATAATATTGTGTTGTATTTTTAATAATTTGGAAGAAAGTGGTTCTAGACTTTACTCTAATAGGTTATTGTCTTGTATAGTGTTGAAAATGGCAATAAGAAATGCTAAAAATAGAAGTGTTAAAAACAGCACTGCTCTAAATAGAAGTTTGGGTACCAGTGCTGGATTGAGCAACAGGGAATGAAAAATGGAAGTGCTAAAAATAACATTACTATTTTTAGCGGTTCGGGATGGATTCCAATTTTAGTCAGTCCTTGGACTAAAAAAGGAAGTAAAATTCGAATTTGAACTTAACAACTGTTTGAAAATAAATTAATTAACTCACCATGAGTTAATTAGTTGTGAAAAATCAAACATGAAGTCTATGTGAGGACATGCAACAATTTCTCCATTAATTGAGGAATTTATCCATTAGTTAAAGAGATAATGACGAGTTCTAATTTGAGTTGTAATTAGTTGGCTCAGTTAACTGAGTCAAATCCAGTTAGATTGATTTAAACAGTTTGTTTAAATTAATGTAAGTTCAATTAGTTAATGCATGCTTTCATATAACTGCTGTTCTTCAGATAACTGAATATTCTCTCATGAATAACTCATGCATGTTAGTTCAGACAGAGACCCAGTTGAGATCAGAGGAGGAGACAATATACTATCATTTGGATGGATTTTTCCTATAAAGGAAACTCATCCACGGAGAAGGATTTATCTCCTTCAGGATTGCGCAGTTAGATCAGAGGTTAGTGAGTGTGTGAAGAGGCCAATTCACACAAGTGGCTGCACTAGACCCCAAAGAAAATAGCGCAAAGAAATAGGAGGCTTGGAGGGCAGAGGAGAAGGTTTGAGAGAGGCCTTTGAATGTCTATGATCAGCAGAGGGATTGCAGAGAGAGCAGGATAGCTTGTGAGCTGATTCTTTTTGTAATCCGGACTATATTTCCACTTGTATGATAATACAGAGTTAGGGTTTTAGGCTGAGGCTTTCTCTGGGTTATTTCTTCTATGTTATGTGTGATTGCTTCTCATTATTAGTTATATGTGTTCTCATTGATCATGCTCAAATTGATTAAGCTTCCACAAAGTTTGATTGTAGAAGTAGATCTAGTATTTTGCTTTAGTATATTGCATAATCTGTTGATCTAAAGTGGGAATCTCTACATGGTATCAAAGAAAAGGTGATCAAGGTGAAGAACAATATACAAGAAGGAGAAGTTTGAGGTTTGGTTCTTGAATATAGAAATTGAGTTCTTATCACATCTCTATTTCACCTATGGCGTTCAGTGGTTTAATACTCGAGTATGCCCTTGATGGCAGCGCGAATTATATATCCTAGAAGGATCACATGGAGGTAGTATTAGAGGATAACGGTCTAAAGGACTTCATTGATCAAGAAGTCCCCAAGCCGACTGATGCTACTCAACTGGTGGAATGGAAGAAATGTGTGGCTAGAGCAAGGAGAATCCTCCTGGAGGGAGTTCGAGATCACATTGTCTCGAGCCTCCATGGGAAGGAGACTTCGTTTTCGATGTGGAAAACATTGAAATATTTATATCAGAACAACAACGATCAGAGGAAGTTGGCATTGAAGGAAAAGATTCGGAAGATCAAGTGTGAAAAGGGTGACATGATCTCTACGTATCTGAACAAGCTCACCACATGCAGGGATGAGCTTGGAAGTGTAGGGATTGCGACAACTGATGATGACATGGTGAGTATTTCACTCCTCGGTCTTCCTAAGAGCTGGCATAGCTACTAGGACTCGATTAATGGAAGAGAGGAACTGCCAGATTGGGAATGACTTTGGTCGGATTTGATGCAGGAGGAGATAAGAAGAAGCACTAGAGATGGTTCTTCATCCATGGAGGATGAAGAAAACTGCGCCTTAGCGAGTAAAGCGAAGAAGGGGAAGGGGAAGGATTCTCTTTCCCAATCCAGTTCTTCCCAAGGTGGGAAGAAGTTTGACAAATCAAAAGTGCGATGCTTTCGTTGTCATGAGGTGGGCCATTTTGCTACAAATTGTCTACTGAGGAAATCCAAGAAGGGATCCGTGGAAGGATCAAAAGGTGAGACAATGGCCTCATAGTTCGAGTTGGATTTCATACTTTTTGCAAGCATGGTTTCATCCATAGTGGGAAACAGTTGGTTTCTTGACAGTGGAGCTTCTTTCCACATGACTGGTGACAAGAGTTTATTCAATACCTTAGAGGAGAAGGATCTCTAGATGTGGATCGTGATGGATAATGATGAAAAGTATGGTTTCTCGGGTGTAGGCACAGTTGTTTTTCAGAGGGAGCATGGAGCTCGCATTACCTTGACTGATGTCAAGTATGTCCCAGGACTAAAGAAAAACTTGGTTTCGATCGCGATGCTGGAAGACAGAGGCTATGATGTAGTCTTCAGTAAGGGAAAGGTTTTCCTTAGACACATCATCACTAGACAGGTGAAGTAGATCGGTTCACAAGTTAAGAACGTGTATGCTCTTGAGGTTCAAGATGCATGCAAAGCCTTGAGGAGCAAGGCAAATCATGGAGACTTGGTGGTTGAGAGGGAGAGTACATTACCTCTCAACATGCAACCACAGGAGAAGTCTCAGATGATTATGGAGGAGCCACAATTGGTGAAGCAGCCATAATTGGGGAAGCCAAGAGGAGACAGAGTGGAGGCATCCACTCATGCAGAGACCTCTAGTAGGGGGAAATTTCGAGCCAGGTGGGCAGAGGGATCACATGCATCCATACCTCCAAGTAGGAGGTGGGGCAATGTGGAGTGATCGTCCCAAGAAGGCTAGAATAGGGGCATGATCCTTAAGGTACCTAACCTCTTTGATTCGAATTTTCTACAAGAGCCCCGATGAGGAGTAGCAAGACTGGCTGAGTGGGTAGAGATAGATACGAATGGAGCGGCAGAGAGAGCTACAGTGCAAGAATACCAAGAGAGTGTCGAGCTAGCAGGCTGCAACAATGCGAGAGGCACAGGAGTGTTGCACCAATGTAGGATGGCACAGAGAGGTGTGAAACAATGTGAGATGCATGGAGTGTTGCGGCAAATCAGAGGTCAGAGAGGGAGCACTTGTCAGTGGCAGATGGAGCTTCAACATCAGAGTATGTTTTTAGCCCAACAAAGAGGTTAGTGGGGAGTTTTTTTGTTTCCAGAGTTGCTAGAGCAACCACACTTGGGAGAAGTGTTGCATGCAGAACATTCCAAAGGTATAGGATCAGGTTCGAGTTGAATGCCTTTCTTGTTGAGAGGGAGTGTTGAAAATGGCAACAAGAAATGATAAAAATAGAAGTGCTAAGTGTTGGATTGAGCATTAGGGAATGAAAAATGGAAGTGCTCAAAATATCATTTCTATTTTTAGTAGTTCGAGATTGATTCCAATTTTAGTCAGCCCTTGGACTCAAATAGGAAGTAAAATTCAAATTTGAACTTAACATCTATTTGAAAATAAATAAATTAATTCACCATGAGTTAATTAGTTGTGAAAAATCAAACATGAAGTCTATGTGAGGACATGCAACAGTTTCTCCATTAATTGAGGAATTTATTCATCAGTTAAAGAGATAAGGATGAGTTCTAATTTGAGTTGTAATTAGTTGGCACAGTTAACTGAGTCAAGTCTAGTTAGATTGATTTAAATAGTTTGTTTAACTTAAGGCAAGTTCAGTTAGTTAACGCATGCTTTCATATAACTATTTTCTTCAGATAACTAAATATTATCTCATGAATAACTCATGCACGTCAGTTCAGACAGAGACCCAGTTGAGATCAGAGGAGGGACAATATACTATCAGTTGGATGGATTTTTCCTATAAAGGAAGCTCATCCATGGAAAAGGATTTATCTCCTTCAAGATTGCACAATTAGATCAGAGGTTAGTGAGTGTGTGAAGAGGCCAATTCACACAAATGGCTGCACTGGACCCAAAAGAAAATTGCACAAAGAAATTGGAGGCTTGGAGGGTAGAGGAGAAGGTTTGAGAGAGGCCTTTGACTGTCTATGAGCATAAGAGGGCTTGCAGAGAGAGCAGGATAGCTTGTGAGCTGATTCTTTTTGTAATCCAGACTATATTTCCACTTGTATGATAATACAGAGTTGGGGTTTTAGGTTGAGGTTTCCCCGGGTTATTTCTTCTATGTTATGTGTGATTTCTTCTCATTCTCAGTTATATGTGTTCTCATTGATTGTGCTCAAATTGATTAAGCTTCCGCAAAGTTTGATTGTAGAAGTAGATCTAGTATTTTGCTTTAGTATATTGCATAATTTGTTGATCTACAGTGGGAATTTCTACATATGGATTGTAAGGAATGGGATGAAAATGAGACTAGGAATGGTCCCTTTGATAGGTAGTGAGGAAGAGATTATAACATACCTAGTTGTTTAGTCAATCAATTTTATGATCCCATAAACCTAATTGATGTTCCATTATATACTATTTGGATAATAAGCATATGCATAAAAGTTAATAACTTCATTGTTATCATACACATCCTACCTAGACTACATAATAATAAATCATAATTATTTGAATAATAGCCTAAACATCATGGAATTTCTTGCATGAGATTAGAAAAAATTGATTGATGTTCTTCATGAAAGAGACATTTTAAATCTTAATCAAGTAGAATTGTGTGAACTAAGTACTTTCTAAATTGCAAACTAAGTTTCTAAGAAATTTTTTTACAAGGGTGAATGACCCAACAATACCTACAAGAGTTCTCTCAGGTATGAGGTCTGAGTTAGACCTCACACCATTTGGGATAGGAGAATCGTCTAGATTCTGGCCTAGTAACCATGCATATTTTTTTTTTATAAATGTTGTGCGATATTGAATGATTTTCATAGTAAAGGGGAATGCAAACTAAGCTAAAAATATCTAACTGTAGAAAATTAAACTAATCTAAACTAACTAAAAGTTGAATGATGGATGGGAACATGAAGCAATGATTGAATAAACACCACAAATGCAAGGTCAAGGAAATAATTAGTTGATATCATGGATATTATCGAACATTTAAATTACTAGAGAAAGTATATAATAATCAGTCTCTGGTCTAACAAGTTCTCATTAAAGAAAGATTAATTGTAGAAACAATAGCCATCCAACAAAAAGCTACCCAATTCATAGAGTTTCTTGTAAGCTAGCAAAAGTGAATCTCACAAAATACACACATAAAAGAATTTATCAAAGATTAGTTTAAAAAAAACATACGCACACATTGTATGTCAAGTGATTATTCTAGTAGTGGACTTCCAGGATTATCCATATTATATATCACTTAGTATAAGATATATCAACTTCCTAACTCTGGTATGCAAGAATTTCCAAAAAATTCAAAAATCCCCAATAATGAGTTTTACAACATTTATAAACTAAATTGGTAACTAACTCTTGAGATTGTTGGGATTCTCTTGGGAAGTTATAAATCTTTAGGTTCTCATCATTTTCAAATAAAATAATGAAAATAATTTGTAAAACTCTTAGAAAACAAGTTGATAACTACTACAATGGGATTGGATCCCCAATGAGGCCCCAAGGATTTCTTGAATGCATATTACCAAAATCTCATAAAATAACACAATCATTTAAATCCTACTAGATTATAGTTTTTCCATGATGACATGGTATTTTGATGTGCATCAAAATAGCATTTGAATATCCTTATTCAAGGAGACTAAGGAGTTGAAAACTATCTACTACTTAGCTAGTTCCATGATGTGTTTCTAATAAGATTGTGTTTAATGGGTTTGTTGGTGAAGACACTAGAAGATAATTCTGTAGCATTTAGAAACTCATTTATTAGAGAAATTTTAAGGTCTAAAATGGGCCTCCTAAGGAATATTATAAAATAATATTATAAATATTAAAATAATATTAGTTTACCTCATCAAGTTTTGGAGGGAAAAAAGAAAAACCTATTTTTTCAACTCGTATTTTCAACTTATCTCCCTATGGTTTTACTCAAATTTCAAGTGGGAGCACTCAATGGATCCAAAATTTAATTTTACATCTAAGGAGTACCCATGTTGCATACTTTAGATGGACCCTACTACACAAAAATGTGAAATACATGAAAAAACATGATTGCAATCACATTTTTTCATGTATTTCACATTTTTCATGTAGTAGGGTCCATCAAATTATGCAACATGGGTAATCCTTGGATGAAAAATTTAATTCCACATCCAAAGAGCGTGTAAAAACCCCTGATTGATTTTCCATATAAAAAATATAACACCATGGCCATGAGACATGTATTTGAAGTTTAACGGTGGGCATCTATTATAGTTGGGATCACTTTTAGTTTATTTATGGCTAAGAAAATTGGCAAAGCATTAAAAACGAAAAAGAGGCAATAATTGACATTTATTTATAAAAATAAAGGAAAATATGAGAAAAGGAAGGTGAAGAGACACAAATATGCATGAGAGGGAAATTAGAAGGAAAATGAGGGAAAATGATGAAAATAGAGGCCTTAATGATAAAAAGACTTCTTAGGATCAATTCATAGCTTTTGCAGGTGGAGGTTTTGTCAGTGGAGCCTTTTTCAGTCTAGTTTTGGAGCTCTCATTTCATTCTGTCATTCTCTCACACTCTTGAACACTTTATCATTCACTTGGATTGGAGAAAGAAGGCAATGGTAAGTAGGAAAACACGAGGGAACATTTGGATCAATAGCTACAACTGGATTGCTTTGCAGGTAATAGGTTGTATGTGTGGATTCCTTGCTAATTTCTCGATGCATGCTATATGCATGTGATTTTCTAGTTATGTGCTGTAATTGGCATGGATATTTCCCTGGAGTGATACTTGTCTTAGCCTTGCCTTGCCATTTCCTGGATAACCATGGTGTTGTGGGTTTTTACACTTGTTGTTTTGTAGTTGGTGCTCAGGTTTCGTATGGCTTTGGGTTGGAACAAATGATCTGGAAGCCTTGAAACAACTTGGGTTGAGTTACTAGTCCTGGAGCCTAGGTTGGGGAAAACACTTTGGAGCCCTTGGTGGGTTGAATTACTAGTCCTTGGAGCTGGGTTGGACAAACAGTATGGAGCCCTAGATAGCTTAGGTAGAGACCAATATAGTTGGTGTTAGTGATGTCTGACTATGGAGGTGCAATCTCTACGATTGAGGGTTGAGGTGGTTTGGCCTCTAGAAGCCATTGTTTGGTTTTGTTTTGGTTTAATACTTGAGATCCCACATTCTTGCATGGAATATGGCATGGGGGTAACTGGCTGAAAGAGATATTTTGTTCAGCCCAATCTATGGTCGGGTGGTACATGGCAGTCCCTAACTTGGTTTTTATTTTCATATGTTAATATGAGACATTTTACTATTGTGATTTATGAGCATTTGTAGTGACTATGTTGGTGATATTATGGCTAAGTTTCCATGGTTTCTATGCTGGTTATTTTCTAGTTATATGTGGGTTATATGATGTGTACCATCTGTGGCCCTATTAATGGTGATAGACCAACCAATATGTTAGGGGATCTCCCTGGTAAGAAGTCCCAACTAGACTTCAGACCATTTGGAGTAGGAGTCCCGGTAGTGGGTAGTAAAGCTATGCCTTGACTGTGATAGTGCGTAGAGGTAAGCAATATATCCTTGTCAGAAGTGTGTGACCTTGCATCGAGTCAAGAGAGATGCATGGGGAGGTTCTAATGCACAGAGGGGGAAAAGAAGTGTATCCCTTAGAAGCCTGTAATATTACACGACCTGAAAGGAACACATGAGATTAATGACATCACAAAATAGAAAGAAGAATAGTCTACAATCCAAAGTGGTGAGTTAAACCAACAACACACTTCAATAAGATTCATACAATCACATACGGAATAGTCCATACATAAATGCGTAAGTTAAAACTACATACATTGCTAAAGTAACTAGAATAGTCGAACTACAATAAAAACATATGCATGAAACGTGTTGAATCTGTTATATTATATAAAGTGAAAGTTCCATCCATACATACAACCATGAAAACCACTAGCCCCAATAATGGAACGTTACAGTCAACACCACCTGCTCCTCCAAATAGGCGTACTTGCTCTACACTGTGTCGAAGCCAAGTCTCTTCACAATACTCTCAAAGCCTTCTTTAAGCAATGCCTAGGAAAATCTTGGCTCTCAAAAGCCTCTTCTATGAGTTATGAAGTTATATATATAGCAAAGGGTGGGGTGACCCTTGAAATTACCCTTTGTGACTCTTGGACTACCCTCATGCTTCTTCAACTTTGTTACATATAACTCTTTACATTACATATGATTGTTTGCATTCCACTGGTGACAATTGGAATTTCACTTTACATTACATATGATTACAACAATTATGGCTCATAGTAGTGAGGTGGCTGAGACAACTCATAACACAACTATTGACATGTACTGGATGACTGTATTGTCAATGTCAAGCTGTTGTGCTATTAAATGATGGATGTTCCCTTGAATGTACTTTTTCTTCATCTCCGCATAGCTTGGTGCCTTAGGGTTTTCAATGGTCTTGTTCTTCGAAATATGGTTCCATGCATGTGTTTCTTTCACTTGCTGTTTGATATGCTTCATATGTACATTCAACTGCGAGCAAGTCTTCTAGCATGCACTCCTTCTTCATCTTATTTGGTGTCACGCCACGATCCATCAATGTACTTATTCCTGCAATTCACTCATAATGGGACGAATCAAATCCAAAACCTCCTAGCCTAGCATGATACATTATTCTAATTTTGAGTGTAGGTGACCAGGAGGGAGGACAAGGAACTGAAACTATGCAAAGCACATTTCAGGCCGAGATGCGAGGCTTCATAGAACTGTCGAGAAAAACTGTGCAGATGTCACAGGGAGGCAAATTTGTGCAATCTGGGACAACAGTGATAGCTGCAAGGTAGAACCCAGCTAGGAGGTAGAACTATGCAGTTCCCAGGAGGAAGATAAGGCAGGGTGTCGGGGGGAAATACTAGATAGTTGTGCACATTTTTCAAGGTGAAATTGGGCAGGTCATCCAGGGGTCCAACTAGGAATCTGCGCAGTTTCTCCAAGAAAGATAGAGTGGGCAGTAGGAGGCACTAGTAGACATTTTTGAATAGTTTTCTAGATGAAGGCTAGATCAGGCTACAGGGAGCTACTGGTCATAACTCCACAATTCTGGGAAATAGTCCAGGACAGGCAACAGGGGCCTTCTTGACATAACTACGCATTTTCTAGGCTGAGTTCCAAGCGGGGCAGCAGGGAAAGTTCCATTCAAAACTATGCAATTTCTAGAGGGAGAGCAGAGAAGGCCAACATGGAGCCTTCCAATCATATCTGCACAATTTCTTGGGAAATTGCAGTGATAGGCTGCAGAGGCCTGACTCAACATGTTTGCGCAGTTTCTGCAGGTAATGCAGTGCAGGAAACTAGGTAACTTCTACACATTTTTGGGAAGTAGTGCATCCCTGGGTCTCAATACAGTTCAAGTTTTCTAGATGACCATAGGGAGGCTTGATGGGTGATCTTGCGGGAAGTGCATACTGGATTGGACTTTGGGGACAAATTCTGCGCATTTCTGAGAGACAGTCAGCTAGCTCACTTCCATGATTGCAAAGTGTAGTCTACCTTAGAGGATAGCCCGAAGCCCTCCCAGTTCTAGGAAGTAGTGCAGGGTCTCTAAGAACTGAGACTACGTAGTGCATCTTAGTGAGGGTCCGGTTGGAGGAGGTTTGTCCGGTCGACCGATTTTCAGGAAAAATGGCTAAGTGTGAGAGCAAGTGCATACATGACATTGTGATCACACACTTAGCATAACTCGATGATAAGACACCTCAAAACAATAAGATAAACATGGCAAGGCATGACCCTCTGCGGGATATTTTATAGGTGAAAGTGATAAGTGCGACACTTGGGATAGACCTTCGGAGGATCGTGACGACACTCGCGTGACAGTGCTTACAACTTTGTGTGTGAGTGTGATGTTTGTTGACATATCTAATACAACCAAAAAGCACAAATAAAAACCTTCGACATCACCAGAAAAGGGTCGCAAGAATGGCATAACAATCAACATGCTGAAGATGACATTTGGTCCAACAAGCGAAAAGGAAGCAAGACACATAAGGGAAGCACATGGAATTACTTTCAGTGCTTGCAGACATGCATGTTATTGAAGACATGATGATATGACAATGACAAGAAGTCCTTCAAGCTACACTAAGATATGTAGTTCAAAATATGTACTTTACTTACCATACTTATCCTTGTGATGGTATGCATCCAACGAAGTTTGCATGAGGTCCCAATCTTTTATCATAACTTGGTTTCTTGGTCCTTCTCCTCAACTCCTTGAGAGTGATGTAGCATGTGACCTATTCCTGTAATCACTAAGAGGTAGATCAACATAGTTTCAGTGGACAGTGATTGCTGTGGGGATGATCTGTGCAGTTTTCCAGAGCAAGGCTAGGTTGCTTGCTCTGCGTAATTTCCAGGAGCAAGGCTGTTGGGCTGCTTTGCACAGTTTTCCATAGAAAGGCTGGCTGCCTACTCTATGAAATTTCTAAGTGCAAGGAAGATTGGACAACCAAGACAACACTACACGGTTTTGAGATGCAGGATACTGTTGCGGGATGGGGTGTTGGGAGGACACCTCTGCGCAGTTTCTGATGAAAGTTGGTTTCGATTGGGGAAGGACACCAAAGGAAACCACTACGTAGTTTTATATGCCAAGGGGGGCTGGGGTCTTTGCGCATTACATAGTTCTAGCAGGCAAGGGAAAAAGATTTAGGGTTGTAGAAGCAAAGTATATTGTTATGGAAAGTTGGATGAGGCTAGGTTGCTCAAGAAACTGGCTAAGTGTGAGATCAGTGAAACATTTGTAAACAATGATAGAATTTGACTATGATCACACACGAAAACTAAGTTATACAACATATACCATCCAGAACATATAAAACACACTTTGCTTGATGCAACAACCTTTGTGACAAGAGTGCGTGAAGTGAGTGTGAAACATGTCTATGTGATGAGAAAAACCCATACGCACGAAGATTCCCCTTAAAGAAGAACAACATCCCCTTTGCATGTCAAACAATAATCCCTATGCCCAAAGATGACACATACTGCATAAAGATGAGAACGTGAACAAATCTTAAGATCAAGGAGGGGGCTTGAGATGATCAGCTTACCAATAAGTGGCCAAGGAATGATCGATCACAGGATCCAAGGTAGGCTCCAAAATTTGCATGCGAGCCAAAATTTTGGAGGGTGGTTGTAGCTGCTACAACATTGGCGACACACTGGTCGAACTACAACTCTCTTTATGGACCTTTTCTTGTGAAAAGAAAGTCTAATCCTTCAGGAAGTATTGTTTGATTCTTTGATCATCATGGCTTCCTCACTAGCTTAAGTGAAAGATATAGTCCCTGCCATTATCTTGATCGGTCAACACACATACCAAGACAAGTAAAATAAGTTGTTTCGATTGGGGATAAGGGGTGTATTAATGCACAAGTATTATAAATGTTAGAGTCTTAGTTTCATTTATGGTGTTGCTCCACTGCCAGCAGGCCTGGACAATACCCCGAGGGAGTCATGCAGGAACACAAGCATCGCTCCACTACTAGCGAGCCTGGTCAGTACCCCGTCAAAGTTACTTGCATCACTTCTCTGCACAGAAAGCCTTTCTCTTCTTTCATCTTATTTATTTTTCATTTTTTTCATTTTTTCAAACCACTGTGCATAGGCACTTATTTATTTCAGAGGCCGAAGAGGGATCCCAACATATTGAGAGAAGAAGAATTTGTCCCTTCAGATAAGTATGTTATATATACTTTTGACATACTTGTTAAGGTTTTCCCCCTCACCTTACTCTACTTGACTGAATTGACAAGGGTTAACCCAAAAAATTGATTAGAGTAGATGGTACTAGTTAATAGTGCAAGCGTTATGTTTTCACCAACACTCACTCTGAACATAACGTATTTTCCATCAAGGTATCATCGAGTGGAGATAAAAATCTCTTCATAAAGAGAGAGGGAAATAGATAACCAAATGTTGATAGTTGTACAAGTCCTCTTATATTTTCCCGGCTTGTCTCGATAGCCAAACATGGTTTCATGTAAAACTAACCTATGGTGCAAAGAAGAAAACAAACAAGAAAGTAAAGAGCAGAAGTAAAGCATCAACGGAAAAAATAAGCAAAACAAAATATGCAAGCAAAAGAAACCAAGTAAGAAAGAAACAAAACATGCAAACAAATCAAAATAAGAAAGAAAACACTACTCCTACTCCTAAACTAAACAGTGCATGGGCCTGCTCCCATAAAGTGGTATTTCCAATGTAGCCATCGGCGCATTGGTTGACCCATGTTGGTGAAGGAATGGTTCACAAGAAAGATAAGCGTGTAAACCAGCAAAAAAGAAAGATAAATCAGTGAAGACCAACATGCTCTAAGTTTCAAAAGGTCCACAGAAAAGAAAAGAGTAAATGTGTAAGACAAACATTCTGTGGACGTACCATGGTGTTGTGACACAACGTGCACAGATGATAAGCATATACACTCTTTTGACTGTCACTGATGAGAAAACAAGAAAAAGAGAGAAAACTTATGTTTTGTATGAGTGCTCATTGTGTAAGACTCCTCCAGTGCATGGGCGATAGGATCGTGTGATGCTGGTGGAGGGAGTGAAATTTGTGAACTAGATCAATATTCAATGCACACAAGAGAGTGATGTGGAGCCTCGGGTGTTTCAACATATTTCTGATCACGAGTGGAATTGACCTCAGGATAATGAGGGCCTGACATAACCATCAATGCAGGCTGAAGTGCCTCGACAGCTTGAGGGGTTTCTGATTCATCGACCTATATATCATCAGAGGTGAGTGGATTAGAAAGATTAACAACAAGTGATTAGCATCATGTTCATGAAAACCATGATTAGAAAATTCAAGACATCCATCGACATCCTCATGATCTGACGAATTAGGCAGAGGGGTTGATGGGGAAAAATAATGGTCACCCTCTACATTTCTGGAAATGATAGATGGAATATTGAGTGGATTTTTAGAGAAAGATGTGTCCTCACCACAATGCAATGACAGAATGACATCTGGTGTGTCCTGTGAATGATCGGAAGTATAAAAATCCAGCGATAAGTTTTCACAGGGAAAATCAGAAATGGTAGAATCACAAGGGATGTTAGGATAGAGCGGATGAGGCATAGATAGAAGGAGGTAATCCTTCACCGCGGGTTCTTCTTTAGGTTCCCGCACACAATCATCATGAATGACAGTGTAGGTTGGCTGCAAAACACCAACTCCGTCAACAACTTGATCCTCATGGACAACAAGTGTGGAGTCTGGAACAGGAGAACACAACAGAGTCCAATTTGAAGGATCAACAGAATGCGGGGATGGAGGTTGATGAAACAATTCCAAATGACAACCAACATTCTCGCGAGCCAAATTTTCACAGAAATCAAGAGCAGGTGGGGTGGGAGGATGTAACAATTCAAAAAATGTGCGCGCACCTTCTCCCACCTCATATTGTGAGGCTAGAGCTATTTGATGAGATGAGGATAGATAGTCACTTGTGACAATGAACTTTTCCATCTTGGATTTGGAAGCTCTAATGCCGAGGTATGCCGGGAGGGGTTCTAATGATTCTAAGATTTATGGATTTTCGGATATGTGAAGAGGATAGTCAAATCTTCCACCAAGAAATTCCCAATCAATTTCATCTTTAGGAAATAGAAATGCAAGATTAAGAAAGTGTATGCGAAATTTCTCAACAGATTTATCAGGTGCTTTCCATAATTCCATAATTTCTTTATTGAGTGCTTGACGGTTAAAACGATGGAAACCATCAGCTAACTCTATAAGAAGGTGACCAAAAGAGTGGATGGAATTATCGAGAAGTGTGACAAGTCATTACAATGGGTGCCCTCGAAGCGTGAATGAAAAAAACATGCAGATCACGTACTCCTCATAGATTTCATAGCTATCACAGAGATGGGCAAAGACAACACTTTGTCTACACCAAGCCATTCCGCCTTCACCTTCATTTGTTTTCTGTGACAAGAGATTCTAGAACTCCTCTAAGACTTCAAAGTCATTTCCATAAGACAAACATCTCGTAGGACAAAGTATAACATAATCCATGATAGTTGTGCGAAGATTCAAATAGGCTTTGATGACTTAGCTTGTCATCTGGCCCTCCTTCTAGTGCCAAAAATGTTGATGGTGCTGGACTCACCAACATGTTAGGGGATCTCCTCGGTGAGAAGTCCAAACTAGACCTCAGATCGTTTGGAGTAGCAATCCCAACAGTGGGTAGTAAAGCTATACCTTGACTGCGACAGTGCACAGAGGTAAGAAAGTTATCCTTGTCGGAAGAAAGTGTGTGACCTTGTAGCGAGTCAAGAGAGATGCATGGAGAGGTTCTAACACACGGAGGGGGAAAATAAGTGTATCCCTTAGAAGCCTATAATAGTACGTAACTTGAAAGGAACACATGAGTTGAATGAAATCACAAACTAGAAAGCATAATAGTCGACAATCCAAAGTGATGAGTTAAACCAACAACACTCTTTAATAAGATTCATACAATCACATATGGAATAGTCCTTACATAAATGCGTAAGTTAAAACAACATACATTGCTAAAGTAACTAGAATAGTCGAACTACAATAACAACATATGCATGAAACGTGTTGTCTCTGTTATATTATATAAAGTGAAAGTTCCATCCATACATACAACCATGACAACCACTAGCCCTAATAGTGGAACGTTACAGTCAACACCACCTACTCCTCCAAAGAGATGTACTCACTCTTCACTATAGAGAAGCCAAGGCTCATTACAATACTCTCCAATCCCTCTCTAAGAAATGGCTAGGAAAATCTTGGCTCCCAAAAGCCTGTTCTATGATTTATGAGGTTCTATATATAGCAAAGGGTGAGGTGACCCTTTAAAGTCCAATTTGTGACTCTTAGACTACCCTCATAAATCTTCAACTTCGTTACATATAACTATTTACATTACATATGATTATTTTCATTCCTTTGATGACACTTGGAATTTCACTTTACATTACATCTGATTATAACAGTTACAACTCATAGTAGAGAGGTGGCTGAGACAACTCATAACACAACTATTGACATGCACTGGACGCCTATGTTGTCCATGTCAAGTTATTTTGCTATTAAGTGATGGATGTTTCCATGAATGTACTTTGTATTCATCTCTGCATAGCTTGGTGCTGCAGGGTGTTCAATGGTCTTGGTCTTCACAAGATGGTTCCATGCATGTGTTTCTTTTGCTTGATGTTTGATATGCTTCGTATGTACATTCAACTATGAGAAAGTCTTCTAACATGCGGTCCTTCTTCATATCGTTCTTCATCACCCCATGATCCATCAATGTACTTGTTCCTGCAATTCACTCATGACGGGACGACATCAAATACAAAACCTCCTAACCTAGCATGATACATTGTTCTCGTTTCAGGTGTAGGTGACCGGGAGGGGGGACAAGGCAATGAAACTATGCGGAGCACATTTCAGGCTAGGATGCAAAGCTCCAGAGCACTGCCGAGAAAAACTATACATATGTCATTGGGAGGAATATTTGTGCAATACGGGACAGATGTGACAGCTGCAAGGTAGAACCCAGCGAGGAGGTAGAACTGCGCAGTTCCCAGGAGGAAGAAAAGGCAGGGTGTCCGGGGGAGCTGTTGGACAGTTTTGCTTATTTTTCAACGTGAGGACTGGGCAGGTCATCTGGGGGTCTAGATGAGAATCTGTGCAGTTTCTCCAGGGAAGACAAAGACGGAAGAAGGAGGCACTGGTAGACATTTTTGTGTAGTTTTCTAGATGAAGGTTGGATCAGGCTGCGGGGAGCTACTAGTCATAACTGCACAATTTTGGGAGACAATTTGGGACAGGCAATTGGGGCCTTCCAAACTGTTAGTGTCGGTATCTTCATCCCTCCATCGGTGATCAAATTCTCTTGTTCCATTGCATGTTAGGTGTCTCACTCGATCAACTGCATTCCATTAGGGTCATGGATCATCTGATGGTAGTGGTGTATTGTACATTTTCCCTCATGTCCTTTACCTGATGGCCCATTTTCATACATCTGGATCATTTATAGTCAATTTTTGTCTTTAAATTTACAAAAGTCATTGTTAGGGTTTTAGGTCTCATTAGGTCTAGGGTTTCATCAATAAGGTCTTCAAAACACTCAATAATGGTTAGCAGGAGCATGAGGAGGTCAAATAAAGTTTCAGCAACAATAATTTCCATAATCACATGCTCAGTGATTGATTTTTCCTCAAAACCCTATTTTGAGGAAAAATAGAGTGTTTTTTATCTTTTCATGTACAATTTTATGTAATTTCATTTGTTCCATATGTAATAATTTCAGAGGTAGCCTTGGTCACCTTGCCAAGCCTTTGCAACTTCACCACCTGCAAATGCAAAACAAAAAGTCAAAGCATTCAATCCATCAAAGGCAAAAATAAAGCAAACTGCCCAAAAACAAAGTTTTTAAAAGTAGGTCAAAAGCAAACATTAGAAAAGTGGGTTTTTGTAAATGAAAAATCAAAGCTATATGTATATAAACTATTTTCATGTTTAAAAAGTTCATTTGTGTCTTCAAGATAAAGGGAGCAAGTGTATTGGTTTTCCAAGAGCCAAGAGAGTGAGCTTGTGCCAAAGAACAAGAAAAATAAGGGTGCAACGCATTGGGTCATGGGCGTGGCGCATTCATCTGGCGCAGCGCATTGGGCAGGGCTCTGCAGTGCAAAATTGTAATAGGCGCGACGCACTCAGAAGGCGCGACACATCTGTGAGGTGGCGCGATGCACAAGGGTGAAGCTCCAAAATCACTCCCAATCTCTTCCAAAACTTCAAATTTGTGAAATCCTCACTTGTTCAAGTAAGTCAACATCCCTCCATGACTAATGAATGAATTTCCCTTGGTGTTTATGGTGATTTAATGGTGAAAAATTAAAACCCTACCTCCTTGCATTTTTTTTCAAATACAATTGCATAGGGTTTATGAATTGGATTTCTTGCTACTAATGCCACTCCTAGCCATTTCCCACTCCTTCACTCCTTCATTCCCTCGATAATTTTTTGCCTTTCTTTACATTTTCATCTACCCAATCCCTCAACCCCATATCCCTAAATTTCTAACCCTAATTCCATTATCCCAAAACCCTAATTACTATTCCCAAACTCTAAAAATTATCCCCTAAACTCTTCTATTCCTTAAAAACTTGTCAGCAACATTTCAAAATCCCTCATACACACTCCCTCCATAGTCCCTCACACATTCATATCCTTGGCAACAAAAAACCTAAAGACACCATAAAATCTCTTCATACTCATTTAAGAATACTCAAAAATTGGCAAACATGGAGTCAGAATCTTCCTATGACAGAGATGAGGAGACAGTCAGTGATTCTTCTAGAGAAATGCATGCACCAAGGAGGCCTCACAAGGGTGGAAAACATAACAGGGAGGAGCCTACTTCACTTGCCGAGTTGTTGGCCTGTCCTCTTGCTATCACATGCTTTCAACACCAATCTTGCTATCAATTCTGTGAGATGGTGGAGAGAGTCAAGTATCACCTTGAGTTGGCCAGATTGTTTGTGCTCCATCTTCATAATGGCCAAGTCACTTTGGTAGGTGTGACATTCACCTTGACACTTGAGACTATTGCTCAAGCAATCGACATTCCAAATGTAGGTGAGTAATGGTATAAGAGGTAGCTAATAGACAGAGAGAATTATGAGCCTTACATCAAGGCTAGGTTTTAGAGACATATCAGCAGAGTTTTTCCTTTCAAGTATCTAAAGGACACATATGCTCCCTTGATGAAACTCATAATTAGATATTTCAGTTGTGAGGGCAGATTTTCTCGTCTATATGCCTTTCATATCAGATTGTTGATGCACTTTACTAGGGTTAGGATGATGAACCTCCCTTATTTCATTTTTTGGAACATTGACAAGATGACGGCCTTAGTACAAAAGAAGCCTCCTCAGCAGCAGTATAACAATATATATCATCTTGTACTAATCAAAATTGTGGTCTTGCATTAGCTTGGTTTACTGAACATCTCATGGGAGGATTTCATTGCACATGAGGTCTTTACAGGTCCTCAAGTACCCCCAGTAGTTTTTGATGAGGCAAGATAGCCTTCACATTAGCAGGAGATTCATGAGACACAAACCACTAGTGTGCCAGTGTTTATCACATATCAAAAGGGCACTAGAAGTTTGTTTGCAGCAGCAAAACAAGTACTATCTCCACCCAGGGTGGAAGGGGTCTCGTTTCCTCCATTAGCAGAGCAGGTACAGGACAAGGGTAAGCAACCCTTTCATGATGAGGGACCTTCAAGAGGTCATGAGATAGATTTCATCCTCATTCAGGATGAGGACACTGATTTGGGCTCACAAAGCTCAAAGCTTAGAGATATCATTTAGGAGCAGCAAGATGACATTCAACATTTGTCTC
Organism: Pinus tabuliformis; assembly: GCA_031772625.1. NCBI lineage: Eukaryota > Viridiplantae > Streptophyta > Pinopsida > Pinales > Pinaceae > Pinus > Pinus tabuliformis. The sequence goes on from CM062805.1 coordinate 766,591,685, forward strand.
TCAACCTGGATAGAGCCAAATGGATCATTAATTATTTGGAGCAGAGGAACAAGCAGCTAGAAGATCAGTAAACTATCATGGAGCTCCAAAACATAAGGGAAAACCGACAAGCTGCAAAGAGGAGGAAAATCAAATCGACCACACTTGAGCAAGAAATTCAAGATGATTATGAATATTGGCTTGAGAGGAAAAACATGCACCTAGAGAGGATATTGGAGAAGGCCAACAATGAGAAAAAAATGTTGAGAAACATGGCATACCACTACTTGGCAAGAAACATGGTGTGCAAAACAAGAATCAGGAATTTGAAGGCCAAATTGAAGAAAGCCATGAGGAAGAGAAAAGAGACAAATAGACTCCATATCTTGTTTGAGTCTTCCTTATCCCAACACAACACCTAATGAGGAACACTCAGCCCAAATTTCAAGAAATTTGGGAAAATTTTTGCAATTTTGAAATTTTTGGGCTAAAAAACAGGTTTTTCTGCCCAATGCGCCGCGCCACCGGCGCTACGCATTCACTTGGCTAGGAATTTTGCAAAATGGCTTGAATTTTTGGATTTTTCATGGAAAAATATGAATTCCTTCACTTGGCCAAGAAATTTTGACAGGTTTTGAGCTTCCAAAAAGGTCAAAAACACCTCAAAATGACATTTATGCCCCTTCTTGGACACACAGGAAGCAGTGTTGGGAGAACTCAATTTTGGAGGGGCAAATGGAGGCCAAATTTAGAAATTCGACTTGTTTTGGAAAGTAGATAGGTATACCTTTCCAAAAAGCCCACTTGGAGAAAATTTGGTGCATGGAAAGGCCTCCAAAGGAAGCTGCAAACAGGCGCCGTGCATTGGGAAATCAGCACGACGCATTGGAGGAAATTTGCTCATTCTGACAAAAAAACTCTGTTTTTTGCTTAATTTCTTCATAGTTTGACTTTTCTCCTTCTAAAATTCAAAATAATGATGTAATTTAATGTTACTTGATGGATTTTGATGTAATTATGCTAAATTTTCGCTCATAGAGGTAGATTCATCATGAAAAAATAGTTTGCAACTGAATGAATCAGTTTCCTAGGTTTTAAAGGCATGTTGTTCCACTGCCTACTTTTTAGTTCTTAGTTTAGATCTTGTTGAAATAGCTCCTAAACTCATGAGCTCGACCCCTAAAGCCTAGCATGAGTTGTTTGATGCCTATATATAGTAGTTTTTCAGTCATTTGTGAAGGTTGGACTCTTGTGAATGCTTTGAGCATTGTTGTACACTCTTTTCAGCAGTTTGGCTAAGGAATTGACCAGGGTTTGCAGCACTTTATGGGATTCTTGTGGAATCTTGATTTGGTATTGTGTTTCCTTCTATAATTGCAAGTTTATGTGTGTTTATGTATGCCATTATCTCTCTTTATTTCATCTTAACTAAATCAAACAAGGATAAAGGTAGAAAAAATTGAAAATTGCAGTGCTCTACCTAGGGTTTGTTTAGTTATTTATGTTTTCAGCTGTTTGAAGAGGATCCCTAAGTTTTTCATGCCCTCTCCAACTCCTCACCAGTCTAAAATCTCTCCATCTCATTCAATTTGAAGCGATAAACCATTTTCCTACCTCGTCCCATAGATATTTCTGCAAAACTGTGTCCATTCCCCGAACCTAAATCTGTCTTTTAAAATTGAGCCAGCAAACCCATCTTAAATTCAATCAAGCACTTTGTACAGCTACCTAGCTTAAAATTAGTCCTTACATCAGTCATCTCAAACTTCATTGGCCATGTTTTCTGAGATTGACAAGGAGAGAGCCCTCTCCTGACCTGGTAGGGCTAGCTACTAGGCTAAGTGTGGTTTGATGTTACCCTAGATCTTGCCTTTCTCAGCTTGAGGTAGATTTAGGCCCTAACACCAACATAATTGCACATTTTTTGGGTTGAGTGTAGAGCGAGGTAGCAGGGAAAGTGCTAGTCAAAACTGCACAATTTCTGTATGGAGAGAAGAGCAGGCCTGCAGTGAGCTTGCTTGGTAGATCTGCGCAATTTCTTGGGACAGTGCAGTGACAGGTAGTAGAGGCCTGACTCAACATGTCTGCATAGTTTCTACAGGTAGTGTAGGGCAGGTAGCTGGGAAACTTTTGTGTAGTTTTGGGAAGAAGTGTAGTCCTGGGTCTTAGTACAGTTCAGGTTTTTTGGCTGACCAGAGGGAGGCTTGACGGGTGATCTTGCAGGAAGCGTAGAATGGATTGGACTTTTGGGACAAATTCCGTGCAGTTCTGGGAGATAGTCAGCTGGCTCACTTCCAGGATTGCGTAGTGCAGTCTACCTTGGAGGATAGACTCAAGCCTTGCACAGTTCTGGGCAGTAGTGCAGGTTCACTGAGAGCCGATCATGTGTAGTGCATCTCAGTTGGGGTCCAGTTGGAGGAGGGTTGTTCGGTCGACTGATTTTTGGGAAAAATGGCTAAGTGTGAGATAAAGTGCATACATGACATTATGATCACACACTTAGCATAACTCGATGACAAGACACCTCAAACCAACAAGACAAACATGGCAAAGCATGACCCTCTGCGGTACTATCTATAGGTGAAAGTGACAAGTGAGGCACTTGGGATAGACCTTCGGATGACCATGATGACACTCGCGCAAAAATTCTTACAAATTTGTGTGTGAGTGTGATGGGTGTTGACATAGATAATACAACCCAAACAAACAAATAAAAATCTTTGACATCACTAGAACAAGGTCACAAGAATGGCATAACAATCAACATGCCAAAGACGACAGTTGGTCCAACAAGAGAAAAGGAATCAAGACACATAAGGGAAACACATGGAATGTTAGGATATTTCGACACATCGGAAATAGTTAAGTATAACTTGGTCTAGTGTAGATTTAGGTAAAGTGTGTTTCTTTACTATGTACTTTTGTAACTTACAATCCGACGGTCACGATATGTTCTAGACATGAAGTGATCTGACGGTTCATTCTCTCCTCAGTATTACCGACACTTGTTCTGTGGCTTGACACTCGATTGGTCCATGATATTTATTTAAATAGCATGGAGGGTAATTTGTAGGGTAACCGTTCATGGGAGAAGCTTATGTAAATTTTCATTCTCTTATTAATAAATTGCCTGAAGTGGTCGCATTGGCTTGGGCCCTGGACTGTTTCCTTCTTTGAGGGTTTTAACCACGTCAAGAATATTGGTGTATTGATTTGTGATCTGTTTGTGAGCGGTGTCCTTTGGTGTTATGTATGAGGAACTTACCCTGTAAATTCCTACATGGTATCAGAGCTATTTGAGGGCCGCATCCATTGGTGATCCAAATCTGAAGCCGGTACAACTGCATCCGACTTTCATTTCCTAGATCTACTGTTTCTGACTGCTTTAGGTTCGAGAGGATTACTCTATTGTGTTAGGAGCATCTGTTCCAGTGAGGAACCCCTTTTGTTTCATGCGAAAATTTTTCAGGTAGCCCTAGCTATGTCATTTTTAAGATATGGAGGTATACAATCTTTATTTGTAGTTTTAGCTATTCATCTCACTATTTATTTCGGTTTATTTGGCTCTCTATTTTTTATTACCAGATCTATACCTTTCATTTTTGCGTATGCTCTTTGCCCCGTGACTCTGTGCAATTTTGGAAAATCAGAAACATGAAGGAAGGATTTTTCTCACGCGTATGCTCTTTTCTGCCGCGCCTTAGTGTGATCTCAGAAAACTAGAAACATTGAGGAAAATATTTAGTTTCTGACTAAAGCTAACTTCAAGTTGTAAGGTTTGTTTTTTGTATATGTCCTTGTTGGGTTTTGTGATTTTTTTTTGTAGGTAGAAAAGAGATTTTTCAAGTAAGCACACACCCCAAAGCTTCAGTGACTAAAAAGAGAAAAAAGAAAAGAAGCCCCTTCTTCTTTTCCAAAAATTACTAATCTTTTAAACTAGCTCACTTGGTCCAAAGTTACTTTATGAGACTATAGGTCTTGAATTCAAGTCTTTCTTTTTGTTGAGTTATTTTTTCAAAAATCACATGTAACTTATGTTTTAAAGTTACTTTATGTAAAAGTGTTTTTACCCATTATAAAAAGTGAGTCACTTATAATTATAAAGTCATTTTATCTTTTATTTAAGTTACAATTTAGTGGGTAGTTCATAAAGTACCATTGTAAAAGTGACTTTCACTTATTTATAAAAGTGAGTCACATATATTTTTTTTTAAAGTGAGCTAATTAGAATAAGTTTGGAGGGGGGGGAGTGATTTTTTTTAAATATAAAATTATCATTCATTTCCGCACATTCACGCACTTTGTCGGCATCTTCAACAACTTTTCTTCAAAAAGCCATAACTTCTTCATCCGGAAGCTAGTTTCAGAGCCGTTTTTTTAATCAGCCTAATTTTTCGAGATCTTTCCATTGGAATACTTAGTTTCAGCATCTACAACTTTAGTTTTTGTTAAAATGGAAAGTCTATGCCAAGTTATTCTTGATAGCACCAACTACTTCCAATGGTGGTTCTACATTGTGGATTTACTTAGAAGTAAAGCTCTTTACAGAATAGCCTCATGCAAGGAAACCAAACCTCAAGATGAAGATAAGGCAACAAAATGAGAAAAATAGGCAAGATCAAGTACGTGGGTTGATAGGGATGTCTATTTCTCCAGACCTTAGATTCCATATCACAGAACTTGATACTCCTAATGAAGCAATTAAAAAACTCACTAAGTTTTTTGGAATTAAAAATGAAATTAGAGCCCATCAACTCGAAAATGAGTTGCTTACATTGGACCCCAATAATTTTCCTTCCATTGAAGATTTTTTGTCCAAGTTCAAGACCCTTAGACTTCTCCTGGAAGGTGTTAAGGTTAAGAAAGAAGATGGTAGCCTTATCTATTCAATTCTTACTAAGTTGGGACCAGCCTACTCTGTGTTTATTTCCACCTTCCATTCTACTAGAGAAGCCTTAATTTCTCAAGGACAAGACTACAAGTCCCCCTCTTTTGATTCATTTTTTGATTCTTTAATAAGAGAACAAGAAGATCTCTTATATCTAGGTCTTCTTAATCTTTGAAACTCTTCTAAGAAAGCCTTAGCCACCCAGCAGCAACCAAATTCAAAGAATCCTAAGAAGCGGTATCCTAAAAAGAATGGTCCTAAACCAAAAAAGGGTCCTAAGCAATTTTAGTCTCAAAATGAAAAATCATTTCAACAAAATGATAAGGCAAATAAAAACAAAGGGAAAAAGAATGATAGACATTGCCACTTTTGTAATCGAGATGGCCACTTAGAATCCAAATGCTTTAAGAAGATGGAAGCCTTGGAAGAAACAATGAAGAAGCATAACATCCATTTGGACCACTCTTCAACTTCAACTTCATCTTCAGGAATAACACTTTTTGCATGTAGTTGTCAAGCATCTCGGTCTAGTTATGCACTAAATGTATCTTCTTCTTCTCATTCTCATGAGTGGCTCATTGATTCTGGAGCTTCTTATCACATGGCGAAAAACAAAGCCATGTTTTCTTCTTTAAATGATTGTAACACCAAAAATATATATGTTGGTGATGATAGATCTCTTAGTGTTGTAGGGGCTGGAACTGTTCATCTAGACAATGGTCAATTTAGTGATGTATTATTTGTTCCAACCTTATCCTGCAACCTTCTATCTGTATATCAGATAACTCATTCAGGTGAAGGTAAAATCATTGGATTTTCACCTCATGATGTTGTAATTAAGGACCTAAGAGATCCTAGACAGATTTTAGCTACTAGCATTGCTGATGATTCTATAAGGTTGTATAAGCTTAACAACTTTGGGTCATTAAATATTCCCTCGGTATTTGTTTATCATAATGATGAAGTGATCAAACTTTGGCATGAGTGATTTGGTCACTTAAACTACCGCTCCCTTCAGAATCTATGTAAAGAAAATATGGTGACAGGTCTTCCAATGGTATCTTGCAGAGATGGTGTTTGTTTCGGATGTGTACTCGGAAAACATCATCGGGATAGTTTTGAAAAATGTGCCTCTTGGCACGCCTTAGCTGCTTTACAACTTGTGCATAGTGATTTATGTGGTCCACTTCCAGTTGTTTCATTCTCTAGCTACAAGTATTTCTTAACTTTCATTGATGATTTCTCTAGACGCACTTGGGTATACTTCTTAAAACTCAAGAGTGAAGTATTTAACATGTTCTTGGCCTTTAAGGCCCTTGTTGAAAAGCAATCTGGACATCAAATTCTTAAGCTAAGATCTAATAATGGTGGAGAATATGTTAACAACAAATTCATCAACTTTTACACTAAGAATGGAATTCAAATGAAACATACTGTTCTATATACTCCACAACAAAATGGTGTCGCTGAAAGGAAGAATCGAACCTTAAAGGAAATTGCTAATTGTATGCTTCAATCTAAAGGACTTAGTCTTAATTTTTGGGCAAAAGCAATTAACTGTGAAAATTACATAGTAAATCACACTCCTACTAAGGTGTTAAAGAATATCACTCCAGAAGAAGCATGGAGCTCAATTAAACTAGATGTAAGTCACCTTCGTGTTTTTGGAAGTGAAGCATGGGCTCATATTCCTGATGAGAAACATAAAGCTTTAGAACCTAAGAATGAAAAATGTAGTTTTTGTTGGATATTCTAAAGATGTCAAAGGATATAGATTTATTCCGCTTAATTCCAAAAATGTTATCATTAGAAGAGATGTAAAGTTTGCTGAAAATATATTACGAGCCTAGTTCGGCGAATGTGCCACCTCTCTCTATCCCTTCTACTTCTGAAAATATTTCTTCTTCAGATGATGACAGTGAGGATGACAATCCTCCGCCAGCTTCTCAGGATCCTCCTTCAGCTCCTCAGCTTCTAAAATGGGTTCGTGCTACTTGGGATGCAACAAGTGCTCTTGCTGGTGATCCTACAGATCAACGACGTACACGTTCTTAGTTTGATAGAGTCTCTCCTTTACTGGCTCAAGCTTCAACGAATTGATCTTGACACCTTTGCAGAAGCTTCAGGCCATCGAGATTGGGATGCAGATATGAATGAAGAATATCATTCATTATTGGCAAATGATAAATGGGATCTTGTTCCTCTTCCAAAGGGACGAAAACTTGTTAGATACAAATGAGTTTACAAAACCAAGTATGGACCCAATGGAAAAGTTGATAAACATAAAGCTCGTCTTGTTGCTAAGGGTTTTTCACAAGTTGAAGGCATTGACTATACTGAAACCTTCTCCTCTGTTGCCAAAATGAACTCTATCCCCCGTGTTCTTTCCCTTACCACCTCTTTCAAATGGGAAGTCCATCAGATGGATGTTAAATCTACCTTCTTGCATGAAGAAATATATATGGAACAATCTACTGTCTTTATACAAATAGAATCCAGCCTTATATTTCGGCTTAAGAAATCCCTTTATGGTCTCAAGCAATTCCCTCGAGCTTGGTATGCCAAAATGGATAGCTTTCTTTTAGAAACTGGATTTTCTAGGTGTCATTCTTACAATACTGTCTACACCAAGAAAGTGGGCAAGTCTCTTATCATTCTTGTTCTTTATGTTGATGATCTTATCCTTACTGGTAGTGATCCTAACCCTATAAACCATGTGAAGTCCATCCTTAAAAAGAAGTTTGAAATGACAGACTTAGGACATTTGCATTATTTTCTTGGTCTTCAAGTCTTGCAATCCAAGGAAGGTATTTCCCTTTCCCAGTCCAAGTATGCCTGTGATCTTCTATGCCATTTTCGCATGGAAGACTGTAAGCCAACCCCTTCTCCCTTTCAGTCTGGAGCCAAATTTTCAGTCACTTGTACTTCCCCTGAAGTTGATGCTACCTTATACCGTCAACTTGTAGGAAAGCTTTTGTATCTGACCCATACTTGTCCTGGCCTCTCCTTTGTTGTTGGCCTTATTGCTTGGTTTATGAAAAACCCACATGAAAGTCATTGGAAAGAAGCTAAAAGAATACTTCATTATGTTTGAGGTACAATTCAGTTTGGGATTCATTACAGTGCAGAAGCATCTCCTCTATTGGTTGGTTTCACTGATTCCGATTGGGCTAGTGACCCTGATGATCAAAAGTCTACTGCAGGTTATGTGTTCATACTTGGTGCAAGACCTATTACATGGAATTGCAAGAAACAAAGTGCCATTTCTCTTTCTTCAGCAGAAGCAGAGTATCGTGGTGCTGTAGAAGCTAGTAAGGAAGCCCTGTGGCTTCGTTAGATCCTGTCAAAGTTTGGCTTTCAGCAACAGCATCCAAATACACTTTTGTGTGATAATCAAAGTGGCATTCAACTATGCAAAGATACAGCCCAACATCAGCGCAACAAGCACATTGAACTACACATGCACTTCATCAAAAAGCTCATTCATGACCATGTTCTTGAAGTGCAATATTGTTCAACAGATGATCAAGTTGCAGACATCTTTACAAAGTTTCTCACAAAGGCAAAGTTTACTAAACTTCGATTTATGGTTGGAGTTCAGGAAGTTGTCACTAAGGGTGGATAGGCTCTAATGCCTCCTTCCTTCTCCTATTGTGTCATATTTGTACATCCTTCAATCCTATCGCAAGTTGTTCTTAAGGGGGGGTGTTAGGATATTTCAACACATAGGAAATAGTTAAGTATAACTTGGTCTAGTGTAGAGTTAGGTAAAGTGTGTTTCTTTACTATGTACTTTTGTAACTTACATTTCGACGGTCACGATATGTTCTAGACATGAAGTGATCTGACGGTTCATTCTCTCATCGGTATTATCGACACTTAATCCCTGGCTTAACACCCGATTGGTCCATGATCTCTATTTAAAGAGCATGGAGGGTCATTTGTAGGGTAACCATTCATGAGAGAAGCTTACGTAAATTTTCATTCTTTTATTAATAAGTTGCCTAAAGTGGCTGCGTTGGCTCATGCCGTGGACTGTTTCCCTCTTTGAGAGTTTTAACCACGTCAATAATACTAGTGTATTGATATGTGATCTGTTTGTGAGCGGTGTTCTTTAGTGTTCTGTCTAAGGAACTTACCCTGTAAATTCCTACATGGAATGACTTTCAGTGCTTGCAAACATGCATGTTATTGAAGACATGATGATATGACAAAGACAAGCAGTCCTTCAAGCTACACTAAGAGATGTACTTCAAAATATGTAGTTTACTTACCATACTTACCCTCGAGATGGTATGCATCTAATGAAGTTTGCATGAGGTCCCGATATTTTATCATAAATTGGTTTCTTGGTACTTCTCCTCAACTCCTCGAGAGTGATTATAGAATATCACCTTTTCCTGTAGTCATTGATAGATAGATCAATCGAGATTCAACAGACAGTGACTACTCCTAGGATCATCTGCGTAGTTTTCCAGGAAAGGTTGGGTTACCTTCTCTATGCAATTTTTGGGAGCAAGGTTGCTGGTTTGATCTGTGAAGTTTTCCATAGCAAGTCTGGTTTCCTGCTTTACACAATTTCTGAGTGCAAGGTAGATTGGATAGCTAGGACAACACTGCGCAGTTTTGAGATGCATGACACTGTTGCTGGATGGGGTCTTGGGAGGACACCTCTGCACATTTATGAATGTAGTGCTGCCTGGACATCTGAGAGGTAACACTGCATAGTTTCTAATGAAAATGGGTTTAGGTTGGGGAAGGACACTGGAGGAAACAACTGTGCAGTTTTAGATGCCAAGGGAGGTTGGGGTATTTTTTCATTACACAGTTCCAGCAGGCAAGGGAAAAATATTGATAGAAGCAAAGTATGCAGTTATGAAAAGTTGGATGAGGCTAGGTTGCTCAAGAAACTGGCTAAGTGTGAGATCAATGAAACAGGTGTAAACAGTGATAGAACTTGACTATGATCACACATGAACACTAAGTTATACAACATATACCATCCAGAACATATAAAACACACTCTGCTTGATGAAATAACCTTTGCGACAAGAGTGCATGAAGTGAGTGTGAAACATGTCTATGTGATGAGAACAACCCATATGCACAAAGATTCCCCTTAAAGCATAACAACATCCCCTTTGCATGTCAAACAATAATCCCTATGCCCAAAGATAGCACATACTACATAAAGATGAGAACATGAACAAATATTAAGATCAAGGAGGGGGCTTGAGATCATCAGCTTACCAATAAGTGACCAAGGAATGATCGATCATGGGATCCAAGGTAGGCTTCGAAATTTGCATGCGGACCAAAATTTTGGAGGGTGGTTGTAGCCACTACAATAGGCTCTTGTCATGAGTTGTTTAGTTATTAATTGGTTGATGAATGCATGGACTAATAAGTTTTGTTACAACTATGTGGAGAGGGAATAGAGCCTTCTCAGTGTTTCTCAGATGAATCTCAGACTATTATGATCATATATTCATTCATGAACTATAGCTTAAATGTTTTCCATGTGTTTAAAAGAATGTTTGTTGAGGACTAGGCATGTCCTGGGCCAGTTCTTGTTCAAGTTGTGTATGAAAATATTTTCCATTATGTCATTTAACATTCTGAAAAGTTACAGGAAGTTCATGGCAGTGGTCTAGAGGATGGGATGGAAAGGTGGCCTAGATCTTCGGCCTGCACCCTCTGAACTAGAGAGTTTGGGTTATAACCACATGGAGGCAGTGTTTTGCATGCGTTTGGAGGCCTATAACTGCACCCATGCCTTGTCATGCATGTGGTTGTGGGTCTAGGTTAGATATATAAGGCTCTATCTCAAGTTTTGGTCACCTAGGGTGGTCTTATGGCCCCTGAGTGTCTCGTAGCCCTAAGGGATGTTGTGAGTTATTAGTTTGTCGACCCCACTTCCATAACTGGAGCTTGGAGGTTGAGTCTTTTCATAATAACTCTTCATCTCATGTTCACCTTGGCAGGCTAGTGAAATTGGCTAAATGTGGGAAGGGGTCATTACAGCGTGGTATCAGAGTTGGTTTCCATTCTCTTTGGGTGATATCTGATACCATAGGGTGGTATCAGAGCTTCAAGGTTCAAACACTTGGATTGGATGGGCTAAATGTATATAATTATGCATGCATAGTAGGTAAGAAATGCATTGTGGTCGTTATTATGCAATTTGTGTCATCATGATGTTGTTGGTATGTTATGATGCTAATATGTTGGTTGTGATGGAGCAGGAGATGTTGATTATTAGAGCAAGGTTTCAACACTGGAACTTGGGGTAAGAGCAGATCTTCATACATGTTTGTGTGTTGGGCATGGAGGTATGATGGTTAATGGTCATTATATTCATTATGGTTATATGCATTCCTGTCATTCTATTGCTATTGTGGTTGCATTCATCATAGATGCTAGTTGATCAGTGTAGTCATATGCACGTGCGTCAGTTAGTAATGCATGGTAGTTAACTTTTTGTTATATGAGTTGTAGATACGCATGATGCTTATGGTCATTGAAGCTAAGATCTTAATGTTATATGTATCATGCTAATATGGTTCTACTTGTGCAAATGGTTATGGTTATGATATTAAGGTATGAGTCGATATCCTTGTGATATTGTGTTGTACTAATTTGGACCGACTTGTGCAGATGGGATAGCCTCCCCTGAGATACATTGAGGTATGAGTTTGATTATATCATCTATTTGGTTTATATAACATGGTATATTTGCATGAGATAGAAGGTCAGGGATGAAGAGCAGAGTAGTTGACTACGGTTCACATGACTCCCCTTACAGTCCTGATGTGAAATCTATGGAATGGAAAAGTGGCGTGATTATGTGGCATGTTTTCATGTACAAAATGTATGAGAAATGAAAATAAAGTTTTGGAAAGTGTAGTTAAATTTAGTAGAGCTTTGGAGATCCCATTTCCATAGTTAGACATTAGAGATCAGGACATTGTGGTAGTTGCCTACTTCTACCTTAGTGTGGACCATGGAAAGTAAGGGGCTTTTTTTACATGTTGTTTGAATGCTTGATTAATTGAATGATATGACTATGTGTATATAATATTGCTTGAAGGAATGATATTGTTTTAAGATAGTTGTACTAACATAATATGTGTTGAGAGAACTGATATGCACTTTAGTGCAAGTGGGTGCTAGTTGCAGTATTATGACTAATGACTGTGTGTTGATTACAGACTATGACATGGTTGTTATTCTTGGTAAAGGCTAATTTCAAATTAATAGACACAATGTCTTGATCTTTGGAACATGTGACTAACATGTCTGAATAGTTGCAGGGAAACGTGCTTGGTATTAGTATGGAAAGGTAACAATTGATTTGTTTATATAACTAACAACTGGGTGATGTGATAGTACATAATAATACTCAATTGCAACAAGGAAAAAGGTAAAATAAAGGAATTGGGTGAGAATTCCTTCGGCTATGTTTTGAAACTGCAATTCCAAATGAATGAGTGCTTTGCATGAATACATGAAGTCTTCTTAACCTTGATTTTGTCTGAAATTATGTGGATATGTACTATATTCCTGAACATGTATTTGACAGGTATAAGAATTGGTTTTCAGTTTTGGATGGATTTGTCAAGGAATTGAATTCCATTGAGAGATGATATATGTAGATTACCATTTACAAGTTAGCGTGCTGGGTACAACAACGTAATGTAACTGGTATATTGTTATATTTATTTATGGATTGACAGTTATGTGTTTATGGTAGTATGATGCAGGGAATTGTCTACCAAAAGAGACTGCCATGAAATATTGAGAAGGATTGGGTTGATATTTCCTTTGGAAGCATTGGGAACCCATGGGGATTGATTCATGGTGTATGTTGAAAGTTATATTATCTTGGTGCTTTGTGGTTTCTTTGTGCTTGATTTGCAATTTTGTTTATGTCTGGTGCATGGCCATGCCATTTTGTTTGTGGTGTTGTCTTGGTATTGGTTTTCCATGGTTTTCTTCTTCTTTTTTTCTTGTTCTTGTCTTTTATGTTTTGAGGGTCTTGGGAACTGGTTGGGGAAAGAGGAATTTAATGGAGCTCAGGGAAAGATGTATGAAACTCTATAGGTAATGTAAGACCTAGATGAAGCTTGTTGCATGTATAAGGGTAGCTGAAGGCAAGAATATGACATCTAGTTGGATTGGTTTGGTCTATTGGGGTGAATGGATGGTTGCAGGATAGTCATGAGAAACGTGTAAGGAAATGTAAAGTAAATAGATTTGAGACGTTAGATGTCTTGGTTAAGTTGGGAATTGTTCTGCTCGATGTTCTGCATGTGATGCATGGATAAAGGGAGTTCTCTTAACTTTGACCTTATGATATCTAGTAACTATGTTGTGATCGTGTTTATGATAATGTTTATATATGTATATATGTATGTATGTATGTATGTATGTTGTTGTTTGACAAGTTCGTTAGGGATCATGATTGTTTTATGTTTATGTTTATATGTATATATGTATGTATGTATGTCGTTGTTTGACAAGATCGTCAAGGATCATTCTTGTGGAGGAATGATTTCTTATGCAGGTGAATGGCATGAAGAGGTTCTTGGTATTATGAGAAATCAAGTGGGAAGAGTAAGCCTGAAATATCTATGAGGTCATTATCATGTGCATATGAATTGATATTATGTGCTTTAATTATGCCTTTGTTCATGTTATGGATTAACTATGCTGAGGGATACAGCAACTAAATGAAAAAAGTGTGATCTGCAACATGTTGGGACAAGCATGGATAGTGGAAAGACACTAGAAGAAAGGTTGCTTGGTAGAGACAGTGTGGTCTTCAAATGTGAAATACTAGTGATGTGTACATGTTGTACAAGTGGTGTTGTGTACATGTTGTGTTGTGTACACATGGTGCTATGCACATGATTGTGCAGGTGGTGTTGTGTACATGTTGTACATGTGCTGTTGTGTACATGATGTGCAGGTGGTGCCATGTACATGTGGTGTTGTTTACATGTTATACATGTGGTTTTGTGTACATGTGGTGATGTGTACATGTTATATATGTGGTGTTGTGAACATGTGGTGATGTGTACATGTTATGCATGTGGTGTTGTCTACATGTTGTACATGTGGTGTTGTGTACATGTTGTGCAGGTGGTGCTGTGTACATGTGGTACTATGTACATGTTGTATATGTGGTGTTGTGTACATGTTGTACATGTGGTGATACGTACATGTGGTATTGTGTACATGTTGTACATGTGGTGCTATGTACATGTTGTGCAGGTGGTGTTGTGTACATGTGGTATTATGTACATGTCCTATAGGTTATGTTGTGTACATGTGGTATTGTGTACATTTCATAGAAGTTATGTTGTGCACATGTGGAATTGTCTTACATGTATTGTGTAGTCACTGTATCGTGACACATGTATTCATTGTGTTGTACACGTGGTGTAGGTGTATGTGTTGTGTTGTACACCAGGTGTAAGTGTATGTGTTATGTTATATACCGAGTGTAGGTGTATTTATTTTGTAATGTTGTACTCCATGTGTGGGTCTTTGTGTTGTGATGTACATTGTATGTATGTGTACGTGATTGAAGAAAAGAAAAGGCACTAGGTGCTTGCCAAGTGTGTCTGCCGATTATGTGTGTGTATGGAAAGGACAAAGGTAGAAGAAAAGAACTGATTGAGAGATAAGTATCAATATTTTATTTCAGTTTTAATTATGAATGTGATCTATAACCTTGATTTATGATGGTTGCATGTGATCTATGATTTTGATTTATGATGGTTTATTTTTGAGCTAGCTGGATGAGATATGTTTATTTATGATGATTTTATCAAAGAGCTAGTTTGACTTGTTGTGACAGGAAGTAAATAGAATTGTAGGTGTGCCTTATTGACGAGCCATCAATGAGGTATGATTTGAATTTATTTCATTTCCTTTTGAATCTAATGGAAATTATGTGCTTGGTACAAGAAAGAATTGAAAATTCCCAGGTTTGGGTGGTTAAAAATTCTCGGTTTGGGTGGTTGGAAATGGATGTAATAATGTTAGAAGAAAAAATAAAAAGACCTGAAACATGTAACTATATGATGTTAAATCATTCAAGAACATGGGCATTGTGGGAAACTGGTACCCAATAGTGTATGTTGATTGTCATGAGCATGCTATGACCAGTATGATGGTTTTTAGGTAGGGATATACCTTGGTTTTTGGACCTTCTAATGGGAGGAAACGTTGCTAAGGGATGGATCACTTGAGGGATTGTGTATCAGAGAAGGGGATTCCAATGGAAGATGTGTGATTACACGGAAGGGGGTGACCAAATTTCCTAAGGGATTGTGTAGCTGATAAGGGAAGGTCGGGGAATACATTTGTTTTGGTCATTAACATTTCTGAATGGGATCAAAAGCACATTGGGAGTGTTCCCTAGAACAATGAGCCAGTAATCATTCACTGAGAGAAATAGTAGTGCAATGATCGTAGTGTTGGACATTGGATGCAGGTTTAACTTTGGTAGTGGATTATGGACTTCCTAGGAAGGAGGTCAATCCTGGTACTACTTTTGAGGGTGGAAGTGTGATCCTATGGATTCCCTTATTGACTGATGCATGCACCGTATCCTTTTATTTGTTGGTTAGAGAAAATTTTCATATGTATATGTGTATATTATTGTAAATACTATACCGAGTTGTGGTTATAAAGCTCCATACATAATATGATTATTTGATGGTTGAAGCAAAAGTGCATGAGTATATATGTGGATGTTATTGTAAATATCGTAATGAGTTGTGTTACAAAGCACTAGTAAAAGGTATGATTGTCATGTTTTCAGTAGTGGTCATTGTAAATACTACATTGAGCTATGTTATAAAGCTCCAAGGGTAGTATATTTTATTTTTAGCGGTTTGCTGATCATAGGTGTCATAGAACACCAAGGGAAATGTTCCTATAAGGGGGAGGGATTTGTAACAACCCCTAGTTGATTTTACATGTAAAAATTATAAGACCAAGGTATTGGGACACATATTCCAAGCTCAATGGTGGGAAGATATGATAGTGGGGATCACTTTCGGTTTATTTATGGCTAAGGAAATGGGAAAGGAATTGGCAAAGGAAAAGAGGCAATAATTGGCATTTGTTTATGAAAATAAAGGAAAATAGGAGAAAAGGATGGTGAAGAGACACACATATGCATGAGAGGGAAATTAGAAGGAAAATGAAGAAAATAGAGGCCTTAATGATACAAAGGTTTTTGAGGATTAGTTCATAGATTTTGATAGTTGAGCTTTTGCCTATCTAGTTTTGGAGCTCTCATTTTATTCTCTCATTCTCTAAAACTCTTGCATTCTTAGAGAAATATTGGAGCAGTCTTGAAGCACTTTAGAATTCAATTTAATTGGAGAAAGAAGGAAAAGGAAAGAAGGAAAGCGCAAGGGAAAAATTGGATCAACAACTACAACTGGATTGCTTTGTAGGTAACATATTGCATGTGTGGATTCCCTACTGAATTTTGGATGCATGGTATATGCATGTGATTTTCTAGTTATTTTTTATCATTGGCATGAATATTTTCCTGGAGTGACAGAGTTTTTAGCCTTTCCTTTCCACTTCCTAAATAGCCATGGTGTTGTGGGTTTTTCCACTTGTTGTTTTCTAATTGGTGCTTAGGTTCCTGTTGGATGTGGGTTAGAACAAATGCTCTGGAAGCCCTAGAATAACTTGGGTTGAGTTGCTAGTCTTGGAGCTTAGGTTGAGACAAACACTCTAGTGCCCTTGGTGGGTTGAGTTACTAGTTCCTAGAGCTGGGTTGGAAAAATTCTCTAGAGCCTTGGAAGGCCATGGGTTGAGTTACTAGTTCACGGAGCCCTGGACAACTTAGGTAGAGACCGATCTGGTTAAGGTTAGTGATGTTTGACCGTGGAGGTGGAATCATTTTGATTGAGGTTGAGGTGGTTTGGACACTATAATCCCTGGTTTAGTTTTATTTTGGCTTAATCCATGATATCCCACATTCATGCTTGGAATATGGTGCGGGGTTGATTGGCCGAAAGAGAGATTTGGTTCAACCCAATCTATGGTCAGGTGGTATGTGGAAGACCCTGACTTGTTTGGTAGTTTAATATGTTAATATGAGACATTTTGTTATTATTATCCATGAGCATTTGTAGTAACTATGTTGGTGATATTATGTCTGAGTTGTAATGGTTTCTATGATGTTTATTTTCTGGTTATATGCTAGTTATATGATGTGTACCATCTATGGATCATGCCATGAATTGTTCAGTTACTAATTGGTTGATCAATGAATGGAATAATAAGTGTTTTTGTAGCTATGTGGAGAGGGAATATGGCCTTCTCAGTGATTCTCAGATGAATCTCAAACTATTATGATAAAATATGAATTCATGACGTGTAGCTTACATGTTAACCATATGTTTGATGAAATGTTTGTTATCGACTAGGCATGTCCTAGGTTAGTTCTTGTTCAAGTTTTGAACATTATGATAATTTACATGCAGCTCCGGGTAGTGGTCTGGAGGCTAGCCTGGAAAGGTGGCCCAGATCTCAGGACCACACCCTTTGAACTAGAGAGTTTGGGTTATAACCACATGGAGGCAGTGTTGTGCATGCGGTTGGAGGCCTATAACTACACCAAGGCCTTTTCATGCATGTAGTTGTGGGTCTAGGTCAAAGAAATAGGGCGCCAACTCATTGTTTGGTCATTTAGGGTGGTCCTTTGGCCCTTGAGTGTCACATGTCCCTTAGCGATGTTGTGAGTTGTCAGTTTGTCGGCCCCACTTCTATAATTGGAGCTTGGACGTTGGGTCATGTCATAGTAAGTATTCGCCTCATGTTTACCCTGGCATGCTAGTGAAATTAGGAAAATGTCGGAAGGGGTGATTATAGAGTGCTCCAGTTAGAAATTTGAGTAAAATTGTAGGGAGACAAATAGAAAATACAAGTTGAAAAAATATATTTTTTTATTTTTTATTTTTTATTCTTTTTTATCCTTTTACCTTTTTAATCCAAAAATTGTGAATCATCCTCCATGGTTGAAACCATCATATTGAATCCTATTGGTTGTTATAAAGTTTATTTTTGTTGTACAATTTTGTTTTGAGGCCCATTTTTGACCTCAAAATTTCTCTATTGCAATTCTTTATTTACATATTCATTTGGCTTGGCCTCTCCTTGGGATTATGAGCTTGTTCAATGTTGTCCATCATAGAGCATAACATGAAGTACACCCAATTAAATATTCTTTATTCAACTATTGTCATACACATTAAAGGCACCCATCCTTTAGGGGAGCTCTCAACATTGGACCGACCTTTTAACATGGACAAAAATGTAGCTATCAGCTGAAATGGGGCTTTCAACATGTTCACTAGATATTCCTTATTTTCTCGGGATCTGAAGGTTTCTTTTTTCGAACACATGTCTTTAGTAACTTTCTAGTTAGGATATTGAAACTTGTTAGCAAGTCCTAATCTAAGTTCACTTATTCCTTGGGAAGCTTGTAATATATTTGAAAGTTTGAGGCATTGAATGAAGAAATGGTCTTCTCGTGGCTATCCCTAGTCATGGCTTCTTTAGGTTCAACATGCTTCACCAACCATTCAACTACATCAACACACTATAGTAAAGGTGGATGGGAAACCACTTTATGTAACAAAGATCTTTTAGAAAACTTGTAAACCTCCAAGTCTGGGTCATTTGAAGGTGGGTTTTATTTTTGAAACTGTTGATACACATCTGACTATGTATATGATATATATATATATTTTTAATGAAGCATGGAGTATCCCATAACTTTGGACCAAGTGAGTTGTTAGGTGCCTCTTCATTCAAGGTCTTGACCATTGGGGCTTTGTAGGACCTTTTATTTGACACATACATGATCCTCCAACATATCCAATAAAAAAATAGGTATCGATTATAAAAATTAGTTCATAATACTAGATGCATAGGATTTAGAGGTCTAGGAGCAAATTGATTTTCCTATCTACTAGTCCATATCACAACTTTAAAAATCAACACTAAGTAATATGTTTCTGTAGTGAAGAGAAAAAGAGGCTGGCAATTTTGACTTAGGGTAGCACTGAAAACACCATTAAAACTAATAAATCATGTTATTGAACAAGATGTATTCGTATGGCTCCATGGAGATGCGTCCTTGTGTTATAGGGATTAACGCTAGGGTTTCTGGGTGAAAAAAACACTTTCATATACCAATCATTGGAAATGAAAATTCTAGTTGGGTTTTTCCTAAAAAAGCTAAGTAGAGATAATATCTTGGCCTTGGGCATGAAACCCAAGGTATTCTAATGAGGGTATTCCTAGGCATCAAAGGGAAAGATAACAATTTAGCATTTTTGAGCTAGGGAAAGATGGTTCAGGGTTTTTTTAATGGAAAATCCATCTAGATTGCAAAAAGAAACCTGTGGATGTCTGACACACACTTTTGAGGTCAAATGGAGAGAGGAAAGGGTGATTTGAGTAAGATAAGGGTTGTGAGGCCCCTATCTTTCATTGAAAATATTATTGGGTGTTGAATTGAAGGGATTCAAATACTTTCATGAGATGCATGATGTCATTCTAGTGTATGAGAAAATAGAAAGGGTGAGTGTCAATGGGAAAGAGGGAAGGTGCAACAAAAAATTAAAGAAAAAGGAATAAATTTACTTAATTGAAAAAAATCCTTTTGAAGTAAATAAGCAAATTTCTAGGAAAGTAGTTATTATTAAAATAAGAATACAAGACAAAACTTAAGATGAATTGGTGTGATTAGTCACATACCTGAGTTGAGCTACCTTAGTCTAGTGCTAACAAGGATAGATTGGTTGTATTACTCCATTACTGAAGTGCTTTAATCCCAATATCCAAGCCATGTGTTAAAAATGGCCTTCTGGGGCCTTTTTAAAGAGTTTTCATGAGCTTTGGTGCATTAATTCCCTCAATAAATGGCCTTTTAACTTTACTTCCATCCTAAGTTAATTCAATGATACATGAGAAAAGTTGAGGAAAAAGTGTCATGAGTGAAACAAAAGCTTGATACAAATGCCATGTTGTTGGCTTAAATCTCAAGGGAGCACTATGACACTAATTTGATGATCAATGGAGCACTATTTCACTACACTACCTATCAGTAGTGAAACAATGAGGAGAGTAGGTTAAGATGAATTTAAGACAGATTTTGAAGACTAGATTGTTAGGTCAATGCTTAAGGGAGGGCTATAATGCTAGACTAAGGCCTAGAAGGGTGATATGGAGTGTGATAGGAGATATATTTTAAAATTAGGACTATAAAATTGGATGTGTGCCACTGCCCTAATGATCAATGGGGTGTTGTGTTGCTATATTAAGGCATAACGAAGAGACAAACTTGTCAAGAAAAGAAAAATTACAAGAAAATCTTGATTTAAAACCTTTTCCCTAAGTTTCATTTCATAGAACCGAGGAGTTGGGGCCATTGTATCACTAAGTTGACCATTAATGCTTTTTTGTATCACTATTTTGAGCATTACTTCTCCCCTATATCAGTCGGATTAGTAACATTTCTTATTAGGTTTAAATTCCTTTTTAAGGAGTCTTAGATTCCATATAAATCTCATCTTAGCTAAGGAAAAGTTAATTAAGCTTTGCAAGTTAAATCAAGAGGTTTGAAATAGGTAGGGACCCTCAAATTCCTCCAAGAAACAAGACACTAGGATGAATTGGCGGGGGTTGTTGTGCCTACTACAACAATTGGTGATGCATTAGTAGGAACTCTTAATATTTGCTTGTTGACCCATGGATCTAATCCAAATCACCTATAATTAGTGTACCTGATAAGGTATATTGTTTCTACCATGAGGGTACCACTGCGTATAATTGTGGAATGTTGAGCTACATGACCTACCCTTTGATGATGTTGGTTGAAGCCTAAGGAAGGACCAAAAGGCTATACATTGTAATAGGGGTCCGCCTCTTCACTTTTGGACTTTGAAGCTATGGAGACAATGATCCTTTAGAATATTAAAATATCAAGCATTGAAGATGGTTTTTTGTTGTTGATCCACTACCAGTGAGCATCCATAGCCCAAATGAAGTCACCTTGAAATCATAGGAGTTGCTTTGCTCCCAGTAAGAATCCATATCCCTGACAAAGATATCTACATGTGCCAGTTTACCAGGAAACCTTTCTTTTTCCTTTACCTTTTATGTGCATTGAAAATGACTTATTTAGTATAATCTCTCTCTCTCTCTCTCTCTCTCTCTCTCTCTCTCTCTCTCTCTCTCTCTCTCTCTCTCTCTTCTTTTAATATTTGGCTCAATTGGGCCATAATGTGGATGAGGGACATTGAATGACTATTGCAATGATTCCTTCTAGAAACATTTCTTGTAATAGGTATGTCTTCTTGGTATCACTTCTCGACCTTATGCCTTTAGATTAGAATGAGGCCACAGCTAATATCTTAAAGGATGATTCAATTCATATAAATTATTTTAGTAATTGGGTCAGAGTCCAATCAACATTATCATATTTCACATAGTGTTTTCCACATGGTAGTGATCATATTATCCATAAGAAATATTTGTGACTGTGATTATCATGGAGTAGTCCCGGATGTCACATACAATTCATGGTCTAACCTATGTTGTGCTTGAAAGGATAAGTTTAGTGAAGAAAAATTCTTCTAGAACAAATGTAAGGACATCAATGTCAAAACATGATTTGTTTATGTACAATGTTGGGGCCAAGGTGAAAAATGGGATTTTCTTTTGAAATTTTGTCTATGGAGAAAGCAAATTGTAAGGAGGAAAAAGGGAATATCACATGCAACAAAGGTTGGTGGACACATAATGTATCATAGAAGTAGACAAGCATATCACACAAATGTTTAACACACCATTAATATGTGTGCCATAAGTATTAAATACCATGACATAATGGAAATATGTGACACACTCTCTTGCAGTATGGGTTAGTTGGTTGTGATTTGGCACATTATGGTCAAGTAGTTGGTTGCAATTTGCACATTATGGTCAAGTAGTTTGTTGTGATTGAAACAAGCATGGAAAACTCATCAAAGTGAGTTGGAAGAAGATTTACAACAGTGTGATGATGGATATTAAGTTGCATAAAGAGATTCTTCCACTTCTATTATGTTCTTCGGATACTTTTGTTCAACTCAATGTTGCTCTTCTTTGTGATTTTCCTGCTTGATGTCTTTTTGAATACTTATTTTGATAATTATATTGGGGTCTGGCTAGATAATATTAAATGAAATATGATGGTTTTATTTCTCACAGCTGAGCATATCATACCCCTTTGTAATTTGTATCGTTGTTTTTTGCTGCTAATATGAAGAATTCAGAGATTTTGTGCAAGTTTTTCTTGGTTCTATTGTATATATGCATTATGTACAAGTAGTTGGATAAATGAATGAAATTAAAATTCTTTGTAGATATTTTGGTGAATGTCTTGTGGTTATTTTTTGTAGTTGAGGCATAATGTCAAGAATGCTATCTTTGTATGAATGAAACTATGTTCTGTCGTTTTGCGTCAGACTCGTTATTATTGAGCTTGTATATAAAAATCGTGGGTAATGGTTTCTTTTTTTTATTATGCAATGTTTTTAGACTTAACCAATATGTGTCATAATACATTGGGAATGTTACAACACTTGTTATGAATACTTTTGAATGAAATTCCTTCTAAATGGATATTCCGTGACATATGACGAATACCATTGTTTGAGGTGGATCGTTTGGAACTGAATTCATCTTTG
The DNA here is from genome assembly GCA_031772625.1 of Pinus tabuliformis. NCBI lineage: Eukaryota > Viridiplantae > Streptophyta > Pinopsida > Pinales > Pinaceae > Pinus > Pinus tabuliformis. Next base: position 766,614,329 of record CM062805.1, read on the forward strand.
CTTCTCATTTTCCCTTTAAAAACCTTCAAAGTTTCTTGTAAACCCATTAGCATACGTTAGGTGAGACCTCACCTATTTGAAAAATGCTAGTTTCTGTAGGGGTTTTGTTGGCTTAACTCTAAACCTTAGGTCACCCCCATGCACCAACAAATTGTTACGTTTCTAGAAAATTGAGGTCTAAGTCGAAGAAGAGGATGTGGATAATGACGAAAGAAGAGATAAAATAGTTGTTGGATAAAAAACAACAAGAGTTTGTGGTATAATAGTCAAGGAATCTATGTCTCAGTCTAGAGGAATGGATACATAGGGATATTTTCACTGACTTTCATGATATTTTCTTTGCTAAGTTTCTTGTTATTCTATGGGAGTGGTTGAAGAGACAAGCATAATGACGAGGACTTGGGAATTTTCCAAAGACATATGACTAGACAAGAGATCTATTATGGAAGGTGAATACAGTGAGTAATATAATATCCAAAGCTAATAATTTTTGGCTAGCTAGTGTTTTAGAAGGTTACATAGATGAGTTTGCAATAGAGTTTACTTAGTCTTTTAGCATGAATGAAAGAGATTTATTTTGGGGATTAAGTGGTCATTATTTGAAAATATTATCTATGTGGATCAAGATGTTGCTTTGCAACAAAGGCATGATGTTTTTGGAGTCTGATAAGAAGAGAAGCTAATTTTTTGTGCGACATAGATAATTAGGGAGATGATTAGAGGATGGCCTATGTTGAAGAAGGGATAAGGGATGCAGGGAGAGGAGAAGAAAGAAAGTGTGTGTTGTATAACAGTTATAAGTTTAAGAGGAAAAGATAAGGAAAGATGTTGAGAAAAAGATAGGTGATTGATCCAAAATGGATTTTGGATAAACTCCTAAGTCTAGGTGTTCCTCACAGAGGAAAAATGAAAGTCCAAGGAAGTCCTTGGAAATAGCCCCATTGCAGAGATCATCTCGTCATGAATCTGCCACAACTTGAATGGGAAAAAATGGACTTAGGAAGCAAAAGTTATCACAGAAAGAAGATGCCTTTGTTATTTGAAAAAAGAGGCAAAATCCTTTAAAAATAGAAAAACCCTTAAAAAGGGATGCTCAGACCAGGTGAAAGGCGGGCTTAAGTGAAAAGGGGAAGCACCCCCGATGCTGATCCCCGACATATCGGGTCGGAGGCAGGCTTGTGTGTATATAACCTAAGGTGGAACCCTGGGCCGCGATATCACGATCGTTGATATCGGCGGATTGCAATCGGTGTCGGCATAGGCCATGCCATATGGGAAGACCCTGGTCCATACGATATGCGATTGCGATCAATCGCATCGCAATATTGCATCGGAGTAATACGATGGAGTGAGGCCATATATATATGCGCTGATGTGATTCGATCAGATCTGAAAGGGTTGTAAATGATGGTGCATAATTATTTGAAGTCCACCATAAGGCCCTCCGTCAGATTTTCAGTGTTTTTAATGTATTTTTATAAATACAAAGGGAACCATGGCACAGGAACATTTCGACTTGGGATAGTGATTACAAGCGGATTTGATCAGAGTATAGGGCAGATTTAAGGATATTTGAAGTCCGATAAATGACAAAATGGTGAATTTTCCCATGTTTTTAGTGTATTTCTCTGTGTAAACAAAGAAAATTGCTTTTGGGGATTTCAAAGGCCCGATGGTCCCTTCCGTTGCATAACAGGTGGCCACCATCCTTGAAGGCGTTTAGAAATGATTGCTAACGCTCAGAGGGGGATTTGAGTGGATAGAGGCCGAGAGCCAGAGAGCCCAGAAAAGGAAATGAACGGATAGCGCCGATTGGAATTAAGCCATAGAATGACAAAAAAAGAGAAGGGGGAAGGCATAGAGAAGAAAAAAAATAGGAGGCTAAGCCAAATCAGGAAGCTAAGGTGAAAGAGAGCAACACATAAAGGGAAGGAAGAGAGAATGCAGAGCTAATGCGCAGAGCAGCTGAGTGGAGTCACTTGGAGGTCAAGTGAAAAGCCAGAGAGCTATAAATTGCAGAGAGCCAAAGAAGCCAGAGCCAGAGCCAGAGCTAAGAGCTAGAACCAAGAGCTAGAGCCAAGAGCGAGATCCCAGAGCGAGAGCGAGAGCCGAGAGCTAGAAAGCCGAGAGCTTCAATAGCCGGGGATAAAATGGTGTCTTAACCCATTTTTTATGTGAAAAAACCAATGGAGTTGAGCCAGGGAGCTTGTAAAAGGACTCTACCATATTCCCAGAGAGCCTAGTCGAGTTGACTAGAGCTTAAGGAGACGTATCCCAAGAGTTTTGGGTGAACTCCAAATTAATATTGTTGTTCTTGTGTTTGTTTTATTGCTACATTGTTTATTGCTATATGTATGTGTTATGTCAGCATAAACAACAGATTTTAAAGTACACAAACAATTTAAAATAAATACCAACATATACCTTATCTTCAAGCACATATTATCAATTCCGCATTGGTTAATCAATAAGACTTGGGAATATTTAAAGCTTTGGAAGTGGGAGAGATTCTTGTAAGTTAGACAAGAAGCCTAAGTGCCCCATTTTCAGATCAGGTGGTATCAGAGCTTGAGATTGATTAACCACACCTTCAAAGAAGGTTATATCAGAATGCTTGATTGACAGAGCAAAGATTGCTTGTCTGAAAGGTGTTTAAACAGTCAGAGGTTGATTGTATGCTTGTTTTGCAGACTAACTATTGTTTAAGTTTGCAGAGGTGAAGGGGAAGTAGAAGAAGGAAGAAGGGATGAAGGCATTCTTCTATCCCAAAATACCTCAAGGAAATCCTTGAAGCACAAGAGGTTTTTTGCAAAAGGTCGCTTAAATAAGCTCTTTATTACTCATGTTTGAAGTTCTTTTGTTTATTGGCATAATGACAACTTCTACAAGTGTATCCTCAAATTCCTCTTGCATCACAAGACTCTTTGATGAAGACATAAATCAATACTTGTTCATTATGATGGAAAAGGTGAGATAAATGTATGAGGATGGAAGGAAGAGCAACATACTTAGAGAGCAGTTGAATTCCATGAAGGAAGAGAAGCAGCTGCTTTCTGAAATATTGCAGGAAATGGAGAGGCAAGTTCATATTGCAAATATGAACCTGAAGAGGATGCATGAGTTGGAGTCACAACTCTTTGTTTCCAAAGAAGCCTTGGTCAAGTATCAACTTGAAGAAGAGGTAAACCATTCCAGTTTGTCTTCAAATTCTTATAAGAATGCTTATATTGGTTCTTTTGAAAAACATACTAGAGGCATAGGTTCCAAACTAATGTCCAAGATGGGCTATGAAGGAAAGGGCTTGGGAAAGCATGCACAAGGTATTGTTGAAACAATAATGGTTGAGGAAAGGCCTAAGTATTTAGGTCTTGGCTATGGACAGTCTTATGGAGAGAGTTCCAAAGCTACCATGAAGGCCATTGAAATAGCTCCAAGAAGGGTTTGCAATGCAGAGTCCGAAGATTGTGTTCAGGAGGAATGCAATAGCTTGAAACATCATTTGTAGGATGCAAGTGTTCAGAAGCAAACACTTGAACCAGAGAGTTGTGGAAACTTTGATAGCCTTGAAGAGAGTGACGATGTTCCAAAGGGAGCCACTCCTTAATTTGATTCACCTCCACATGAAGGCAATAAAGGTGAAAGAGGCAGGTACAAATATGGTTCTAAACATTTTCCTTTTGATTGTGCAAAGCATGATAAATTTCCACATATGTATGGGAAAAGAATTGCATGTTACTTTTGTGGGTTGGATAACCATAATGTTTCTAGATGTTGGAAGAGAATGGCCACATACAGGAAACTTTTGAAGGAAAAGAAGCAAGAAGCCAAAGGTCCATTGGACAAGGCAAATCATTCCGTCAAGAGGATGCACATGTAGTGTAATTAATCTCATAAGAAAGGACATCTTGCTACAAAATGTTGGACTCCGAATCTAGCAATGCTTCCACAAAAGCTGAAGAAAGTGGAAAGAGAAGATGGCAGAAATGGAAATGAAGTTTCCATGGATGATGTGCTTCAGAATGATTCACATGTTGATGCTGATGTGTAGACAAAGGAAAGACATTTGAACTGGATTCGTAAGAAATGGTTAGAGTTCTTTTCCAATTAAGGATTGCATGTATTTCGATGCATCTATTTGCGTTTCTTGTTGATGAGATGCAAGTTGTAGGTTTCGACCAAGATGGTGAAGGGAAAAGATTGAGTGGGAGACTCACTTTGTTGCTGCAACATTATATTTCATTTCAGCTTCAAAATTACAGTGTGCTTAAGTGAAATTTGAAGGATGAAATGCATACATGAGCATAAGATGCATGAATACAGGGATGTTGGTGTTTTCCTTGCATTTGAACATGTATGTGTAATTAACTTGAAGGGTTGATTGCTTTAAACATGCATGTAATGTTGACTTGAGAAAAGTTGACTTGGTCTCCAAGATAGAGATAGTGATGAAATGTTTCATATTTTTAAAAGAGTCCTAATGATCTTTTTCTACATGCTTGACTTGAAGGGTCATTTGTTTTAAAGGCATGTTTTGCGGGCTTGTTGTCTAGTCCATCATTTGTATGCAAATGTAAGACATGGAGGTGTTCACAATATGTGAAATCTATTTATTTTATTGAAGCATGAGTTTAGTCCATCCAGTTGTTGTCTGTATTCTTGTTGTTGTTAGCAGTTGTTGTTGACAGCTTGTTAAATAGGTACAAATGAAAGTTTTGTGGAGCAGGTGTACTTCACCTTTGTTTGAGCCACCTTGGATCAATGATCAAGGTAGAGAAGTTCAAACTACCTTCTATGACCATCTAAGCAAGAGTTCTGTAGGAAGGCAAAGAAGAAGGCAATACTTCCCAGGGGGCCCAACACATCCAAGAAGGAAAGTGGTCAAAGTATTTGGTTCAGAGGCACTATTTAAGGCAAGTGTATGAATGCTGGAAGAAGAGGGTGTTGTTACTCTCAAGTACCGTTCAGATCAGTATATCAGTATTTTGGAGAACAAAAGTTATTTTAGTGGGAAGGCAAGATCCAAAATGGAAGTTCCTAGAAATAGCCCCATTGCAGAGATTGTCTCATCCTGAATCTGCTACAACTTGAATGGGCAAAAATGGACTTAGGATGCAAAATTTATCGCAGAAAGAAGATGCCTTTGTTCTTTGAAAAAAGAGGCAAAATCCTTTAAAACTAGCAAAAAACCCTTAAAAAGGGAAATAGCATCGGACCAAGTCAAAGGCGGACTTAAGTGAAAAGGGGAAGCACCCCCGATTGTCGATCCCCGACATATCGGGTTGGAGGTAGGCTTGTGTGTATATAACCTAAGGCGGAACCCTGGGTTGATGCGATATCGCAATCGCTAATATCGGTGGATCGCAATTGGCATCGGCATAGGCCATGCCATAATGGAAGACCTCGGGTCCATGTGATACACGATTGTGATCAATCGTATTGCAATATCGCGTTGGAGTAATACGACGGAGCGAGGCCATATATATATGCGGCGATGCGATTCAACTAGAGCTGAAAGGGTTCTAAATGCTGCTGCATAATTATTTGAAGTCCACCATAAGGCCCTTCATCGAATTTTCAGTGTTTTTAATGTGTTTTTATAAATACAAAGGGAATCACGTCACAGGAGCATTGCGACTTGCGATGGCGATTACAAGCGAACCCGATAGGAGTATAGGGCAGATTTAAGGATATTTGAAGTCTCATAAATGGAAAAATGGTTAATTTTCTCGTTTTTTAGTGTATTTATCGATGTAAATAGAGAACACTATTTTTGGAGATTTCAAAGGCCTGATGGTCCCTTTCGTTGCAGAAAAGGTGGCCACCATCCTTGAAGGTGTTTAGCAATGATTGCTAATGCTCAAAGGGGGATTTGAGCGGACAGAGGCCAGGAGCTAGAGAGCCCAAAAAAGGAAACGAACGGACAATGTCGGTTGGATTTAAGCCACATAATGATAGAAAAATAGAAAGGGGAAGGCGTAGCGAAGAAAAATAAAATAGGAGGCTAAGCCAAAGCAGGAAGCTAATGCGAAAGAGAGCAGCGCAGAAAGGGAAGGTAGAGAGAATGCAGAGCAACTGAGTGGAGTCACTTGGAAGTCAAGTGAAAATCCAGAGAGCTGTAAATTGCAGAGAGCCAAAGAAGCCAGAGCCAGAGCCAGAGCCAAGAGCTAGAGCCAAGAGCCAAAGCCAAGAGCCAGAGTGAGAGCCAAGAGCCAGAAAGCTGAGAGCTTCAAGAGCTGGGGATAAAATGGTGTCTAAACCCATTGTTTCTGTGAAAATACCAATGGAGTTGAGACAAGGAGCTTGTAAAATGACTTTACCATAATCCCAGAGAGCCTAGTCGAGTTGACTAGAGCTCAAGGAGACATAGCCCAAGAGTTTTGGGTGAACTCCAAATTAATATTGCTGTTCATGTGTCTGTTTTATTGCTGCATTGTTTACTGTTATATGTATGTGTTATGTCAGCATAAACAACAGATTTTAAAGTACACAAACAGTTTAAAATAAATACTAGCATACACCTTATCTTCAAGCACATATTATCAATTCTGCATTGGTTAATCAATAAGAGTTGGGAATATTTAAAGCTTTGGAAGTGGGAGAGGTTCTTGTAAGTTAGACAAAAAGCCTAAGTCCCCAATTTTCATATCAGTGATCAAAGATGTATCCGTTTTGGTGTAAGAATAGAATCTATAAAGGGGACAAAGATCTCCCAAGATACATTGGGGTGTCAGTAGTGTAGTTAGTGTAGAAATGGTGGAAACACACACATTTTTAAGCGGGAGTGAGGTGAGAAGTAGGGTTGGAACCTTGAATAGTGGGATGGGATATGTATGTAGTTCAGGTAGAGTAAAAATAATCGTGACAAAGCCTATTTATGATAGAAGACTTGGAAATAAGTATGTCACACAGGATCAAAGTGTACATAAGAGGGAAGATCCAAATCGTTGGGAAGACCAGGAAGGAGAGAGATAATAGAGTCGTGCATAGGATAGAGAAGATGAGTGCTTGAACCAAGAGTGGAGCATTGTGTAGTGGATAGGGTCCTCCACCCAAGGCAAAGGGGAGAGCTATCATGAAAAAGGAAGTAGTAGGGAAGCATGCAATCAAAGTATCAAAGGAGAGGAGATAGAGGAGGAAGAGTACCTTCTCGATATAAAATATACACTACATCTTGTTTTCCAAGCCATTTCCATCCCCTAGATTGAACCCATGACCTCACATGCACCTTCAAGATCAGAGGTAAATTCTTTGTTATTTATTATATTTTCTTAGTCACAAGAGTCAATTCATCGAAGGAATTTAGATATTGGGAGTGAATGTAGTGAAGAAGAATAAGATATTGTAGGAGGAGAACATAGAGTACCATTAGGAGGAGCACCAAAATTTACCCCACCTTTGACTTAGAATTTGAATCATGAGCACGAAAACACAAGATGATAGGAAATGGCTACTATTGATACTACATTGAGGTTACCTACTTTTCATGGAACTAGGACAAAGGATCCTGAGTAGCATTAGTTTGTATGCAAGGAGGTTTGGAAAGCTAAGTAGTTTCCAGAAGAGTGGACAAATATTATGCAATTAGAGAAAACTTTTTAGGAATAAACATTGGCATGGTATATTAAACATAATGCTAGCATGCCCCTGGGACAATCGAGGACTCTGGAAGATATTAAGTAGGCACTACTAAACAAATCCTATAAATTGAAATATGAATCGCATTGCATAAAGAATATTAAGGATACAAAGAAGAACGCCATGAATCTATCTAGGACTATGACCAAGGATTCAAGGTATTGATGGATAAATTGACATTCTAGGTTCCCAATGCACAACATTGGGGATGGTTTATAGCAGGATTGTTTCCATACATTAGAATTCCACTGACGTAACTGAAGGTAACCTCCCATCATAAAGCACTAGAAATAACAATGAGATTGGAAGCCACATCTCCAAGTGGAGAAAATAACATAGGTATGGCACACATGTAATCACAATGGGATACTCTAACCTTACAGTTGCAAGATTTGGTGAAGGGAAAGGAGAAGTGTGAGGAGGTCTACTACACTACATGTGTTGTAGCTCCTAGAGACAACCCCCAGGTTGAAGAGAGACCAATGTCTAAAACATATTGGTGAGTGCTTATAAGGTATGCTATAATTTTTCACTTACACTCAATATTTAACTAGATTTTTAGTCATAATTGGTTCAGAATCTTCTTTACGAAGAGAAATACAAATCTGGATGCAAAGTAATACACATAGAAGCATTAATGTCCAAATCCAATGGCCAACATTACATGAGCATGTAGTTTTATCAATAATTTGTAGTATATTGGAGAGAATAATCAAGAAGGAAAGAAAAACAAATGCACAAGGCTTAAATTAAGAATCCAATGCATTGAAGTTCAACATGCAATGGATGAGAAAAACATCCGAATTATGTGTTAAGATAGTACATGTAGCACATTTTAAGGATAATAATTCTTATCAGTCATAGGCATCTTAGATCAACATTAGACATATATGAGTCCATGAATTTATAAAAACATATCTCGCAACTTCAATTACATGTAATCTGAGAATAAGAGTGGGGGTATATGGAACAAACACAAGAGAGAATACATACTACAAATTCATATGAGATGGAATTTTCAAAAGCTTTCATTAATATTCAACAAGGAATACATTTCATTTACAATTTATAGAGATTCCATTTTGAAAACAAATTCTGAACCCTTAGTTCTGTATTATAAACTCTTTTTATAGGGCCTTAGGGAGAGAACCCTTTACAAAATATTCTTTCTTGATTTCGCAATGAATCATCATAACAAAAACATCAATGTGCTTTAGTGGCACAAATCTACTAGCCAGATCTTCAATAATTGGCATTGAGTCTCTGAAAATAGAATATTTACATAAAACATAAAATATCAAAGTGTCATGATCGACACAATCAACATTATCTTTAATCACAATAGACAAGTTCAAGAGGTAGTGTTGCTGGGTCGATGATCTGGAGCATTGGAGGATTGATGAAATGTTCACATCTTTTCCGCAACGTTGGAGTTCGTAGAGGAGCATGAAAGAATTGTTGATATGCAATCTTGATATCTGTGAGCCCTGTATAGTTCAACCTAGGGCGAAACAAGGTATTCACCAATCCTAATAGTTGAAAATCCATTCTTAGATAATTAACCACAATTTTACCTTTAAGGGTGGAAGTCATCTCATGATATGAATCCATATTTCTCTTGGCCTCAACTAACATCTAACTGTATTGTTCCCACGAGATCAATACTCCCACAAAAACCCAATAGTTAGGCAACCCTCCTTTGACTCTCTCCTCAAACTCAAAGTTGAAGGTAACCACATCTTTCATCACCATGTCTAGCCATTCTTCAGCTTTGGCTTTGGCCTCCCCCTTCTGAACTACTTTGGAGATCTCCATGATAGAAAACACCCTATCCACCACATCTATAGCCCTTAACTCACTGAGTGGCTTCTTATTTACATACCAGACGAATTTATTGGCAATCTAGGAATTATTTTCACCTTCTCCCTTTACAGCTAGGGTGAATAACTCATAGTCCTTGATCACAATCTTCTTCTTGTCCATCAAAGTTATGTGCTTCAATTTTTTTTCATCTCTGCAATTATTTCAACTCAGGTCGATTGCCTAGCTTGCAAGAGGCAAATCTTTCCTTTTAGTTTGGCTTTGAGGTCAAAGATCTCCTGATTGGTTGCCTGTAGGTTCTTACTAATCAGACCTACATTAGTCCTGGCAGTCTCATGTTGCTTTTCATTTTTCCCAGGGTTCACTGGGCCATGTCTAAGTCCTTTTATAGTTTCTTGAGCTCCCCTTCCAAGAGCTGGAGCTCGGTGAGGGTCTTTGTAAGTTGTTCTATGCGATTGTTGTTAGGAAAAAATACTAAGGGGAGAAGGGTGAATCGGTATTTTACACACTTCCAATTTCAATCTCTTGTTCTGATTACTGTTGTAAAGGAAACTCGCATATGTATGTGACTGTTGAAAAGGAAACTAGCATATGTACGTGACTGTTACTATAGAAACTTGCATATATCTAGAAAACTTATCTGATCATCTTTACAACATTAATCAATGCATTCTTATTCCATTATTCATCAATTAAGAAGCAGATAGAACATAAAATCACAAAACCATATGAACACCAGGATTTTTGGGTGGAAACCAATGTGGGAGAAAACCACCGCTGCTGTCATCTCTATCTTCTTATTTTATTAAAAATAATCTTTTTACAATCTTGTATTGGTGCAAAATTTAACCTGTACGCAAGCTCTTACCTGCAGAAGGCTACAACCTTCTCTCATTTTCCAGCTCCTACTAGAAGGGAATTACAACCCCCTTTGTGAAGATAACTATCCTCAACTCTTTGTGGATCACTTTTCAGAATGTTTCAAAATGGATCCATTCTCAACAATTATGAAATCAACTACTCAAATCTTGGATCATCAAATATTCTAATGTAACCAATGCAACTTGATTAATTCAGAATAAATCATACCAATGCATACCCACTCATCACTATACGAAGTCAAACACATTTACCCTTCACAAAAACCAACTTTTTCCATTGAAAACCTTGATCAAACATGCATCAAATTGTATACGCTATTGTTATTGTCCATACCTGCATATGTATGTGCTTCTCCAAAAGAATACTATCATACAAATATCGAAATATTGATACCTGAATTTGAATCAGAGTAACACTGAATCAATCACCCAAATAGATACTGAAGGAAACATAAATCAGTGAACCAAATACATATTATCACATAGTAGCATCATCACTTAGTCAACTTCTAATTCATAATCAACTCAACCCAATCAGTACTGTCAAATATAAATTATTATAAGAGAGACTTGATTGACTGATAAAAACAAACACAACAAAACAAATCAAACATTATCATCAGTTCATACCATAAAACCCTAGTTGGTGTATGAGATCCTTATAAGGCACTTCCATGTATGTATGTTCTTTTCATACTTGACACTAGCATAAAAATCTGTCCATACTACAGAATATATATGTGACTAGTCAGAAAGAGATCCGCATATGTACACGATCTTGCAGAGGAAAACCAACATATAGATTTGAAATCACTGAGTCATGGTTTCGCCGGAACCAAAGAATATAATTTTCAACCCTTACTATCTCATATTCATGTCATATTATTATTAACATCACATATCTATCATAGTTAGATATTTTCAACAAGCAAATCAAACAAGTACATATGATACCATACTTCAGATTTTTTAGATTTGTGTTTTCTCCTTGCTCCTTGGCGCACACCTGTTTCAGATCAAACCATTCATAGAAAACACAAAAATTGCACACCCAATACTTTGATCTCCATCTCCTTATATAGCCTAGGCCTTAGCGAATACCCTAGGCCATTCTCTTAGTAATGCAGATGCTATTCTTTGACATGATCAAATATTCATTGTCACGCTCATTACTATGGTCTAATACCATGGTAAAGACCCCTGGTATTGACAATATCATGGTGCAGAAACTGCACACGACTTTTCTTCACCATACCCTCGTATGTACGCAACCTTTATTCACAAGACCCATGTATACTTTCCAAAATTTACCTTTATCATTCCTCTGTCTCTGAATTGATATTGCCTTGTCTATCTCACCTGTAGCATCCACATAACCATCATGTTGACATGTTTATCAAGTAGGTTTCCATCAAGGACATTGCATTCGTCACAATGCCAACAATCTCTCCCTTTGGAATTGATGGCAACCACCTTAGTGTTTGGTCACCACTACCTATAGATACTTGTAAACACATATGTAGACATACCAAGCTTCTCTCCAAGCATTCTTCTCCAAACACTAAGCTACTCTCCCCCTTTGACATCAAGGGAAAAGGGGTGATCAACGTTGAATGAAGAATTCTTGCCCCCTTTGTAGAGAGGATCATTTTAGGTCTAATCTACTGAATATAAACATTGACCATTCTCCCACTGAGCATTTGTTGAATATTTTAGAAGATATTCAAGGAAGTACATGACTCTATGACTCAACCAAATATGACCTTTCTTATCATCAAGGATTTATGCTTACATTAATCACCCAACATAGTGGGGTTACATATTTTACTCAACATTACATCAAATGCCCAATAGTCCAAACATGACTAAGTATTACAATGACTACATCATGGGTCTTTACATGACCTTTACATCAAGAGACATATATGATATTTTTGACCAAGATCAAAGCAAGACCATGAGAGCCTTAAACAAGTATCATATACCATATAGGATATTGCGTCATCATCATGTATCACAAAAATTTAGGAGAACCAAGGACATCATCATAAAGCAACATAATATAATCAACTTCTTAAGCAACATATAATCACCATCCAAAACTTCAGCAGAAAATGTGTCATCAACAACATCAATAATCATAAACATCATTATGTAACAAGGAATTATCAAGAAATCATAATGCCAACAATGCACTTCTAGAAATATAGAAAATTTCCCCCTGAACCATAATCTCTCCCTGAGACCATACCATTGTTTCTTCCTCATAGAGAAACATACACTACTGTATAGAACCAAACTTGCTTATATTCACAACTATCCTTCATGAGATTTGCATACATAAGCTAAACTATAATAATTTACAGTCTCATCTCCCCCTGAACATGAAAGATCTGTTAGAATAATTAACAAAGTGATCAGGTTGAGACCAGTCCTAATTTATGTATGAGATATTCAAAGGAATCCCATGGAAGTGACTTTTTAAATATATGTGCAACTTGTTCCTTTGAAGGGACATATTCTAGTTTTACCTTTTGTTCAAGCACCTACTCTCTGAGAAAGTGATATTTGATTGGAATAGGCTTGGATTTTGAGTGCATGACAATATTTTTCGAAACACATATGGAACTAGTATTATCACACAAAATAGGTATAGGTTGAGGATAAGTGATTTGAATTCCTTGCAATGTTTGCATCATCCATAGAAGTTAAGTACAACACGATGCAAAAAAAAAATATTATGCTGCAACATTAGATAAAGAAATGGAGCTTTGTTTTTTGCTGAGCTATGATACCAAGCGAGGTCCCAAATAAAATTCTTCTCCAGTAATACTCTTTTGATCATCAATATTACTTTCCCAATCTGCATATATGTAAGCATGAAGTGAAAAATCTGCATCTTTGGGATACCATAGCCCAAAATCTTGAGTTCCTTGTAAATACTTGAATATCCTCTTGACTACATGGAGATGCGTTTCTTTAGGATTTGCTTGAAATCGTCCAACAATCCCAACTGCATGCATAATATATGGTCTCATTCCTGTAAGGTAGAGCAAGCTTCCAATCATAGATCTGTATTATGGTTGAATCACTAAAGGAGAATCATCATGTGAACTAAGATTGCATCCTGTTACCATTGGTCTGCATATAGGTTTGTAGTCTTCCATTCCATATTTCTTCAAAATATTCTTGAGGTACTTGGTTTGTGAGTGAAAGATACCATTCTTTGTTTGTTGAACTTGAAGACCAAGAAATTATGTTATTTCACCAAGTAGAGACATCTCAATTCTTGCTGCGTAACTTGATCTGGATCTTGGGGGGAGGCACCCAAGATCTAAAAGATTGAAATGGATATTGTGGGGGAGGACCCAAGATCTAAAGAATTGCAATGCTAGAAAGAAAATGATAGAACACACAGTAAATAAAACCACAAAGAAACTTTTTATTAAAACCGATAATAACTATAAAGGCTACATTGTGGTGGAACATTTGTCCTTTTACAAAATGCGACTTGTTACGTATAGTATTTTTCAATTACAATACCACGGGTCAATTCCATGGGTGAATGAATACCATGGGTGGATTTCACAATACCATGGGTCAATTCCATGGGTGAATGAATACCATGGGTGGATGTCAAAATACCATGGGTGAATGAATACCATGGGTGAATGTCATTTACAATACCATGGGTAAATTCCATGGGTGGATGAATACCATGGGTTGATGCCATTTTCTATTCGGATCATAACTGAAGAAAATTCTTGACTCATAGTTTCTACATTACTTCCAAATATGATTTCATCTACATAAACAACAACTATTAAAAGTTTATCTATATGAAATTTTATATATAGGTTTTTGTCTGCTGACCCATTTTTGAAACCTTGCTGTTGAAGATACTTGTCAAGATGAGAATACCATGCATGAGGATCTTGTTTTAATCCATACAAATCCTTCTCACGCTTGCAAACAAGATTTTTATTATTTCCTAGACTAAATCCTCCAGGTTGTCCAATATAAACTTCTTCTTCTAGATCCCAATTTAAAAATGCAGATTTAACATCCATTTGAAATAGTTTGAAGTTACGAAAGATAGAAAGTGCAAAACAAATTCTTATGGCTTAAGTGTAGCTATAGGTGCAAATGGTTCTTGAAATTCTATTCATTCCTGTTGAGGGTAGCCTTTGCAAACAAGTCTTGATTTGTTTCTAATCACTTCTCCATTTTCATTTAATTTATTTTTGGACACCCATTTTGTCCTAATAATATTTTTATCATGAGGCCTTGGTATCCCATGTATGATTATTTTCCATTTGATCAAGTTCTTCATGCATTTCCTTAACCCAACATTCTTCTTTTCTCGCTTGATTTACATTTTTAGGTTCAATTGTGGTTAGTAAAGATATTTAATTGGAAGTTCCAACAAGAATTTTTCTAGTTTTTACTCGAGCTTCCTTTTCACCTAGAATTTGAGATTCCGGATGATTTTTTTGAACATACCTTGACAGAGTATTTTTTGATGCTTCTATGCTTTCGATTCCTTCTTCTGGTGCTTCATTAATTCCCTCTCCTACAACCTCTTGGCTTGTTATATAAATAAGTTCGTCATCTGTTGGTGCTTCCCTTTTGGTACATGTGGATGCTTCATCAATTACAACATCAATGCATTTAACAATCTTTTGAAGCCTTTTATTGTAGCATTTATATCCTTTTCTTCTATAGGAGTATCCAAGGAGAATTCCTTCATTATCTCTAGATTAAAAATTTCTGAGCTTATCATCGTTATTCTTTATGTAACATTTTATTCCCAACACTCTATAATATTTTATAGTTGGAGGCTTATGAAACCATAGTTCATAAGGAGTTTTATCACTGTTTACCCAAAAATGAGCTTTGTTGAGGATATTCATGGTTGTATGTGTTACTTCCCCCCAAAAGGTATGAGGCACTCCAGACTCATCAAGCATGGCACATGTGATTTGTTGGATTGTTCTATTCATTCTTTCTACCACTGTTTTGTTGAGGAGTTTTAGCTATAGAAAAATGCCTCTTAATACCATGCTGCTCACAAAAGTAAAAAAAATCAGCTGATATAAAATCTCCTCCTCTATCAGATCTAATACACTTGATTTTTAAATCTAAATCATTTTCTACTAAAGCTTTGAAGACTTTAAATTTATCAAATGATCCATCTTTATGTCTCAATAAGCCAATCCAACACATTCCAGTAAAATCATCAACGAATAATATGAAGTATTGTTCACCTCGAGGAGACTTCTTTCTCATAGGACTACACAAATCAGTATAAATAAGTTCAAGTGGCTTATTTGAATTACCTTCTTTAGCATTAAACTAAACTTTGGTTTGCTCACCAAATTAACATGATTTTCATATGTTGTTTTATAGCAGAGAGATGTTAGGGAAGTTATGTACCGCTCCCATTCTTCTTGAATTATGTAATTGAGTGAAACGTAGGTGTACCAATATTATGTGACAAAGCCAAATTTCTTCCGATTTTCTCAAGTAACAATTCCCTTGGCCGCTTTCGAAGACATAAACATTACTTGGAGTTCTTGTTCCCTTTATTATGATCTTACCTATATCGAGATTTCACACCACACAATTATTTGATTTGAAAACAACCTCATGCCTTTTTTCACACATTTGACTAACACTCAAAAATTTATGTCTTAATCCATTAACAAACAAAACATTTCCATCTTTAACCTTATCCTTTAGCATGTGAGTTATTTCCAAAGGTTACATTATTTTTTTATTAAAGGACATAAACTTATCATTATCACATGTCATATGCTTTGAGCATCCACTGTCAATGTACCACATATTTTCTTGATCTCCTGCATACAAAGCTAAACCACGATTTTCATATTCTATGGTTTTCTTTTTCCATACCTTGGATGTTGTTTCATTTTGTTCATTCTGAAGAGTTGGTCTCATTCTTCTTCTGCATTCAATCTCTTTATGCCCAAATTTATTGCGAAAGGAACATCGAGTTTCATCTTGGAGAGGTGAGAAATTATTGTAAGAATATTTCTTTAATCCAATCTCATTCTTTTGTTTTCTTGATTCTCTAGTCATGATAGTTTTATAAGTGACCCATTGAGCAACCTTGTGACCAAAATTATGACAAGTGAAGCATTGACCCTTTAAGTAGAAATTCATGGGAGTATAGTACCTTTTTGTGTAGTTTCCCTTTTGAGTGTGGTAAGGATGGTTTCCATGAGAGACATTCAATCCCTCATTCCTTTGTTGAAACCTAAAATTTTGTTGATTTCTTCCCTTTACTGCATTGAGATAGCTTCCTGTACCTGTTTCAGAAGATTTTATAGTCTTTGATGATTCTCCAATGTATCTAAGATATTTTTTTTATTTAAGGAGAGCATTTTAATTTGATGATTTGTTCTAGGGTCTCAGATCCTTTAGAAATCTAATGTTTATACCTTTTGTTTTCTAAAGTTCCCTTCTTAGACTTACAATTTCTAGTTCTAGCTTTTCAATATGCCTCTCCCTTTCTAGAATTTGTTTCTTCAATGCCTCTTATACTAATTTATATTATTCTAGATGAATTTTAATTTGAGTTATTTCTTCAATGAGACTATCCTTTTCTTCTAGGGTAGCCATAAAAGCATCATCAGACTCATCAATACATTTATCTTCAAATGCCATAAGTAATTGATTTTCTTGATCAGACTCACCTTCTTCACCATTTGAAAGACCATCACTATCTTCGTGTGTGTAGAAAATTTTCTTATTTTCAAACCTTCATCTAAAATTTAATTTTTCAAAATTCTTCCCTTTTTGATGGTATCCTTTATAAGGGCATTTAGTAGCATAATAACCAACCTTTCCAAATGCAAAAAATTTGAAAGGAAGCTTACCTCTAAAGATTCCAGTTCCTACTTAGAGTTTCTTTACGAAGTTCACCTCTTCCTCATCTGATACGTAACTTGATTCCTTAAGCTCCTCCTTTATTTTCCTTTAGAAGTAGCTTTTAATGTTTCTTCTTTTATATTCAAGGGACCCTCTTTTCTCATTTCATAAGATGTTAAGATCCCATGAATCTGTTCAACTATAAGGTTATTCAAATCCTACATTTCTTCAATGGCGGATACTTTCGAATCGGATTTTGGGGTTAGAGATCTTAGGATTTTCTCAACAAGCATTGAATATTTTACTTTATCACCAAGATTTCTCATTGAATTAACGATCTCAACTTCCCTAAGAAAGAAACTTGCAATACTTTCATCACTGTGCATTTTGAGAGTTTCATATTGAATTCTAAATGTTTGAAGTTTGGCACTTTTTACCTTAGTTTCACCTTCATAATTTTAGAAGACATTGTCCCATATAGTATTTGCTGTATTCAGCTACATAACCTTCACAAATTCTGATTCTACTAAGCTTCCCAACAGAGCATTGACAACCTTTACATTGGTCTCATATTTTTTCTTTTCTACTTCATCTATAGGAATGGAGGATGTATATTGATAGCCTCCTTCAATGATTTCCCAAACATCATCTCCAAGTGACTGTAGATAATCTATTATTCTGACTTTCCAGAAAACCAAGTTGGTTCCATTAAACAATGGTGGCCTGATAGATGCTACTCCCTCTTGATTGCTCATCTTGATGAATCTTCCTTCAAGCGATCAAGCTTCTTCTGAAGGACCTTCTCTGATACCAATTGTTAGGAAAAAATATTGATTTGGGGGGGGGGGGGGGGGTGAATCAATATTTTACACACTTTCAATTTCAATTTCTTATTCTGATTATTATACGTGACTATTGTAAAGGAAACTAGTGTATGTACATGACTTTTACTACAGAAACCCACATATATCTAGATAACTTATCTGATCATTTGTGCAACATTGATCAATACATTATTATTCCATTATTCATCAATTAAACACGAAGTATGAGCATTTATGAAGTAGATAGAACATAAACACACAACCATATGAACATCGATATTTTTAGGTGGAAACCCAATGTGGGAGAAAACCACTGCTACTGTTGTCTCTGCCTTCTTCTTTTATTAAAAATAATCTTCTTACGATCTTGTACCGGTGCAGAATTTAACCAATATGCAAGCTACTACCTACAGAAGGCTACAATCTTCTCTCATTTTCCATCTCCTCCTAGAAGGGAGCTACATTCCCCTTTGCGAAGACTGTTATCCTCAGCTCTTTTTGGATCACTTTTCATAATGTTTCAAACTGGATCCATTCTCAATAATTCTAAAATCAGCTACTCAAATATTGGATCATCGAATCTTCTAATGTAACCAATGTAACTTGATCAATTAAGAATAAATCATACCAATGCATAGCCACTCATCAATATACCAAGTTAAAAATCGTTACACATCACAGAAACCAATTGTTTCCACTACAAACCTTGATAAAAAATGCATCAAATTGTATACACTACTGTTATTATTCATACCTATGTATGTACGCACTTATCCTGATGAATACTCACGTATAGATATGAAAATATTGATAATTTAGTATGAATCACTATACCACTAAATCAACTACCCAAACAGATACTGAAGCCAACATAAATCACTAAACCAAATACATATTATCACATAGTAGCATCATCACTTAGTCGAATTTTAATTCATAATCAATTCAGCCCAATCAGTACTGTCAAACACAGATTATTGTAAGAGAGACTTCATTGATAGACAAAAATAAACACAACAAAACAAATCAACCATTATCATCAGTTCATACTACAAAATCCAAGTTGGTGTACATGACCCTTATAAGGCACTTCTGCATATGTACGTGCCTTTCATACTTGACACTAGTGTACAAATCTATCCATACTGCAGACCATATATATGACTAGTTAGAAGGAGATCCACGTATGTAAGAGATCTTGTAGAGAAAAACCAATGTATATATCTAAAATCACTGAATCATGCTTTCACTGCAACCATAGAATATAATTTGCAACCCTTACTATTACATGTCAAAGTATCATTACACCACAAATCTATCATAGTTAGATATTTTCAACAAGAAAATCAAACAAGTACATATGATACCACGCTTTAGATTTTTTTAGATCTATGTCTTTTCCTTGCTCCTTGGTGCACACCTGTTTCAGATCAAATCATTAATAGAAAACATAAAACTTGCACAGCCAACACTTTGATCTCCATCTGCTTATATAGCTTAGGCCTTAGCCAATACCTTAGGTCAATCTCTTAGTAATTTCGATGGTATTCTTTGATAGGATCAAATATCCATTGTTGCACTCATTACTATGGGCCAATACCATGTTAAAGACCCCTGGTATTGACAATACCATGGTGCAGATATTGTACGTGACTTTTCTTCACCATACCCGCATATGTATGTGGCCTTTATTCACAGGACCCACATATAGTTTCCAAACTTTACCTTTATCATTCCTCTGTCGCTAAACTGATATTCCATTATCTATATCACCTGTAGCATCCACATAACCATCATGTTGACATAATTATAAAGTAGGTTTCCATCAAGGACAACACATTGGTCTTAATGCCAATAATTTAAGGGTTCTTAGGCACTAGCATTGCACAAATGTGAGTGTATATTCTTTGCTAAAGTTCTGCTACCTCCTTAAGAGTCACCACCTCATTGTTTCTATCCATCAACTCTTTTACCAGGATCTCTTTCTCTTCCTCCACCTGTGCAAGTTCCTTAGATTTCACATGTTTGTTGGTTGGCATCTTCATCTTGCATCTTAACTTCTAAACCTCTACTTGTGAGCTTTGAAGAAGGGCCTCAAATGCAAATTTATCCTCTGGATTCACTCCAAGTTTCACAATAACCTCCTTGAAGTTCTCATTTTGCATATGTATAGGTCTAGAGTTGTCTCTTTCCTACTTTAATATTGTTGCAGACTTCTCCATCAGCTTCTTAGCCTTGCTTATTGTCATTTCATTTCGATTAAGCTCAATGTAGAACATCTCTCCCACTTTCCTATGGAATTTGATCTTATCAAGTAGAGGGACACTTAACAAGCCTAATGAAACATCCAAAGCCTTGAACATGGAGCTCGATGGTAGTGACTGTGTTAGTGGGTGATGAAATGATAAATTAATTTTATTTCTCTCCAATTCAATAACAACCAGAAGTCTGGTCTAGTACGGCACTGAATGGAATGCCATTTTCTGCTACATCTCCTCCCTTATTTTCTTGTTCCTTTATTCAATGGCCTTTCCAGTAGGACAACTAGGCTTAGTAGCAGTTTCACTTCCTTATCAACTCATAATGGCTACCTCTGAGGATGATGAGGCAACAACTTGTAGTGGGTCTTCCAAAGTCACCTGGAAGACTGGTTGGTCTGGTTTCATCTCCACCAACCTAGTCTCTATTTCTCCTTCTTCTATCTCTTGGGTCTTGGCCTTTTTTCTCATGTGTACATCTTCCATTTCTACATCCCCTATCTCATCAACAATAATTTTCTGCACCTTGCCCTTTGTTGTTGGGGTCTCGATCTCTATCTTTGTGTTAATATGTTATGAATCAATGTTAGCCTTCCATTCAATCTCAAGCCTAAATTCATGCTCATAAGTTGAAGCCTTTATTCTTTTACTTTTCCTTGCAATGACACCATGAGGATAATAATTCCAAACATCTCCCATATCAAAATTCATTTGTTTCAGTAATTCCTCAGCTGCCAAGAAGGCCTGTCTAGAGTTAACAATAAAAGTCCCTATAGGCTTACCCAACTTGAACATATATCCTTTTTTGGTAGGGACAAAGTGGAATTGGTCCACATTAAGAATATGTTTGATGAATTCTAGGGTGAATATCCTCTTTGGCATGAACACAAGCAAGCGACGAGGAGGGATCTCACACCCATAGACCCTAATCTCTGTGTAATTCTCAAATAGATACCACTCTCCCACCTCGGTGACCTCACTCAGTTGAAGGATTACTTTTTGCTGAGGGAGGATTATTTGAGGGGAAACATTATGAATAATCTTATAAGCAATGGTCATGTAGGAGGATATGAACTGGGAATAACCACCATCATCTGGTCTCCTCCTAATAACAATGTCCTAGTCAAAAACAAATTTATTCTATTTTCTTGGGGCCATCAGAATGAGACCTAGGCACTCAAAATCATCCATGTGGGTGTACACAAACATATAGAACAAAAGAGAATAATACTTGAATTATGAGGTGCTAGGAAAATGGTGTAATTGGAATTTAATGGACTCATCCAAGTAAGAAGGTATGTCAAACAGATGGTCTGGCTACATCATCTCCCTTAGAAACCCTAGAGATGATTTATTGGCCATATTGGCATTATCATCCCCAAAAATATGAGCAATTATTGATAGAATAAGTTCCACAAACTTCGAAAATATAGTTATTGGGAAACTATCAGTAATGGGCAAGGACTGCAAGCTAGGGGCTAGGACCATTTGTAGAAAGGATTGTTGTTCAACAGCTGAAAGGGTAGTATAATTATAAACTAGAGTGGTTTCTGTGAATTGTTGGGGTTCAGGGGATCTTGGGTATATTAGATATTTTTGAATCAACTCAGGGGTCACCTCTAGGATTTTGGCTCCAGTGGAAGAAACAAAACAATTCTTTTCTTCTATGTATGCAATAGTTAACCAAGAAATGAACTCAGGGAAATGATGCACAGAAGGGGTGATCTGATAATATAGCCCTGAATAAACTACATGGAGTGGGTCCTCTCCTCTGACGTGGTGGCCATACATGTCGAACTAGAGGTTCGACAGGTGGTAAGAACAAGGGGTCTTTGAAATTTGTGCCTCTGTGTCCATGAGCAGTTCGACATTGGAGGAGGGTTTGGCTTCCCAGGATTTGGGGGTATTGGTGGTTGTTTTCTTCCTTTTTAACAACTATTGAAACAATCATAGGTGGAGGGGACTAACAAGTTACTTGATTGGCCTAGAGAAACCTGAAAATGACGTTGGAGGGGAGTTCTGGACCAGCTTGGTGATCAAATGACATTGCAGAATGAACAAACGACGAAGGAGTTTGCACTGGGAAAAAAAAAAAATTCAAAAATTTGGATTAGGAAGGATTTTTATAGGTGGAGAGGGGCAACACTCATTTGATGTTGGATGATGAAACGGGGGGGGACACGTGGTAGAGGATGATGAAGGTGACAGGTGGATGAGAGTGAGGGTGAGAAAGTTACTGTTTTACCTTTACATTCATTGCTCACTTGAAAAATGGTGCTAGTGGAATTGCGACGTGGAGGATGGTCCCCATATTCGTCTGATGGGTGAAAAAATGGGGGGTGGGATCCTGCAGTTACCCCCTGAAATTAATGTGGGATGTTGGATTGCTGGGCTTGCTATTTTGACTATTCAAATATGGGGGTAGTGTCGGTCTATCATTTGTGCAGGTTACCCCTTTGCAACATTTCTGAGGGTCGGTCGGGCGAAGATGGATAACGATCTACCCTGAAATCTACTTGACCTTTAACCAAATATGCGTGCCTATGCTAATTTCATTGTTTACCTCATTGCGCTTGCTTGGTGGAGTATTCCATGGATGAATGCTCTGGTATTAGAGCTCCTTATTATGGCACCAGGGCCTAACGTTTCCCTCATCACGAATTTGATTATTTTTTAAGCCATAAGTCTTCAATGCAACCCTTTAGCACTCCCACAAAAAACAATATTATGAAGGGAAACAACAATGGCTGCAACTGGGGATAGTGTATTGTATGAAATGCATTGAGAACCTATAGATTAATGTCTTACTCCTTGGGCATGGACTCATTTTATTCAAACCTTTATGAAACAAAACAATAATAATAAGAACACAAAACACTGTTGATATTTACAATGGCTCACCGTTATTTACAATGGGGTGAGAATGGGTCTCTTTAATGTTATAAATAAAGCTTGAGAAACCACCCATTAACAGGTAGTCCAAACACTTTGTTACACAGTAATTTGTCACTGCCTTCATCCCAGTCTTTCTACTGTGTCATGTGTCCCAATGAAACATGCTCATACTGAACAAATGCTCTCTGATGTTGCCAAGTGACCCAATTTTCCTAAGTTTTCTGCCTCATCGTGACTCTGGGCTTAATATATGCAATGAATAATGGTTGTAAATAGTCTGGTCGCACTTCCAGCGCGGAAGTACATCTGTTTCCCGCAACGGTCCGATTTCATGCTCCAACACGAGGAGACTTATTATCTTTAGCGATGATCTGACTGGCTACATTGCTCACTAGTGATGTCAGGGCCAAGGATCTGTTATACACTCATGATGATCCAGATTGGGCGAATTCGTTCCAATAGTCAGCCTTCTGGATGCCTCCAGACCTGGTTGTTGGCATAGTTTGTGTCGCCCTTCCTCCCCTGGTATGGCAATTCCATCATTTGTGCTACCTTCCTTGGGGATAAGCTCACTCTTCCACCTTTCATGAGGACTCCTTCTCCTATTTAAACTCTCACCATTGCTATGATCATCTAGTTGGTAAATTCTTGGATTGAGCTATGCTGTTAGTGTTTGTGAGTTTGCTAGATAGCTGGTGTGGGTGTGATAAGTGTGGGATTGTTGATAGCTTGTGGGAGGTTGTGAAGTGCCCTTAACTTTGTGCTAAAACTTATGAGTGAGATAGAAACTTTGTATGTTGGGAGATCCATCTTCAAAGAGTGAATGCTTGAGAAATATACTGGTTGGACCCTTTGAGAAGGCTTGTGACGTCAAGACTTTGGTTGTAAGCTTGCTCTTATTTCATTATTAATACAGTCAATGATGTTTTCCTATGTCTTGTATGTAATTTACTTGATAGCTCATGACTTCTTGACTTTGTGAGTAAATAGATCATTGTTGTTTTCCAGTTACGTGCTTTGTTGTATTTCCTTTGCATTGTTTCAGGTTGATCACTCATTGAGGAGAAGGAAGCGGAAGCTGGAGCAGCGCAACAGAACTCCATCGACCACCGATTGAGGTAGGCCTCTGACTATGACTATTTAAGGAAATCTATTGTTGATTTGTCCTTGCTGTGACTAGACCCACTCTAGGGCTAGAGGGGTTGCCTCTGTTCGCAAAGGGAACACTTTCCTGCATCACAAGTTGGCGACTCCGCTGGGGAAGTCTGTCCTATGTTGTTCTCTTGTTTGCTCTTGTTTTGATTTTGATTTGGTCTCTCTTGAATTTCGGGGATTAACTATCAGTCTTTTGGGTCACCTAGATCGATCTGGGAAATCCCTCTATTGTTTGTTGGATTGAATGGTTGTTGTTTGGGAGTCTTTTGTTCGTCTGTCATTGTTTTTAACATCATCGCAGAAGATAGCCTAACAGTCGCGACAACGTCACCATTTTATAGCTTTGTACCTGCAATGATCTTGGGATACTAGTTTAATTCCTACGATGACTCTTAAAATCGGACCGTCGCGGAAAATAGGTGTACTTTCATGACCGTATCTAGTTGTCAGTGTAACACTAGTGACAATAGATCTAGTTGTCAGTGTAACACTTGCGATGGTCTCTAGTTGTCAGTGTAACACTTGCGATGATTCCTGAAAGTTGTTTTTACAACTTTACCTCCTGAATTCATCGATCTTGCTTATCCACTGTTATTTCTTATCTCTCATTAGCTTGTTTTAATTGCTTTTGGTTAGGGTACTGTCCCTTTGATTTCATTGAGTGAGTCTTGTATTTTTAGACCATGTGACCTGGCCCTTTAGAAGTTTCATCGAGAAACCTTTGCTTGGGTTACTTGTCTATTCAAGGTTCATCCACAACCATCTTATTGATTTGCTTGAGGCTTTTTCATTGCTTGTTTTCTTACTGGTTGATTTTTAGTGTCGATTATTGAACCAATTTTTTTATGTTGATTCGATTTCTTCACTACCAAGCATAGATCACAATTGTTTGGATTGATCAGTTCACACTTTCTTGTTTGTCTCTTTAAATTCAAAAAAAAAAGAATCAAAAGTTTTCATTCATTTAGCATACGAAAGTGAAAGTACATTTGCATTACGAATTTTCATGTTTGAGAAATTGGAAAGCGAATTTTAAATATTTCATTAGTAGTATTGATGCATCATGAGATTAGTGTATTGATGCACTGTATTTCTTAGTGTTTGCATTCACTTGTCTTGGTTTGGGAATGAACTCTCTACCTTTCTGTAAGTAGGTGTTCATCGAAATGAAAGATGCTTTACTCATTCTAGCTGCATCCTAGGTTTTTGGATATACATACGGTAAGGCCTGAAAACTGAAACATAATTCAAGATCAACCCTAAAATGAACTAAATGAACCTAACAACGCATTGGAACATAACGCACACTATTTAGAGGTCTAGGCTAGACACTTGCTCCGGCATCGTTAAACCTAGTCACTATTGTTTTCACTCAAGGTTGGGTGATTCCTCCTTCTGTGACTCAATAGTGGTCTAGTACGGAATTTTGCTCCCATGTACCGTCGAGTATATGTTGGGAGACCCCACTAGGTTATCATCCTTTATCCCTAGGAACCCATGTCTACCACCTTGAAAACCGTAACGCACCGAACACATCATTCGGGAAGATTGACTGTCGTACGGAAAGTCCTTGGTTTTCATATGATCGCAAAGGTGTATATGTAGTTTTACCGGTTGTTTGATAAAACTTTTGCCTAGATCTACAGAGTAGTCACTTTCGTTCCTTTCAGACTCCTTAAAAGAAAAGGTCCATCTGAGCACTTTTCACTTCAGGCTCATTAAATATTCGAAGGTGACTAGAGTCATCTTTTCGTCCTTTTCTTGACTCTTGAAACATGAAAAGATCAAGTTTTGTTCCTGTGTCATAAAATTTACTGCCCACAAAATATTCCTGGTAACAGTTAGAGTTCTTCATTACAGTTCGAGTGTTTTCAGGCTCGTTCTCGATGGCAACATTCCCCGAGTCTATCAGCCAAGGTATTCCCCCATATGGGAACCCTGGTCAGTTTCCTTCTTTTGGAAATTCCAGTGCTCTGTATATGGCAACATTGTCTTTGCCTAGGTTAACCATCGGTTTGCCCGTTTGGTTGTTTTCAACCTCTATGGTCTCGAGTGTCATGAATACTGTTCCACCTTCTCCTTCATCCGAACCACGACATGTTGATTCCAAGGTTGAGCCTACGCCTTCTTCCCCTATTTCTTCCTCCTCCTCTCCTTCGCCTGGTGAAAGTTTCACATCTAGTAACGAGGAGACTAAGAAGGAGCAGAAGAAGAAGATGAAGAAGAAGAAGAAGTCCGATAAACACGAGGCCACCTGTGCAGCTACTGCTCTGAGTACATCTCAGGTCGGACCACCTTCTGCTCCTCCGCGGAAGGTTAAGTTTCCTTGTAAATTGTGCAAGGGTGACCATCTTCTTCGTGATTGTCCTGGTTTTCCTAGGATCTTAGATGTATGGTCTCCCGATCCGACTCATCCCTCATCGTCCTCTGAAGCTCATGATGATGCTACCCTATCAACTGGAAGTGGTAAGAAGAAAGGGAAGATTCGATTCCCCTGTAGGCTATGTGAAGGAAACCATCCCCTTCACCTTTGTCTGCTCATGGATAAAGCTTCCGCCGTTTTGGAAAGTCGTATAGCTTCTTCCCCCCAACTTCCTGTTGGTTATCAAAGGCTCTCTTCAGACCCTCTCCTCGTCAACGACGAGATTGACTTAGATTCTTCTCTTTTATGTGCTCCTCTTTTTGAGCCTGGCTATGCTAAGCCTGTTCCAGACCAACCATTGGTCGGAGAGAGTGTCAACTTGGGTTCACCACCTGTTGATCACTCTGTTTCAGAAGATCATCATGCTCATGTTCTTCTCGTCTCATCTGATTCTCCTGAGTTCGAAAAAAACCCTCCTATCCCCGTTGATCAAGGGAGTCCTCCTTTCGTTCCTGTAGAGCAGGGGGGAAATAATACGATTCCCCCACCAAGTAGTTCGGTCGTTTCCTTTGACTAGAGTCATTTGACTGCATTCCGCCTTCCATCCTATGTGCCTTTCCAGATTACATTACATGCCTATGATAAGGCAGTACCTAGCATTGTCTTGGATGAGGGTGCATCAGTTAGCTTCATGCCTTTCACTACTTGGCAAGCTTTGGGCTCCCCACAGCTTGTGCCAGTCATGCAGAATCTGTTGGCATTTGACGGGGGAACCAGTCAACCTTTAGGGATCCTCCCGAAGCTTCTTGTTACTTTGGGGGGTAAAATTGTCTATATAGACGTTATGGTTGTAGAAGGTGCTTTAGATTTTAGTCTTCTCCTTGGCCATGACTATGTTTATGCCATGGGGGCCCTTGTCTCTTCACTTTTCTGTGTGGTTTGTTTTCCACACGACAGAAGGATGGTGACCATAGATCAATTATCATTCCCCCAGTGCCTCCTGTGCAGCCATCATCCCCTATCGGTTCTTTCTCGTAAGTAGTGCCTTCCTTGCCACAGGTCAATTATGTGGCTACCTGTTCTGTTTTTTCCTCTGCTGATGATCATGCAGATGGTCTCGTACATCATGTACTAGGGGCTTCAGAACCTGATCTGTCATTAGTGCCTCATGACATGTATTCCTCCCAGAGTGCATTTCTTCAATCCCATGAAGACCTCTTGGGAGCCATGTTCTCGTATGGCCCATGAGCAGGTGTCACGAGGATAGTTTGTTCCTGTGTCAACCTCGTTAAAAAATGAAACAAGGATCCTGGAGCACAGTTCCTTGTCTTGTGTCAAGCTCATTAAAAAATGAAACAAGCAGCCTTGAGGAAAGTTCTTGATCTTGTGTCAACCTCGTTAAAAAATGAAACAAGGGAGGATAGTTCTTTTTCACTGTGTCAACCTCATTAAAAAATGAAACAACTCCCCTTTCCAAATTGAGTCTTTGATTAATATCTCGTAAAATCCAAGTTGAGTCTTTCCAGGATCTCGAAAGTGAACCTTCATTCCATCCACCTCGTTGAATGCAATGAAGCTTGGGGGGAATGTACCTCGATTTGCGTCATTATGCTGGGGGAATGAAAACTTATAACAAGCATATTTTTTTCATTTCAAGCTTGTGTAAACATGAAACTGAATCCAAGTAGAGTTCTCCATGGTTCAAGCTTGTGTAAAAATGAACCTATACCCGATTTACATCTCGTGATTTCCATTTTTATCTGCTAAATTCTACTAGATGAGCCTTGGTTGTTTCATTCCATCGCCACCATATCTTTGGCTGATCATATGCTTTCACTTGATTGTTTATCCTTTCCTGAGGAACCATAATGATGAGTGGTTTTATTAGCCAACCTCTTGACCATTACATGTTTTGAGCAGTTCCACCATTGCCGGAACCAGTTGCTACCCTTTATACCACTATTTCCTCTAGGACGAGTCACCTTTAAGCCCTTTTTTGACTCGTAAAAGATGAAAAGATTGCCAAGTATTTTTTCCCTTTTTTACTTGTTAAAGAGAATAAAAATGGAGGTCTTCTTTCAGCTCTTTTCTGACTGTTTAAAGACGAAAAGATTGCCGATTTTTCCATTTTAACTCGTTAAATGGAATAAGAGGCGATCTGCTTTAAGCTCTTTTCCGACCGTATAAATGCGAAAATGTTGCTAGGCTTTTATCGTTTCGGGTTCATTACTGGTTACGAAACAACATGGTTTCGATCACTTTTCTACTTTTTTGGATCGAGGTCACTAATCATGAAAAGTACTCCTTGATCGTAATGGTCAAGCGGTTTTTTCGAGTATCGTTTTATACTTTTTCAGGCTCGAGAGACACAAATTTACGAAAAAGGACCCCCCTGGAGTTTTCTTTTCTGTGTCTTTTTCAAACTCTCTAAACATGAAAAAGACTTCGAGTTTTACCTATGTCGGACTCGTTAAACCCTGATGACATTGGACTCATCACCATGATGAGACTCGAGCTTCTCCCCCCTAGGGCTCGTTAAACTATTATTAGGGTGGATTCGATCGAAGGTTGAACTTATATTACAAGCATATGCTATCCCCTTCAAGCTTGTTTTCAAAAATAATTGGGGTACTCACCAGCAATGGTGGGTGAAAATTTGAAAATCATCATTGATCATATATGGCAGCTAGTCACTCTTGAACATCGAAACTTTTGCTTCTTGTCGGGTTGGGATATCCATACATCATCATTTCGCCTTTCGCGGGTTTGGGTTGCCATTTAGTCTCATTCCATCCGATTCACGCTGTCTCCATCGAGCCTTTGATCCCTTGGTACTTGAATGCTGCCACCCTCTGGAGTCATGTCACCGACATGTTCAAGAGTATAATCCTTCTGTAGTTTACGTCCTTGCCTCCTCCTCTGATACTCTGTTTTTCCATCTACCACTTGTTCCTTATCTCGTGTCATTGATGGGGGAATCATTATGGCCCTCCTACGACGGATTGTCTCCTGTCAGCATCAGCTCATTATCCAGGAGATTGATCTAGAGATCTCCTTTGGTACCTTAGAGCTTGCATGCCTCAATGGCAAGTTCTTCGCACCTGATGGTCGACTTTCATCATTGGTCGTCGATTGGGTGATTCAACGAGTGTTCGACTTTCAGCTCCTTCTTCACACTTCGTGGGTTGTACTGGACTGTACCTTAAGAACCATTGGCATTATTGGTGGTTTCTCTCGCGCTTGTTAACGATTTCCATCATTGACCAGTAATCAAGCGACTTTCTATCATGCTCGACCTCAACAAATCTATTCGCATGCTAGAATTTGTACTATGATCGGTTGGGTTCAAGACCCCGAACTCAGATTACACATGTTCAGGCTGCATGGATTGGTTCGTGATTACATGACTCGTTGATGGATGGCTGCGACCATACCTGAGTCTTCATGGATGGCTGCGACCATACCTTTATCACTATCATGGTCTTATTAGGTAGATGGTTGTGTCCATACCACAGACCTAGTTTGTATGTCTTTTGGATGGCTGTGCCCATGCCTAGACTACATGTATTTCACTATCAGAGATATCAGTTGTACTTGCACCTACAGGTTCTTCTAGATGGTGTTCCGTCTCAGTTAGTTTCATAAAGCATTTCACCCCTCCCATTCTCTCGAGCTTCATACTTTAGGGGGCATCTGTTACACAGTAATTTGTCATTGCCTTCATCCCAGTCTTTCTACTGTGTCATGTGTCCCAATAAAACATGCTCATATTGAACAAATGCTCTCTGATGTTGCCAAGTGACCCACTTTTCCTAAGTTTTCTACCTCAACACAACTCTGGGCTTAATATATGCGATGAACAACGGTTGTAAATAGTTTGGTCACGCTTCTAGCACGGAAGTACATCTGCTTCTTGCGACAGTCCGATTTCATGCTCCAGCGCGAGGAGACTAATTATCTTTATGATGATCTGAATGGCTACATTGATCACTAGCGATGTCAGCGCTAAGGATCTGTTATACACTCGTGATGATCCAGATTGGGTGAATTCGTTCTAACAATTGCCCTTCTGGATGCCTCTAGACCTGGTTGTTGGCATAGTTTGTGTCGCCCTTCCTCCTCTGGTATGGTAGTTCTGTCATTTATGCTACCTTCCTTGGGGATAAGCTCACTCTTCCACCTTTCATGGGGACTCCTTCTCCTATTTAAACTCTCACCATTGCTATGATCATCTAGTTGGTAAATTCTTGGATTGAGCTGTGTTGTTAGTGTTTGTGAGTTTGCTAGATAGCTAGTGTGGGTGTGACAAGTGTGGGATTTTTGATAGCTTGTGGGAGGTTGTAAAGTGCCCTTAACTTTGTGCTAAAACTTATGAGTGAGAGAGAAAATTTTTATGTTGGGAGATCCATCTTCAAAGAGTGAATGCTTGAGAAATACACTGGTTGGACCCTCTGAGAAGGCTTGCGACGTCAAGACTTTGGTTGTAAGCTTGCTCTTATTTAATTATTAATACAATCAATGATGTTTTCCTATGTCTTGTATGTAATTTACTTGATAGCTCATGACTTCTTGACTTTGTGAGTAAATAGATCATTGTTCTTTTCCGGTTATGTGCTTTGTTGTATTTCCTTTGCATTGTTTTAGGTTGATCACTCATTGAGGAGAAGGAAGCGGACGCTGGAGCAGCACAGCGGAACTCCATCGACCATCGGTTGAGGTAGGCCTCCGACTATGACTATTTAAGGAAATCTATTGTTGATCTGTCCTTGTTGTGACTAGACCCACTCTAGGGCTAGAGGGGTTGCCTCTGTCCACAGAGGGAACACTTTCTTGCATCACAAAATTCACCATCTAAGCTTTCTAACAATAAAGTATTGTTCCCTTTTGCTTCAACAATCTTGAAAGGTCCAAACCATAGAGGATCAAACTTCCCATGTTTTCATTTGTCTTACCTTTTAACGTCCCACCTAAGCACTAAACCCCCTGGCTACAGGGATCTGTCCCTTGCTCTTCTGTCAAAAAGTTAATTCATTCACTCCTGATAATTAATCAAATTTTGGTTTACTTGTTCCCTGTTTTCTTGAAGTTCTACTAGCTGATGTATTCTTCTGGTCATAGCATTTGGCTCCTCCTCAACATCTTGTAGGATCTTGGCTATTGGCATTACTAATTATATATGGAAAATTGTAGCTTTCCCATACACTAATTCAAAAGGAGACTTCCCAGTGGACCTATTGGTGGTAACCCTGTTAGCCCATAGGGAAAAATTCAACCGTGAATCCCATTTCTTCTGATTTTCTTCTTCTTAATCCTTACTAAGGTTTTATTTTAGGATTCAACCAATCCATTTCATTGTGGCTAATAGGTAGTGGAATGGTCTACTCTAATGTTGTACCTTTGGAAAAAATCAATAAATTTGGATGACTTGAACACCTAAGCATTGTTAGTGAAAATTTTCTTTGGGCAACTAAACTTGGAAAGGATGTTTCCCTCCATAAACTTGATGACCACTGCATTAGTTCCATTCTAGGCCGGGGTATCCTCCACCCACTTAGTGAAATAATCAATGGTTGTGAATATCCATCTGTGCTGGTCAATGGAAGGTGGATGTATTTTTCTAATGAAGTCTAATCCCCATTTCCTGAAAGGCTCTTTTACAAAAATAGGGATTAAAGGAAGGGGATCCAACCTCTGTTTTTTTGCAAACATTTCACATTTCTCATAGGCCTGAACATAGGCACAAACCTCACCAAACAATTTAGGCCAATAAAAGCCTACTTTGAGAATTTTATCGGTTGTAGCTATCCAACTATAATTTCCTCCACAGACACAATTATGGAACTCATCAATCACTTTATGGATCTCTTCTTCAACCAGGCATAAGAGAAAAATCCCTAATTGGTCTTTCCAATATAGTTGGCCATTTGAGATACAAATTTTTTGGCTTGTAGCCTTAAATACCTGTATTTAACTTTTTCAAATTTGATTAGACCTCTAAGAAAAAAGTATATAATGGACAATATGTTTATACTAGTGGGACACCATGTATTTCATCTAGATTTTCTATGTTGAGGTCTCAATTCTTTGTTGTTTCTCTAATTTTCCACTTTCTCCATCCTTTCTTGCCAGTAAGTTTATGCCCAAAGCTTGAAAATTTACATCAAATAGAATTTTAGCTAGCCCCTGCCCTTTGATCAACTTGGTGGATTTGATATCCATTTCATATTCTTGTATTTTAGAATTCCACTTGCCTCTTTTTCCCTCACTATCACCTTGCACAAGGATATCTTTCGCAGAAGTTGTAGGAAAATAAGTTGTTATATTTGATTGTAGGAAATAGATTCTAAAATATTGTAAGGATTTGACTAAGGCATAGGAATGTTTATCCAAAATATTGTATTTTAGCTCAATATCTTGTAACACTTGGATGGAGAATGAAATTGGTTGCTCATGTCCTTCATCATGTTTTTACAACAAGACAACAACCACCGTGTGGGAAGAAGCAAAAGAAAGAATGAAAAATGGTTTTTGATAATCTGGGTTGACTAGTACTGGGCCCTCTACAAAAGCATTTTTGATTTTGGAGATTGATTCCTGAGCTTCTACAATCTCCTTTACCTCCCTATCTTTCCTCAACATCTCTGTGATTTCTTTGACTATTTCAGCATAGTTGGGTATAAACCTTCTTAAAAAGTTGATTCTGCCCAAGAAGACCTAGATTTATTTCTTATTTTTTGGTAATGGAATGTTATTTATGGATTCCACCCTTTTGGGATTAATCTTTACTCCTTCCTTTGCCACAATGTGGCCCAATAGTTTTCCTTCACTTAGAGAAAACTGATATTTCTTAGGGTTTAAAGATAGACCATACCTTCAACATTTCTCAAAAGTGAGTTGCAAGTGTTTAATGTGCTCTTCATCTATTTTTAAGAACAATTATGTCATATAGGTAAATTACTACAAATTTATCCTGTTCTCCAACAAATTCTATATTCGTAGCTCTCTGAAAAGTGGATCCTATGTTTATGAGGCCAAAGGGC
This sequence comes from Pinus tabuliformis, assembly GCA_031772625.1. Classification (NCBI taxonomy): domain Eukaryota; kingdom Viridiplantae; phylum Streptophyta; class Pinopsida; order Pinales; family Pinaceae; genus Pinus; species Pinus tabuliformis. Next base: position 766,648,094 of record CM062805.1, read on the forward strand.
ATTATTGCATACATAGATGTTCCCTAGAGTGTAGTGAAAGAAATTTTCTTCTTATCTTCTAGGTGCACAACAACTTGGTTGTATCTAGAGAAGCCATCCATCATGGACATTCGAGCAGACCCTACCACCTTTTGTGAAATGTAGTCCATCTTTGGAAAACAATAATTATCTTTTAGTGAGGCCTTGTTTAGATTCCTTAAGTCAACACATAACCTTATTTCTCAATTCTTCTTCTTGGTAGGGACTAAATTTTCTACCCAATTTGAATACCTCAAAGGTACAATAATTTTGGCATGAAGAAACTTTCTCACCTCTTTCTTAATTAATGGAAGTAATAGAGGGTTAATTTTCCTGAGATTTTGTTTATATGGTTTCACACTACTCTTCAAAGGAATTTTTTGTTAACTGATAGTAGTTTCAAATGTTTTTAAGTCATCATATGACCAAGAAAACACATCCATATACTGCTTAAAAACATCCAGATACCTTTTCTTATATTCTTTAGGAACTCCTTTAGCCAACTTAATTACCCCGTGGTCTTGTTCTGTACCAATGTTATAGTATTCCACCTTCTCTTAAAGCTCTTGTTTAGTTGTCTTGGAAGCCACATTATTTTAGTTAAGAAACCTTTCCAATGGGACCAAACGCCTATGGATGGTGTTACCATTTAATTGTAAAATCTTGTGTCCAACAGTAGTTTCTCCCCAACTAACTTGTTGTTAATCTATCACTTTCTCATCCTACTAGTCAATCACTGAGTTTGAAAACTCTCCAATACATTACCTAAAGCATTTGATTTTTTTGTCATATTCAAACACCTACCAGTACTTGACATTTTCTGGTATTGAAGGCATGCACCTAACCTCAAGTTTGTATCTAAGCAAGGGGTTTTTAGGAGGCATAAAGTGACTAGTAGATACATCTAAGGAGTCAACCATTCGATTTATATCTCTGGGAGAAAATTGGATATTAAAGGCTAAGAAAAAGTTCTCAATCAGATCCCATACCTCATTTCAGTAAGTCTTCAGTATTGGATGTTTAGTTTTGCATTGACTTATGATTTTCTTCACCACTAGCTCTGAATCTCCAAGTGCTTCCAAGCACCCAATATTGAGATTTATGGCAGCTTGTAGACCCAACAACAAAGCTTCATATTTAGAAACATTATTAGTGGCTTCAAAATCTATCTTGAAGGAGAGGGGAATCATGTTGCCTTCTGGAGACACCAACAACACACGTACCCCATTTCCTTCCCTGGAATAAGCACCATCAAAGTATAACTTCCATACTTTATTACACTCTAGTGATTGTTTATTTAGCTAGAAAAAACATTCCACCTATGTTTCATCCATGATTTGATCATTTTCCTCTAACAACAAACAAGATAAATCCTTCTCTTTACCATACACAAGGGAATTATTTGAACAATCGGCCCTTGTAACTGTCTTTACGAATCTTTATTCTATATACAATCGACGTTCTTCTCCACCAAACATAGGAATGGTAGCATATGCTAAATCCAGTTTGAACGATCCCCCAATTTTCGATCCCCATGACCTGGAAAAAAACACACCGAACCTTGTAGGGATGTCAACGACTACAATATCCATTACTACACATTTTACAGTGATCTATGCCAAATTGACTACTAGGTCTTTAATCATACCCAAGCATTTTACTCTCTTGGAATCAAAGGAGTACAAATATTTATGTGGTTTTGTTATTTTTAGCCCTAACTACTCCATGACAGATAAGGGCATCAAATTATGAGAAGCTCCTGAGTCAAGCATATAGTTATGTAGTAGGAGCTCATGAATTACCAAGGTAACATAGAAAGGGGCAGTGGAAGAGTCTTTCTCCTCAACATGAGGTCCAAATACAACCATGGGTATTTCTTCTTGGAGGTTCAAGCTATCTTGCAGAGGATCTATGGTGGGTAGACACATAAAAAGATACTTGAGCTTTATAATTAGGTTTTTTTAACAATTTAGTGAAGGGAACACATATTTTTACCTTCTCCAACTATTTTTGAAGATTAAAGGTAGAGGGGTTCCTATTAACTGTTGCAACTTCAACAGATTCCTTCTCCTTACTATAGACTGGCTTGGTTTGGGGAGGAAATTACTCTATTTTAGGCACTTCAAGCTTATGAGGAATTGTATCTTAGGACTCCTTTTTTGTGGGACTTGGTCAAGAAACTTCTTTCTTTTCCCTATTTACTTAGGGGGATTTGAGTGGGGAGGCTCTTCATTTTGATCTTTCATTCTAAACCTTTTCCTATAAGACTTGAGGTCATATTTTCTATGTAAGTTGGCCTGCATGAAATCAACAAACTATCTACAATAGTTGTCAATCTCACCATCATCTAGTGGGGCATCCAGGTCATCCCATTATTCCTTGTGTGCTTCTATTTCAAGTTCCTCATCAAAAAGATAATAGAATTGGTTTTTTTGAACCTCTATGGTTTCTTCACCATGTTCCTCTGGATCATCTTCCAAATACAAAGGTGGTTGAATATGATCTTACTATTCCTTCTCTCCAGTTGCTAGAGCTGCAAGGGTGGTCTTCTATATTGAAGGTTGAAATTTCGGTTTGGAGATGGTTGACTTTGTTGAGGAGGGTTTTTGTTTTCCAAATCTAGTTTTACAAGCTTGATAGACAAATTTATTATAATCTTATTCATCTCCTCAAGCTTTTGTTCTTGGGTTTCCTTCCCATGGATCAAAGAGTTGGCTTCCTCTTTTACCCTCCTCTTATCACCATACTTAGTTTTCCCTTTCCAATTCCTTGTGGAGGTGAAATTTGATTCAACTTTTAAAGCATCTATTTGAATCGGGTCTAGGGTACGAGACTTTCTTTCTATAAGAGTGAACCTAAATTCAAGTTCAAAAGCCCCAACAAAAACCACTTTGGTAGTAGCATTTAGAGGTTTAATTTTAGCTAGAAGGCTATTGTATAATTTGTTAAACTTTTTTATGAATTCTGAAACATCTTCATTTTGTTTTTTCTTCATTGCATTGAATTCAATGAGGATGTACCCATGGTCCATTTTTTATCCCCACTTCTACATAAAATAATTCTCCATCTCCTCCCAAGTAGTGATTGCATAATTTCGGAAGGCTTTGAACCATTTCTTGGCCTCACCATCTAGGGATTGGACAAATATTCTTAACACCACATCTAAGTGTTCTACATTCATATTTTCTGCAAATGCACAGAAGGTTTCTATATGTCTTTGAGATGAGATATCTTCTTCTCCATTTAATCTTGGCAAGAATTTAATATAATCTTGTGGCATACCATTTAGGGGTTGTGGCAAGTCTAGTGGATCATATTTATTTAGGAGAAATCCAGGTACAACCATGTTGTGTAAGGGAGGTGGTAGGAAGTTCATCACAGGGCCTTTCTAAGGAGTTTTCTAAATTGTAGTTGAATGGAGCTGAGTTGGGAAACTATCGACACTCTGTGTTGAAATATTTATGAGAATATATTTAACTTCCTCAGTTTCTGGGAAGGTATGAAATGGGAAGGGAGGTGAACTGACAGAAGCTTATTCAATTTTGACTCTTGAGGAAAATGGGCCAAACAGTGCACAATATTCCTTAGGATATTCCAAAACTTTGTAGGAAGACTAAGAGTAATTTATCACAGCCCTTTGAGAGCTAGAGGATGATACTTCTAGAAAAGATGTCACAGGAACTCAGGTGGCAGGAGTTCTTTCTTTCCATACTCTCCTAGATATTACCATTTTAGGGTAAAACACAGGAGGATTTCTCTACTGTGAAATATGAGATGAGTGTGCGACTTATTGAAAGCTAGGATGCTCAAAATGAAATTCAAACAATGGACTCACCAAGGTGAGAGAATTCAACCCACACCCCTTTATGCTCACCTTACTAAATGGCGTACAAATGTCGTAACTAAGGAAAATATTCTGATTTGATCCCTGGAAATGATGCCATAAGATGTTGTAGCTCCTAGAGACAACCCATGGGTTGAAGAGAGACCGACCTAAGACATCTTGTTGAGTGCTTATAAGATATTCTAGAAGTTTTCACTTACACTCAATATTTAAGTAGATTTTAAGTCATAATTGGCTCAAAATATTATTTACGAAGAGAAATACAAATCTGGATGCAAAGTAATACTCATAGAAGAATTAATGTCTAACTCCAGTGGCCAACATTACATGAGCATGCAATTTTATCAGTCGTTTGTAGTATATTGGAGAGAAGCATCAAGAAGGAAAGAAAAACCAACGAACATGGCTTAAATTAAGAATCTAGTGCATTGAAGTTCAACATGAAGTGGATGAGAAAAACATTTAGATGATGTGTTAAGATACATGGAGTGGATGTTAAGGATAATAAGTCTTATCAATCAGGTATCTTAGATCAACATTAAACATACCCATGAATTCATAAAAACATATCCAACAGCTGCTATTACATGTAATCCAAGAGAGAATCCATACTATACATTCATATGAGCTAGAATCACCAAAAGATTTCATTAATCTTCAATGGGGAATACATTTAGTTTACAATTTGCAGAGCTTCAATTTTTATAGGGCCTCACGGAGAGAACCCTTTACAAAATATTCTTTCTTGATTTGGTAGTGAATCATCATAAAAAAATCAATATGCTTTAGTGGCACAAATGTACTAGCCGGATCCTAACTAACTGGCATTGAATCTCTAAAAATAGAATATCTACATAAAACATAAAAGATCAAAGTGTCATGATCGACACAATAAACAATATCTTTAATCATGATAGACAGGTTCAAGAGGCAACATCGTTGGGTCAATGATTTAGAGCACTATAGGATTGATGAACTATTCACATCTTTTTCGCAACATTGGAGTTGGTATAGGAGCGTGAAAGGATCGTTGATATGCAACCTTGAGATTTGTGAGCCCTATATAGTTCAAGCTAGGGCGAAACAAGGTATTCACCAATCCTAACATCCGAAAATCCCTTCTTAGATAATTAACCACAATTTAACCTTTAAGGGTGGGATTATTATCATGAGATGAATCCACCTTTCTCTTGGACTCAACTAACATCTTATTTTATTGTTCCCACGGGATCAACACTCCCACAAAATCCCTATAGTTAGGTAGCCCTTATTTGACTCTCTCCTCAAACTCATAGTTGAAGGTAGCCACACCTTTCAGCACCATGTCTAGGCATTCTTCAACTTTTGCTCTAGCCTCCTCCTTTTGAACTACTTTGGAGATCTCCATGATAGAAGACACCCTATCCACCACATATATAACCATAAACTCACTGAGTGGATTCTCATTTACATACTGGATGAATTTATTGGCAATTTGGGAATTCTTTTCACCTTCTTCCTTAATAGCTAGGATGAAGAACTCATATTCCTTGATCACAATCTTCTACTTTTCCATTAGAGTTATGTGCTCCCAGTTGTTTTTCATCTATGTTATTATTTCATCCTAGACTAGGTTCTTAGCTTGCAGGAGGGACATATTTCCTTTCAGCTTGGCTTTGATCTCAGAGATCTCCTAATTGGCTACCTATAGGTTCTTACTGATCATATCTTCATTAGTCCTAGCAATCTCAAGATGCTTTTCTTTTTGTGCCAAGGCTTATTGGGATGTGTATAAGTCCTCTTGCATTTTGTTGAGCTCCCCTTATGGGAGCTGGAGCTTGGTGAGGGTATTTGTAAGTTGTTTTGTGGGACTTTGAGGGTTCTTATGCACCATCACTACAAAAAAGTGAGTGTCTATTATCTACTGAAGTTTTGCTACCTACTGCTTAAGAGCCACTACCTCATTGTTTCTGTCTATCAGCTCTTTTTCTAGGATCTCTTTCTCTTCCTCCACCTATGAAAGTTCCTTGGAATGCACATGTTCATTGGTTGGAATATTTATCTTGTGTCTTAACTCTTAAACCTCTTCTTGTGAGCTTTGAAGAAGGGCCTCAAATGCAACTTTATCCTCTGGATTCACCCCCAGTTTCACAATCAACTCCTTGAAGTTCTCATTTTGCATATGTAGAGCTATAGAGTTAGCTCTTTCCTGCTTTAATCTTGTTGCAACCTTCTCCAACAGCTTCTCAGCCTTGCTTATGGTCATTTCATTTTGATTACTCTCACTATACAACATCTCTCCCACTTTCCTTTGGAAGTTGATCTTATCAGGTAGAGGGACACTTTCCAAGTCTAAAGAAACATCCAGGGCCTTGAACTGGGAATCCGATGGTAGTTAATGTACTAGGTGGTGATGAAGCGAGAAGTTTATTTTATTCTCCCCAAGTCCATAACAGCCAAAAGTCTGGTTTGGTATGGGACTGAATAGGATTCCATTTTCTACTACATCTCCTCCCTTATTTTATGGTTCCTTTCTTCAATGGCCTTTCTAATAGACCAACTAGGCTCAGTAGTAGTTTTAATTCATGCTGAACTCAAAATGGCTACCTCTGAGGATGATTTGGAGACAACTTGTAGTGGGTCTTCCAAAGTCACTTGGAAGCCTGGTTGCTTTAGTTTCATCTCCACCAACCTAGTCTCAATTTATTCTTCTTCTATCTATTGGGTCTTGGCCTTTTTGCTGGTGTGTGCATCTTCCATTTCTAAATCCCCTGTCTCATCAACATTCCTTTTTGTGCCTTGTCCTTTGTTGCTAGGGTATCGATCTCCATATTCGTGTTAATAGACCATGAATCAAGGTTATCCTTCGATTCAATCTCATGCCTACTGATGAGCCTTGGTATTGCAACAAGAATGCTACAACTCCCAAGGCTACCGACTATAATTATCAACCCGAGGTTCGTACAAACTTAAGAGGTGTCAACACTATATGTGCGGCATACAATGTGTCCTTCCTTTGCTACCATGATGTAATGAAGTGCATGTACTGAAATCAAATCCTAAACTAATTGCAGAAAATGAAATGTTCGAAATGGAACCTTAACCTATTGCAAGAAAGAAAGTACAAGGAAAGAGACGGAAATTCAATGCTAAATCACACCATTTCCTAATTAACTTCCAGGAAACTATGATTTGCAATAATGCTAAATTATCATGAACCAAATGCTACTATCTAAGCATGGAAGTAAGAAGCATCAAACATCACTAATGTGCAACTAAAGGGACTGAAATAAATATGTTTTTATCTTTTTGTCTTTTCATGCAAAATCAAGTATGCAAACTAATTTGTTTTGGTAATGTGGCAGGTGGATTAAGGATGTTGGAGGTTGGATGGAAGGGTTAGGAGATGGTTGGATGGTGTAAGAGACCATTGGGAGGATTTTTGTGACTTCCTAGAGGTTTTCTCTCAATTCGGCCTCAAAACAGGCCATTTCAGGAAAACCTACAGGATGTACTAGAAACCTACAAGATGATCTTGTAGGAATTACAATGAACCTACAAGATATAGTTGAGAGAAAAATGTGAGGTGTTGGAGGTGATTGAAGGCTTAGGGAAGGTGGTATATGGGTGGAATGGAGTGAGAAAATTCCTATGATCACTTAGAACTCAAAAGCAAAGTTGGGAGATGGATGGATTTGCTCAAAAAGCTTGGAGAAGTTTCCTTGTGAAATGATGAAATTGGTGAGGGTTTAATGACCAAGAAAATCAAGTCCAAATTGGATGGGACAATTTTTTTTATTAAATAGGATGTCTTAGGTCTCTATTCCAAGTGGAATCACTCAAAAATACCTCTGTTAACCCATGCAAAAAAAAAAAAAACATTACTAGTTGAAAATCTAGAAATTCGAGAACTAGTGAGCTAGTAAATCTAAAAAATGCCTAACCAAATCAAGTGAATATGCAATGAGGTAATTTTTGTTATGAAATATAATGTTTTTTTGATCTAATTCAAGTGGAATCAATTCTATTGAAGCTTGTTAGCATGCTCTAAAAAAATAGCATAAATTTATTGTTCTTTGCTTAAAAGGAGGTCCAACAATCTAGATTTGGGAATAAGAAGACTGATCCAAGCAACTCAATGATTATTATGAACTTTAAAAGATTTTACAAGCATGAAATAATACTTTTGATCCTTTAAAATAACTTACATCAACCATTTAACTCAATCCTACAACAAGAAATCATTAATACTAAATGCAGAAATAGAAAGAAATAAAAACAAGAGATGCATGTGAATAAGAAGTGAAAAGAAGGAAAGAATATGATACAAAAGGGCTTTGAGGTTCTTGGGATGGCCAAGACCAAGGAAAATTAGAGACATATGGAGGATAATAAGATTTAGAAGCTGAACATGACACCAATCTTCATTATTTTCATCAATAGAATTACATCCCAGCAAGAAAACACAATGGAGCTGCAAAAATACAAGCTCTCTCCACAATAACACTAATGAAAATCTATCCCTCGAGGAAAATTTGACTTGGTATACAAAATGATTAGGAATGATTCCCCATCAATGGAGGAAGCTTTCCCCACCAAAATCCCTTGCTTAGTGGATCTAGTCCCCAATACTAGGAATTTGCATTAAATGGCAGGGAACACATTCCTAGATTTTCTCAATCATTCCCTAGAGGAAAATTCGACTTGGTACCTATAAAATATGATTAAGAATCATTCCCCATGGATGGAGGAAGCTTTCCCCACCGAAATCCCTTGATCAGCGGATCTGCTCCCTTGATTGGTGGATCTGCTCCCTTGATTAGTGGAACACATTCCTAGATTTTCTCAATCATTGGAGTTCCACAACTTGTGCCATAATTCCATAATATCTTGTTGAATTATTATTTATTATTGATCCTCCAGTAGTAGGGAACAAGTCCCTAAATTATCTCCTCCTCCAACTCTTCATAATCTGCCCAATATTCTCATAATATTCCACAAATAAATAATATTAGGCACAAATATTCAATTATTCATAAACCTTCCTAATGAATATATTAAAGTTAAAAATAAATTATCTAATGCAAAAAGAGAGGTTTAATGTGCTGAAGGATGGTCCTAGGCCTTAATTTATGTTTTAATTTAGAGGCATGGGCCTTAATCTATGTTTAATTTAGAGGCCCATCACCTACATTCATGTTCATAAGTTGAAGCCTTTATGATTTCCCTTTTCTTTGCAATGACACCATGAGAATCATAATGCCAAACATCTCCCATATCAAAATTCATTTGTTTTAGTAACTCCTCAGCTAACAGGAAGGCCTATCTGGAGTTAAGAATAAAAGTCCCTATAGGCTTACCCAACTTGAACATATATCCCTTTTTGGTAGGGGCAAAGTGGACTTGTTCCACATTAAGACTTTGTATGATGAATTCTAGGGTGAATATCCTCATTGACATGAACATAGGCAAGCGGTGAGGAGGAATATCACACCCATAGACCCTAATCTCTGTGTAATTCACAAATAGATAACAATCTCCCACCCTACTGCCCTTTCTAAGTTGAAGGATTTCTTTTTACTGAGGGGGTATTCTTGGAGGGGAAACATTATGAATAATTTGATAAGAAATGGTCGTGTAGGAGGATACGAATTGGGAACAACCATCATCATCTGGTCTCCTCCTAACAACAACATCCCAGCAAAAAAAAACTTCATATGTTTGTTTGGGGCGATCAGATAGAGACCCAAAAACTCAAACTCATCCACATGGGTGTACACAATTAGATAGAATAACAGAGAATAATACCTGAAGTATGAGTTGGTAGGAAAATGGCGTAATTGGAATTTTATGGACTCGTCCAAGTAAGAAGGTATGTCAAATAGATGGTTTGGCTGCACCATCTTCCTTAGAACCATATGGATGCTTTATTGGCATTATCATCCCAAAAAGATGAGAAATTATAGATATAATAGGTTGCACAGACTTAGAAAATATAGTTATTGGGAAATTATTAGCAATGAGAAAGGACTACAAGCTAGGGGCTAGGACCATTTGTAGAAAGGATTGTTGCTCAACAGATGAAAGGGTAGTATAATTATAAATCAGATTGGTTTCTATGATTTTCTAGGGTTTAAGGGAGGTTTGGTAAATCAAATATTTTTGGATCAACTCTGGGGTCACCTCTAGAATTTTGGCTATAGTGGAAGAAACAAAATAATTATTTTCTTCTATGTATGCAACAGTTAACAAAGAAATGAACTCAGTGAAATGATTCACATAAGGGGTGATCTAATAGTATATCCCTCAATGAACTACATGGAGTGGGTATTCTCCTCTGACGTCATGGCCATACATGTCAAACCAAAGGTCGGTAGCTGGTAAGAATAAGAGGGGTCTAAAATTTGTTCCTCCATGTCCATGAGTGGTTCAACATTGAAGGAGGGTTTGGCTTCCTGGGCTTCAGGGGGTCTTGGGGGATGCATTCTTCATTTTTAACAACTATCGAAACAATTCACAGGTGGAGGGAACATACATGTTACTTGATTTTCCTGGAGACAACTTAAAACAACGTTGGAGGGGAGTTTTAGACCATCTTAGTGATCGAACAAAATTGTAGAATATGTAAACGACAGGAGGAGTTTTCATTGGGAAAGGAAAAAAAATTCAAAAAATTGGAACAGGAATGGTATTTATAGATGGAGAGGGGAAATGGTCATTTGATGTCAAATGACATCACAGGGGGGGACATGGTGGAGGAAATTTGGGAAATGAAGGTGACAGGTGGACAAGAGTGTGGGTGAGGAAATTACCATTTTACCTTTACTTTCATCTCTCGCTTGAAAAATGGTACTAGTAGAATTGTGACATGGAGGGTTGTCCCCACCTTCCTCTGGCGAGTGAAAAAATGGGAGGCGGGATCCTGTGGTTACCCCCCGAAATTAATTTGGGACATTGAATCAAAGGGCCCACTCATTTAATTATTCAACTCCAAGGGTAGTGTCGGTCTATCATCCATGCAAGTTACCCCCCTAAAACATTTTTGGGGGTCGGTCAGGTGAGGATGGATAGGGATCCGCCTTGAGGTCTGCTTGACCTTTAACCAAAAAGGTGCGCCTGTGCTAATTTCACTGTTTACTCCACTGCGCTTTCTTGGTGGAGTATTACATGAATAAGGGCTTCGATAATAGAGATCCTTATTATGGCACTAGGGCCTCAAGTTTCCCTCATCACCAGTTTGATTATTTTTTAAGTCAAAAGTCTTGAATGAAACCCTTTAGCACCCCTATAAAAAAATATAATGAAGGGCAACAAAAACATGCATAAGAGAAGGTCACCACCAAAATGAATGCCTGATAGGGACATACTACTTGGCAATGAGGGAAGAAAATCCATTAGCCCAATGGAGAGTATTGTGGTGTGAAATTTGTCAACTATGGGGCCACTTTCCTACCACGTGTCCCACGATCCAGAAATATTAATGTTTAGCATGGATCCCATTCAGTGACTTTTGTAAGTTCATTGAACATGAAATTAATTCATGTCACACACTAGAGTTGATGCACAAAAGAACGTTTGATGCTTATCATGTACAGGAAACATAAGGAGGTTATGTTGGCACACAAATGTATCAAACTAGAAACTACAATGTACCAACTAGAGGACAAGGTCCACCTAGAAGAGGACAAAGCCCACCTACAAGAGGATGAATAGGTTATGAGCATGGTAGAGGACCTATTATTTATTACAATTGTGGACAGACAATACATATGGCCTGAGACTGTTCGAAACCCTACACTACTTGCACATATTGCAGATAGTTATACCATGCCACAAATGATTACTTGTAATTGTTAGCAATGTGGTATGAGAAACAAGGGTTGAACACACAGATGGTCAAAACTGAAGCTGAATGCAACTGTTGTTAGGTGTGCATAATAGTGAGAGGATGGAAAATAATAGGTATGGATGTTGTGAATCAACCTGAGCAAGCTCATCAATGGGTTTGAAAGGTTGCGGAACCTCATCTAAAGTTCAATCTTGTTAGAGAGAAGCAGACATATGAGAATGCAAGGAATGATTTTTTGGTAGCTGAATGGGGTACATCAAGCTCGCCAATGTAGCCATAGAGGGCCCCAATTTATCATTAACCTCCACCTACCTATGATGAGGTTCTACTAGAAGCGACTCAAAGTGAGGTAATCCCTATTCAAAACATTCCTAAGAGTTGTTTGGCATTAATGAAAGATGAACACACACTAGAGAAACTAAGTAGAATTATTGACCATTGTATGCAAGAAAAGGAAGTAAGTACTACGTGTGTACCCTAGAGAATGCTGAAGCAGATGTCACGCAGGAAGCACACGAACATAGAATTTTAGTTTAATGTGCAAGATGCAGATTATCAAATGGATAAAATCATATTTTATTTGAGCTTTGACATGATTCTATATTGTTGAAGAAGACATGGGAATTAATGGGTAATCCAACTAGTATGGTTTCCAATTCAACTATGGATTTCCAATTAGTACAAGGTATTCTCAATCGGGAGATTGTAGATGTCGAAGTCAATGTTGTTAGAGTCAGGAGTTTGTTGAATTTGAAGTAATTGATATCGTGGATGACACAAATCCTTATCTAGTGATGCTTGGAATATATTGGGCCTTTGATAATCAAGTTATCAATTTGAATAAAAGAAAAATGATATTTGAATCTAGAGATTTTCAAGTAGTCTCACCCCTAGACCCTAAAGAGGGGGAACATTATGTCAAACTTATGAGAGGGGACCTTGATAATGTCTATAATTAAATGAATCAATATGATGATTGTGTAAATCATACAATGGATGACACTCTATGTTGGTGTAATATCAATTCTTGTTCGTCAGACTTAGATGAGGCATGGGAAAATTGGCATCAGTACCTTTATGAGGTTTTCAAGAGGAAATGTGTCCATGTAACCCATGCAATGTGATGAATACCATAGATATTTGGGAATCTCCCAGGTTTGATGTACTGACTGATGTATATACTTTTGTTAAAGAGATTGATACATAGGTGCTAGATCATACCAACACTAGACATCGCCCTAAAAGCCACTTTGACACACTAGTGAGTAACGCATAAGAGGTAGACAAAGACTTGAGAGTAGTGCATGAACTTGTTGTAGATTAGATTTGGATTAGATGCAAGAGTTTGCAAGATAAGATATACTAGTAAGGAATCTTTTACCACTCATTTAGATAATTAGATTGCAGTATGGAGAGAAAAGAAGATTCTAGAGATTGAGTGGGTGCATAATTTTGTACATACTTTAGATATTGTGTCCCAAAATTGGTATACATAGTTGGAGCTACAAAGAGGCATAGTGGGTTGGAGAGAAATGTTAGAGAACTTCCTATTAACATTTTAGTTTAAGTCAGATGATCCATCCATAAATTAATCATTGTGCAACATGAAAGAAATTATATTTTCACTCAGAACATGGACTACACAAAAGGAGGTACTGCATTGCATGCTTCACTAGCACTTTCAAACTACAAATAAATTGGTGGAGTGTTATACTATGGGAGAATAAATTGATGATGATGAGGACCCTAAGGATCTACTCATTTCTTAGTCCGAGGGAGAACACGAGGCAGTTGAACCACAATTGTACTTCACTATGCTGGATTATACTAAGTCAGTCAGGAAATGTAAGGTGAACATTCAAATGGAGGAAAAACCAAATTTTGTACCAACTAGCGATTATTAGAATGAGAAAACTATCAGAAAAATATTTGACTTACTGTAAGAATATCAAGATTTGTTCCCCAACACTTTCTCAAAAATGAAATTCGTATTTGGCGAGCTTGGGAAAATAAGGATTCCATTGAAATTGGATGCCAAACTGGTGCGATAAATACTGTATCGACTAAATAAAATATGTAAGCACAAGGTCAAGGAAGAGCTCAAAAAAATCTTGGAGTCTAACATAATAGAATCTATCGAGGAGTATGAGTGGATTAGTCTGATGGTCATATAGTAGAAGAAAACAGGTGAGATTTGGATTAGTGTGGATTTTGAGAAAGTTGAAAGATTCCTGTGTTCATGACACTTTCCCTACATATTTCAAAACTGAGCTTTTGGAAAATGCAGTTGGACAAGAGGCTTACTCCTCTACAGATGGTTTCTCAGGATATCACCAGATTAAAATCACCAAGGAGGGCTGCTATAAGATGAAATTTTCCTCTGAGTGGGGATAAGTCAATACACTATTATGCCTTTTAGGTTGAAGAATGCACCAACAATATTCTCTTAGGTGGTTGTTGCAACATATTAGGATTTGATACACAATTTTTTGGAGGTTTATTTAGATGATTGGACTATTTTTATTCCGCTAAAGAAAAACATCAAGGTGCTACAACATATGTTAGGCAGGTGTAGAACACTCCAAATTTTATTGAATTTAAAGAACTGTAGCTTTTGTTTACCAATGGGGATTCTACTAGGACATATCTTATGCAAGTAGCAATTTTTCGTGTACTTAGCGAAGATCATGATAATTATAATTCTTCCACCTCCTACTTCACTTTGAAAATTTTACGCTATAATAGGGTACACTGGGTACTACATGAGGTTTACGTCTAGTTATACATAGATTACCACGTTGCTGGAAAAATCTTTGAAGAAGGATGTAAAGTTGTAGTGGAATAAAGAATGACAATGTGATATAAATACATTAAAGGATAAACTAAAAACTGTGCCAATTCTAGTATTCCTCCATTAGAATAAATAATTTCATGTACATGTGGATGCATTCCCAATTGCATTGGGAGAAATATTGGCACAAGTGGGAGAGACCAAGATGGATCATCCAATAGCTTTTGCTAGTAATAATTTATCCTTGGTGGAGCAAAATTACACCATGGCTGAGTGTGAAGGACTAATGATGGTGTATGATTTGCACTCAAATATGATGGAATTTTGTCGATTATTAGATAGACTTGTGTTGTCACTTGGATGGACCTTGTGATGTAGGAGCATTAGAGCTTCTAAACCATCAAGCTATTGAAGGAAAAGGTTCCAAAAGGGGGTCTTGATATTTCGAGAAGAATTCATATTCTTCTATGTAAATATTATATTGAGTTGATTTATTCTAGAAAATCTAAGTGAATGAGTCATGGCTCTTGAAGTTGCTTGGATAGGTAAGAGTTTGTTGATATGCTAAAAGAAAATATTTCTTGTAACACATGAGAGATTCTAGGGATAGATTGAGTGATTTTAGGATTTAGAAAAATATGATTTATGGAGTGATTTTAGGATCTAGAAAAATATGTGATATTTCTAAATTCTATTTATTGTAAGCCTACGAGTAATAAAAAATAGAGTAAGTGTGAGGAAAAGAGAGGATGGCCAAATGAATGTGAAATCAAGCCATAGAGAGGAAGGAGAGGTTCTAAGTAGATGTATGTACATATATGTTAATGAAATGAAGTTTTCATTATATGATTGTCTTTGCATGATTGTGTAATTCCAATTTGAATGTATGAATTCATAATGAATGGTAGATAGTGGAAATCTATCATATGAAGGAAACAATTCTTGTTATGGGATTTGAGGCAATTGAGTAAAGCAAGAATTTGGTACATGCATATATATTTTGTGTGTTGTGTTATTGCAAGATTAGAAAACTAGATAAAAAAGCGGTTAAAGGTGTATGGGTGCCTTGATGTTAGTAGTGCATTGAAATCCCAAAAGTAGAGAAATTGAAGACACACGAAAAGTAGGATTTTCCTACATTATCTTGTTTCCTAGTTTTTTCAGTGAAACTTAGTCGAACAATATGATTAAAAAAATGTTCGTCGGATATATGACACATGTCCCTTGGAGGATAATTGAGGAAAAGGGGAAAAATCAAGTATCGAATTTCCAACAGAGGCTTTTTCGATATCTATAATGTAATGTGACGGAATATTGTCGGAAATATGATAATAGTCTACAATGTAATGTGATGAACCCTGACATTGTAATGAACCCTCATTGGATAGTCAGTGTATGCTTAATGATACCATGTTAGAGATTCGTCAAATAATTACAAAATATGACCAGAGATTTTTGACGATACGGTGTTGATGATATGATCGATACATGAAAAATCTGTCTGTTGTTGTCCAGAAATAAGACATCAGAGAAGAAAAAAATATGATGAGAGTTGTATCATGATACGAAGTTGGAAATCTGATGGATAGGTACAAAATCTCGCGAGGGTGTCCGGTGATAGAGCGTCAAAGATCCGACAATTTTTATAAAATATGATGAGAGTTGTTAAATGATATGGAGTCGGAAATCTAACAGATAGGCACAAAATATGACGAAAGTTATCTGATGATAGCATGTTGGAGATCCAACAGATATGTACAAAATTTGATGAGATTTTTCTAACGATTATGCTTCAGAAATATGACAGAGGAATACTAGATTTGATGACTTTGTTGTACATCCTAAAAATAAAAATAGTGTGTCAGAAAGGATGTCAACTATGTAACGATCCTACAAATTTCACCAACCTAGTTGCGTTAGAAATATGACGATCTTGCGATTATTATTATTATTATTATTATTATTATTATTATTATTATTATTATCATCATCATCATCATCACGTTCATTTGATCCTCGTCCAAAAATCAACAAAGTATCAATTAACACTTTATTGCAAGATACTTGTACCCAATTTATTGCAAACACTACTTTTCATATAAGGAAGGAGATGCAAAACAAATCACAAAGACAAATTGAAGAGCTCGATGAAGCTATTTCTAAATTTCATATGTTAAATGGGGAAATTTTGTTTAATAAAACCATAGGGAAGTAGTCCATTTATTTGGAGCTAAGTGCATGGGGGTTTTGGTGGCCTAAGTTTGAAGATAGTTTGTTGGCTTGAATTCAAACACTTTTAAGATGAGGGTGTCTTTCTATTAGTAGTTGTGGTGATGCTTTGACCATGGGGATATTAGGACCATTTCTTAAATACTCCATTTGATCTTTTTCCAAGTGTGATTGACCTATTTATGGACATATTTGAATATTTTATAGTTTTTTTCCTTCCAAATTTTTCATAACAAGATGCTTTGGAAGAATACTAAGCTGAATTCACTATGTAGTTGTTGAATTCCTAGGATTACAAATGAACTATGGTCTTTGTTAAACTAAATCTATTGTGATCAGATTGCCTAAATGTTGAATTCCCTAGGTCACAAAGAGACGTTGTAAAGGAACAAGAGTTGATTTTGACTAGATTTTATGCAGTTTCCTCCTCTTGACAATAAAGGGGATAAAAGGATATGATACATTTCTCTTCCCAAAGTTAGCACAAATATTGTGTTAGGATATAATCATGGCTAGCTACTAGTTAATATGATTTCTTAGTATTGAAACACCTAACTACTAGATGATATGCCTTCTGGGTTGTATCCCCTTTGAATTTTTTTCTTATTGTATTGGAATTTTAGTTTTCTTGCTTTAATATCTTACCAAAAGTTGTGCTAATTAAGGTTAGTCATAAGGGGTGCCATTGTTCTTTTAGCATCCAATATATCCATTTACAATCCATATTTGAATATGTACAATATTTATGTATCTTATTTTTGTTGTAGTTGATAATGTGTTTCTTGAGTGATAGAAATTCATGGTCATCCTTCCACTTGGGTAGTTTCTACCATCAATCATCCCAAAATAATTTGTGGTGACCACCCTAAATCTCCCAAAAACAATGATTCGATGTTAGGTTATGATTCTTCCAAGCTACATTCCATATCATGGAGCCATTATTGACCTCTTGCATTTTGATGAGGCTAGAGTCAGGAAGGTTGGATCCATACTTTTGTTACCATATCTTCTTCCATATTTGTTGTCGGCCTAAAGCTAATGCCAACAATTTTTATTCCCCAGGTTTGAACTTAAGGTTTTAGGATCTCACATACCTAGGCATCTTGCAAATTTTAGAAGGAAGAATTTGTACTAAGCAACTGGAGTCACATTTGTATCTTTATTATCTCCTTCCCAAAGGAAGAAGTGTTGTAAATTACGGGTAGCCTTCAAGTTAAACTTAGGGACTGCTACTACATAAAATAAATACAAGGGCATTACTTGAAGAATCTATTTGATCAAAATGAGCCAGTCTACCATGTTTAGAGAAAATAAGTTCTAGCTTGCTATTTTCTTCTAAATTTTAAAGAGGAGAGCCTCCCAAGTGACATTATAGATGAAATTATCCACCATGGCGACACTCAAATATTTGGATGAAAGGGAAAAATGTTGAAAACTAATCATTGTAGAAATGTTAAATTGAATGGTAGGAGAGATTTTAAAAAGGAAAATTTGAGACTTACATTGGTTGGTAGAAGTGCTTAAAGCTTCCATAAAATATATGAGTATCTTATTGAACTATGAGAATTCCAGTAAGCATTATGTCATTATCAAACTGTTGATGTGAAGGTCCAATATTATCACCAAAAATATAATGCATTTAATTTTATTGGTATTGAATTCTACACTGAGGGAGAAATTGATTACTTTGTACATTGGGATGAAATGAAATGGAGAGAGAGGGTCACACTGTAAAATATGACAGGAGGGAGAGAAGGTGGTATATGGGGATATATTGTTGAGAGGGAAGAAGGTAGATGGGCTAAGAGATAAGATCCAACTAGTCCACTATTTTTCGAAGACCAAGGCCAAAAGGATGTATCAAATGTATTGCAAACCAAACTTGTCAGAATATTTTGATGTATGTAGTTTTATAAGCATGCTTAGACATTTTCAAATAATGAATCATCTCCTAGGTGAGAATTCTGTCGTTTAGGATTTTCTTGATTTCAACATAGCTCTATTGTTCGGGGGAGATTGAAGTAGGAAAAAGAGGCTTGGGGAGATTTAATATAAACTTTGTAATTATTTTGTGGGCTACAATGTAGAGGGAAAAGGGTAAAATTTTACTAGGGTCATTCACCTTCTCTTCCTTAGTGATGAGAGTGAGGAAATTAGAGTTAAGGTTAGGGAGCACATAAGAAAATTTATGAGAGCCCTAAAATACTCCCAAGGCACAAAATTTGATTCTATTCTAGTAGGCATGAAGAAATTATGGTAGTGAGTCCAACATAACTCTAATGTTTGGGGGAGATTGAATTAGGAAAAAGAGGCTTGGGGGGATTTACTATAAACTTTGTAATGATTTTGTGGGCTACAATGTAGAGGGAAAAGGGTATAAATTTACTAGGGTCATTAACCCTCTATTCCTTAGTGATGAGAGTAAGGAAGTTACAATTAAGGTTAAGGAGCACATAAGAAAATTTATGAGAGTCATAAAATAATTCCAAGACATAAAATTTGATTATATTCTAGTAGGCATGTAAGAAATTAGTAGTGAGTCCATCGAGCTTAGCAGACTTTTCCTTTGCAATATCCATTATCACTTTCTATACTTCTTCTAAGGTGACATCTTATAGGAGGGAAACATTTTTCTCTTGTGTGACAACCTGAGAGATACTTTTGATGATTTTTTGAATGGTGTTGCATTGATCTGGTTGGGATTTAGACAATATGGTTTTTAAGTTGAAGATGAAAACATGTTCAATGTACCTATGGTCTAAAAGTTTGTTTCTAGGGTTTTCCTTTAGGAAAGAGATGTAGTTGTGGTGATGGTTTTTAATCATCGATCTATGAAATAAATTAGTGATTTCCCCTTTGAGTGATTTAACTCTTGATTTTTTCTTCCAAATAATTTCCTAATGTTTGTTTTAATCTTATAATTGGATTTGAAGAGATGATTTTTCTATAAAACATGATTCATTACATCCTAAGAAAATTGTAGTAACTACATTTTGTTTTCCAAATCACTTTCAAATTTGAAAATGTCTCCAAACTCCTCCTTGCTCCATTTCTTGAGTCAATATTTAATATGATTAAGGAGCTATTAAAGAATGACATGGGGGTGCCATAGATGGTTTTTTCTTCTTACAACCATGATGCAATGTTTTATATAACGGAGGGGTGATTGAGCCCAAAGTATTCAAAGTGAAAAGTTAGATTTTTAGGATTTCCTTTATATCTAATTTGAGGAAGATCAAACCATGATCCAAACCAAAAAAATAAAAGATGGTGATCTCCAAATGAAGACTATAGAATGAAATGAATTTTTAAAGATATGATTTATCTACCCTATATGCAATCCAATTCAATCCCCCATGTCTACTATTACATGTGTTCAATACATTGGTTGTTTTTATATCCACTAGGAACATGTGTTCTAATATCTCCTTGAAGTATAATGTGTCCAAATATAGTCTTCTCATTCCACCTCTATTCTCCTCCAAAGTAGTGATGATGTTTCTATATTGATAGATGATCTAGTGGCCTTCTCCATTAATTGTATTGAGAGCCTAAAGGGACTGCAACAAGATGAGTTTTTCTACCAATACTTGTTGACCATATACATTTCCTCATAGTTTTCAAAGTTTTAGCTCCGTAAATCCAAAAGGAAATCCCACTATTATCAACCTTTTGACTCCATAGCCTAACTTTCACTCTATAAGACCAATAGATAAGGAACTATTCTGCTTCACCCTAGAGTCTAGTTCATGGCTCCTGATAGGGAGGAGCCATCTGGCATAAGGATACAAATGCTATCCCTTTCGGACACCCCCATCCAAAAGTTTTGATATCTTGATTTAGGAACTAAGTTAGATAAAGAGCCCCTCATTCTGAAGGTTGATATTTCATCTTTTTTATTCATTCCATGTGGCTTCAACTCAATTCACACTTGAAGTAATGCACTAAATTACCCTAATAAGTCATAGGAGCTCCTTGAAATTATTATCTTAAGGAATATCTTGATTTAGTTATCCTTAAATACCTTACGAAAGAGGGAGACTAATTCAAAAATATTTTGATGGAACATAAGAAAATAGAATAAAATTTGGAAACAATAGAGCTGGATGTTATAAAACAAGCTCATGGTCTACTTCATGGGTATAATAAGTTTGACAAAATCAGGTAAAGAAAACCCAATATAAAACCATTTAAACAAAGTGATACAACACCTTAACCACCTGCTCTACCAAATCATCCACTATAGGCACTTGAAGATTTCATTTAATAGTCATGCCTAAAGATTGAGTTGTCTTACTTGAGAAAGAACTTACTACTCTTGACCCACATGTATTTGATGATTGAAGATGACATATCAAATGTCAAATAATTGTAGCTAACAATAGAAAAATGTGGAAAACAATTTTAGAAGGGAGGATAATGGGTACAGATTATTATTTTGAATTTGAGAGCACCCTTTGATGTCTTTGATTCCACATTTTGAGAAATAAGCATTGCAAGGAAATAAGATGGCAGGGAATTCATCCTTTATTCTTCTTTTTAATTATTTATTGAGGAGGAGGAGCTTGCTATAGAGGGCATTATTATCAATAAGTAGTGTAATAACTTCATTAAAGGAAAAGGAAAGGAGAATAATTATAGAGGAAACCATCACAAATATCATGAGGATCTTAGAAATCATGGTAGTGACAATCAATGAATGAAAGTCAAAAGGCTAAAATGTTGTTACTATTTTGGCAAACTAGGGCACATTGAGAAGAATTTCCATAAGAACACCAAATATTGTGAGAAGGTTAAATAGCTTGAAGGTAATCAGAAATGACAACATCATGAAGTCAATGGTACTTATTCTTATTTTGTTAGCACTTACTAAACATTGCAATTATTAGGAATGGATTTGCGGATTACTAAGGATGTTTCTTTATTTTCTCTTTGAATAAGGCTAAGGAGATGGGATAAGACTATTTGGATATGTCATACTCTACCACTTTATGGAGGGGTGAGGTGGTCAAGGATTTATACCAAATTGAAGGAAGTATGTCATTTTCAAAGCAAAGAATATCCATGCTTCTGATCTAGAAAATAAGAGAATTTATATTCATATCAAACCCACCTAGTAGAATATAGGATTTCAATAAATCATAAATGTATGGGTCTTCAAGGGATACTGGGTGTTTGGGGTAAATGGTGGAAAATGAAAGACAATCATGTAGAGGTGCTTGAAATCCACCAATGAGAGCATTAAAAAAACTCTCTATGTCTGGTATTAATGACGCAATGTAAGGAAGATATAACGGTGGTATAAATCCAAACTTAACAACACCTAAACAAGTGTATATGTATCCTTTTTTCTTAGCCCAATCATTGATATCTCTATCCAAGAGACTAATATGGACCTTGTCATCTTGTCTAGTGAAGGGCATGTTAACATAATGGACATGAAAAAATCTAATGAGAAGTATCTCCACTACTTGAGTTTGTATCAATCCTTAGTGTAACTAGGTGGTAATTCCTAGTGTTCTATATTATCTAGTGCAGGATGGAGATTAGACTTTGATCAAAGGTAGAGACTTGGATCTGGAATTAACTACAAAGGAAAAAATTTAAATCGCTAGATGGACTTGAAAGCCTTTATCTCAACATTTCCACTTATTATGAATTGGTTGATTTGGAGATTTGGAAAATGAGATAGGATCCAAATCAACCCAGACCAATGTACCTAGACCAAGTCTACAACATTAAGTGGTGATTTGAGCATAAGGGGTTAGTTTAACCGATTGTTACCAATGTTGTTGGGCATTTAGTTAGTTTCATGCTAGCAGGTGTCTGATATGAATGTCATTTGGTTCAATACAATAGAATATGCTGACATGTTTACTAGGGATACCATCCATAAATATGGGAAAACATTTATTCCATTTACCCATAAGTTTTTCAATAGAAAAAAATAGTAGGCGACAATTCAAAAACAATATACTAATTAACTTGATTTGAAGATCATAATCGTAATATATGTACAATGATTCCAGAAAAGTTAGATGACAAAACAATAAACTTTTAACTTTATTTATATAACATAAATGCACCAGTAAAGCTCCATGTCAACTCATTTTATGTCAAACTTGGGATGAAAATAGATAAATAGAGAATAAAAATACCCAAAATTCACATAAATTGAGTTAAAGCTAGATAAAGAATCAACAAAATAATAAAATAAATTAAACAAACATTTTTATGACTAAATAATAATAAAAAATACTTGAGTGCATGAGAAACCGAGTGACCTCCTCTTGGTTTCAATAATAATTTATCAGAGTAGCCTAATCTTGGAGCAAACGTCCCTCGATTTGACGGAGCAACAATGAAGTAAACATTGAGTTTGTTATTTCTTTGGTGGATCGAGGAAGGTTTGCTCCAAGATTATACAAATCCTAATTTATTCTCTACTGAATAGGTCCAAACACATGACAGTGGAAGATATTATGCACCCCCGCTCACCCCCCCCCCCCCCCCCCCCCCCCCCCCCCCCCCCCACATCACTGTCAATTCCCAAGTACCCATTCTATCTGCTAAAAAATAGTTGAAATCAACAAATTAGGATTCATGCAGAGACACTAGAAAAACAAAAAAATAATAAATAAAAATATAATAATCATTCATTAGAATATAACATTCATTCATTAATCATAGACACAAAACACTTCATCTCAGTAAATTTTATCATCAAAAAAATATTTTCATAATATGGTACGTGATGTTTCTAATTATTTAACTAGTACAATCATTTATTTTTTCTTTTTATTTATTTTTGAAAATAATTCAGAAATGAATTCATCAGTGTCTTCTTCTCATAAGGTTCTTATGGCATTTGTAGCTCTCATTCGTGACTTGGTCATGTACTCACGATGTTGTTGAGGCTTCTGCAATAGGGGTGGGTCATCGACTGCAACAATAAAGAAATGTTAAATTGATATTTTTGTTATTATTATTACAAGTGTTTCATTAATAAAAAGAGCATTAGAGTGTTCTTTACCTACTTCACTAGTAGAGGCAAGTGGAGTAGTTTCAGATTCAGCCATATGTTCCTCTTCTTGTGTAGCTTCATCCTCTACATTCTCAAAAGTTGAAATAAGAAAGGTTATAATTAATACACCATTTGCAATTAAATATTTTTAATGGTAATACATACTACATTTTTTTATAGCACATGAAATATCTCCATTACCGAGCTACAAACCACCTTCATAGGGTGGCACTCCACTAACACTAGGCTATGTCTCTTTGTTGCTTGCTTGCTTAAAACAAACAAACACAATACTTTATGCCCAAAAATAATGATCAATAGATTGTACAAGTAATAAATTAAAGTGTTCTTCAATGACTTTATTTACCTTTGTGTTGATGAGAGTGTAGAAAGATTATGTTTTCCCCAAGCTTCCTCTACATTCAACCACGACTTGATAGTCATGCTTGTAAGCGAGCTTGAGGCTTTCATTTGTTGGAGATTCGTTGAACTCCAACCCTTGCAATTTTGCATGAAAAACATGAATTTTGGTTCTGTTGTGCAACAAATTAAAATTGTTAACAATTTATTATTTGGATGCAATTGTTTTTTTTTTATACTTACAATTTGTGTGGCTAGTTTGGAGTAACCACCCGGGCCAAGTTTGTGTTTAAAATATTTTTCTATTATGGATTTCATGGCTTTGGATGGATTTGGGATCCTATATTGAAATGTTTCAAGTATGTAATTAGATGTTGTAATGCGGATAAAGCATCATAATTCCATTATTAGAAGTGTCACATACCTTCCTGAGCCTCTTCTCCTTTGCATCATCCATGAGAGCCTTCCACTCCCTCTTTGCAATCATTGAAGGACACTAATACATGGGGTTATTTTCAATATGATCCCTATATTGGTCCCACAAATATTTTAAATATTTTCCTACTTTTGAGGTGATTTTG
The DNA here is from genome assembly GCA_031772625.1 of Pinus tabuliformis. Lineage (NCBI taxonomy): Eukaryota > Viridiplantae > Streptophyta > Pinopsida > Pinales > Pinaceae > Pinus > Pinus tabuliformis. The sequence goes on from CM062805.1 coordinate 766,672,769, forward strand.
GATTTGTTGAAGGATCTGTCGTGAAGTAAGCCAACCAACTTGCTAATGAGCTCATATTTTGACTTGGAACTTTGGGCATTCCACCATAAATGCATGGTGGGACCAAAGATATCCATATTTAGGTCATTCAAGTGTTTATAAAAGGTATCATTTTCTACAAAATGATATTATCATTATTTTAAAATAACCACACATTATACATAAATTTCAATTGGATTGTACATAATAATTAAAATAATTCTTAAATACCAAGAACCTTTTCTATATTTCACAAGGATGTTCTTATTGTCTACCAAAAAAGTAACTGGTAGTGATCTTGTGCTAGTGACATGGGTAGATCCATGAAAGCATGTTTCAAAATGTGCAATGTTAGTATGAGCATCCTGTGCACATTATGACCTGTGTTTCTCAAGGGGTGTAGTACTCACATCTATGGAGAAACATATTTATTTATTTGTAATATCTCCCTCAGGATGATATGTGGAGTTCTCTAATGTTGGTTCCTTCCCCTTATCACCTTGGGAAAATGGTGTTTCCAACAATGAAATGTCATATTACTGTCGAGCAGTAAAAAGGGTCTTTTTCACCTCTATTTACCCTACATTAACTTGTCAATCCAGGAACGATTTCTTATCTCAAAGAGTGTACTCAGTTTGAGGTGGTCATTTGTCAGAGTAATGCTAGTAGTATAGTGCTCTAAATACAAGAGTAAACGGATGCTTGAAATAAGATCTACTTACAGAAAAGAAACTTAAAACTCAAATCATGCACTCAGAAAGCTATAGAAATTTATCAGTCAAGGGTACAATAATGGTAACTCTTCCCTCTGTAAACTGATGTAATTAAAAGACAATCAAGGAAAAGATCATCAATCTGGGAACTAGACAACATATGTCAATGTTCACTACAGTCTCAGATCATTCTGCACACCAAAGCAATGATAATTCAAATGACAGGAAATGGAACAACAACTATTCTTATGAACAGGATTGAACAACAAAACTTTAACCTACGGAAATGAATGCAACAATAATTATATCCTACAGGAATTAAGTAACAATCCTTACTCTAAAGATAAATCGGACAACAAACAGAAATGAAATATAGAACAACTTGAATCAAATATAAATGTACAAAAAACTAGGTTGAATATCACACATGACATGCTTAATATTGAAAGGAATAGTAATCTGGCTTCGATACAAGAAGTATAAATCACAGTTATAAAGATTAGAAATTGTGATTCACAATGGAACAACAATCCCAATTGAACAACAATTGCGTTTAAGTGTAAATCATAGATAAATACAGTAATACCGATTTGTGAATGTATAGCATGGTTACTCTATAATCGAACAACAATGGAAATCTGTAAAGAACAACAATGTTATATCAATGGTTAAAGAAACAGTAATGCACTATAAATTCAGAATGAACAACACAACATTCCTGTTATAGAGAACAACATTACTTAGTCGAGCATAAACAAAATATAACAGAACCGTTATGAAAACAACAAGCCACATCATATTACTGAATAGAGCTAATAAAGAAGATCAAACCACACACGAATTGGAAATAATGGTACATGAGCAAGTGTTCCACCAGGGCCGAGCCCTTAGCCTCCAAGGATACACCGCTTAAGATTACTCCAGAATTAAAGATGGAACGGGAACCAAGGAAAAGATCATCAATCTGGGAACTAGACAACATATGTCAATGTTCACTACAGTCTCACATCATTATGCACACCAAAGCAATGATAATTCAAATGATAGGAAATGGAACAACAACTATTCTTATGAACAGGATTGAACAACAAAACTTTAACCTACGAAAACGAATGCAACAATAATTATATCCTACATGAATTAAGTAACAATCCTTACTCTAAAGACAAATCGGACAACAAACAGAAATGAAATATAGAACAACAACTTGAATCAAATATAAATGTACAAAAAACTAGGTTGAATATCACACATGACACGCTTAATATTGAAAGGAATAGTAATCTGGCTTCGATACAAGAAGTATAAATCACAGTTATAAAGATTAGAAATTGTGATTCACAATGGAACAACAATCCCAATTGAACAACAATTGCGTTTAAGTGTAAATCATAGATAAATAAAGTAATACCGATTTGTGAATGTATAGCATGGTTACTTTGTAATCGAACAACAATGGAAATCTGTAAAGAACAACAATGTTATATCAATGGTTAAAGAAACAGTAATGCACTATAAAGTCAGAATGAACAACACAACATTCCTGTTATAGAGAACAACATTACTTAGTCGAGCATAAACAAAATATAACAGAACCGTTATGAAAACAACAAGGCACATCATATTACTGAATAGAGCTAATAAAGAAGATCAAACCACACACGAATTGGAAAGAATGGTACATGAGCAAGTGTTCCACCAGGGCCGAGCCCTTAGCCTCCAAGGATACACCACTTAAGATTACTCCAGAATTAAAGATGGAACGGGAACCAGATTTATATTAAAGCATCAAAACGGAGTTACAGTGGATCTCTCCTCAATGAGAGTCGATGATCAAAGTTTCAAATACAAAGGAGAATTTCATAAAAACAACAACAGTTCGTCCCCCGAGCTAGCAGTGCTGCCCTTCTTATAACAATCAAGCGGAGATATCAACGATACAAAAAGTCGTTAAGATAGCGATCCCAAATTGTTAATTCTTAGTTATCCTCTTGTTCTCTTGCGCTGATTTGGTATTTCCTTTTCCCTTGCCTAGTTGATACACTCCAATTTGGATCACCTTGTTTGCATGCGTTTCCCTGTCAAAGGGACAATAGTTAACTTTGTCTTGTATTTTCCTTTGGGATGACAATCTTCCGTTTTCTCCTTTTCCTGCATAGGAGAAGGGTAATTATTAGTTATTTTGTGTTACATACAAATCTTCTACATTTTATCATAATTTCTTATTATCTACCTAGTTCATGATGTAAAGAGGTTATGAGTTTTAAAGAAAAGATGACAAAATAAATGATAATAACATACCTTCTCCAGTGCTCAACACACCCCCATGCTTACTCTTTTTCATGCCCTCATGGAAACATTGTTGTTGGCATGCAAGGCAGTGAGGGAGTAGGTTGGAGACGGGATCTCATGAGGTGACCTACAACCATGATGCATAGCTAGGTGTTCAAAAAGATGTCCCGTCTGACCCTCATGCATTTCATACAAGGTTTGGTATCCTGGTACAGGGTGCCAAATAACTGGACTCTGGAACCTACAGCCTAACTAAGATGGGCCTTCTCTCAAAATAAGGTCACCATATAGACCCAAGCGATCGAAAGCTAGCTTAAAGTTCTCATAGTTAAACGGTTCCCTGAGTTGGATGTTCGGATTAGAAGTTTGATATCAGAATTTGGCAGCTGCAATGGCAAGGTCCTTGATGGTAAAGAAGTATTCTACCTCTTTCCAATTGATTGTTGTATGAATAGGTCCTAATGCCTCAATCACGTCCGGAGTCCTCATTAGGTTCCTATGTTTATTCCACAACTGTAATGGGTCTCTAGGCTCAGCTCACACCCATAAGTCTAATCCATTTTCTTATCTTTGAAAGGAATTATAGGATTTAAGCCATTTTATTTGGTTAACACCAAAAGAATTGAATGCCTGCAGTTGGAAATCCCCAACAAAAGGACTGGGATTCTGCTCTGTTTCTTGATCTAACACAAGGTTGTGCAAATAGAATTCACATAATAATCTTTGAACCTTCACCCCATAGTGCTTACAAAAATTTATGAAATCATCAATAGTGTTTATTTCTATAGGGGCTCCTTCTTTGACAACTTTAATTTTCAATTGCAAATATCTTTCCATTAAAAACAAGGCATAGTTCCTAGCAGGTGCCCTACATGCTAGGATGTCAATATACAAAGAGCATAAGGTATCCATTTGTTTGATAACTACATCTAGTATATGAGTTACCTTTTTGACCCTTTCTTCTTCCTTTCGCCATCCTTCAAAGGCTTGGCTTTTGGATAAGTTGACGTTCCTCAGCTGTTGTTGTAATTTCTCATCCTTTTCTCAAGAGACAGTTTGTTATGAAAGTTTCTCTACTATTTGTTGGGCTTGCACCAAGTCCTTTCGCAGAGTTACTGTCCTCGGATCACTATCCCACATAGTAGTTGTAAGCGGGAGGTTTACTTGAATCTTCTTATTGCATCGTCCCATATTCATGGTTCGAATTTCCTCAGAGGACTGTGCCTCTGTCTAAACTTCTTTGTCACATGCTGATATATTATCTGTTTTTACTTCGACATGGGCGATAGTCGAATGCTGTTATATTATCTGAACGGTAGGTTGGACTTGAGTCCTCCTAATCTTTTTCTTAATGGGTTTCGCTGGAGTGGTTGCATGCTTTACCACCGAGGTCCTTTTTTCTTTCTTCCCCATTTTCAAAACCCTGATTTGTTGTCAAAGCCGTGCTATCACGTTAAGTAGTCTTTGCTGTTCTTTTCGTAATATTTTGATTTCTTCTATTTTCTTGGAAGGAACAGCTATTCATTTACTCAGGCCTAGACTTTCGCCTTGAATAATTTCTTGGTTTTCTTCTTGGGGTGCTTCCTCATTGTTCTGATCGGGTTGTTCAGGAGTAAAAACCCTAGCTTGTTCTGTTATTTCCTGGGTAACTTCTTCTTCCACTCCTTCTCCTTCATGAAATTCTTCTGGTGTAGTTTGACTAGGAACAGATTGTTCCTCTTCTTTATCTTCATCACTTTTCTCTCCAGATATAATTTCATCATGGGCGGAGTGATTCTTTTCTTCTTCCTCCTCATCACACAATTCTTCAGATGCACTCTTATCATGAACAGAGTGCTCCTACGGTCCTTCTTCCTCATCGCACAACTCCTCAGATGCATTTTTGTCATGAGTAGAATGCTCTTTTGGTTCTTCTTCGCTGTGGAGGTTTAATGGGCTGAGAGGTTGAGCATATTCGCTCATATTGGCCAGAATTTGGGCCAATTCATCCTCTTGCAATGGATTTTGCAATGGCCTTCCTTCACGTTGCTCTGTTTCTTCCTTTGCCTGCCCAGACTGCTCAGTCTCTTACTCTGTTTCTCCTTCCTTGTTTTCCTCCAACTCTTTTTCATTCTACTCTCCTTCCAATTACGGGGGTTGCTCATCCCATGAATCATCTATCTCCAACGGTTGACTGGTGTTCCCTTGGGAGTTTTCCAGCCTCCCTCTAAACCATGCCAATCTAATGGATTTCTTTCGTTTCAGTGGTCTATTTGATGTACTGGTAGCATGTTTTTGTTTTGGGGTTGGCAAAGCCAGTCCCCCGTCTATTGTGAAGATCAGTTCTTCCAAACTTCTCTATTGTTGAGCAAGACTATAGCTAACTATCAGTCGTATCAACCCATGGTGACTTACTACCAATTCTACGTGGCGAGATTTCTTCATGCTTCGGGCAACATCGTGTAATAAAGAATTTAAAAACGCAGGCAAATTCACAGTGCATTTCTGTTTTAATATGGCTAAAAGTTTAAGGTGGCGTGGTCTTACCACATCTTTTCTGCCTTCACAGGTGATGTAACTCTGGATGATTCTTTCCAATTCTTCCCGCGGCTCTCTCAATGCTGTTGGTATAACTCCCTTCCCTCTTACACTCAGGTTCTGGCCTTCATCTTGGAAGATTTTTATGACTTTTTGTAGCCTCTCCTTCTTCAGAGTCCACATGGGTCCAGTGGCTGGCAGTCCTGAGACCTCTGCAATTATGTCATCAGTGATTGCTATCTGTCTCCCTCTTACTGTGGAGTGATGTTCTTGCAAGTTCTGTAAGAATTCAATTGCTATGGTCTCGTTGGATTGTTGTAAACGATTGAGATAAACTATCCATCCTGCCCTTGTTAGGATTTCTCGTGCAGCATCAGAGACTGTCAATACCTGTGGTTCTCTACGAATTGATCTTCCTCCCATGCTTAGCACACTGTAAAAACACAGAGATGGCAATGGAACAACAGGTTGTTCAAGCTATTAGGAAACACAGAGAAAATGACGAAACAACAAGCTTGTTCAAATTCTGAATTACTACTAATTATTGTAGAGCATTATATGGAAATAGCTTTAGAACAACAAGCCATGAAAATTGGAAAATAATATGTCGTTAAGCCTTGCTATTCCCGAGTGAGAATTATCTGAATAATAATCTGACACATATGCCAACAAATTATGAGGTCACCTACCCCCCGGCAATGTGATAGGCTGTCCTCGGCCGTGAAATGAGGGAGCGGTGTGCTAAACTGCCATGGTATAGAGTCATAAAGGAACAATGTATAGCGAGATGCCATGTTTACAAGAACGAGCAGATTGCCGAAATCAAGGTATATAAGAGAATCGCTTAATAAATAAGAGAATGTTGTGATATGATGCGAGATTGGGAGGATAGGACAGCTGACGTGCACAGAAAGTCTGAAGCGGTCATTATCAACTTTTTCCGTCATAATTGACTGTAATAGATTTTCATGTATTAAAGGTTCGGGGAAATTATGTACATAATATCATTTGACTGATTACAAGGATATAACAAGGAGAAGGGTTTTGATAATTGCTATTGGTGTATAAGGAATGTGACTTCAATAAAATCAACAGAGCTTTGTTGCCCACAGGTGTCCATAACCTTGACAGAGTTGTTTATTTCACCCATGGAACCATGATCCTTTGTATATGCTTAGGAAAGTGCTGTACAATGTCAAAATGGAGGCCATTATGCTAGCTTGGTAACCAGATAAATCATAATACCATTCACCAGGAAGGAGTGAAAGGTGGGCAGGCTGGCTCGTGATGAGACCTCCTGTTCCAAGGACTCTTTATTTTTCTGGTGTGCCTCTTGGATCATATCCCTAGTGTGGTGGCCATAGTGGGAATGCCACTTCACTTTCTTCCTTATGATCATGGTAGGCTGGCTCTTGATGAGACCCCCTATCCTTCATTTGACAAACCATATTAGCAAATCATATAAACATTTTCTCTATTTTTTCTTTTATAAAGTACTTTCCTATTTATACACAAAGGGTGGTTCAACACTTCTTAAGAGTAGGAATGTTGGAAGAAGTCTTAACATCTCAATATAAAAATATACTCTTTGTTCTTATTCCTTAATAATGATCAAAGAGGATTATGGGAATTTAGAAAAAACCATCATGATAAAGATAACCAATCATATCAGTATTAGTAGAATAATGACAACAAAGTGATCAACAGTTGTGTCCGTTCCTCTTTTCTCCTATCAATTCAAAGCAATTTCTTGTAAAGATAATGATTTTATGTAATTTGCTGATTTCAGTATCCTTTAGTTTTGTATTCATTGCATAGGTGTATAAATATGTTTTAAAAATGGTCTAAATGATAAAACACAGAAGAAAAAGATAAAGCAGGTACTATGCACAAAATCACAATCAAAAGGAAAAAAAATACTTGAAATTGTTGTGCATTGAGAGGAACAACAACTGTCCTTTAATTGGAACAGCAAAGAAAACAAATGCAAGTAATAGAAATGCGAAAATGCTATCCTTTCAAAAAGGAATAGCAGCAAAATGAAGGCACTTTTCCTTCGAAAAGGAATAATAGAGAACACATTTTGTTCCTTCGGAAAAGGAACAACAGAAAATGCAAGTGCTGTTCCTTCATAAAAAGGAATAGAAAAAAAGAAAAGTATCATTCCTTCGAAAAAGGAACAGCAAAAATGAACGTGTCGTTCCTTTGGAAAAAGGAACAGTGGAAAAGAAAAGTGTCATTCCTTCGAAAAAGGAACAACAAAAATGAAAGTGGTCTTCCTTCGGAAAAAGGAACAACAGAAAAGAAAAGTGTCATTCCTTCGGAAAAAGGAACAACAGAAAAAAGTGATGTTCCTTCGGAAAAAGGAACAGTAGAAACAAAAGTGTTGTTCCTTCAGAAAAAGGAACAACAAACAATACAAGTGCTATTCCTTCCAAAAAGGAATAGCAAAATGATGAAAATGCTATTCCTTCTGAAAGGAACAATAGAATGCAAAAGTGTTGTTCCTTCGAAAAGGAGCAACAAAAAAGATGGAACTATTGTTCCTTCGAAAAGGAATAGCAAAATGCAAAGGTGTTGTTCCTTGAAAAAGGAACAACAAATTGGTGAGAATGTTGTTCCTTCCTAAAATGAACAGCAAAATGCAAATACAAAAATATATACAGAAAATAATTTACACTAACAAAACAAAGGAATTATGTACATAATGTAAGAACAGTTGAATTACTTAATGAACTAGAGGTGAGGAAGATTTCTCTTCCTCCACCATAATCTGCATGTCGGAGTCTTCGTGCAGTTGTTGATAGAAGGATTCCCGAGTAAGTGGTTTGCAGTATAATAGACCTCGGTGGCCGTTTGCCTTAAAGGTATGTCTGGATCCATCAATGGTGGTTAAAGTAATGGTTCCATTATCATGTACCTTCTGGATTTCGTATGGCCCCAGCCAGCGAGTCTGAAGTTCCCTTGGAAAATCCTGAAACCTAGAATCGTATAGGAGTGCCCAATCTCCTTCGCGGAAGACTTTCTTTTTAGTGAGGGCATCATGCCATTTAGCTCACTGTTGTTGGATCAACTCAATATGTTGAAGGGCAGAGAGCCTAATTTCATCTAGCTCATTGATCTGTTGTAATCTATTAATCTGTGCCTCGTTTAAATCTAGACCGACTTCTTGAGTTGTTTGTAGTGTCTGTATTTCAAATTCTATTGGAAAGATGGGTTCCTTTACAAATACTAGTTGGTATGGTGAATAATCGGTAGTGCTTCTCCATGTTGTTCTGTAAGCCCACAAGGCTTCCGGCAACCTTGTAGCCCAATCGCGTTTGTGTGATGCAATGGTTTTTGTCAGAATTGTTTCTATTATTTTATTCGTGCTTTCTACTTGACCATTTGCCTTTGGGTGGTATGGAGTAGTAATTTTGTGCTGGATATGATAGTTTTTTAGTGTTGCAACAATTTTATTACCAGCAAACTATGGTCCTCCATCCGTAATTATATCTCTCGGGAGGCCATATTGCACGAATATGTGGAACAGGAATTGTATGACGGAATCCTCTGTAGCTCTCAGCAATGCCTCTGCTTCAACCCATTTGGTGACATACTCTGTTGCTACCAAAATATATGTTTTCTGGTTCGATGATGGGTTAATTGGACCAACAAAATCGAGTGGGTTCAGGGGCATTTCGTTGGACTGTCCAGGGTGTCCTGCTCTTTGGTAGCTGTCACAAGCTTGAATGAACTTCTTTACATCTTTGAGGATCGTGGGCCAATAATACCCTGTTTGTAGCACCTTGTGACCAGTTCTCTGATTTGCAAAATGTGCACCACATGGTCCGTTGTGACAAGCTTTCAAAATGTCAAAAATTTCATCTTCACGGATGCATCTCTTGATGTGCATATTTGCCCCTGTATGGAACAGGTAGCCCCCAATCCAAGAAAATCGAGTACTACACTGGACAATCTGCTTTCGTTCATTGAGGGTCAGATGTTTCAGTAATTTTCCTATTGCTAAATAATTTGCAACATCAGCATACCAGGTTTTTTAACAGTGACAACGAACAAATGTTCATCTGGAAATTGATCTTCAACCACTGCTACGCCCACTGGTTTTGGCATTCGTGAGAGAAAGTTAGCTACAAGATTTTCTTTTCCAGGTCAGCCCTTTATTGTGATGTCGAATTCCTGCAATAAAATCAGCCATCTAGTTACTCTACCATTTGTGATCGGTTTATTTGCTAAATATTTTATGGCGGAGTGGTCTGTATATAAGATAATAGGATATCCAGTGATATAATGCCTAAATTTATTGACAACATGTATTATAGCTAAAAATTCCTTTTCAGTAACAGTATAGTAACTTAATTTAGCAGGAGATAAACTCTTGCTAATATAATAAATTGCATATGATTTTTTATCTTCTTCCTGCCCAAGGACTACTCCAATAGCTGTGTCTGAAGCATCTGATGAAATTTGAAATGACGGGTCCAAATTTTGACCTCTGAGTACTGGGGCTGTTGACACAAGCTTTTTCAGATCCTCAAAAGCATGGTCACATTTATCTGTCCAAACAAATTCAACATTGCCTATTAGTGCATATAAAGGTGCAACAATATGAGAAAATTTTTCTATAAATCTTCTATAATAATCAGAAAATCCATGAAAACTGCGTACCTCTGTCTGAGTGGTAGGAGTGGGAATTAACAGAATTATTTGAGTTTTGGCCGGATCTACCTGTATTCCAGCTTCTAAGATATAATGACCTAAAATAAGTCCTTCAGTCATCATCATAGAGCATTTTTCATGGCTCAAATAGAGCCTGGTGGCAATGCACTGCTACAACACCTTTTCCAGTGTGTCCAATGCTGGGTCGAGATCATCTTTGTATGGTGTAAAATCATCCATGTATACTTTGAGCCCTTCATTTATTAAATCTGAAAAGATGCTGAGGATAGCCCTTTGAAATGTGGCAGGGGCATTACATAGGCCAAAAGGTAAAACTTTGTAGGCAAATGTTCCCCACAGACAGGTAAAAGTAGTTTTGTCTTGGTCTTCAGGGGAAATCCGAATCTGATTGTATCCACTAAAGCTATCTAAGAAAGAAAAGAATTTCTTTCCTGCTAAAGTATCTAATACCTGGTCAATGAATGGAAGGGGAAAGTGGTATTTTTGTGTTGCTTTATTTAGCTCTATGTAATCTACACAAATCCTCCATTTTCCATTCTTCTTTGGCACTACAACAAGTGGAGAGACCCATTTGCTATCGGAGATAGGGTAGATGAAGTTCACATCTAAATTTTTTTGAAGTTCAGCTTTTACAATGTATTTTAGATGAGGGTTAAGTCTCCTTTGTGGTTGGCGAATAGGTCTTGCATCCTTCTCTATGTAAATGTGGTGTGTACATAACTGGGGATCGATTCCTTTCATGTCAGGGTAATCCCATGCAAATTCTTCTTTGTATTTTCTAGTAGTTGGATCAGCTTCTCTTCTTGTTCAGGAGTAAGGTTGCCATTAATGTTTAACGTTTTTCCTGGCTCAATTTCTACAATTTTGCTATTTGAGACAGAGGTAGTGGGTATTGTTTGATCATGAGTATCTTTAAGAGGATCTTCTTCTAATTCATTATCAAATGCTGCTTCGATCATGTGACATTGTATGTGGGATCTAGATTTAGCTTGGCTAATAAAATTGTTAATGACATCATCCTCTGTTTGATCTTTGAAATCGAGGGCATCTTCTATGGTTAATGGGGATCTAATATTTTCGGTGAGGTATGATACAGGATGTTTGTTAGTTCCTATTATTGTGACACTTGGCTGGGCTGGAGGATATAACACTAGATTGTTGATATTAGCCCCTCTAGTTATGGTCATATTGCCTTGTCGGCAGCCAATATAAGCATTAGTAGTTGCAAGCCAAGGTCGGCCTAAAATAAATGGACGTCCATCAAGTCAGTTTTTGGGGTTTATTATCAGAAAATTGGCAGGATACTCCGAGGAATCAATGGATACCATGACATCATGCAGTGTGACTTCTGGCCTAACCACAGATCAGTCAGCCAATTCTAATAAAGTGGAAGTCGATTCTACTGATGTAATGCCTAATTTTTGACAAGTGGTGGTTGTTAGGATATTGATTGCAGCTCCTAGATTGACTAAGGCATTTGAAAAGGTTTGTCCATTGATTTGTACTGTTATTATTGGATTTCTTGGGTCTTCATATTTAACGAGTGTTTATTTTCCTGATAATAGATCGGATAAGGTACCAACTACTTGAACTGTTGGGTTATTTTTATTCTCTTCCTTGGTTTTTTTATACATAGTTCTTTGATGGTCTTTGCATATATTGGGATGTCTTGGATGGCTTGGAGGAGTGGGATTTTATGTACAGATTTTTAAGTTCTCCCAGAATGTCAAAATTAGGATGTCGTATCGGTCGAGGTATAATTAATCGTTCTGGGAATGGTGGAGAAGGTGTGGTTGGTTGATCATGAATTTGCTATCTGATCACATCCTCTTCTTGTGGTGGTTGTTCTATAGGTAACTTATTTTCAACTTGAGCAGTTTTATCTCCCTCTGTTTCTATAATGCGCCCAGATCTTACTTGAAGGTCATTTCACTCCTTTAGATCGGTTTTTGGTTTTGGTGTTTCAATTATTTGGATAGATTGAATTGGTCTATTATTTGGATTAGGGTTGGGCTGGGCCGGGAGTTGCAGTCTTAAGTTAGACTGGGGGTTTTGTTGTAATTCTGGTAGTGTAGGTTGAGGGATCAGAATGGTTCCTACTAGCTGATTCATCGGTCTTTTCCAGTTTGTCCGCCAGGCTTGACTCTATGAAGTAGGAGGGGACCATTGTGCTGGGTATACATTGTTTTTCCAATATGGTAGGGCATAGGGAAAATTTGGCCAATTGGGTTGACTTACTTGATTTGGCCATGGTGATGATGAAGGAAATGGTTGTTGTGACCAATTTGAGAAGCGAGGTTGATTTTGCCACATTGTATTATATTGCTGGGCATGATATTGTAGAGGCTGAAAGGAAGAAGCTGGATCTGGGAACATACCTGATTATCACGGCTGCCATTGATGGCGCTGATTGAGTAGGTACACCCATTCTGGCTCTTCTTCCGCTTCCTTGTATACTGCTTTTAATCCAATAAGTGAGGGACAACTCTCTGTAGAGTGGTCTTTTGTACAAATGGCACAAACTTGAACTGCATCTGCTGGACACTCCTTGTGGCTATGTTTCTTTCTGCATCGGGGACAGAAGATTGCCAAATTCGGTTCTGCCTCTGCTTGCTTTTGTTTGGCCTGCATAATATCAAGTTGTGTTGTCAGAGTCCCCAATATGTCAGTTTTAAAATTTTATAATAAATTTCCAATTTCTGCGCGAGTTACTCCTTGTACAGAGATCTTGTTGTCTCTTGTAAACCTATCATGTTCCGCTGGTTTTAGTCTTGTGTTGCCTCTCGAACTCCTGATACATAAATCAATAATGTCAGCAAAATTTTCCTGATAAATATCTCCTTTTCCCATAATATTTAGTGTTTCAATTCATTTTTCCTTCATTTCTCTAATTAATGTTGTTTTTAATACATTATCAGGTAAGAGTAATGATGCATAAGGAGATCTTTGAAGATTATACTGGAAATGTTCAATATACTCTTCTAATGTTTCATTCGGTTTAGCTACCATCTGAAATATTTCATCTTTTAATTCTATATACCTGCAATAGTCCTGATATTTCTTTAGAAAAACATATGTCATTTGATCCCAGTTGTTTATAACACCACCACCCAATCCCATAAACCATCTTAAAGCAGCCCCTTTTAATGTAGAGGGAAACAATTTCAGTTTTTGGGGATTGGTGGTATAGTCATATCCTCTACACAGCACATCAAATTCAAATAAGAATGCATCCGGATCTTCTGATGTAAGGCCATGGAATGTAGGGATATGCCGGAGAGGAATTTCTTTCATAGGTGCATTAGCTACATTATCCACAATGGGATATTGGAGTGTAGAGGTTTGGGTGTTTGGCTGGCTCTGGGCCATTTGGTAAAATATATGCCAATAACCTTCTGGGATATCTAGGAGGGTATTCCTAGGCTGACGAGGGGGAATGGCTTCAATAGGAATGGCCTTAAACACACTTCCTTTATCTGGGATGATGAGAGTGCCTAATGTCTGGGGGGATTCTGGTTCTTGAGGTTCTTCAACTTTGTTATAAATGATTTTTGCAGCACTTCCCTTATCTGGGCCGCGTAATGGCTGAATTATCCCAAGAGGAGATCTTGGTTCTTCAGTTTCCTCTGTTTCTCCTCTCCCTTCATAGAGGTTGCTAAGGTTCCATTCTTGCAATGATTTTGAGCTAGAATTCTCAATTTCTTGAAAATATTTCTCTTCGGTTTGACTATGCACCTTAGCAAAGGCTATAGATGGTGATCATGTGGCCTGAAGGGAACTAGTAGGTTGTCTAGAAGCAACTTTTATAGGTCCTACTGAAGGCTGAGATTATGTTTTCTTAAGGATTTCATCTATAAAGGTCGAGCGGCCACATGTCACCAGCCCCTTAGCTTTATCAGACTTGAGTAGTGGTTTAGGATTCTTTTCAGGCTTTTTCTGCTTAGTCACGCACACAAATCAAATGCTAATTTCTACCCCAAAAAAAACAAAAAATCTGTAGGAAAGCGGGTAGGGGAGCAGGGCTATTACATGCTCCGTACGCAAGTTCTTACCTTCCATTTTTAAAACCTAGTTCTCTCCTAGCAGGTTCTTACATTACTCTGGAAAAGAAACAAATGGCTACACTCTTCCCCCGCAATGGCGCCAAAATGTCGAGCAGTAAAAAGGGTCTTTTTCACCTCTATTTACCCTACATTAACTTGCCAATCCAGGAACGATTTCTTATCTCAAAGAGTGTACTTAGTTTGAGGCGGTCATTTGTCAGAGTAATGCTAGTAGTATATTGCTCTAAATACAAGAGTAAACGGATGCTTGAAAGAAGATCTACTTACAGAAAAGAAACTTAAATCTCAAATCATGCACTCAGAAAGCTATAACAATTCATCAATCAAGTCTACAGTAATGGTAACTCTTCCCTTTGTAAACTGATGTAATTAAAAGACAATCAAGGAAAATATCATCAATCTGGGAACTAGACAACATATGTCAATGTTCACTACAATCTTAGATCGTTTTGCACACCAAAGCAATGATAATTCAAATGACAGGAAATGGAACAACAACTATTCTTACGAAGAAGATTGAACAACAAAACTTTAACCTACGGAAATGAATGCAACAATAATTATATCCTACATGAATTAAGTAACAATCCTTACTCTAAAGATAAATCGGACAACAAACATAAATGAAATATAGAACAACAACTTGAATCAAATATAAATGTACAAAAAACCAGGTCGAATATCACACATGGCACGCTTAATATTGAAAGGAACAGTAATTTGGCTTCGATACAACAAGTATAAATCACAGTTATAAAGAGTAGCAATTGTGATTCGCAATGGAACAACAATCCCAATTGAACAACAATCGCATTTAAGTGTAAATCATAGATAAATACAGTAATACCGATTTATGAATGTATAGCACGGTTACTCTGTAATCAAACAACAATGGCAATCTGCAAGGAACAACAATTTTATATCAATGGTTAAAGAAATAGCAATGCATTATAAAGTCAGAATGAACAACGCAACATTCCTGTTACAGAGAACAACATTACTTAGTCGAGCATAAACAAAATATAACAGAACCGTTATGTAAAACAACAAGGTACATCAGATTACTGAATAGAACTGATAAAGAAGATCAAACCACACACAAATTGGAAATAATGGTATAGGAGCAAGTGTTCCACCAGGGTTGGGCCCTTAGCCTCCAGGGATACACCGCTTAAGATTACTCTAGAATCAAAGATGGAACAACAACCAGATTTATATTAAAGCATCAAAATAGAGTTACAGTGGATCACTCTTCAATGAGAGTCAATGATCAAAGTTTCAAATATAAAGGAGAATTTCATAAAAACAACAACAGTTTGTCCCCTAAGCTAGCAGTGTTGCCCCTTCTTATAACAACCGAGCGGAGATATCAACGATACAAAAAATTGTTAAGATAGCGGTCCCTTAGGACCAAAGGATCCTGAGGGATTCGCCAAACTGTTAATTCTCAGTTATCCTCTTGTTCTCTTGCGCTGATTTGGTATCTCCTTTTCACTTTCCTGGCTGATATGCTCCAATTTGGATCGCCTTGTTTGCATGCAGTTCCCTGTCAAAGGGACAGTAGTTAACTTTGTCTTGTCTTTTCCTTTGGCATGGCAATCTTCCGTTTTCTTATTATCTACCTAGTTCATGATGTAAAGAGGTTATGAGTTTTAAAAAAAAGATGACAAAATAAATGATAATAACATACCTTCTCCAGTGCTCAACAATTACTGCTCATAAGTATTTTTTTACATGAGTACATTATAACAAGTTCATAAGAATATTTTTTTTTATATGAATGCATTATAGAAAGTTACAAATACAACTAGGGACATACTAATGAGGACATGTTGGAGCACCTATAAACATAAATATAAGAATAATTAATGAGAGTTTCTGTACCGCCCCCATAATAACAATGTCTACATCTATTCGATTCAAGTTGTAATTGATCAAAAACTCCTCTCCTACATCTATTGATTTTATTGTGCATATGAATATACAATTTACTTCACGTCCCTCAAATATTCAATTAGGTTTCTTATTTATTGTCTCGGGTTGTGTACTATTTATAAACCCTATAATATTCCCTGATTCTTTTGGCCTTCCATCGATATATATAGACACTCCTTTCTTTTTATTGTTTTCTCTTAGATATATACAATGTATAGTCAATCCATAACTCTGTATACCTCGTGTATATCAGACTAGATGGATCCAATCTCTATAATTGTAACAAGGTATGACATACTCCATCAATTCAATTAATTTTCCATAATAAACCTTTATTCTACCCATGGAAAATAACCCCAAACCATGTAGTAATGATGGAGAAATCAGATATACCATTTTCCCAAGGAAATCAGATATATCCTATCTTTGAGAAAAAAAAACAATGTTTACTTGAGGAGGGTTCTTGGGTACCCATCGTTTCACTAGATTTTTGTATGTCAAGGGAACTTCGATGTCATATATGCTCTCAACATCATAAGAAGATGACCCCCCTTCAAAAAGAAAAAAATTCCATGCGTCTACGAAATTTTCTTCTCATCTTCTCACCTCTAGTTGATGATGTCTTTCTGTTAGATGTACTAGTTATCTGAATTTCCTCCACTCTACTTGAACTTCCCTTGATCAATGAAGATAGATCTGGTAAGTACCTATTTTATTATACCTCCAGTCCATCGAATGAGAGAATCAATTAGCAGATTGATGGCATGTAACATTCCAATGTGCACATATGATCTGTAACAAACTTGGTTAAAAATCCATGTAATAAAGTTAATAAAAGGAAATTAATAACCAAGGTCATGGGACATGTATTCCAAGTTGAATGTTGGGAAAAAAACATAGTGATGGGGATCACTTGTGATTAATTAATGGTTATGGAAATTGGCAAAGGTAGTGACAAAGGCTTTGGAAAGGCATGAGGCATTAATTGGCATTTTATTTATGAAAATAATGAAAAATAGGAGAAAAGGAAGGTGAAAGGTCATTGGTTGCATGTGAGGATGAAAATGAAGGGAAATGGAAAAATGAATAAAATAGAGGCCTCGTTAATAAAAAGGCTTATGAGGATCAATTCACAACCTTTTGTTAGTGTGACAGATTTTTGCCAATTTTAGCTTGGATCTCTCTCTATTCTCTCTCTCATACTTTTGGACACTTAGAGTTTCCTTGGAGAACTCTTGGAGGAGTGTGGCATACTTGGGATTTGGAGTAAGAAGGAAAAACAATAGCAAGAAAGTTTAAGAGGATAATGGGAGCAACAACTACAATGAGTTTTTCTTACAGTTACCAAGTTGCATGTATGATTTCCTTGTTAGTTTTAGCATGTATGGCACATTCAAGTGGTTTCTTGGTTATGATTTTTCATTGGCATGGACGATTGCCTGGATTTACATTGATTTTTCCTAGCCTTTCCATTTCCTGGATAACCATGGTTTTATGGGTTTAATATTTTTTTTCTCATTGGGGTTCATGTTCCTTTGGCCGTGGGTTGAGTTACTAGTTCCTGGAACCTTGGTTGGACAAACTCTCTGGAAGCCCTATAACAACTTGGTTGAGTTACTAGTACTATAAGCCTTGGTTGGAAAAACACTTTGGAGTCCTTAGTGGGTTGAGTTACTAGTCCTGGAAGCCCTGGCTGGACAAATATTGTGGGGCCCGACAACAACAATGGGTTGAGTTACTAGTCCTGGAAGCCTTGGTTGGAACAAACACTCTAGGGCTCTGGACAACTTGGGTAGAGACTGATATGGTGATGGTTAGTGATGTTCGAGCATGAGGTGGAATCACTAGTTTAGGGTTGAGGTGGTTTGGCCTCTGGAAGCTCTGGTTTGGTTTTGTTTGAGTTGTTTTAGGAGATCCCACATTCATGCTTGGAATATGGCACAAGGGTGATTAGTTGAAAGAGCTATTTGTTTCAACCCAATCTATGGTCGGGTGGTACGTGGAAGTCCCTGACTTGGTTGGATTTGCATATGTTAATAAGAGCCATTTTCCTTTGGTATTTTCATGAGTAAATGTGCTTGTCATTATGTGGCTTTAATATTTATTTCATCATTGATATACCTCTGGTTATTTTCTGGTTATGAGCATGTTTTATGACAACCTGAATGTATGGATCTCATCTTGTTTTGGTTAGTAGATGAAATAATAATGAATAAATGAACTAATATATAAAAATGTAGATATTGAGAGGAGATATCAATCATCATTGATGATTCTTAGATAAGTATGAGACTCCTATGCTTAGATCTGTTGTTATGACATATACATTTCATGTTTATGATATGTTTGACAAAATTCCTATTATGGCTGGTAAGGTTCAGGTCAAGTTATTGTTAAATTTTTTTCATTAGTAGCCTTGTTTCAATGTTATTCATCATTTATGGAAGTTTCATGAAGTTTTTGGAAGTGGCCTGAGTCTTGAACTTAAAAACGTGGCATAAAATCTGGGGTCCTTGGCACAGAACTTCCTAAAAAAGGCCATATTCACACGCATTCCTTTGTGTGGGAGCAACTGGAGGGTCTCAGTCACATGGATGGCTTGTCATGGGAGTGACTATGGGTCTAGATCAACAAAAAATCAAGTTGTCTAAGGGATTCGACATCTAGAAGGGTTGGATGTCTACTGAAGGTTCTGTAGCTCCTGAGGAAGTTCATATTGGTATTTTCTTGTCGGTTCCACTTCCTTAACTGTACTTGGGTAGTTAAATCATATCATAGTAACTCTGCATCACATGTTTACCCCAGTGGACTGGTTATCTTGGGTAAATGTGGGAGGAGGGATGGTACAAAGTGGTAACAGAGCATGGTTGTGTTCTCCTTGGGTGATGTCTAGTTTTCATTCTCCTTAGATAAATGTGTTGTCATGTGTACATGTTGGTTGCATATGTGTCCTTGTGCTTGTGGTCTATTTTCTTGTTGTGAATACATAGTGATGTTCATGGTTTCCGTTGTGATGTCATGCTGAAGTTGATGGTGTTGTTGTTAGGATGTGTTCTTCATGAATACATGCCAATGTTTATATGTATTATTTATGCATGCATGTCATACATGTGTTGGTTATGCATGCACGGTACCTAGACGGTGTTGTAGTTGTGACATCATGCATGGTAACTGGGATGATAATTAAGATGATGTTTATATACTGTGATGATTATGATTATACATGTTTTGTGCTAATCTGGTTAATCTTGCAGATGAGAGATCCTCCCCTGAATTACACTGAGGTATGTTGGTTTGTTTATAATTTGGTTTAGCTGACATGATATACCTTATGGGAAGAGAAGATAAAAGATGACTAGAAAGATGGTAGACTATAACTCACTAGATTCTCCCCGTAGATTAGATGAGCAATGTTAGGTTCCTATACCAATAGGAGTCATAATTTTTGAATGACTGAGATTAAAACTGTAATATGGACATACATTTTCTTTCTGCAAATGTTTTCCATATTCAAAAACTCAAAAAAATAAAAAAAGGTAAAGAGGGTATGTCTTAAAAGAAAAATCAAAGGAAAAAAAGAATAAGAAGGTCAAAAAAGATGAAAAAATGAACCCCAAGGAAGAAAAATATCATGAAAGTGTGCAAGATAAAATGCCACTACTGTTTACTTTTGATGCAGAATAAAAGATTGTGTGCAGCTTGTTACCTTTGCCACAATCCATGGATGGTCAAAATGTTTAAACTTGGCTATTTCATGTTTTCAATTTTATGCTTAGAGATAGAGAATAAAATCTGACCAAACGCTTTAATCTTGGCAGATAAGTAGATAGGTAGAGTAAATAAAAGGAGCTCAATTTTTTAATCTGAGCCCTTGGATGTAATAAGGTTAGACTTAGATAGATTACTTTGTAAAAGAAAAGAAAAAGTTTTGATAAAGGGTTTGCTAGATTAAGTGCACCCTAATAAAGAAAAGTAAAAATGGTAGGATGTGTAGATGGGTAAGTAGTTGAATGGTTGCAGAATTGTAATGATTGATTAGATAAGATCATATCATTCACCTTCATAATCAAATTTTGAATTATGGATGAAAATTGAGCATTTACCAAAGTACATAAAGTCAACTGACTAACCTCCCTCATTCATTACATGTTTCACTTAATTAATTTCCAAGGAAAGTCTTAAAGTACCTAAAAACTTAAGTTAAAGGGGCTCAGAGCATTTCTTTGACTTCTGGAGGGACCGAACCCTTGACCCAATAACTTGTAGGTCCTAAGTACTAAAAGTCCCCTCATAAGCATTCACCCCCTTCAAATTCACTCATATTCCCAAATAAACTTACTTTCCCCTAATAAACCCCTTTCTCTAAGGATAAAACCTTAGAAAAGCCATTACCCCCATAAAAACCCCTTTTTTACAAAAACCCACAAATTCATACTTAGCCTAAGTTTTTATGTTTTCTATGTCAAAAGAAATTTTTTTTTGCAAAGAACTCATTTTATGCTTAGCGCTAAAATATTTTCCGCATTCATTCATATTAACTTTTGACTTTCTTTACATATTAAATCCCGAGAAAACAACCCTTTTCCCCTATGTATTTATAAAACCCATTAATATTAATATCCCATCCCGAAGTTTGAAACATAAACTTTATTAAATATCGAGTTAATTATTCGATCAACGATTAATTAATAACCAACACCCTCTGCCAAAATAAAAGAGATTAATTAATCAATCTGTGGTTAATTAATAATTGACCCCCGCTAATGAAATCATCCTCGACGCCCTTAATCCTCCATAACCCATGATTAATTAAAAAGTACTGCTTTTAAAAGCCTGTCGGGCCCCTCTATTAAACCTCATGTCAAATCCCCACCCCGATCACCGTGCGATCAGGTCCCATTTGATCCGATGGTTGACGATCATATTGGGCGGCCTTCAAAGGTTGACCTTTACCCGCCCGATATGGGTGGTTTCACTGTTCCCCCCGCTACTACGTGGCGCCCGATGAATGGCATCGGGTGGCCTTCCCCCGAAACCGCTCCAGCCCAAAAGCTGTGCGAAATAAAACCACTTACCACCTCCCGCTAGATGACAAAACATCTCATCCCCCACTTAACTCCAAATGTACCTTTCCCCGTGTACCCGCCAAAACAGTTGACTTTGCAAATAAAACTAAAAAAACTCATTGTTTTTAGTTTTATCGTGAAAAATACCGCTCAGACCTCCATGCAAGCACCAGAGTACGTGCGACCGTCAACCCACGTCCCACTGCCAACCTGCTGAAGTTGCTGAACTTCAATACCACCCTTCAGGCACGAACACTTCCTGCAAGCTGTGTACAGTCACCCATCAATCCGTTCAGAGCCGAAACCAGGTATTTACCCAAATTCATTGAGAAACCTTGTTTAATTCCAAAACCTTTACTCAATTGTTGTACGCTATTAGGTAATTAAGTAAAACAAGTGCCCAACAACTCCAAACCATTTTGAATTAAACCAATTTTCCCTCGTCCTTGAATCCACAAGAACAAAGGATGGTTGTGCCAGTTGCATTGAATGTCCCACCAATTTCTACCCCCCACAAGGATTTAGATCATCTCCCGTTGGCAGACAAAGAATTTCAAATTAAAGACATCTCCGTTGAAGGATCCCCATTGAGATTATGCTGTAAGTACATAGACCAGTACTTGAACCATGCAGACAAAATAGGTCTTTGGGAATCAAACCTGCCCAAGTACCAATCCCCAACGTCTATATCTTCCCCGAAATTGTTCACTATTGTCATGCGAGCTACAATCCCACCTTAAGATCGATGATGTCCCCCGACCAGACAATAATTTTCACCATCACCACTGAATTTGTAAATGAAATGTTGTAGTTACAACCTGGTCAAAATCTTACTCCCCTTTCTATTGGAGACTTTCTTAACAGATTCCCTAAAATCCCCCTTTCCAAAATTGCTCAATTATTCTAGACTTTCATTGTAGAAGAAAAGCACATACCAAAGGATCCCCCTCCTTACATGTCATCCTTTTTTTCTTAGCTTGGAAAAGAAATCATATCAATGATATCTAGTGTTCTAGGCTATACTATTAGTGAGTATGTAGATGAAATTATTCTTGCCTACATGTCCATTTTCACTCCTGGGCAGCCTCCTACCATCATATTTGACTATGCAAAATTCATCTCAGATAAAATACATGATTATTTCATGCGATTGGAAAATGAGAGAGTATTCAAGTATGCATCATTTTTGTATCATCTCTTTTTATACTATCAAGCTGACAAATTTCCCTTCACTGTTCATAAGCTTGGCACCAGAGGAAATCCTAGATCAGTAGTCTTCTGGACCCCTTTAATCCACAAATATGAATTTCCATACACCTATGCAGATTTTATAGATCTATTTGTGCATCCAGTAGTGACCATGCTGATAGGAAGTCCTCCTCTAAGAGCCAGTTTAGATATCAGGAGGGTCCTACAGCTGTCCAAACAGTACAAAGTGGGAGATTGGTATTTATACCAAAATCACACTGAAATTAGAATATATGGCTGTGAGTTGGCACCTTACAAATTTCCAAGATACCTCCCAATGAGATTATTTGCCCTGGAGTACTATAGGAAAATAATCAACTCTGACGAGGTACATTTTGTGAAGGCCAAGAAAAAGGCACAACTCTGAATAAAAGACCAGCTAGGCCCCTTTGTGTGTAACAATAGAGAAGCTGGAAGAGTTGTAGAGGAAATCCTTCAAGGGCTCAAACTCAAACAAAGCTTCATCTGGAGATATGACCACTTTGATGTCATATGTAACAGAAGATATAAAAACAAATTGTCTCCCTACATCTACCACCGAATTCCTGAAATAGAACAATATGAAAATCAACTGGAATGGGTGGAGAACACTCTAGTAGACAGGGATAGCACAGAAACTGCTGTCAATAATGTGTTGATTGATTTAGAAAGAAGACTTGATGAAGATTCCTTTGTACAGGTGCCAGGAGAATCCCAATCCCAAAGGGAGACACAGGAACACAGTGAGTAACTAGCAGAAGAAGGACTTCAAAAGCAAGAGTAATTTGAACAACCAGACATATTATAAGAACTGGCTCAGCTCGAACACATCATGAGTAATCCTCCTATTGTACAGACCCCTCTAAATGAGGAGAAGAATCCCAAAAGAGATAAAGAGGAGGTCACTCATTCTAGAAGACCTATTGCACAAAATTATGTCAAGAGGCAAAGGTTGAATCCCTTTTTAGAACAAGAGTTCACAGAGGAGACAGATGGAACTACAGGTACAGAAAGAGCAGAAAGCAGATAGACCACTCCCTCTGGAGGTACACAAGAACCTTCCACTTCACAGGTTCAAATGCTAGAGAGACAACAGAGCGTGGAAGTATCCTCCTTCAGGGCTCCAACAGGCCAGAACCAAGACATTAGAGAGAAATACAAAGAAATAAAGGCCAGAGAAAGATTGAAGACCCAAAGTTATGCACAATACCTTAAAATGGCTCCCACAAATCAAACAAGGCTAATGTCAGCCTTTGATGTCAAAGAAGGTAAAATGAAAATGACTTTCATGAAGCCTACAAAACAGCAGCCCAGGTCTATGGCAGATTACTTAAAGACAAATTTTGAGGTGTTGGAGAAGGATATACATCTTATCGACCAAATAGAATTACACAAACAGACCCAGAAAATGGTCTATTCTACATTGACCAACAAGGCCGTTACAACAAATTAACTCCAAAATTCGCTGAATAATATATCAATGCAATTCTAGTTAGATGAGGTCTCTTCATAGGTCAAGGATACTAGGATAAAGTCCTTAGAGGACTTAATCATAGAGATGGTACATGATCCCAAGGATGTAAAGGCTACAAAAAGGTTAATTAAAAAGAAAAATGATGACATACCTGCATTGAAAAATCAGCTTAAAATTCCTCCTCTGCACCATTCAAAAACAACTGAAGTATTAGAAACTCGGAAGGAGGAAGAGCTTATAGACTTAGTTCTTAAGCTAAATTATCAACTAAAAGAAATAGAGAAATAGCTGGATAACTTGATTCAATCTAGACAGAGTGAGTTGGCCACCACTCCACAGATTGTCATTCCTATAGTCTCTACAGCAGTACCCTCCACATTGGCTACTTCCTTAGCACCAACAGTTCCACCAGCTATAGCTATGCCAGTCACAGGTACATCTACAAGCGCAGGGACATCCACAGAAAAGACAGCTGAATTGGTAAAATCCATGGAGGAAATGACCATCTAGGCTACTGAGCTTAAAAATCTTAGAGAAAAAGTGTCAAGTTTGGAGACTGATTGCAAACTTGCACAAATACAACAGAAGGAAGAAGTTCAGAAGAATCAAAGAATGGGAGAAAGGATAAAAGTCCTTGAAAAGGACTTGACATTGCAAAATCCACTAGGAGATATGAAGGAAATGCTCTGGGCCAACATCATTGACTCTGTCAATGATGTTTGGCCATCTATTCAAGTAATTTTTGAGCAAATTGAACTGGTGAAAGTGGCCACCGAAGCAATTCATAAAACAAGAGAAGAGCTAGGAGACAAACCTGAAGAGGCCAACCAATTGATAGAACTTTTGAACAGTAAAAACAAGTATCATCTAGATGAACTGGGCATAGAAGATAGAACAGGGACCATCATAGAAATCAATAAGATTCTCACCAAAAGGAACCTTATGCTCAATCTTGAGAAAAGATGCCAAAGCATCCAAGTTGATATTGATAGATTTATGACAAAGTATGGTATTTTAAGGGAAAAAGGACTCCCCAGTCCTATGGTAATCCATGACAAGCTAATGACCCAGGATGATTACATTGAAAGACTAAACAAGTTGGCCAGTAGCCAAGCTAGTACTTCAGGGGTAAAATCTCTGCCCATGGGAAAGGTATTATAAGATAGTTTGGAAAATCTGTTTTTTCTAGAACATGAGATAAAGCACCTGTTCGTCAACAAGCCAAATTTTTCCAAGTACATCGAGGCTGATGAGATATATAGAAAAATGCTAAAGATGAAATTACCCGAAGGTGAATGGTGGATGAAATTAACAGATTTACTATAAAGTTACTGCAGTAAATCTATATGGCAGCCAGGTAAAATAGGTGAAACAGAGTCAAAGTGTAGCAGGTAAAGAGTATCAGTAGGTTGAAGACATAAAGTGATTCCAGCACATAGCTATAAAGCAACTGAAAGAGCCAAATTCGAATTACAATTGCCAACACATTCACAATAAAAGGGACAACAAGAAGGCAGTTCTCCATCTATCTCTATCTTCATGCTTGAAGATATTTTTTGGTTTCCTAGAATAATTCTCATATTGTTATGAGATATTTTGTAATATTTTTTGTATAAATACTTCACATTTTGAAGTAATTAGTGTGGATTAAAATAAATTTCTGTAGACATTTTATATCAAGCTAAGGAGATATTGTATTCAAGACTGGACTGGTTTTGCTGGGTCATGAAATAAAGCTAAAGAAATTTCATTGGATTCTTGTGCACAGTTGGAACCAAATAAGTATTATCTCTTCATGTTTAATTATTGTTTTCTTGTCATGTTATAAATATTCACATGTTTTCTCTATGAAATCTGAATAGTAAACAAGGAATGATATTTCAGAATTAGCTTTAATGCTCTCTATCTTGACTGTTTACTTTCTCATTGTTTTCTACTAAACTATCTTGGTCTGGGAATTCTTAATTGCTCCCTTACTTCCGTAGTTTCCCCCCTTAGGTCCATAGTAAAGGATTCTTAGTTGCCCTTTGCTACTGATCTCCTTCTATTCTTCATCTTGATCCCGGTTTAAGGATTCTTCATTGCTCTTTTACCTTCGTTAGGACTACCTCATCCATTTGAACCTACAGATTTTCTTTTTGCTGTGCTAGCCTGTCCTATGAACTCCTCCTTTAGTAATTGATTAGATCCAATTGAGCCACTCTTTGGTTGACTCCATAGCCCAATGGCTTGAATAATTGTTCTAACCATCTGTTTTCTTAAGTCCACCACCCAATCAAAACCAAAACATCATGAGCACTAAGAACTAGCCTGAAATCCTACCCAAAACAAAGTTAAATTATAAAGAGAGAGCCCTCTTTGGACTTAGGTTGGCTAGAACTCGAGTCTAAAATATTAGGTTTATGGTTACCTTAGATTATTCCTTCCTTTATAACTTCTAGGGAAGACTTCTGAGTGATAAAAAGCAACATGGTGAGGGATATTCTCTTGACATAGCAAACACTTTGAGAAGTTTGAAGGAAAAAATAAGGAGTTTCAAAGAAGATAATGATCGAATCATTCAATCACAAGAGAGACTTGCTAGGGCATAGGAGAAACAAGAAGAATTTAATGTAGTTATCCTTCATAGCTTGTCAGACTTGCGGAGACAATGACCACTTAAAATTAATGATGGGAAATAAGATAGGACTAATGGAGCATATGGTAGGAAGTCACATGGTGGGCACAGGTTGGATAAAGATGACATAGCTAGAGATGGCATGTTATTGGATACACAAGATAGATGAGGCAATGGACATGGGCTTTATTCTAGTTCTGGTTTAGACATGTATCATGGTCATCATCACTATCATCCTTATATGAGGAGTGGCAGGGGATATTTTCCAGATGAGTTCAAGAAAGCAAATACACCTACGTTTGATGTGGAAATGAACAAGTCATAGGATGCAAAAGCATGGTTTATTTTCTTTAGATTAAACGATTACTCACAGAACATGAAGGCCAAAATAACTACATTCAGTCTTAAAGGTAAAGCACATATTTGGTGGGAAGATG
Source organism: Pinus tabuliformis (assembly GCA_031772625.1). Taxonomy (NCBI): domain Eukaryota; kingdom Viridiplantae; phylum Streptophyta; class Pinopsida; order Pinales; family Pinaceae; genus Pinus; species Pinus tabuliformis. Next base: position 766,699,809 of record CM062805.1, read on the forward strand.
TAAAGTCGAATGTCAGAGGTATTCATGAAGAGAAGTTGAATTGGAGTTAGTTGGAGAGACTTTTTAGAAATAAGTATTTATCAAAGAGATACTATGATGACAAGGAAAATCAGTTCTATGAGCTAAATATGGGATCTATAACTGATGAAGAGTACACTAGTACGTTCTTGGAGTTATTGAGGTATGTGCCTTATATTAATGAGGATAAAGTGAGGATTCAGGGATTCATTAGTGGGTTTCCGATAGCATTCAAAGATAGGATTGAGTTTGATGAGCTTAGATCATTGGAGGAAGCCATTAGGAAGCTAAAGCATTGTTATGAGAAGTCAAAGTGTAGATCTAAGACTAAGAAGGTTTGGAAAGGTAATGAGAAGAATAAAGGGAAATGGGATAATAGGCGATCAAGACCTCAGGACACAAGTAACAAAGAGAATGTAGAATCACTTAAGAAGTTCAATTCATATGACAGAGGAAATGAATTTCGGTTCGAGGAGCAGAACAAGGGTGATGATAGTAAACCTTTACAATGTTGGACTTGTGGAGAAGAGCATTGTAGAAGAAATTTTCCACAACATCAGAGTGGTAGGCCTCAAATATGTACAGGAAGTGCAAACAGTGGGGGATGTTGGACAGAGTATTCAACAGATCTATTTAGCATTGGATAACAGGAAGGAAGATCACCAAGCATCTATTATCAAGATGGATGGTAAGATCTATGATCAAGTTATTTCTATTTTGATTAACCCCAAATATAAATATAGTTATGTTAATCCTAACCTAGTGGATAAGTGTAGTTCGAATAAAGAAGTGCATGCAGAATCTTGGTTAGTGCAGTTGGCTATAGGTACAAAGAGGAGAGTTCATCATTGGGTAAGAGATTGTGCATTTGAGTTGAATGGTATGCCTACATCAACACATCTGAATGTACTTCCATTGGGATCATATAGTATGATTCTGGGATGGATTGGCAATATCTTCACATGACTAAGGTGGATTGTTATGACAATTATATTGAGTGCTTGGATGACAATGGAAAACACGAGATCTTGTAGGGCAAGAAGAAGGAAACATCAGTTAGAATGGTGACAACTATGCAGGAAAAGTGCAGTCGCATGAAAGGGTGTGTGTTATTTGCAATACATATTTCTAGTGATAAAGGTAAGCATGTTGAGGATGTAGAAGTTTTGAAGAGGTATCTAGTTGTACAACAATTTTAGGATGTATTTCCCATAGAGATTCTAGAGTTACCACCTCATAGGGAAGTGGAATTTTCTATTGACTTGGTACCAAGGGCAGCACTAACGTCAAAGTCACCATAGAGGATTAGCACACTAGAGTTAGTAGAGCTGAAGTTGCAGTTAAAGGAAATGATTGACAAAGGATATAGTAGGCCAAGTGTGTTGCCTTGGGGTGAACAAATTTTGTTTGTAAAGAAGAAGGATGGTACTCTCAAGTTATGCATTGATTATAAGTAGTTGAACAAAGCGACCATCAAGAATAGATATCTGTTGTCAAGGATTGATGATTTGTTTGATCAGTTGAAGGGAGAAACAATGTTCTCAAAGATTGATATAAGATCAAGATATCATCAGGTACACATTAAAGAAGATGACATCTACAAGACTACTTTCTGGACCATGTATGGGCATTATGAGTTGGTTATAGTTCCTTTTGGTTTGACTCCAATTACTTTTATGTTCTTGATGAATAGTGTGTTGTGTCCTTATTTGGAAATGTTTGTTATTGTGTTCATTGATGATATATTAATATATTATAAGAATGAGGAAGAACATATCAAACATTTAGTAGTAGTGTTGAGATTTCTAAGAGAGAATCAGTTGCATGCCAAGCTTAGAAAATGTCGTTTCTTTCAGACAAAGGTACATTACTTGGGACATGTTGTTTCCAAGGAAGGCATAGCAGTGGGTTTAGAAAAGGTAAAAGCTATAATGGAATGGGAAGATCCTAGGAATATGGATGAGGTAAGATAATTCATGGGGTTAACAAGTTATTATAGGAGGTTCATCATCCCATTACATCATTACAGAGGAAAGGTAAGCAATTTGAATGGACAAAGGAATGTGCAACCAATTTTAAGTAGTTGAAGCAGTTGTTGACAAATGCTCCAATATTAAAGATTGTAGATCTGGAAAAAGAGTTTGTGGTATGTATATATTCTTGCAAGAGAGGAGTTATTGGAGTTATGATGCAGGAAGGACAAGTAGTATTCTATGAATCGAGGAAACTGAATAAACACGAATAGAATTATCCGTCAGATGATCTTGAGTTGGCAACAATCATCCATGCATTGAAGATATGAAGGCACTATCTTCTTGGAAGGAGGTTTGTATTAATGAACGATCAAAATGGATTAAGGTATCTATTTGACCAACCAAACCTGAATACTTGACAAGCTAGATGGTTGGCCACGATTAGTGAGTTAGATTTCGAGATTAGGTAAATTAAAGGTAAAGAGAATAGGGTTGCAAATTCTCTTAGCAGGAGAGTATAGGTAAATTACATAGTAGTTATGAGTTCATATGGGATAGATTTACAGAGAAGCTCCGTGATCCATGATTCCTGTGAATGCCACTATGTGTAGAATAGGCACAATATACTCCATTGGCATCACAACTTCTATGCCATAGACCGACTTGAAGGTTGTTTGTCCAGTTAGCTTCTTATAAGTATTTCTGTAAGCCCATAGCATTGCGGGTACATGCACATCCCAATCATTCCTTTATGCATTTCAAACCTTCATCAGTGCGTTCTCCAATGTATTATTAAATGCTTTGACTGCCCCATTATCCTGCAGGTGATATGGCGTGCTCTTTTGATGATAAACTTGGAATTCCTCCATGAGTAGGCTGATCGTTTCATTAAGGAAATGTGTACCATGATCGCTCATCAAAACCAAACCTAGTCAGCACATATTCAAAGAGGAACTTCACTGTTGTTGCCCCTGTACAATCCTTTATAGGTTGCGCCTCTGCGCATCTGGTCAAATACTCTGTCGCGGTGATGATATACTACACACCTCTCTTTTTTCCTGGAGGCTGAATTGGGCCTACAAAATCAGTTGCACATTTCTCAAATGGCTGTAGCGACACTTGCAGATTCAGAGACAACTCATCCCTCCACGATGGCCTGCTCGTCCTCTAACATGCATCGCATGCCATACAATAAGTCTTGGAACCCTTATGTAGTGTCAGCCACCACAACCTAATGTGTAAAATATTCTGCATTGTTGCTTTTCCTGCATAATTTCCTCTCGCAGCTCCTCCATGAGCTTCAGTGAGGATGTTGTTCTCTTCAAACTCAGGCACATAACGTCGTAGAATTTCATTGGAGCCCATTTTATATAAATGTCCTTCAATGACAGAAAATTCTACCTTGCGCACCACCAACTCCTTCTTTTGTTGACTAGTATACCCTGCTGGAGTCGTTCCTATCATCAGGAAGTGTATGATATTTGCAAAGTGATTGTCAGCTACGCACACCACACAGAGTTGCACGTTAGGTAGTCCTTCCTCCAAATTAGTAGAATCCTCTCCTGTTTTAATGCGCGACAAATGATCTTGTCCTACATTCAATCATCCTGGCTTCACAATGACCTTGAAATCATATTCCTGAAACAGCAACAACCATCTACATATCTTCCCCCCAACATAGGCTTGTTAACCAGGCAATTCAATGCATAATGGTCTATATACATCTTAAAGTGTATGCCTAGAAAGTAGTGTCTGAACTTCTAGAGCGCGTACACCATAGCCAAACCTTCACGCTTTGTTATTGAATAGTTCTTCTCAGATTTAGAGAACTTTCGACTTGCAAACACTATGGGGTGATCCAACTCTCCCTCACTAGCCTGTGTGAGTACTTCTCCAAGTGCAATACATGACATGTCCACATTCACATGAAATTCATTCTTCCAATCCAGGAAGAATAGGATCGACATGGTGAACATATTTTCCTTTAACACATCCAGTTTCCACTGACATTCTTCCTTCCAACAGAATGTAGCATCATTCTTTAGCAGCTTCTCCATCGGTGGGATAATCTAGGCATAACGCTTGCTGCAATTTCAATATTATCTCATATGCCCCAACGTTGTGCACAACTTTTTCACACTTCTTAGTGCCTCCAAACAAATTATAACTGCTATTCTAGCTGGATCCACCATTAATCCTTGCCTGCATACCACATGGCCCAATAAGATCCTGAAAGGAACACAAAATAAACATTTCTTCAAATCGAGTGCATTCTGATACCTTTGGCATGTATCCAACATCAAGTGTAGGCTAGTTACATGGTGCTTCACCAGCCCAAACACCGTCCAATCATTAAAGTATAGCTCTAGAAACTTGTGAATGAATTCCTTGAATGCCACGATGACTACAGGCGAAAATATTGCCGATGCATTCTTTAGCCCAACAGGCATTACGGTATACTAAAAGCATCCCTACTCAGTTGCGAAGGTCGTATTACTTCTATCCTCTGATGCGGTCTTGATCTGATGGTACCCTGAGAACCCATCAATGAACGAATATGCTTCCTATCTTCCTACATTATCCAACACTTCATCGGTGAACAGAGCTAGAAAAGTATCATGCACACAAGCATCATTCAGCTTCCTGAGATCTATGCATATTCTTATTTCATCCTTCTACTTCTTTTCTTGAACTACTATTGGGCTCACCCAATCAGATTTTTCCACCAGTTTAATAAAACCTACTACAAGCATTTTATCCAACTCTAAGTGGAACTTTTCTTTATACTTTGGATTGAGGTAGTAAGGCCTTTGCTTGATCGGCTTCATGTTTGGTTTCAACATAATTTTCATAACTCCCAGGTCCACTATTATCCCCTTGAAGTCTGAGAACTTCATAGGGAACAAGTCCTCATATTCGCAGAGCAACTCAATGACCTTATCCACTGTAGCATCATCCTAGTAGTCCCCTATCTTCACAAACTTCGGCTCTGCCTCTATCCCAATGTTCACTTGCCTTGATTTCAACAGCGTGGTGATATCTAGATTTTCTATCTGTGGCCCCTCAAATTTGCGGTGTCCTTCTGTTTCTAGGACATCAATGTTCCTCAAATCCTCATCCTCCTCTTCAACGGTCACATTGTAGCACTCCAACACATGGCATAGTTGGGTGGTCCAATCTAGTTGAATCAAATCCAAGGGATCATGCGGTATTTTGAAGATCGCTGCTTTGACCTCCTATAATGCTTCATCAATGTGCTCAAATCCATCTTCAAAGCTGAATGTCATCAAGAATCCTTGTCTCAAAATATCCCATTCATCCATGCCATGGTGGAGCTCTGTCTCCAAGTACCAATTCATAGGTATTACGTCCAAGGTGTAACAAAACAGATCCACCCAATCTGGTTGTGGTTCTGCTCCATAAGCATCGGTCCATTTGGATAACTGATTGCGTGGATCACTCCTTCCATCATATTTCTCTATCAATTTTACTGTTGGGTGACAAAACCGCACCCTCATTATTCTTCTGTATTTGCGCCATCCACTGAAGTTGTATTTATGCATACCCCATTTGTTGGCTTAGGTGGCCCTGACCTAGGTTTAGCGTTAATTTAGCCAAAATAAATCCCTACACTACTGGCCCCTTCAGGATCAATCTGTGGAGTGCGGAATAAGTCTCACTCGAAGCAATATGGGGGGGTGCTAGAACCAAGTTTCCACACACAGAGATGGTAGTGATGTTGTTTTATGCCCTAACTCTGCCTTCGTGCATATCATTAAGCCTTTTAGGGCTTATCGATATATTTCTCTTAATCGGCCTCTAGACCTTTGTGAAGGTCTACGACTGTCATTTGTGGACCCTAACCAGGGGAATCAACCACTTACGTGCTTCTGTAATTACTCGTACTTTCGTATTTACCTAGATCGGCTTAAGTATCTGATAATTTCAGTATGCATTAATATGTTCTTCGTGTAAACAGATATTATTACTTGTGTACAGATAACAATGTAAAACATATAGATGAATATAACATTAAATCATGAAACCATTATTCAGCATAACATAACCACATTTACTCATAACAAAAGTAAATAGATCAAACACATATATTTCTAGATTAATATTTCTTTATTAGTATTTCATATCTTCTTACAAACTCCAGCTACCCTACGAACTCAGCTGCAGGGGTCCACGAACTCAGCAGTGGACTTAAACCCTAGTCCTTTACACACATAGCCATAGAGCCTTTCTTCTACTTCTAAAACTCTTTGCTATTTTTGGCTAATGGCCCATTACATTCATCGTTCTTCTACTTCTTCTCCAAAAACTGCCATAGATTCTTCTAAGACTCATTTGTCAACACAACTTACATAACTGAAGGGTAAAAAGCCTTTTTGATACTTTACATCTGCACTCCCCGTGATGATAAATTGCGAAGAATTTACACTTTACATACAAAAACTTGGGCTTTCTGCCCCAAAACATAGCCTTTTAACCCAAAAGTCGACCCTAGGGGACCCTGTCTTAATAGGCCCCCAACACAAATATGGTGACTCACCCATGAGTCACTCTGCTGACACAGAGATCTTACTGCGAAGACCTCCCAGCTCTACTTGCAGCACTGAAACTTTATCTATACACTATGTACCCACCTGCTTGACCTACTCCACCAGTTGCTCCATTGCTTTTCCAACACTGTCTTCCTAGATCTTCTGTTGTGCTGTGACATTCTTCTATCCCACGCAGCCCCCCAGTCGCACATCTCGACAACCCAGGCAGTGTATTTTATAATCCCGCACCTCCTTTCAGCTACCTGGAGCACTAAGACTGTGCTTCCATCATATAGTCATCTGGCCGGATCCTCGGTGAATGGATTCAATCGACTGCCATTTACCTTTTCGGGAAAGGGATCTCTATTAAATTTCACTAGCTAAACTGCTCCACCATCGGTAATCTCTTTGATGACATATGGCCCGAGCCAATGCATTTGAAATTTTCCTAGAAATTTATCGAACTTGATGTCATATAATAAAACCAAATCATTTACCTTGAAGGTGTGCAGTTTGATGTGCCAATCGTGCCATGCTGTTTCGCACTCCTTCTGAACTTCCTGATGGTATCCAGCCAACAGTCTATCTTCTTCAAGCTCTGTCTTATGCACAAGCCTTTCTTCCAGGGCTCCATGATCCATGATTCCTATGAACTCCGCAATGTGTAGACTAGGTACAATATAATCCATTGGAATCACAACTTCTATGCCATAAACTAGCCTGATGGGTGTCTGTCCAGTCAACTTCTTACAAGTAGTTTTGTAAGCCCATAGCACCGCGGGTACGCACACATCCCAATTATTCCTTTGTGCATTGCAAACCTTCATCAACATGTTCTCCAATATCTTATTAAACGCTTCGACCATCCCATTAGCCTGTGGGTGATATGGCGTGCTCTTTTGATGATAAACTTGGAATTCCTCCATCATCGCGCTGATCATTTGATTAAGGAAGTGTGTACCATGATCTCTCAACAAAATCTTCGGGAAGCCAAACCTAGTCAGCACATATTCAAAGAGGAACTTTGATGTTGTTGCCCCTATACAATCCTTTATAGGCTATGCCTTCGTCCATCTGATCAAATACTCCATCGTGGTGATGATATACCGCGCACCCGTCTTCTTTCCTGGAGCCTGAATCGGACCTACAAAATCAATTGCCCATTTCTCGAATGGTTGTAATGACACTTGTGGATTTAGAGGCAATCCATCCCTCTGCTATGGCCTGCCCATCCTTTAACGTGCATCGCATGCCTTACAATAAGCCTTGGAATCATTATCAAGTGTCGGCCACCACAACCCAATGCATAAAATCTTTTGCATTGTTGCTTTTCCTGCATAATTTCCTCATGCAGCTCCTCTATGAGCTTTAGCGAGGATTTTTTTCTGTTCAAACTCAAGTACATAACGTCACAGAATTTCATTCGAGCCCAGTTTATATAAATGTCCTACAATGCCAAAAAATCCTGTCGTGCGCACTACCAACTCCTTCTTTTGTTGACTAGTATACCCTGCTGGAGTCATTCCCGTCATCAGGAAGTGTATGATATCTGCAAAGTGATTTTCAGCTATGCGCACCATATAGAGTTGTGTGTCAGGCAATCCTTCCTCCAAATTACTAGGCTCCTCTCCTGTTTCAATACACGACAGATGATTTGGTCCTGCATTCAATTGTCCTGGCTTCACAATGACTTAGAAATTATATTCCTGAAACAACAGAAGCCATTTACATATCTTCCCCCCCAACACAAGCTTGTTAACCAAGTACTTCAATGTAGAATGGTCTCTATACATCTTAAAGTGTCCACCTAGCTAGTAGTGTCTGAACTTCTGCAGTGTATACACCATAGCCAAACTTTTGCGCTTTGTCGTTGAATAGTTCTTCTAAGCTTTAGACAACAACTTCTGACTTGCAAACAAGGATAATTTTAGGGGCGAATGTTCGCCCTTTGGCGAAATTAAGGGGTTTTAAATTTTTAGTGGGCGAATATTTTGTATCATAGTACATTTTTACAAATCACCTCAAATAGCCCACCTTATTTTAAGGGAGAGGGTAAAAAAGGTAAATTTAGCCCTTGAAATTAGGACTTACAACCTTCCATTCGCCCATTTTCAAGAATAGGTTTTATTTAAGTGAATCCTATGGGCCAAATACCATATTTATAAAAGAGGTATGGTAAATTAATAAAAATATAAATAAATGAGAGGTATGGTAAATAAATAAAACATTTTTTTATATTTACTCCATAAGTCACCTTATATACATGTAAGGGTGTAAACAAATAAAAATATAAGTAAAGTGGAGGTATGGTAAATAAATAAAACGTCTTTTTATACTTACTCAAAAGGTATGGTAAATAAATAAAAATATAAATAAACTAGACGTATCATAAATAAATAAAACCTCTTTTTACATTTAGTCCATAACCCTCGTTCTATTTATGAAGGCTCAAGAAAGAGATTTTATTTAAGTGAATCCTATGGGCCAAATACCATATTTGTAAAAGAGGTATGGTAAATTAATAAAAATATAAATAAACGAGAGGTATGGTAAACAAATAAAACATTTTTTTATATTTACTCCATAAGTCACCTTATATTTATGAACATTCGAAAAATGGGTTATATTTAGGTGAAACCTATGGCCAAAATACTATGGGACAAATACCATGGACTAGATTGTTATTAATACCATGCAAAAAACCATTATTAACCCTAATATTAGAATTAATAAAAATAAATATGGCACATGGTATTGACCCATGGTATTCACCAAAATGGCACATGGTATTGACCCATGGTATTCACCTGGAATGTAGCCTATTTAAGTGGGGGAATTAAACCAGCATGTAGCCTATGCTAAGATTCACTAGGACTTTACAAAGTTTTATTATTTAGTGAAAGACTCGCAAAGATCTTACAAGATTTTATAATTGAGTAAAATATTCGCCATGCCTGGTGAGAGATTCGCCAAAAAATTATATATACATATTATATTATTGATAAAATCGCCTTCCATTTTTCCTATATACCATGGAGATTCGCCCATTTATTATATTTATAAATTTAGCGGGGTTCTTAAAATTTTCCCTGCTTGCAAATGCTATGGGGTGATCGAACTCTCCCTCACAGGCCTATATCAATACTTCTCCGAGCATAATACATGACGCACCCACATGCACATGAAATTCATTCTTCCAATCTGGGAAGACTAGGATTGGCATGGTGACGATCTTTTCCTTTAACAAATCCAGGGTTCACTGACATTCTTCATTCCAACAAAATGTAGCATCCTTCTTTAGCAACTTCTCTATTGGTGTGGTAATCTAGGCATAACTCTTGATGAACTTTATATAGTATCTCGTATGCCCCAATGTTCCGCGCAACGGTTTCACACTTCTTGGTGCCTCCAAATTAATTATAACTTCTATCTTAGTTGGGTCCACCATTAATCCTTGTTTGCATACCACATGGTCCAGTAAGATTCCAAAAGGAACACAGAACAAACATTTCTTCAAATTGAGCATGATTTGTTATCTCCAGCATTTATCCAGTAGTGTAGGCTAGATACATCATGCTTCACCAACCCAAACACTGTCCAATCGTTAAAGTATACCTCCAAAAACTTGTGAATGAAGTCCCTAAATGCCGCGATGACTATGCATGAAAAGATCGCCGATGCTTTTTCAGCCCAAAAGGCATTATAGTATACTGAAATCATCCCCACTTAATTGCGAAGGTCTTATTACTTCCATTATCCGGTGTGATCTTGATCTGATGGTACCCTAAGAACCCATCAGTGAAAAATATGATTCATCTCCTCCTACATTATCCAACACTTCATCTGTGAACGAACTCAGAAAAGGATCATGCACACAAGCATCATTCAGCTTCCTGAGATCTACACATATCCTTATTTCATCCTTATGCTTCTTTTCCTGAACTACTATTGGGCTCACCCAATCAAATTCTTCCACTGGTTCAATAATACCTATTGCAAGAATTTTATCGAACTCTAAGTGGACCTTTTCTTTATACTTTGGATTGAGGCTATAAGGCCTTTGCTTGATCAGCTACGTGTATGGTTTCAACGTAATTTTCATAACTCCCAGGTCCCCTATTATCCCCTTTAAGTCTGAGAACTTCGTAGGGAAAAAGTCCTAGTATTCGCGAAGCAACTCAGTGACCTTATCCACTATAGCATTATACCAGTAGTCCCCTATCTTCGCAAACCTCAGCTTTGCCTCTGTCCCAATGTTCACTTGTCTTGTTTTTCGCGGCGTGGTGATATATGGATTTTCTACTTGCACCCCCTCAAATTTGTGGTTTCCTTCTATTTCCAGGATATTAATGTTCCTTAGATCCTTGTGTTCCTCTTCAGTGGTCACATTGTAGCACTTGAGCGCGTCACATAGCTGGGGTGGGCCAATCTGGTTGAATCAAATCCAAGGGATCCTACGGTATTCTAAGATCGTTGCTTTGACCTCCTGGAGCGCTTCGTCAATGCACTCAAATCCATCTTCAAAGCTAAATGTCATCAAGAATCCTTGTCTCAAGATATCCCATTCATTTGTGCCATGGCGGAGCTCTATCTTGAAGTACCAATTCACAAGTGTTATGTCCAAGGTTTCACAGAATAGATGCACCCACTCTAGTTGCAGTTCTGCTCCATAAGCATCAGTCCATTTGGATAAGTGATCATATGGATCACTCCTTCCATCGTATTTCTCTATCAATCGTACCATTGGGCAACCAAACTGCACCCTCATCATTCTTCTGTATTTGTTCCATCCACCAAAGTTGTCTTTATGCGTACCCCACCATCTTGTAGGTTTAGCGCGTAGCACAAAGTCCAAGGCTTGGAAGTGATCCTTCTCTGACAATTCCCTTTGAAATTCATCCAATTTTTTTTCAATGTTAGTTAAACCAGCATAGTAAGGCATACTTCTTACCTCTGATGATATGTAGCACTGTGATTTGGTCATCATGTTACATCATAGTGTAGACACTTCTTGCAATCTATTCTTCCAATGTTCCAATTCCTCATCTAAATATGATGTGCATTTTGCGGTCCCATGCAATACATCCATCAACTATTAGATTCACCCAGTCTTGATCTCGTGCTGTTATCTTATAAATCTGGTCCAAATCATCGTCACTTTCATAATCACGGATTGGTTCAATGTAGTGCAATCCTTCTGTAGGGTCAAATGGTACTACTACGCAGAGCGATTTTCTTTCAAATTACATCGTCCACTTCTTCAAACTGATCATCCCGTTCATGTTTATAGCCTAGTCGATCCCAAGGAGCACAGGGTAGGGATTGTTTTCATCCATAATCTCTATTACCTCAAAATCGACCAACACGCTCGCGTCTTCAATATCAACTGTGAGTCACTGTAATATTCTCATGGGGACAATATTTTGCTAATTCACCATCCTCAATTGAATAGGAGACCACTGCAGTGTAGGTCTCCCCATTCTCTCCCATGTCTATTTAGACAAAACATTCACATCAGACCCTAGAGCCAGAATAACCTGGTCCATTTCATATTCTCCTATTTGCACGGCAAGTCTCATGTCTCACCCCATTCTTGCTTTATGCTTACCAATTTTCCTAACCATGCAAAGTCCCTTAGGAGTATTACCAAAGATAGCCTTGGATTTCTTATAACACCAGTGCTTGGGCACATATATATTATGTGTGTCTCAAATGATTCTCAATAAAATGGATACCTCACATATATTATATATGTATATATATAATGGAAGGGGTTGGTTCATTCATCAAAAGATATAAGTCATGTATTTTTGGTACTTATTCACATATGAAATTCAAAGAAATATGTGCATAAAATAGTGGAGGCTGAGTAGTTCAAGGACTTACAGTTTAATAAGCTTTTGTAGTGAAAATGAGAGAGGATAAGGAGAAAGAGAAACTCATCACATAGAGCTTAAAGCATCAATAATTCTATTCTTAACAAATAGAGACAACAAGAATTTATACACTTATTTGAGTTACAGGTAGATATAATGGACATAAGAGAGACTGGGTGCTATGATTTATGGAGCGCAACTTTTAAAGATATAACTTCAATGATTCATACAGGCACATGCATTAACAATGTTGATACAAATGAATTTGTGAGGAAGTTTGAAATATTTCTAGCAGCTATAATTACATGAATTCAAAGAAGAAACATGAACATAATGGGTTTTAAAAAAGGGATATAATATTGTAATACTCGAAGGGGGAATCACCACCATTTTCTTGATATTCTGAAAGATTTGTATTATAAATTTATACAGTCTGAAAATAGCATGTAGAGTTTTCTTCAGGGTTTCTAAGCCTTTGTGAAGTGTTTCTTCCCCCTATTTATCTAGAAAGGGGGAGTGTTGAACATTCATTACATCAAAATATGTTCAGCCAAGTATCAGCTACCAGGTTGACTAGTTGTCTCGGCCAGGAATGGCTCTGTGGCCCAAAAGCATTACAAAATATTAATTGCCTCATTAAAGGGAAGCACCTTACATGATAACAAATCATTTAATCAATCAGATGAACAATGTTAACAAAATATCTTCATGCCCATCCCTATGATCGCTTCTACTTTAGGTTGTAGTTTTCTCATGGTATGGCCCCCTGTGTTGCTCAGTCGACTCTCGTCATTTCTGCCTTTACTTCTTGAACTATTCATCCTTCAAAGCTGGGAATGGGCACTATCAGTCTCATGTTGCAATACTGAAGCAGAGGACCCCTGGGTGGTACTTTGTCTTCCCTCTATATGGGGGCACCATGCTGGATCATCAAGTCTTCCCAAGCTACCAAGTCCTTGTTTACTTCTATTAGCATTGACCCTGGTTCCATTTCACAGAGAACCTTTCTGGATCAGCCCATGTTGGGTTTGAATGCTCCCTCTTCCTTATTAAATGCCACAGCTGCTGACCCACTGTGCCTTTAAAGTTCTGCAATACCTAATCGCAGGGTTCTCATAGCATAAGTTTTTTACTGAAAAGCCTTTATGAGATGGGGCCTTTAGATCCACGCCAGCCCCTTTTTCTTCATGTGACCAGGCTATGACCAAGTGCTTAGCCCAATTTTCAGCGATTTTGTGCTATCAGCGTATTCCCCTTAATATTCCTTAGGAATGGTATGTTGGGCCCACCGATCACCAATTTCTCGATATTGTGGGGTCTGATGTGCAAGATTGTGGGATTGCAAGATGCGGGACTGTGGGATGCCCCATAAGCGAGACCTGTCCTTTGCTGGTAATTCGATAGACTATGTCCGGGGCCCTTTGATCATTGATATGTGATATTTGCTCTACCTTGGACCTGCCGATAGCTGACTTGCGATATTGGCAATAGGATGATCACAGATTTCACTTTTTCCTCCCCCACTATTGCTTTTCCGGGACTCCAATTACGATTGTGACAAGCCTAATCCTTGGTCTTTTCTCTTTGTTTTCTGGCTTTTAAATGAAAACTTCAGTCTACTCTAATTTCTGATCCAGGAGTCCATTTTTGGACTTCCACCTACCATTGGAAAGCTTGTTCCGAGCACTATGCAATGGAGAGGGTCCAATTTATATTTGAGTGCTTTTATGGCCTAGAATATGGATTCAAACTTAACTTCTCTTTGAAAACATTGATCAACTGAAAACTCCTAATGTAGTGAGTGACAAAAAAATAGATTGGGGAAGAGTACACTTCATCTTCCTCCTCTTCTTCTAACCATAAAGGTAATTCATGCTCTAGAGATGGTTGAGTAGGAGGGTACAAGACCAATTGTTTGGACAAATGCCCATTTTTAAGGGTCATATTCCTAGGCCTGCAACTTATGTAAGCAGCAATAGTGGATAACCATGTCCTTCCAAGGATGAGAGGACAACCATTAAACTGGTCTTAGGTTGGAGAACTATGAAGTTAGTAGGGTATTCCCAGGAATCATTGGAGAGCATCACATCCTCAACAACTCCCTCAAGATCTACTGTGGACTTGTATGCAAGTTGCAAGACTCTTGCAGTCTTTCTTAATGATCCTTGGAGATTCAGTTTAAACATAGTCTCCTTAGTCATCACATTGATGGCAGCCCCAAGATCGATCAAGGTATGGGGTAAAATGATACCATCAATGTGTGCGTCTACCACAAGAATTCTAGGATCTAGATATTTTAGGAAAATCACCTACCCCAACATTAAGTTGGACAGTTGTCCAATGGCATTAATGGTAGGGGTGTCTTTCTTTTGCCTCCCATGATGTTTGAAGCATTTCCCCTTCATTAACTTGTTGTAGATGGGGACATCCTTGATAGCTTAGAGGAGTGAGATTTTAACACACAAGATTTTCAATTCACCTAGAAGTTCAATCTCTTCTGGAGTGTGTTGGATACGATGGATTAATCTCTCAAGAAAAGGAGTTGGATTCGCTTGAGGGACACACTTCTCCTTTCCCTCTTCAAGCTCCTCAGGTGGAGATGGAGGTTGATTATCTAGAAGCACTCTTCTAGACACGAGGTTGTTTTCTTGAATTTCCACAGCATAGGCAGGTTAAGATGTTTCCCCATTGTATACTTGTTGTGTATGTCTATTGTTTGGGTTCGGATTTGGTTGAGCAGGCATCTGAGGTTGCTTAGGTAGAGCAGGGTGAAGTAGTTGTGGTTGCGATGGAGGTGGAGCCAGTAAGGCTAGAGATTGGTTATATGGGGGCCTCCACCCATGAGACGGCGCATTCCACTGAGGTTATGGAGGAGTATATGGCTATAATGGTTGATTGGTAGGTTGGGAATGGTATTGAGGTGCAAACATCGAGGGAGAAGGTGTGGCCCATGAAGGATGAGTAGGAGGGCACCAACGTGGAATGGATGCATTTTGGTAAGGGTTGTAATACGAATAGGATGCCCATTACATGCCTTGCTGGTATGGTCGAGGTTCTTGAGGCTTTCTGTTGACTATTACGTGTCAATGACCCATAACAATACACCCCCTATTTTTGCAAAAGGGGATAGTTCCTAATCAAAGTGTCTGTGCCATCCAACTATCATCATTAGCTTGATCATCATCTTATAATGTAAACCTAGTCTGCATGTGTATAATGTAAATAATATCAGCAGATCTGTGTCGTGTATGTAATCACCTAGGTAAACCTACTTTCTTGGTGAGGATCTACATTCCAGGAGGTTTTTTGTCTCACCGATCCATTCTCGAATGGTCGGTAGAGTTTTCCTTCAGCCTTACCCCAAAGTTGTAAAGGATTTTGTCATTAGGATCTTAGGGGAGTCATAGTGTTCTAGATTGAGTATATGTAAAAGTGATTTGGGAATAATCCTAACTATTTGGTTAGGTTATTTTATTACAAATTGCTTGATCTGTTAGATTATATTTTGTGTCGCAGAACTAGGTAGTCTGTGAGGGTCTTTTGTAAATGGGTTTTACCCCTTGAGATGTAAAAAATGTAAAAATCATGATGTAAAGTGTTTTGAGGGTTAGAAAAATAATTTATCCCCTCATAGGTTAATTAATTAAATTTTATAGTCAAAATTAATTAAAACCCTAAGCCAAAAATTTAATTAATTCTAGGTCGTAGGTAAATTTAAATTCTCCGAAGGAAAAATTCGTTGGTCCTTAAAAAATTAAATTTTAAGAGGTCCAGGGACTAAGGTAAATTAATTATTTTACTAAATTTTAAGCCCTTGGTCCCTGGGGTTAAGTCAAAGTCAAAATTTTGAGGAAATTAATTCAAAAATTTAATTTTTGAATTAATTAAAATACATTTAATTGAAAAATTCGAATTTCATCAATAATTTAAAATTTTGATGGATGAGATTAAAAGAAATTTTAATCCTCATCAACGGTCAAGATTTCTTTGATGAGGATCACTCGAACTAGCCATTGGAGGATTTATCTTTAAATAGGAGGTCATTTGTCAATCAGTAGGATCTAATCTTTTGATCGTGTACTAAGTAAAAAGCTCTCTCGTAATACTTTTATGACCAATAAAGAAAGACTTTGGGGTTAATTTCTGTTGGTGTTACTCTTCGTGGAAATACTGTAAGATACGTCATTTTCATGTACAGATTTCCTTTTAGCCATTGATGTATCTTTCTGAAGAGTGATTTGAGTACAAGTATCTTGCTCAGTTGCTGGGGTTTGAATGATAATTTAAGTTTTTAATATAATATTAGGTATTTCTATTTATCTTAATTTTATTATCGTTTTCTCGCTCTATGTTGATGGTTAAATTGAGTTTTGCAGGAAATACTTGATTATTATATCATTGGGCATTCGGGGAAATTCTCGGCTGAACCAGCCAACTCCTGATCCGTGTTTTCTAAAGACCCCAGCTTTAATTTGATCCGGGGCTTATCATAAGATATATTTTTTATGGGTGACGCATGAAGGGTTTGAGCTCAGTACCTCTAAAATTCAAAAAAAAATATTTTTTTGTGCTAAATCGATAGATTTGGTTGTTGAGAGCCTCATATTATCAGATCTGGGAGCAGAGTTGGACTCACACTCCCTAGATATGATAGATCTGCCATTCATTTACATAGATCTGTGATTATTTTTAGTTTTCTGACCTAGGTTTTCTAGGTTTTAGTTTTTTGGGTCATTGTATATATCGTTTGGGTGCTTTTTGTTGTCTTGCAGCTAAGGATCTGAAAGAGAAATCTGTGTAGAATCCAGATCTAGGCCCTGGAGGGTAAGATCTAGATCTCTGGGGTTCACCAACATCATTTTTGCAGGGACCATATCCAAATTTTGCATTCCAAGCATGTAAATTTATTTATTTTCAGATCTGGAAATTTCATGAGGGTTTCATTAAGAAATCTAAAGTAGAAGGCTTTAAAATTTTAAATTAAGATTACTAAAATTTTTTTAGAGGTTCTGGTTTATTTAAAGAAGTTTTGGGCCACCATTTTGCAGATTGATTGGTTGCCTGGTTTTAGGGTTTATTGTGCAATTTTTTTTGAAATTTTTTTACAGTCCTTGCTGCCTAAGTCTACTGCAAAATCCGCTATCAGATCAGCTCCTCCTCCATGCAGACTCTAAACCTGCATGCCATCCCTCTATCCTCTGCGTGTTCTGCTCTCACCTTAAACTTGCAAATGAAATAAAATAAAAATAAAATAAAAAATACATTGCCCCAGACTTGCATAAACCCTCACATCCCTCTTGCAGTTCTCCCTCGTCCATTCCTCATTGCACTCTGTCATCCCTCAGCATCCCCATTCTCCCTATCTGCATGAGCTTCCCTCACCTAGCCGCATCTACTCTTCCATCCTTATCCGCTGTAGCTCGAAAGCAAGCTCCATTCACTGCATATCTTAGCACCTCCCTCCTATTTCTGCAGCTCCCTTCCACACTTGTCAACTCTCTCTCCACCAGCATGTTGCCATCTCCATGCATTTCCCCTCCTCCTTGCCTTTTCAAAGCCTCTTCCCCTGGCTCTCCATCCGTAGCTATAGTCCCTTCTCCCATCCAAACTTTAGTTATCCATCCAAGCTCCTCACGTTGCCGCCATCCTGCACACAATAGATAAATAGGATTTCTTTTTTAACTTTCCTTTGTTTGTTAGGATTGGTCATATATGTATTTTTTTTTTAATTTCATTCACTTTTTATTTATTTATTTGTATATATGCGTCTATAGGTTTAATTCTTGTATTTTTTTATTTGTTTGATTTCTATTATTTGGTTTTATATTTTCTTTTTAGGGTTAGACTTAGTTTAGATTTTAATTCTTTCGATTTTCTTTATTATTTTCCTTAGATTCATATTTTTTTAATTTTCGATGGTTCATCTTGACTTTTATTTTTTAATGTCTTGATTTATTTTGATTTTCTTACCTTTTTTAATCTTTGATTTATGATCTCAGTTTTTTTTTTTTTTCATTTAAAAAGAAAAAATACATTAAAAATCATAATAAAAAAAATCATAAAAATTAAAAATCTAAAAAAAAACATTAGGATAAAAATAAAAAAAAAAAAAAAAAAAAAAAAAAACATCAAAAATAAAAAATATCATAAGAAAAAAAAAATCTAAAAAAAAAAATCAATAAAAATATCTAAAAATTAAAAGCTGGTGGATGAGGAGTTAAAATAAAGTAAATTAAAGGACTTGTGATTTAACATTAAAAAAAAAAAATTAATGAGGCCTATGTCCCATTAAAATTTCGATTCATTAACCCTTTGATTTATTTTGCTTATTCATTTTTCACATTGAAGTTATTGCCTAAAGAATAATTAAAATGCTAATCTAAAGTTCTTTGGTGTTTCTGATGATTAAATTTTCATGATTCTTCTATAGTCTAAATGTGACAAATGTGTTAAATTGCGCTAATTGTTGAAGAAAAATAATTGATAAAATTAATTAATCCTAGATCTAGGTTATTAGCGAAAATCATTTTAAATCTAGAATTTCTTGCATGCTAAAGTTTTGGGCATTTACATTGATTATTCATATTTGTCACACATTGGAAAATTGTTCTGGATAGCTTGTTTTCACTTAATCTATGGTTGATTGAATATAAAAGGCATAGGTCTATAATTGTTTCTATCTTGTGGTCTTGTCTTGGTTACATTAATGTTTAATCTATTCATCTGAGTTAATCGAGATTCATTTAAATTCATTAAGTTTTCCATCATTAAATCTCCTAGAGCTCGTGATCCAAAGGCTTTCTCATCCATTTACCATAGGGACTACCCCTCTTGACTTGTCTAGGAGAGAGTCTAAATGGAGTGAGTAAGGATTAAGAGTGACAACCCTTACTCTGAGCATTGTCGTGGTGCCTAGACACTTTGTGCGACAACATTTTTGGCATCGTTGTCGGGGATAGAGTTCTTTTGTCCTTGGTTTCTCGACATTGTTTTAATCATCTCATTATTTTTGCCATTCATTAGCCAATCAAGTGACATAACATTTCCTCGAGTCATTTGATCTTTAAATCACCCTATCTTTCCTCATCTCGTTAATCGTTTCATCTGCACTTTTAGCACCTGGACATTTTAGTTCATTTCTTGTTTGGGTGGCGACTCCACTTCTTTCATTTATTATTTCTTAGACAAGAAGCCCTCCCTTATATCCGGTTGTTTGTTGCCTTTTGGATGCTAGAGTTAGATTCATGTTCAAGTGGCAACTGCGCTTCTTTCATTTCTTACAAAAATTTCTACTAGAAGCTCGCTTATTATGAATCTCTTGATTTTCTTGAGCATGGGTCTCTTTCTAGCATACATCTGGTCCCTCATTATTCATTCAGGAAATTAATCATGGATGATTCATTTACCCCATTTCATTTTACTGATTGTCTCCATGATATTTTGGAAGTGGCCATTCATAAATGGTCTTTGTTCTCGGGTGGTGATTCAGTCGCTGTTAGAAAGCATCTATGTAGATTTACTCATACAATACTCAGATATTGTAGTTCTCCTTAGTATGATCATGAAGATGTCAAAATGCATCTATTTGGCTTTTCTTTAGAGGGCGATGCTTTGAATTGGTTTAATAATTATCCTAAAGATTCTTTTGCTTCTTTACAATACATCGTCCATGCTTTTACAGATAGATATGGTTATCAAGGTAGCTTGCCTTGTGCCCCTAAAATTATGCAACAAAATGAAAGTGATGTTGTGAAGGATCCAGCTGTCAATGAAATATTTCAAGACAATTCTCCATATTAGAATGTGACATCTACTTGTACCATTACAAGTCAAATCCATGACAGTGAAAAAACAGGGACAAGTTGTCAAATCAGTGTCAACAATGAAAGGGAAAATGATAAGCAAATTATAGAAGAGCTAAAGCAGTTGGTTAAAGACGTGCAATTCAGTCAAACACAGTTGGTAAAAAAATACGGAGCTTAATCAAGAAAAAATTTAACTGATTACGTCAAGGATATGAGAACTTTATACGCTCAGCTGGAAAAACGTGATGAGGAGATGGAAATCATGACAATTAAACACTCTGATCATGTAACCACCGTAGTATAAAAGTGTGCACAGAATATGGAGGATATGAGGACCGACATGCAAAAGGAAATGGAAACCATGAAAGCTAATCCTGGCAAAGAAATTAATTCTATGCAAAGCAAGTTATTAAATATGGATGAAGAAATGACCATCATTATATTTGATTATAATAATCAGTTAGCTACCATGCAAGCAAATCAAAAGAAGGAGATAAAATATATGCAAAACTGTTTCATGGGCATGAAATCAAAGAATGAAAAAGTAATAAAAGATGTGGAAGCTAGTCAGATATGTCTCTAGAATAAGTTATTGACCATGGAGGAAAACCATGCCAAGGAAGTCAGTGCTATGAAGGTTGAACACTCTAGCCAGATGGATGCCATAATAATACAGGTACAGAAACCTCAACATCAGTCAGAGGATGAAAGAAACAAGGAAACTTCAACAGATCATAAGCCTCCTTATCTGTTGCAGCAAGCTCCATATTATTATGACGAGGTCATTTGTTCCATTGAAAAGTGGTTAATTGAAGGTGACCCAGATAAAATTGAAATTGATAAGAATCGGGTTGACGCTCACATGGTTAATCCACCAGTCATAGAAGATCAAGTTATAATTCATGACACCTATGAGACTGATCCATCATTCTTGACAGAGCAGATGAAGAATGAAGGAAGACTTGTCACGCATATCTTACATACGTCATCTAAGAGTTTTGAAACAGAATGTTCCACGTCATCAGTGATACAGCCTGCCACAAAGAAAATATGTAAGAGAAATAGAATGAGAAAGCGATTTGATGAATCAGATGGTTGTACAAAGCTTGATTTTTGGATAGGATAAAGTCCTACCATATGCAGAATTGGACATGGCACATCTGAGAGACAGCCAGTGGATTTGCCTTAAAGTAGGAAAATAATCAGTATGCACTATATTGAATGCATCTGATGCCTATTGGCATTATGATACAAGTATTTTCCTTAATGGAAACTCTACAGGTCAACTCAGTTTTGATAAGAGGCTAACAGGAATATTCAGAGGCAATAGGGTAGTGGTACAGAGGATTAGGAAGATGGAACTAAGGTCTATTGATTAGAATAAAGAAGTTGAAAGAAGAAGATGATGTAAGAGTAGTTTAAGAGATACACGTAGGTTCACTTAGTCCAAGCAGTGTATACACGCAGGTACTCAAAACATAAATAGCGTATAATGTACACACGCACTCCCATAGAAGGCAAAGCGTGTACATGTTGAAAACCATGGTTTTGGTTCGAGATATTTGGTCCAAGGTATCTTTGGACTATGATATTGACCGTAGGTATTTAGTTCGAGGTATTCGGTTCGTGGTATTTGATCCAAGGTATTGGTCCTAAGTGGATTCGGTCCATGGTATTGAGAAAGGCCAAAAACCATATAAATAAGAGAGGATCATAAGGCCAGATGTGCAAGTGAATAAGATTCTAAGGAATACTTCTATCTGAAGTATATTTTATGTTGCAGGGTTATGTTTGGGATTAGATCTGAGATATTTATGTGCACCTTCAGTTCAATATTGGATCAGGATCATGAGACCTAAAATGATGTATTCTTGAATGCTTTGATATTGGTTGAGGCTAGATCTGATGTTTTGCATCTGTTTTATTCATTATCTATCATGATCTGGGTTTGTCTGAAGTCTGGAATTGTAGCAAAGTTTTGAGTCAATATTTGCAGATCTGTAAGCAGGTTCGTCTCGGAAAAAGAATGTATACATGCAGGTTCTATTCTTTCAAGTAACATATACAAAAGAAAGGCTTGATGTTCAAAGATGACTAATCTATCATATCAGTATTGATGATTTATTGCTACTTCTATTTTACTGTTGTCTATCAATAAAGTCTTCTTAGATATGAATGTAAATTTGAATGCATAAGGAGGTTGATATTTGATTGATTGTATAAGTGAGAAGAAGTATTTTATGTTTCCTTCCTATGTAAAGTTCTGTAAGTTGACAATAGATGTCTAGTACACTGCCAGTTGGTACAGTTTGTGATTCAGAGATTTTATGATTCAGAATCTTTAGAGGTATACGCAGGTTGGGCTAAAGGAAGTAGCGTATACACGCAAGTTTTCTTCATTGAAGTAGCATATATAGTCTTACACTTGAATTTTTGAGGTTTCAGTTGGTTCTAAATGTTCATATAGGTTTCTAGTTTTAGCACAGTGTTCTGATGATAGTGATCTGATTGTTTCAGATTAACTGCATGTTGGTTGATGAAGTTTGAGTTTCTAATTTCTGATGGGTTATTGATGAGTCAAGGTATTCATATGTCTTGATATGTGCCAGGAGCATCCAGTCTGAAAATTCATGAAACGTGGTCCCTGGTGGAAGAGTGGAGTTTTTTGTAGGATGGCACCTATGTACTAGTAAACATATTGGCTAGTACAAGAGCTAAGGGGTTGTAGCTCCCTTCTAGTAGACGCTGGAGAATGAGAGAAGGCTGTAACCTTCTGCAGGTAGAAGCCTGAATACTAGTATGAGTCTGCACCGATACAAGATTGTAAATATATTTTCTTATTATTAAAAGAAGACAGAGATGACAGCAGCAGGTGGTTTTCACCCATATTAGGTTTCCACCTTAAATCTTGATGTTCATGTGTGTTGCTTATGTGTAATGGTTTATTATGTTTATAATGCACATGGTTATTGTTTAATGATTGATGAAGTACTGATGCACTGATTAAAGATCAACATATGATGAATTAATTGTATCATATGTTTACTGCATAAATGTCAGTTGCCTTAAAGACAGTTGTGTGTACATGCTAGTTACCCTCTCTAAAGTAGCATATATAAATCTGATTATAAAAAAGAAAAATTCTTGATCTGATAATACTCATTCACCCCCCCCCCGCCCTCAGTATTATTTCCAAAAATTCCATGCGACATATTTGTATTGTATTTATAACCTTATGCCCTATTATTTCAGTGTTTCATTTTGTAGTTAGATTTGGTTTTTCATGTTGTTAGACTAGTTAATAAATGAAGAGCTTATATCTTTCCTGTGCTTAACATTATATGATGATTTTTGGATGGATGCTACTTATGTTTTGTTATGTGTTGCGTGGATGCATATTATGGATTCTCACATTCCTCCAGTGCAGCAACGTGTACCCAAGTAGAGCCAGAGGTTGACCACTATGTGTCAATGACCAATAGGAGTATACCCCCTATTTTTGCAAAAGGGGATAGCGCCTGATCGAAGTGTTCATGTTGTCTAGCTATCATCATTAGCTTGATCATCATCTTATAATGTAAACCCGGTCTACATGTGTATGTTGTAAATAATCTCAGCAGATCTGTGTTGTGTATGTAATCACCTGGGTAAACCTACTTTTCTGGTGACGATCTACATTTAGGGAGCTTTTTTGCCTCACCAATCCATTCTCAGATGGTTGGCAGAGTTTTCCTTCAGCCTTACCCCAAAGTCGGAATGGATTTTGTCACTGGGATCTTAGGGGAGTCCTAGTGTTCTAGATCAGGTCTATCTAAAAGTGTTTTGGGAATAATCCTAACTATTTGGTTAGGTTATTTTATTACAAATTGCTTGATCTGCTAGATTATATTTTGTGTCTCAGAACTGGGTAGTTTCTGAGGGTCTTTTGCAAATTGGTTTTCCACCTTGAGATGTAAAAAATGTAAAAATCATGATGTAAAGTGTCTTGAGGATGAGAAAAATAATTTATCCCCTCATAGGTTAATTAATTAAATTTTCTGGCCAAAATTAATTAAAATCCTAAGCCAGAAATTTAATTAATTCTAGGTCCTAGGAAAATTTAAATTCTCCGAAGGCAAAATTCATTGGTCCTTAAAAAAAATAATTTTAAGAGGTCCAAGGACTAAGGTAAATTAATTATTTTACTAAATTTTAAGCCCTTAGTCCCTAGGGTTAATTCAAAGTCAAAATTTTGAGGAAACTAATTCAAAATTTTAATTTTTGAATTAATTAAAATACATTTAATTGAAAAATTTGAATTTCCTCAATAATTTAAAATTTCAACAAATGAGATTAAATGAAATTTTACTCCTCATCAACGGTCGAGATTGCTTTGACGAGGATCACTCAAACTAGTCATTGGAGGATTTATCTTTAAATAGGAGGTCATTTGTCAATTAGTAAGATCTGATCTTTTGATTGTGTACTAAGCGAAAAGCTCTCTTGTAATATTTTTATGAGCAATAAAGAAAGACTTTGGGGTTAATTTCTGCTGGTGTTACTCTTCGTGAAAATACTGTAAGATGTGTCATTTTCATGTACAGATTTCTTTTTAGCCATTGATGTAGCTTTCTGAAGAGTGATTTGAGTACATGTATCTTGCTCAGTCACTGGGGTTTGAATGATAATTTAAGTTTCGAATAAAATAGCAGGTATATCTATTTATCTGAATTTTATTATCGTTTTCTTGCTCTATGTCGATGGTTAAATTGAGTTTTGTAGGAAATCCTTGATTATTAGATCATTGGGCATTCGGAGAAGTTCTCGGTTGAACCAGCCAACTCCCGATCCATGTTTTATGAAGAGCCTAGCTTTAATTTGATCCCAAATTTATCATAAGATATATTTTTTATGGGTGATGCATGAAAGGTTTTGAGCTCAGTACCTCCTTTAAAATTCAAAAAAAAAAAAAATTGTGCTAAATCGATAGATCTGGCTGTTGAGAGCCTCAGATTATCAGATCTGGGAGCGGAGTTGGACTCACACTCCCTAGATATGATAGATTTGTCATTCATGTACATAGATCTGTGATTATTTTCAGTTTTGTGACTTTGGTTTTTTGGGTTTTAGTTTTTTGGGTAATTGTATATATCATTTGGGTGCTTTTTGTTGTCTTGCAACTAAAGATTTGAAGGAGAAATCTATGCAGAATCCAGATCTAGGCCCTGGAGGGTAAGATCTGGATCTTTGGGGTTCACCAACATCATTTTTGTAGGGACCATATCCAGATTTTGCATTCCAAGGGTTTAAATTTATTTATTTTCAGATCTAGAAATTTCATGAGGGTTTCATTAAGAAATCTGAAGCAGAAGGATTTAAACTTTTAAATGAAGATCGTTGAAATTTTTTTAGAGGTTCTGGTTGATTTAAAGAAGGTTTGGGCCACCATTTTGCAGATTGATTAGTTGCCTGGTTTTAGGGTTTATTGTGCAATTTTTTTTTGAATTTTTTATAGTCCTTGTTGCCTAAGTCTGCTACAAAATCTGCCATCAGATCAGCTCCTCCTCTATGCACTTTCTAAACCTGCATGCTAGCCCTCTATCCTCTATGCATTCTTCTCTCACCCTAAACCTGCAAATGAAATAAAAATAAATAAAAAATATGTTGTCCCAAACTTGCATAAACCCTCAGGTCCCTCCTATAGCTCTCCCTCATCCACTCCTCATTGCACTCCCTTAGCCCTCAACACCCACATTCTCCCTGTCCGCGTGAGTTTCCCTCACCTAGCCGCAACTATTCTTCCGTCCTTATCCATTGCAGCTCGAAAACAAGCTCCATTCACCACATATCTCAACACCTCCCTTCCATTTCTGCAGCTCCCTTCCACACTCGTCAGCTCTCTCTCCACCAATGTGCTGCCATCTCCACGCATTTCCGCTCCTCCTTGCCTTTTCAAACCCTCTTCCTGTGGATATCCATCCGCAGCTACAGTCCCTTCTCTCGTCCAAACTTCAGTTGTCCATCCAAACTGCTCACGTTGTTGCCATCCTGCACACAACAGAGAAATACGATTTCTTTTTTAACTTTCCTTTGTTTGTTAGGGTTGGTCATATATGTATTTTTTTTCATTTCATTCACTTTTTATTTATTTATTTGTATATATGTGTGTACAGGTTTAATTCTTGTATTTTTTATTTGTTCGATTTCTATTATTTGGTTTTGTATTTTCTTTTTAGGGTTAGACTTAGTTTAGATTTTAATTCTTTCCATTTTCTTTATTATTTACCTTAGATTCATATATTTTTTTAATTTTCGATGGTTCGTCTTGACTTTTATTTTTTAGTGTTTTCATTTGTTTTGATTTTCTTTTTTTTTTTTAACTTTGATTTATGATCTCAAGTTTTTTTAAATTTTTTGTTTTCATTTAAAAAAAAAAATCCATTAAAAATCATAAAAATCTAAAAATCTAAAAAAAAAAACATTAGAAAAATCTAAAAAAATCTAAAATAACATCAGAAATTAAAAAAAAAAATTTTAAATTAAAAAAAATAATATATATATATATATATATATATATATATATATATATATATATATATATATATATATATATTTAAAAAAATCATTAAAAATATCTAAAAATTAAAAGCTGGTGGTTGAGGAGTTAAAATAAAGTAAAC
Source organism: Pinus tabuliformis (assembly GCA_031772625.1). NCBI lineage: Eukaryota > Viridiplantae > Streptophyta > Pinopsida > Pinales > Pinaceae > Pinus > Pinus tabuliformis. The sequence goes on from CM062805.1 coordinate 766,726,690, forward strand.
TAAAGGACTTGCGCTTTAACATTAAAAAAAATAAAATAATAATAATGTGGCCTACGACCCATTAAGATTTCGATTCATTAACCCTTTTATTTATTTTACTTATTCATTTTTCACATTGATGTTATTGCATAAAGAATAATTAAAACACTAATCTAAAGTTCTTTAGTGTTTCTGATGATTAAATTTTCATGATTCTTCTATAGTCTAGATGCGACAAATGTGTTAAATTATGTTGATTGTTGAAGAAAATTAATTAATTCTAGATCTGGGTTATTAGCGAAAATCATTTTAAATTTGGAATTTCTTGCATGTTAAAGTTTTGGGTGTTTACATTGATTATTCATATTTGTCACATATTGGAAAATTGTTCTGGATAGCTTGTTTTCACTTAATCTATGGTTGATTGAGTATAAAGGAACTAGTCTATAATTGTTTCTATATTGTGGTCATGTCTTGGTTACATTAACGTTTAATCTATTCATCTGAGTTAATTGAGATTCATTTAAATTCATTAAATTTTCCAGCATTAAAATCTCCCAGAGCCCATGATCCACAAGCTTTCTCATCCATTTACCTTAGGGACTACCCCCCTTGACTTGTCTAGGAGAGAATCTAAATGGAATGAGGAAGGATTAAGAGTGACAGCCCTTATTCTGAGTGTTGTTGCAATGCCTAGACACTTTGTGCAAAAACACTTCCTTTCATTGATATAGTAGAGTTCAATCACCCCTTCAGTTCCTTGATACACAGCTTTCAATCCAGGCAAAGAAGGGCACTTGTCTGTAGAGTGGTTCTCCTCACAAACCGAGAAAATCTCTATAAGATTCAATGAAAATTCATTTCTAGGGTTCTTTCTGGTGCATCTAGGGCAGAATATAGCTAAGGCTCTTTATGCTTCCTCCTGCTTCCTCTTCATCTGAATGGTGTCGATGTGCAGAGCAAGGGTATGCAACATTTCAGTCTTGAAGTCTTCCAACATGTTCCCAATTTCACTTTTTATGGATGTGTTGGAGGAGGATGAACTGACCAATTCTTGACTAGCCCTACCCTTCTTTATAGTTTCCCTAGAATGATTTTTGAAACCTATCTTGATATCATCATAGGGTAACTAATAGATGTCCCCTCCTAATAGCATGTTCAAAGTTTCTAGGATATCTTCCCTGATCCCTCTAAGAAGGACTAGCTTAAGTGATTCAAGATCGAGAGTGCAACTGGCCCTTTTGTAGCTGAGCTGTAACCTTTCCTCATAATCTTCCAAAGACTCATCATGTCCCAAGGTCATTCTAAAAATTTCCTCTTTGGTATCTATTGGCTTAGTGGGTCCTAACACAGGTTCAGAGTTAAGTTTTCAAAACAAATCCCTACACTACTGGCCCTTTCAGTATCAATTCACAGAGTGCAGACTAAAGTCTCACCCGAAGCACTATGGGGGGATGCTGGAACCAAGTTACTGCAACCAGAGATGGTTATGATGTCATTTTATACCCTTTATCTTCTTTCACACAAAGTGATAAGCCTTTGAGGCTTATCGATATAACTTCCTCTTACCAGCCTCTAGTCCTTCACGAAGGTCTACAATTGTCTTTCACAAACCCTAAATAGTTGAATCAACCACTTATGCACCTCTGTAATCACTCCTAAGTTTGTTACTACCCAAATCAGCTTAAGTGTCTGATATCTTTAGCATGCATTAAGATATTCTTCCTGTAAAAAGATATTATTACCTGTGTTCATGTAACGATGTAAAACATGCAAAATTGCACATCAATATAGTATTAAATCATAATCCCAATATTCATCATAACATAAACACATTCATTCATAACATAATCAAATAGAAAAAACACAGATATTTCCAGAATATTCTCTTTATTGATACTTCAGATTTGCTTATAGACTCAAAACTACCCTGCGCACTCAGTTGCAGGGGTCCGCGCACTTAGTTGCGGACTCTACTCTAGGCCTCTATGCACATAGCTAGAGAGCCTCTCTTCTCTCGTCACTTCTACTGACCCATTACATTCATATCATTTGTTACTAAAAACTGCCTTAGACTCTTCTAAGACTTTCCTTTTATACAATCCCATAGTCTATGAGCCATGGGTAGATTTTCTAAAGCAAACACATCTTACATAAAAGAAGGGTAAAAACCCTTTATGACACTTTACATCTACGTGCTCCTCGATCATAGTTGTGGAGACTTTACACTTTACATCACAAAAACTTGAGATTTCTGCCCCAAAACAACAGCAGGGGACCTTGTCCCAATAGGCCCGTAAGATAAATATTGTGACTCGCCCCCGAGTCACTCTACTGGTGTGGAGATATTGTTGTGGAGACCTCCCAGCTCGACTAGCGCTACTACTATCTCGAACACACTCTGCGTGGCTGCTTGCTTGAGCTATTCCACCAGCTGCTCTATTGCTAGTCCTGCACTAGCTTCCTGGATCTTCTGTTGTGTTCTCTATAGGCTGGCCAACTTCACCCCAATGGCGATGGAGATCACATAGGCCTCCTCCAACCAACGCTACTATCTAGCCTTGAGGACTTCCTCTTTCTGCTACACAACTTCCACCTTTTTTGCAGTTTCTTTTCCTCCTGCAGCTTTTCCAATCTCGACTTGATAGAAACAGTGTGCGTTATTGCCTTTGGTTCGTCATATTGCTGCTACAGTTCTCGAACGCCTGAGTTCAATTTCTACAGGTTAGGATCTTCTTGCAGACTCGTGATTAGCTCCATAGACTTCTTGAAGAGCGCAGTGCATTCCACCACTGTGGCATCTACTGCAGTGACTCCATCCTTCACAGTAGCTTCACGTTGTTCTTTGAACTCTGGTGGAGTTGAAGGCTGTGTCTTCAACTTAAGCTCTATAATTCTTAGGTTCAACTCAAATTGAACCTTGGACATCTCGGTCTTCACGACATGCACACCTGCAACCAGCTTCCGAATCCTCGCTTCCACAGGTGCTTCTTCTGGTATATGCAGTTCCGGGACAGTTCTGCATGCTTCAGCTACTACTGCTGCGGTGTGTTCATTCTTCTCTTGAACCTTTTTCCAAGATTCTAGTATGGCTATCTTCTTAATGAATATACGTTCGTTGTTGATTTTATTCTCACTGATCATGCTCAGTTCGCATTGCTCTCGGGCCTTAAGCTCTTCAATCACACTTTCTTGTAGGGTGTGAAGGAATTCACTATGGACAGTGGCCAAGTAGAGGCCAACATTCCTCAGCGCGCTGACAGTAGCCTTGTCAGCTTCCGCCTCTGCACTCAAAGATCCATCTGGCAGCACGACTGCCTGGAGATCTAAGGATCAAACCAACTCTATGGCTTGAGTGGTCCCCGATGCCAAACTAGTTTATGTCGCACTGCTCTATCCTGCACTTGCCTGCAGTCTGGTTGTTTGGATCTGCAATTCACGCAGACCCGTCTGTATGGCACTAAGTGCCTACTTCTGTTGTTGTTTGAACTGCTACAGTAGTTCTGCGGTCGTATCCCTTACCTTGTCACCAATTTCGTCTAAGTCACCTTTTGTCAAGGTGAATGGGTCATGTGATGACTTAGAGGCCCTGGTCTTCTTCTATGGTCCTTCTTTTTCCTATTCCCTATTATGCTTCACCCAGAAGGGAGTGCTTTCCAGATCTCCACTACCTTGTTCTAATTTTTCTTCTTCCTTAATCTGTGGTGAAAGGCATTTTTGGCTCCTATCAGAGCCATGCTCTTCTTGCTCTACTTGTTCCTTGGCAACATTCTCTGATTCTGTGCATGTCTTCTCCTCACTCTCCTTCTTTCTCTTTTCAGCCAACTACTAAACTTTCAATCAGGCCACTTTTTTTTTCTGTTTTTCCATGGACTTACTAGTCCCAATGGACAAATCTGATGTTGTGTGCTAGTCTGCTGGCCAATGCTCGAGGACTGCAGTAATGGCATCATCCATCGCTAGATATGGTAAATCATACCACTTTTGTTATGGATCCTTTCACACTTGAATGGAAATATAGTGGAAGTCCTCTTTGAACTCCGCGTACCCAGCTGCTCAAAGACAATCATGGCTTCTAGTTGATGGCCATATTAATTCTCATTTCCATCAATACCCAAAAAATGTTTCTCTCCTGGACCTACTCAGCGTCCTTGGTAGCCCACAACAATGAAAATTTTGTCGCTTCTGGTAAATCTATTTCAATAAGAGGAAATTGGTTGTCCTCTAGCAACTTCCATGTGACCATCACAATTGAAAGTAAAAGCATGAGTAATAGAAAGTATTTCTATGGTCATATGCCGCAATTTGTGAGGAACTTGATGCATAGGTAGTGCGCCCAGTTGAATTGTACGTCATCCATTCACAGAGCCGCTAGTGAAACAACTGGTGTCAGCACCTTGTCCGCGCAACACTTCCTCATTATTTTGCTAGCCAGGATCTGGGTTGCCACCTTCAATGTGGGGTCAGTAATTCTGGAAATAGAATACCCACGTGGCTTTTTGACAAGCTTAAACTTGTCCTTCATCCTCTCATCGAGGACGCGCTCGCCTGTTGTTCCACCAAATGGCTTGGCCGGATTTAGTCCTGAATGTGGTAGTAAGGTGATTTGATGGATCAACATATCCATGATTGGTATTGACTCTTCCAACCATAGGCACCCATTGTGCACCAGCAACAACAACTATTTGATAACAATCAAATTTATGGGAGCACGATGGTAATGGGGAACCCATAGCAAGTTCAACAATCCTGCTTTATTTACCCCGCAAATCCATTCCACTGGCCCCAGTGCAGTGACACCAAACTCCTTGTAGAATACTCGCTTCATGAAATTATCAGTAGCCAGGTGGGGGAACTGCTCAGTGTCCCCCAAGTCCTAATCTTCAAGTTTTAGATGTGGGACGCACGCCAAGAGTAGATCTTCAAATGTTATATTTTCTGGAAGTAGTGGTGTGCTAAGGAGAAACTTTCCCTCATCTGGGTCCTTCGAGACCTTCTCCCTGCCTTTGCATGGAGGGATGTACTCTAGTAGCTTCGAAATGGAGTCTACCCCCTAAATCAATGTCCTCTACGCCCTCCTCGACCTCCAGGTCTACTACTTTGCCTTTCTCCTGCGTGGTGGGCTTTTCTTTTCTTTGATGTTTCCTTGGTGACTCATGCATCGATAGTGTCTTCTTCTATTTATCCTTCATCAACATAGGGACCTCACTTGCCGGAGTAGGCTTCGGCCTAAGTGACCTCGATGGCTTTGGCATTATTGCAGGAGCCTCCATACTCACAACCTCAGGGGTAGCTCCCTCAGAGGCAATAGACCCTCCAGCACTTGCAGTTTCCATGGGTGTAGACATGAAGTTGTTAATGAGCTACTGGGTTTCCTCAGGTAACCTGTCAAACACAGAACTAGCCACCAAGTCCTCAAAGAATGCATGGTTCATGCATACCAGACAACATGACACATAAACTCTCATAATGCACAATGTCTCTCGTTAGACGATCATCTGTAATTTATAGGAAATTTTGAATTCAAATTCGACCATTCCCCCCAAAATCTACTCATAAATGCTAGATTGGTGGCAGATTTTCAAAGATCTCGCTCTTAAATTCAGCCTTAAATTCCCCCCCCCCCCACCCCCCGCTCTTCTTAGCCATTTTCACACTATCAAATCATGAACAGTGACGATAAGGGTCACTTTCTAGCTACGCTGCGTGGTCTCTCATCCTGTAGCATAGCTCCCTTTGCACGTCTTCTGACACTATGACACCCTTCTATTTCGCGCAGGCCCCTCATCGTGCAGATCTCCAAATCGAGCAGTGTATTTTATGGTCTCGTACCTCCTTGCAGCTGCTTGGAGTGCTAAGACTGTGCTACCATCATATAGTCATCTGGATGAATCCCTGGTGTATGGCTTCAATCAGCTGTGACTTACCATTCTGGGAAATGGATCTCCATTCAATTTCACAAGTTAAACTTCTCCACCATCGGTAATCTCCTTGATCACATATGGCCCCAGCGAATGCATCTGAATTTTTCCTGGAAATTTATCAAACTTGTTGTCATATAATAAAACTAAATCGTTTACCTTGAAGGTGTACAGTTTGATGTGTCGATCGTGCCATACCTTTTTGCATTCCTTCTGAACTTGTTGATGGAATCTAGCCAAGAATCTATCTTCCTCCATCTCCATCAGCTGCACGAGCCTTTCTTCTAAGGCTCTGTAGTCTGCCATTCCTATGAATGCCACTATCCATAGACTAAGCACAATGTACTCCATCGACATCACAGCTTCTATGCCATAGACCAGTCGAATAGGTATCTGTTTAGTCATCTTCTTACAAGTAGTTCTATAAGCCCATAACACCGCTCGTACGCACATGTCCCAATCATTCCTCTATGCATTGCAAACATTTTTCAGCGCATTCTCCAATATTTTATTAAATGCTTCCACCATCCCATTGGCCTATGAATGATACAACATGCTCTTCTGATGATAAACTTAGAATTCTTCCATCAGCACGCTGATTGTTTCATTAAGGATGTTTGTACCGCAACCACTCATCAAAATCTTCGGGCAACCAAACCTGGCCAGCACATATTCAAATAGGAAATTTGTTGTTTTTTCCCCTATACAATCCTTTACAGCCTGTGCCTCCACCCATCTGGTCAAATACTCAGTCACGGTGACGATATACCGCGCACCCATGCTTTTTCCTAGAGGTTGAATCGGTCCTACAAAATTGATTGCCCACTTTTCAAATGGCTGCAATTATACTTTTGGATTTAGAGGCAGCCCATCCCTCTGTGATGGTCTGCCCATCCTCTGACATGTATCGCACGCTCGAAAATATTCTTTCAGATCCTTATGCAATGTTAGCAACTACAACCCAGCGTGTAAAATATTCTGCATTGTTGCTTTTCCTACATAATGGCCTCCTGTATCTCCTCCATGAGCTTCAGCTAGGATATTGCTTCATTCAAAATCAAGCACACAACATCGTAGTATCTGTTTTGATCCCATTTTATATAAATGACCTGAAATCACAGAGAAGTTTGCCGCACGCACCAATAATTCCTTCTTCTATTGACTAATGTATCCCTCGAGAGTCGTTCCCATAGTCAGGAAGTGGATAATGTCTGCAAAATGATTTTTTGCCATGCGCATCGCAAAGAGCTATGTGTCAAGTAGTCCTTCCTCCAAATTAGTGGGTTCCTCACCTGTTTCAATAAGCGATAGATGATTTGGTCCTACATTCAATCACCCTATCTTCACAATGACATCGAAATCATACTCCTGAAACAACAACAACCATCTGCATATTTTCCCGTCTAACTGATCTGATAAACACCCTATGAGTGTTCTCAGTGAAGATTTATTACATGAAGGTATTACAGGACTCATGTACTGGTGTGTGTCTATGTTATTTAGGCAATGGATCGATCAGATTGTGAATACATAGACACTTGAAATGGAAAACAAGAGACAAAAAAAGTACAGTAAGCGAATATAAGAACACAAGAATTTAATAAGGAGTTCACCCTATCCTCCAGGGCTACATCTCTGGTCCAACTCCCAGTGGTGGCCTTCTTTTATTGTGTCTTAAAGCATAGAATTATAATGAAGGAGCTCAATATGAGTCTCCTAAAATAGAATTTGCTTGGCAGGGTGGTTCATTGATTCCTCAAGCCACTAGAGTGGACAGACTCTTTCCCTCACCAGCTCTTTGACCTTCTTGGTCTTTGATGAAAAGAGGCCAGTGTGGTGCTCAATCCTCATAGATCTTCTCAGGGATGGCTTGAATCTTTCAAGCTCTCTGGTGCTCGACGCTGCCTTTGGTCAGCTCAGCCCTCTGTCTTCTTTTTGCTTCTTTTGCTTCTTTTGCTTCTCTGTTTTTCTTCATTTTCCCTGTCTTTTTCCTTTTCCTTTCCGTCTCCCTCTCGGTATTCTGTGTCCTCCACGTCATCTGTTCATGGATTTAAAACCATTCAATCCCATGGCTATTTGATTCCCCTTCCACTTCCCGTCAGATTGCCTACTACAACTTCATTTGGAGTTCCCTATCTCAGCATCATCATTGCCCACAGGGAGTGGCCACTTGTCCTCCTGTAGCTGCGCCATCTCACTTTGTTGGTTTGGCTTTTCCGTTATGTCGTGGAATGAGTCATCTGCCACCTTGGCAGTCAAACCGGATGTCAAACTTTTATAGATCGTGGCTTAATCCCCTGTCGATTATGGCTTTCCCCATTGGGCGTGGTCTCAACTGTTAGATCTGGGGCCTCCAGATCCGATGCCATTCACACCTTTGACACGGTTGACTTGCCTGACTGTTAGCACACGATGAGTGACGGTTTTCTCTCTCCTCCACTTGCCATGCATCGACCACTGAGTGGAATCGTTTTGTTTTTGCCAAAACTACTTACCGCCCAAGGGTGTCCCCGATAAATACCGTCAGTTTTTGGAGCGCGGGTCCTGCTTTTGCCTTCAACCTTTTCCCGACGGTTTTCTTGTCTCTCATGCGACCGAGCACTTGAGGCCTCTCCTTCTTGAGGGGTTTCACCTAGAGATGTGTGATTAGCACTAATAGCGCATCGAAAGCTGCCTCCTTTTCCCGATCCGAGCCTCCCAGGGGCTAGTTTCGCCTCCTACGCAGTCTCCATGAGCCTCAGTCAGCACGATTTGACCGAGGTCCTCGTTTTTCCACGCTGGTTGCTAACTGCCATTGTTTAGAGGTGTTTTTTATCGCTGCTCTTAATTCTTTGAAGCATGTCTGACCTGATATAGTCATGGTTTGCTGATGACTTTTCTTCATGGATTCGATTTGGATCACGACCTTTCCACTGAAAATATTTTGGACCACCAAAAGTTGGTTTTCAAGCATCGACTAAGTGAGGGTATTGTTTTCTCACTTGCCCAATCTCAGTCCACTTTACACTGCTCGGCTTTGAACCTTTGAGCCCTACTCTGAGGTACTCAATATCTCCTTTGTGCATCTTCCTCACCTTCCTATCTAGCATTGTGTCTTCCTGCAATTCATTAAGATATTCAGGTAGTAGGCCATCAATAGAAGGTAATTGACTTTGCTCTTCAGGATCCTCAATCAGTGAGGGTTCAAACAATCTCAAGCAATCTGCATTTACGACTAAGTAGATGTGCATGTAGGCTGGTAGATCAAGGCGAAAATCATTCTCACCAATCTTCTTGATTATTTTGAAAGGTCCATACCTAATAGGTTTTAGCTTCTTACCTTCACATTGCATCTTTTCCTTGCTGATATACAGCCAAACTTGGTCACCAACTTGAAAACTATGCTCCATTCATGCTTTTCATGCCTAGCCCTATATTTGGCTTGGCTCTTTTCCAGTTGTTCCTAAGCTTCTTGGTGAATCGCCTGGATTTGTTCAATGAACCTAGTTGCCTTGTCCACATCGTTGTGTCCCTCAATTGTGGTATCTTTACTAAAGACAAAATCCAAAGGAGACCTTGGTGTTAAGCCAAAACAGGTCTCAACAAGAGATCTCTGTGTAGAAGAATGTCTTGCTATGTTGTAAGCATGCTGCACATAACACAAATGTCCATCCCAAAGCTTGGGATGTTTGCTGCAATATCCTCTGAGTAACTGGATCACTGTCCTATTAACTACTTTTGTCTGGCCATCAGTTTGTGGATGAAAAGCTGTGCTTTTCTTTAGTTTGGTGTCCATCAGTTCCCACAGACTGGACCAAAACTTCCCCATAAATCAGGTGTCTCGATCAGATACAATAGAAGTGGGTAATCTAAAATGAACCCATACATGTTCAAAGAACAGTTTTGTAGTTTGTTCAGCTGTAATCTGTTTATTACAAGGTATCAAAATACACATTTTTCTGAACCTATCCGCAACAACATATAGATAATCATGACCTTTTCTAGATTTAGGTAGTCCCCCAACAAAATCCATGGAAACACTTTCCCAAGGGTGAGAAGGTACTGGCAATGGAGTGTACAAGCCTAGTTTTCTATTGCTGAGCTTGCTTTTAGCACACATAGTACACCCTCTTACATATCTAGAAATTGTCTCATTCATTTTTAGCCAATAACAAAATCTTTGCTGCTGTGCAACTATTTTACTTACCCCAAAGTGACCTGATATCAAAGAGGTGTGTGCTTCCCTAATTATCTTTATTCTCTTACTTTTTGGAATGCAGAGTTTCCCACAATGGTATAAGAGTCGGTCCTTCACATGGTAATCAAATTCTTCTACCTTTTTTCCTTAACTCAAAGTTGCATATACTCTTTAAAGTCTATATCTTGAGCATATTGTTCAATGTAGCTTTCGTGTAGCACAGAATTATGCTTAAGTATAGTAGATGCATTTATAATGGGTCTAGATAACATGTCTGCAACTTTGTTATGTATGCCCTTTTTATATCTGATGACTAAATGACACTGTTGTAGAAAACCCATCCATCTGTAGTGTCTTGATTGTTGCAGCTTAGTTTTGGAGTGTAGATATTGAAGTGGTTGATGATCAGTATGTATCACTGTCTCTTTGCCCATTAGGTAATGTTTCCACCTTTTCACACTCTGAACTAATGCATACAATTCTTTATCATATGTAGGATAGTTAACTACTGCAGGATTAAAAGTCTCAGAATGATAACATATGGGTTTACCATGCTGTGTCAACACTGCTCCATGGCATAGTCACTGGCATCAGTTTGGATCTCAAATAGTCTTTGCAGATCAGGCAGTGCTAGTACAAGTGTTGTACTAACCTTTTCCTTCAAGGTGTCAAAGGCTTTTTGATGTTTGCCTCCCCACTGAAACACCTTGTTCAATCCTGTTAAAGCATGTAAGGGAGCTGCAATTGAGGAAAATTTAGAAATGAACTTCCTCCAATATTGTGCTGCTCCTAGGAAGCTTCTCACTTTTGTAGCAGACTTGGGTTTAGGCTAGTTTACAATGACTTTCACTTTAGAGGGATCTATCTTCAATTCACCACCCCCTACTATGTGACCCAAGTAATTTAGAGATGTTTTGCCAAATTCACATTTTGAGAGTTTAACATAAAGTTTTTCTCTTTTCAAAACATCTAGTGTTTGCTTAACATGCTTTAAATTTTCTTCCCACGATTTAATAAAAATCAGAATTTCATCCAAATACATAATAACAAAATCATCAAGAAAAGGTCTGAGTACATCATTCATTAATCTCATGAAAGTAGCAGGAGAATTAGTTAAGCCAAAAGGCATAACCAACCACTTAGACAATCCCTGCTTTGTTTTGAAAGCAGCCTTCCATGCATCTTGTTCTGAAACTCTAACCTAATGGTATCCACTATGAAAGTCTAGCTTGGTGAAATAAACAACTTCCTTCAATTGATCTAAAAGATCATCTATGTGAGGAAGGGGATAACGATTTTTTATCGTTATCTTATTCAGTGCTCAGTAATCAATGCACATTTTCCACAAGCCATCTTTCTTTCTCACCAACACGATTGGTGACCCACATGGTGATGTGCTAGGCCTAATGAACCCCCTCTCTAGCAACTCCTACACCTGCTTCTTGATTTCAACATTCTCTAAAGTTGACAACCTGTATATTCTAATGTTAGGAAATGGAACATCTTGCTACAAAATAAGATCATGTACTATTTCCTTTTTGGGTGGCAGACCTTTAAGTTCTTGAAACAAGACATCATACTATGAAACAACCCTTTCTATATCAGCGTGCTACTTAGCATTACAGCCCTCAAATACATTGGTTTTATCAGGTTTCTTTTCCTTTACAACTATCATTAAGAATTGTTTGCATGAATTTATCATTCTTTTCATTTGCCCTGAGTTTATGAGAGTATAATTATTCTTGAGTTTATGAGCTCTTACAAAGTATTCGATTCTATCTTTAACAAGTAGATACTTGTTCTCAGCTCTATAGAAAATAGTCTTTCTATCATACAAGTAAGGGCTTCCTAAAACAATTCCACATATATCCAAAGGAATTATGTCTAACTCCACCTCATCTACAAATGTTGACCCAAAAGAAAATTTGAGTTTGCACTGTCTAGTCACTTGTAGTTGTGTTTTATCATTCAACCATCCTAATAGGTATTGTTTCTTATGAGGTGTAGTTTCTAATCCCAATTTCTTTACAATTGCTTCAGAAATTAAATTTACTTGTGAGCCACTATCAAACAAAGTATCAATCTTTTGATATTTGGAAACAACTCAAATATGGAAAATCTCATGTCTTTTTCTCTCATTCTCTTCATCAATAACAGATTGAGTAGAATTACTAGTAGATGCTTTAGAATTATTACCTTTGATACCTATGGCTGCAATGGTTGTTTCATCTCCCGAGTCTGACCCAAAATCTTTCTGAATAGCTACAGCAGTCTTCTTCTTCTTGCCCTTGAACTTCTTAGGGCTTGGCTCTAGATGCAGAATCCAACAATGTTCATCATCATGCCCATCATTTTTACAGTGAGTGCATGAGGCTTTACTTTTCTGTGCAGTGTTAGCCTTCCTTGCTTTCCACTTCTGCTTTCCTTTCTCCTTTATCTTGCTTGCAGTGGGTTGGGATGGTCCCCCAGCTTCTGGATTTCCATTCTTTCCTCTAGCTTCTAGATGAGTAGCTTGCACAGATACCTCATCTATACTAGTGTGATTAAACATGAGGATGGTATGCCTCATGTAACTATGTAGGCCACCAATGTACTTCAACAGAGTTTTTGGTGAGTCCAATGAAATTCCTAGAATCAATGCTCTCTTTATAAATTCTTGAGTGTACCCTTGCACACTTTTCCCTTTCAACTGCTGAAGAGTTTGCCAAATCATCATGGCTTGTTGCATATAGGCCAATGGGTAGAACTAGTTTTTGATTGCAGAAACAAATTCATTTCATACAGAGATAGTCTTACCATGTCTTTTCATGTCAGCTTGGGTTTTGCCTTCCCACCAAACCAAGGCAGTGCCTCCTAGGCGTAGGCTTGCCAGCTGAATCTTGCTCTTGTCTGAGTCGATGTTCTATACTCCGCAATAAACGTCGATTTGTCTAATCCAATTGTCTAACTTTTCTACATTTAACTCTCCATCATATATAGGCAAATCAAATTTAACATCTAGTTTTATTAAGGATGCTTTATTTTTATGCATAGGGCTATTAGGAGGTGCGAGAAAGCTTTCCTCTTTCCCTTTTCCTTTGGAGCGGTCATGGAAGTGAGACTTATCTTCTTCTTTGTCTTGTTTAAAGCCTGATGAGTCTTCATCCTTATGTTTTCTAAAGTCCCTATACATTTCTTCTACCATGGACTTTATAGCTAGGAAACTTCCTATGAATTAAGGGTCAGGCCCCACAGAACCTACCTTTGACATTGTCTTCCGAGGATAGACTCTCACAATTTCAGGATTATTTTCCACCAACTCTCCTTCTCCTAGTTTGAGCTTTGATCTAGTGAGCATTCATAGCTAAACCAACACAAGCTTGTCTGACCTTTACAGCCTAAAGCTCTGATACCACTTGATCTGATAAACACCCTATGAGTGTTCTCAGTGAAGATTTATTACATGAAGGTATTACAGACTCATGTGCTGGTGTGTGTCTATGTTATTTAGGCAATGGATTGATCAGATTGCGAATACACAGAAACTTGAAATGGAAAACAAGAGACAAAAAAAGTACAATAAGCAAATATAAGAACACAAGAATTTAATAAGGAGTTCACCCTATCCTCCAGGGCTATATCTTCGATCCAGCTCCCAGTGGTGGCCTTCTTTTATTGTGTCTTAAAGCAGAGAATTACAATGAAGGAGCTCAATATGAGTCTCTTGAAATAGAATTTGCTTGGCGGGGTGGTTCTTGGATTCCCCAAGCCACTAGAGTGCATAGACTATTTCCCTCACCAGCTCTTTGACCTTCCTTGTCTTTGATGGAAAGAGCCTAGTTTGGTGCTCAGTCCTGACAGATCCTCTCAAGGATGGCTTGAATCTTTCAAGCTCTTTGGTGTTTGACGTTGCCTTTGGTCAGCTTGGCCCTTTGTCTTCTTTCTGCTTCTTTTGCTTCTCTATCTTTCTTCATTTTCCCTGCCTTCTTCCTTTTCCTTTTCATCTCTCTCTCAGTATTATGTGTCCTCTGTGGCATCCGTTCATGGCTTTAAAACCATTCGATCCCATGGTTATTCAATTCCCCTTCCACTTCCCATCGGATCACCTGCTACAGCTTCGTTTGGAGTTCCTTGTCTCAGCATCATCATCGGCCCACAGGGAGTGGCCACTTGTCCTCCTACAGTTGCACCATCTCGCTTCGTTGGTTCATTTTTTTCGTTACATCGAAGAATGAGTCATTTGCCACCTTAGCAGTCAAACTGGACATCAAACTCTTATAAATCATGGCTTAATCCCCTATCGATTCTGTCTTTCCCCATTGAGCGCGATCTCAGCCCTTAGATATGGGGCCTCCAGATCCGATGCCATTCATACCTTTCGCACGGTTGACTTGCTTGACCATTTGTGCATGATGACCGATGGTTTTCTCTCTCCTCCACTTGCCACGAGTCGGTCGCTGAGTGGAATCACTCTGTTTTTTCCAAAACTACTTACTGCCCAAGGGTGCCCCAGATAAATATTGCCGGTTTTTTGGAGCGCGGGTCTCGCTTTTGCCTTCATCCTTTTCCCCATGGTTTTCCTGGCTCTCATGTGACTGAGCGGTCAGGGCCTCTCCTTCTCGAGGGGTTTCACCCAGTGATGCGTGATTAGCGCTAATGGTGCATCAAAAACAGCCTCCTTTTCCTAATTCGGGCCTCCCAGGGGCTAGTTTCACCTCCCGCGCAATGTCCATGGACCTTGATCAACGCGCTTTGACTGAGGTCCTTTCCATTCCATGCTGGCTGCTAACTGCCACTATTTAGAGATGTTTTTGATCACTGCTCTTAATTCTTTGAAGCTTGTTCGACCTGATATTGTCATGGTTTACTGATGACTTTTCTTCATGGATCCGATTCGGATCACCAACACAAGCTTGTTGACTAGGTATTTTAATGTACAATGGTCTGTGTACATTTTAAAGTGTCCACCTAGAAATTAATGCCTGAACTTCTGGAGTGCGTACACCATATCCAACCCTTCATGCTCCGTCATTGAATAGTTATTTTCATCCTTAGACAACTTCCTACTTGCAAACGCAATAGGGTGATCCAACTCTCCCTCACCGGCATGTGTCAGTACTGCTCCCACTGCAATACATGTCACGTCCACATGCACATGAAATTACTTCTTCCAATCTGGGAAGACTAGGGTCGGTGTAGTGACCATCCTTTCTTTTAACACATCTAGGCTTCGTTGACATTATTCATTACAATAGAATTTAGCATCCTTCTTCAATAGTTTTTCCATCAACGTGGTAATTTGGGCATAACTCTTGGTGAACTTTTGGTAATAAACAATATGACCCAGGGTTGCGCGCAGCTGTTTAACACTTCGTGGCACCTCCAAATTGATTATTACCATGATCTTAGCTGGATCCACCATTAATCCTTGTTTTCACATTACATGACCCAGCAAGATTCCAAAAGGGACGCAAAATAGACACTTCTTCAAGTTTAGCGCAATATGATACCTCCGGCATGTATCCAGCATCAAGCGCAAACTAGCTACATGGCATTTGACCAGTCCAAACACCATCTAATCATCGAAGTACACCTCCAAAAACTTGTGAATGAACTCTCTGAACACCGCAAGGACTACGCGCAAAAATATTGTTGGCATGTTCTTTAGTCCAAAATGCATTACTATATACTGGAAGCATCCCCACTTAGTTGTGAAGGTATTCTTACTCCTGTCTTCCTGCATGATCTTGATTTGATCGTCCACCGAGAACCCAACAGTGAATGAATATGCTTCATATCCTCCTACATTATCTAGCACTTCATCAGTGAATGAAGTTGGAAAAGGATCATGCACACAAGCATCATTCAGCTTCCTAAGATCTACGCAGATCCTTATTTCATCCTTCTGCTTCTTTTTCTGTATTACCATAGGACTGACCCAATCAGACTCCTCTACTAGTTCAATGATTCCTGTTGCCAACATTTTTTGCAACTCTAAGTGGACCCTTTCCTTATACTTAGGGTTGAGGCGATATGGCCTTTGTTTCACAGAGTTCACGTCTGTTTTTAATGTTATCTTCATTACTCCTAAATCACGTATTATCCCTTTCAAGTCTGAAAAAATTGTAGGGAACAAGTCCTGGTACTAGTGGAGCAACTCAGCAACCTTATCCACTGTAGCAGTATCCCAGTAGTCCCCTATCTTTGAAAACTTCAACTCTGCCTGTATCGCAATGTTCACTTGTCAAGTTTTCAATGGCACGGTGATATCTAGATTCACTTCCTGTGGCCCCTCAACTTCGCAGTGACCTTCTATCTCTATAATATTAATGTTCCTCAGATCCTCCTCTTCTTCTTCAATAGTCACATTATAGCACTCCAGCGCATGACGCAGGTAGGTGGTCCAATCTGGTTGAATCAAATCCAAGGGATCCTACAGAATTCTGAAGATCATTGCTTTGACCTCCTGCAGCACTTCAGCAATGCACTCAAATCCATCTTCACAACTAAATGTCATCAAGAATCCATATCTAAAAATATTCCATTCATCTGTGCCATGGCAGAGCTCTGTTTCCAAGTACCAATTCATTGGTATCACATCTAAAGTGTGATAGAACAAATGCACCCACTCCAGTTGCAGTTCTGCTCCATAATCTTTCGTTTATTTCTCAAATTGGTCATGTGGATCACTCCTTCCATTATATTTCTTTGTCAATCGCACCTTTGGGTGACCAAACTGCACCCTCATTAGTCTTCTGTAGTCACACCATCCATCGAAATTGTATTTGTGCATACCCCACCATCTTGCAGGCGTAGCGCGCAGCGCCAAGTCCAAGGCTTGGAAGTGATGCTTCTCTGGCACTTCCCTTTAAAATGCATCCAAAAATTTATCAACATCAGTTAAACTATCATCATAAGGCAGACTTCTTACCTATGATGATACACAGTGCAACGATTTCGTCATCATGTTACAACATAGTGTATACACTTCGTGCAATCGATTCTTCCAATGTTCCAATTCATCATCTGAATCTGACGTGAAATAACTTTCGTGGTCCCATGCAATACATATATCAGTTGTTGGATTCACCCAATCTTGGTCTCGCGTCATTATCTTCTAAATCTGGTCCAAATCGTCGTCACTTTCATAATAGTGGACTAGTTCAATATAGCGCGGTCCTTCTGCTCGGTCCAAAGGTACTACTACATGAAGCGATTTTCTTTCAAATGACATCATCCAATTCTTCAAATTGATCACCCCATTCATGTCAATAGACCAATCAATCCCATGGAGCATGGGGTAGGTATTGTTGTCATCAACAATATCTAGTACTTTGAAATCTTCCAGTGCACTCTCGCCTTCAATATCGACTGTCACTCCTTGCAATCTTCCCATGGGGATAACCTTTTGCTGATTTTTCATTCTCAATTGAATAGGATACCAATGCAGCATAAGTCTCCCCATTTTCTCCCATGTCTGTTTCGACAAAACATTCACATCTGACCTAAGATCTAGAATAACTTGCTCCATTTCATACTCCCCTATTTGCGCAGTGAGCCTCATATCATGCCCTATTCTTGCCTTATTCTTACCAATTAGGAGCATTACCAACACATTTATTGATCAACTCCTATCATCCTTTTACAGCCTTGCTATCATGTAGCAAATTCATACAATACTCCAAAAAAGGTAGTAAGCATGGATGGGTCCATTTCTTCAGACTGCTTATCCTGACTTCCTGAGGGAGAAGCTTCAAAGAAGCTTTTCTTTGCTTCCATGAAGGTTTCCTTCATGCACTCCATATCAAATCCAACCTCTTTTTCTGGAGCTTTGCGGACCTATTCACTTTCTTCAGGACACTTTCCCTTACCTTCACCAGTCGTCATTCCACTTTGCAGCATAATATTCGCATTAGGATCCTCTTCGCGGGGTTCAGTCCTCATCATCTACAGGCTTTGTGTAGGATATTGAGGTTGTGTCCACCTTTCGTGCATCTTAGATATTAATATAGGGCATTCTTCTATTGCGTGGTCAAACTGGGCACAGTATCGGCATGACAGATGCATCGGATTTGTGCATTCTCACGTGTAGTGTCCTGGACCTCCACAATTGTAGCAAATAACTTGCCCCTAGCCTCTTGCAGGTCCTCGTCCACCTCGACCTTGTCCACGCCCCTGATATCCTCCTCCTAGCCCCCTAGTGCCTTGACCCAGAGGCTGAGTTTCTATCTACATCTTATATGTGGCCGTTTTATCCATCATTAGCGCATAACCATGGAAATTGCACTCATTGTGACCTACTAATTGGCAGAAGTTGCAGAAGAACTATTGCAGTGTCTGTACAAATTTCTACAGCAAGTGGAAATTATCTGTGGCATGTTTTCTAGCTACCTGATAGATAGCACACCACAGTGCGAGCCTTGCACTTGGCCTTACTTGAGCTTCTAGCCTCAGAGGAATCAGCCCTCCTCCTACAACATAATTCTAGAAGACAGGGCAATGATCTTTATCATGCCCCTAACTTTTACACTTCAAACACCAAACGTCTTCGTGCACCTTTGGCCGAGCTGCTCTATCCTTCTTTATACTTTGGAATTCTAAGCAAAGGTTATGGAACTCTGTGTGAATCTGTTGAACTTCCAAAGAAGCATCTTGAATTGGTATCTCGTGCAATCTCATCGCAATCTCTAGGGCCTCTGCCTGGGTCCCAATCTTTTGTTGTGATAAAGCAACCCTTAGATGAGGCAAGAGCAAAGCCACAAAACATTCGTGGTGCTGCCCATCCGTAAGATTCATGTTAGCTTCATGGATATTGCACTTCAATATCTTATCCAGCTTCTAGGGCATCTCACGAGGCTTCATCATGATCTCCTTGAATCCAACGATCAATTACGCTTTAGACTTGGGCCTACTAAATTCATTATTTAGCACAGTTTGAATGTCTGCCAACATAGCTATCGGGTTATCAGTGTAATACTTAATGTACCATGTTAGCACGTGTTCCTATAAAGTAGTAACCAACGTTTCTTTCTTCATCTGATCATCCATAATGCCCTGGGCTTCTCACACATCCTTCACAATGAACCAAAACTATTATGGGTCTTCATTCCCCAAGCGCTTGAAAATGGGAAATTTTACTAAATTCACCATATTGAACAATGGTGGAGGTGGTGGTGGTGTGGGTGAAGGTGTATGTGATGGAGGTGAAGATCGAGGTATTCACGAGAACCCTTGCCTTATTAACTGAATAGCACTCTATGGATAAGCATGTGCTGCTTATTCTTCGTCACTCAGAGGAGGCTCAATCAGCAGGCTATATTCAGGTATTGTTCCCTTTCTATCCCTGAATAACTTTGCACTTCACGTAGCTCCAAACATCAAGGTAATTTCATAACCTGCTTTTCACACAATAGAATTTTAATCCAAGTATTCAAATATCTCAAATACTTACCTCGCAATCCCTTGAAGAAGTGTTGTTCTGTTTCGTTTTAGCTGACTAAGGTATTGACCGCAAACTTTGTCACAGACCCTCTGAGGATACAATCAAACCAGTGATTGACGGTGTGCACGATCTTATCTTTAGAGGCTTCCAACCTTCACACTAACTCCGAGGTCCAAACTATTGATCTGTGAAGCCTCCACCTTCCCTAGTCATCTACCAATTTAGCAATCCACTCATATAATACGACCGGGAAGCAACAAAAGAAAATTTCATGTATCTCTTTGTACAGATCCCTATCCAACCAATGTTCTTTCATCAATTGTGGATTCTTGTTCTCTTGTGCCATGAATTTTTGGATCTTTCTATCTAACCAATCCTCAATTTTCTTCTTAGTTGGATTCCAGTGATGTGATGTCACACATCTCTTTATGCATATCTCAGTCCCGGCAACAGAAGAATTTGTTGGCTTAATGGGTCCTGACCCAGGTTCAAAGTTAAGTTTTCCAAACAAATCCCTACACTCCTAGCCTTTTCGGCATCAATCTGCATAGCAGAGACTGAAGTCTCACCCAAAGTAGTATGGGGGGATGCTGGAACCAAGTTTCCACACCCAGAGATGGTTATGATGTCGTTTTATACTGTTTATTTGCTTTTGTGTAGAGCGATTAGCCTTTGAGGCTTATCTATATAACTTCCTCTTACTAGCCTCTAGACCTTCGTGAAGGTCTACGACTATCTTTCACGAACCCTAAATGGGTGAATCAACCACTTATGCACCTTTGTAATCACTCCTAAGTTGTTATTACCTATATCAGCTTAAGTGTCTGATATCTTTAGCATGCATTAAGATATTCTTTGCGTAAACAGATATTATTACTTACATTCATATAAGAATGCAGACCATGCAGAATCACACATCAATACAGTATTAAATCATAAACCCAATATTCATCATAACATAAATGCATTCATTCATAACAGAAGTAAATGGATAAAACACAGATATTTCCATAATAGTCTCTTTATTAATACTTCAGATTTTCTTACAGACTCAAAAATACCCTGCGCACTCAGTCGCAAGGGTCTGCACACTGAGTTGCAGATTCTACTCTAGGCCTCTGTGCACACAGTTGCAAAGAATCTCTTCTACTCTAAGACTCTTTGCTCATCACTTTTACTGACCCATTACATTCATATCATTCGCTACTAGAAAATGCCTTAAACTCTTCTAAGACTTTCCTTTTTATATAATATCTTTGAAAGCCGACACATATTACATAAAAGAAGGGTAAAAACCCTTTATGAAACTTTACATCTATGCACTCCACGATCATAACTTGTCGATACTTTAAACTTTACATCACAAAAAAATGAGCTTTCTGCCCCAAAACTTGGGCTTTTGCCCCAAAATTAACCACAAGGGACCCTATCCCAACAGTATCTTTGGACCTACAATAATCCCTATACTTATTGTTGAAGTCTTCTTGCATTGGAGCGTTGGGGGTGATGTTTTCCCCAAGTAACCCCATGAACTAGCACAAGGTTGCATCTTTGAGGGTGGATGGAAACAATTTCAACTTCTGGTCATCACAACTGCAATCATAAGTTCGGCGTATGAAAGGAAACTAAAAAAAAAGGTTTTTGGGTCCATTGAGGTCAAACGATGGAAGTGAGGAAGGGAACAGGGGCTTATTTTTTTCATCCTATCATCTCTATTAGTTTCTCTAATGGGAAAAGCGCCCTCAACTCTATTTTCATCTCCTTCATTGTCTTCAATCCCATTTCTATTTTCATCCATGGTGTAGGTTGGTGGAATGGTCTCTTCTTCTTCTTCCCTAATAGGCTATTCAAATATCTATGGTTGTTTTCCTAATGGGTCCTCTAGCTCGCAACCACCGAAGAAGAGGGAAGTTTTCCTATTAGATGTGGTGGGGGTACTTGGGAAAAAATTTCCTAAGTTTTCTCTACTCCAATGAGGCATGAAAGGAATTTTTTTTTTAAGGGTCTTTTTCAGAATTACTTTCAGAATGGAAAGAAAGCAAAGGTTTGCAACTATTTGCTGAATGGAACTACTTTTAGAATTGGAAAGAAAGAAAAGATTGCACATATTTTTGAATGGAAGAAAAAAGAAAGAAGAAACCACATCTACTTAGACACCTCCCTGGAAATGATGCCAAAAAGTCATGAGCACTAGTATTACAGCAAGAAATTTGAAACTCCTAGGGCTACCAACTTTACTTCATCAACTCGGGGTTTGTACAAACTTGAAGGTGACAGTGTTGTATACATAAGAGATGCAATGGTCTACTCTTGTCACTTTTCAACAGGGGAAATAGACCACTAGGTTTCTTCAAACTAGTTTTCTATTCACTAGAAGGAGTCTGACTACCAAATGGAAAGGGGAAAATTACTCTTAATGCGAAAAGGGAATGTTTCCTACTCTATGAAATGAAAGTGCAGAATTGGAAGGTGCTATAAAGTGACATGAAATCATCTAGCTAAACATCTACCCATATTTCTTGCAAATGACACCTAACTTAACCTTGAATATAACATCCAGTTATCTGGACTAAATAAGCATGGAATTTTGTCTAAGAACTACTATCACTGCTACATGCATGTGCTAACTAGAAATTGGAGAAAAAAACCTTTTTGATTTTTAGATCTATGAATGAAAATGCTAATTTAACCAATTTGTTCTTTGGTAGGGGAGACAGGTATGGGGAAACATGTATGGAATCGTGTCGAGGGTATGGAAGCCAAGTGGAGGCCTAAACTAAGCTTGGATGACCATTTCTGCTCAATTCGGCCTTAAAACAGGCTATTACAGGGTTTCTTGTAGTACTACAAGATGTCCTAGTTCTACTATAGGATGCCCTATTTTACTACAGGAAATAGGCCAAAAGCTTATAGGGAAGTAGTAAAGGTATAATTAAGCGTGGAAAAGGTCTCAGAGGGGGAAATAAGGTATAGAGCTGGTGTACACTACCTAAAGCTCAATCTAAGGCTTCAAGATGGTTGGACTTGCTAAAGGAAAATGTCCACTTTGCTTACAAAACAGGGAATTCGGATTAGGGTTTGGTGGAATTTGGCAGCATAGGTGGAGAACACTTGGATGAGATTGGCAAGACGAGGTATCCCTATAGATCAGAAGCTCCTTCAACAACATACACTCTTTTCTTCATTTATGCACAACTTCATGTATACATTGAAAAGATGGGTTGAATGTAGGAAAAGCATAGTTATTAATAGCTAATGGCTAAGTTTATGAATGGAAGTGCTTCTAAACCATTGAAAACACATGAGAACAAAATGACAATTGCAGGTACTTCTAAGAAATTTATAAATGGTGAACTATTCAACAATAAACCCTAGTTTATGTAGCAATCAAACAATAAATATGTTTCTGGGTTGTGTGAATGGAACCCTCAAATCATGATCCCATAAGGGAGATGAGGAAAAGGCCACCATCACAAGATTTCCTGAAGTGTTTATTGTCACTATTTTAGTACTAATCTCTCTATCCATAAATGGAAGCAAACTAAGTAATCATCCAAATATTGGCAGATTAAATAAAACCCAAAATCACTTCAGTAGCTAACTATGAATGTAATCTAAGCATACATATACAGAAAGAAGAACCTCTACTGCTAGGGTTGGGCCCTAACCCAAGAGCTTCAACCCTCTGAGTCAACTCAGTGATGGATCAAGGGAATGCTTTCCATTTTTATCAAAATTTCAAAAATACCTAAGAGTTATCAATCACAATGTCCTAGCTCGAAAATTCCTCTTGGATACAACAAAAAAAGTCAAATCCTAATGAGGCTCTAGGCATTTTTATTTATACAACTGAAGCAACCCAACAACTTCCTTAAATTTAGGGAGGCTTGGCTCCCAATTATAGTGGTGAGCATTCCTGCCTGCCATGTGGGTGACCCAAGTTCGATCCCCTACAATGGTTCCAAAAAGTGATGAGCACCAGTATTGCAGCAAGAATGTTGCAACTCTTAGGGCTACCAACTTTACTTCATCAACCTTGGGTTAGTACAAACTTGGAGGTGGTAGTGTTGTATACACAGTAGATGCAATGGTTTACTCTTATCACTTTTCAATTGGGGCAATACACCACTAGGTTTTTTCAAACCAATCTTCTATTGACTAGGAGGAGTCTTACTACCAAATGGAAAGGGGAAAATTACTCTTAATGCAGAAAGGGAATGATGCCTACTCTAGGAATTGAAAGAATTGAATTGGAAGGTGCTATAAACTGACATGAAATCATCTAACTAAACGTCTACCAATATTTCTTGCAAAAAGGACCTAACTTAACCTTGCATATAACATCTAGTCATCTGGACTAAATGAGCATGGAATTTTATCTAAGAACTATTGTGCTGCATGCATGTGCTAACTAGAAATTGCAGAAAAAATCCTTTTTGATTTTCATATTTATGAATGCAAATGTTAATTTAACCAATTTTTACTTTAGCAAGGGAGTCAGGTATGGGGAAATAGGTATGGAATGGTGTCGATGGTATGAAATCCAAGTGGAGGCCTAACCTAAGCTCGGATGATAATTTCTGCTCAATTCAGGTTTAAAATAGGCTGCTACAAGGTTTCCTGTAGTACTACAGGATGTCCTAGTTCCACTACAGGATGTCCTAGTTCTACTACAGGATGCCCTATTTTACTACAGGAAATAGGTCGAAAGATTATAGGGAAGTAGGAAAGGTAAAATGAAGTGTGGGAAAGGTGTCTGAAGGATAAATAAGGTATAGAGGTGGTGCACACTACCCAAATCTCAGTCCAAGGCTTCAAGATGGTTGGACTTTCTCAAGGAAAATGTCCACTTTTCTTATAAAATAGGTATTCATATTAGGGTTTGGTGGACCTTGGCAGCGTAGGTGGTGAATACTAGTGAGATGAGGTCTCCCTACAGATCAGAAGCTCCTGCAAAAACATACACTATTTTCTTCATTTATGCACAACTTCATTGATACATGGAAAAGATGAGTTAAATGTAAGAAAAATAGAGTTATTAATAGCTAATGGCTAATTTTATTAATGGAAGTGCTTCTAAACCATAGAAAAGTCAAGAGATCAAAATGAAAATTACAGGTACTTCTAAGAAATTTAGAAACAATGATCTATTCAACAAGAAACCCTAGGTTATGCAGTAATCAAAAAATAAATCTGTTTTTGGGTTGTGTGAATGGAACCCTCGTATCATGATCCGATAAGGGAGATGAGGCAAAGGCCACTATCACAAGATTTCCTGAATTTTTTACTGTCACTATTGTACCACTGATCTATCTATCCAAAAATGGAAGCACAATAAGTAATCATCCAAATAATGGCAGATTAAAAAAAACCCACAATCACTTCAGTAGCTAACTATGAATGTAATCTAAGCATACATATATAGAAAGAGGAACCTCTACTGCTAGGGTTGGGCCCTAACCCTATATCTTCAGCCCTCTGAGTCAACTCAGTGCTGGATCAAGGAAATGATTTCCATTTTTATCAAAATGTCAAAAATACATAAGAGTTATCAGTCACAATGTCTTAGCTTGAAAATGCCTCTTGGATACAACAGAAAAAGTAGAATCCTAATGAGTTTCTAGGCCTTCTTATTTATACAACTGAAGTTACCAACAACTTCCTTAAATTTAGGGAGACTTGGCTCCCAACTCGAGATCAACTTGTCTTCGACTATCACTGGCTTGGCTACCAATGACCTCGGTGGGTTTGACTTCCAATGACCTCAGTTGACTTGGTTGCTTGTAACTCGTAGATGATGATACCTGGTGGAGGAATCTTCGAGTGAGTGAGGAGTGAAGGAGGGAGATCCAATCTCCTAAAATCCCTCTTTCTTTTCTACTTTGATTTCCTACACTTAAATTAGCCAAAATTGCTCCAAATCCTACACTTATTGCACATCAGGTCACATGACATAACATCTCATCTTTACCCTTATCACTAAGCAAAATATAATAAAACATGTAAATAAATGTGAGAAGAGTTGATTTCTAATAAGCTGGAGAGTGGCATTGCCTTGCCTCTAGAAACTGCACAATTCTTCCTGGCATGCCAAACTTGAGCAGGAAAATTCTGCAATTCTAGATGGCAGCCCAGCCTTGATGATGGAAACTGTGTAAAGAATCCCTTGAGCTCAAAAACAGTGCAATGAACTAAGTCAAGAAGTTTCCCAGTCCTTGGGAACTACGCAATCCTTTTTGGAAATGTGCATGAAAGTTTCCCAAAAAATCAAAAATGATAAAAAAAAAAAAAGTAAAAAAGTAAAAGCATCCTTAGAAAATAGGGATTCATTAATTAGTTTCATGAAGGTAGCACACTTACTATTTTTGGAACTTTTCGCTAAGTGTTTCTTTTTCCTTGATTTTAGGCATGCACATCATAAACCATAAACCCTAGATATATATAATGGATGCCCCTAGATCTCATTTTTACATTCGATCTTGGAGCTCTAGCATTCCCAAGGAGATCAAGGAGCCTTCGGTGGAGTTTGCGGCGGTTTTCCAGGTGAGTTTTTCTTTTGTCATCTTTTGTCGTATTTTGTAATTTTCTTTGTTGCTTTTTGTCATTTGGATTTTGTGTTGTTCTATTTGTTTATTTTCATGGTTTCTGGCATTTTATGTATATTATCCTCTACGAATGACAATTTGGTCTACCATTCTTCTTTCACAAGTGTCACATTAGTTTTCTTGTTTTTTCCATTAGTGGTCATCGTTGTGGGGACTCTCCATGCATATTTGTTTTTTCTTTTGTATGTTAACCTTTCACACTTTTTTTTCACCGATCTATCCATACTTAGTCATATATGCACTTTAACATGCATTATCACTCAGATCTGCTTGTTTCCCACCTCTTACCGGGAATATCTTCCCTTCTTTGGCCATGCATCACCTTGTCTAGTTGGGCATTGCACAAGTATGAGGCTCAAGCTCTCATCTTGGCCTCTCAAACAGTACAATGTGCAAGTATGAGGCTAACCCAAATGTGCATTGCGTAGTTCTAGGGCTCAAGCCCTCACTCTTGGCCACTGAGATTGTGTAATGCATAGTCTCCACCTTAGTATGCCCTGGAGGAAGTACGCATTGCGCAGTCTCTACCCTCACGATGCATCACTGGCTCCTGAGACTGCACAATGCATAGTTCCTCCAGCCAGTCTCCCTCCCTTGACCTTAGGAATTGCATAATCCTCCACATCAGTTCACTAGTTTGTTGCTTGATCTTGATTTATGGAAGCTAATTTATGTCTGCAATGAATGCTTTTCCTCCCATAGGTTTTTTAGGTGTTGATCACTTCTCTTCATCAATCACTATTATTATGGCATCTAAGAGAATTGCTTCAAAAGATACCACAGATAGCAACACCGGGGAGGCAGCTAAGAGTATGCCAATCTACTTGCTAGTATACTCATACACTTGAATATTTGTAGAAAAGGAATTAGATATTACATGCTAGAAGGTGATTGAAATTTTCTCAGCAAGAACCTTCAAATCAGATCTGGAAGACCAGAAGGTGTACATCAATGTCTAGAAGTCGGGGTTACCCAAGGTTACATGCAAGTACCTTGTATTCCCATGTGCAGATGTTATTAGTTGCATATTATTCACACAAATCCAAATACTATGAATCTTAGTAGTACCAGCAGATAGAGGCTTACTTCTTTTCTAGTAGCAGACTATCATCTCATGTACCATTTTTCTGAGCTAGAATCACTCATGGATTCATACTTCTATGTGAAAACAAGATACTTGAGCACCAATGAGATTGTTAAGGGCTGAGTGAGAGAACCAACAAAGTTTCATCAGACACCCACCAAAACATACAAGACAAAATCTCTCAGGAGGGCCTATCATCTCTTGATAGTTTTATGTTGTAGAATCTACGACCAACAAATCATTGAGACCTTTCCTGAAAGGTGGGATTTCTTATTGGACTAGGTTGTGAACAAGGGTAAACCATACAACTGGTCATATTTTTTAGCTCGACAACTACAAATCCATGTATCTAACACCCTTAGTCCCCTTAAGGGCAGGCAAGCTAGATTGTACATTTCTACATATCTATTGGATGCAATCTTCGCACATAATGCATTCCATGGTAGGTATTGGACTTGGACACCATGGGATCATGTCCTGTATGTTTATTGTAAGCTACTCTTAGAATGCAGCCATAGAGGAGTAATGGAGAAGTTGATTGATCACTTCCTCATTCTGTTGTATAATTTTATCTTTGAGGAAGAGCCACCTTGCATGTCACGTGGGGTAATGGAAGCAGTATTGGAGATCGTAGATTGTTTTTCCTCACCAAATGGCACTTTCCTCATAATGTTTAGTGGACAGAAGTTGCAACATATTTTACTGAGGTATACCGCCAATAATTTAGTCATGCAAAATGTTGTGTATCATCTCTCCACAGGGTTGTGAGCATCTTTGCACATGAAGAATAAAGCACCTTGGCCAATTCTTCCTAATCAAATTGGAATGTACGACATCAAGAACATGAAAATTGCAGATACCAAAGGAAAAGCGATTGAAAATTTTTCATTCGGTACTCTGGCTTCAAGTGGTATGATCCCTAGAATGTCTACAGAGACCATTGTTTGAGGATCCATTTCTAGTGGCTAAGTGGGACCTTTCACTAACCAAAGGAGGAACCATGGAAGAACTTTTACAATGCCTCCAAGTACTGCGAGCCAATTAGTTTTGCAAGAACATCGCAAATTACTCCATAGAAGGAATTCACTCTAGAATCAGTACTAGCAGAAGAGCACAACCCAGAATGCAAGAAGGGAAAGAGGAAATTTGTGCACAGTCTAGGCGAGAATGAATTTGCAAGATGAAAGTAGATCATGTCATCATGAGAGAAAATATAGAAGTGGAGAAGAAAAGGAAACAGAGGGTGCAAGAAGAAGAATGGAAGAAGAGGGAAGAATAGGAGAAAAAGAGATTAGAGGAAGAAAGGCAAAAGTAGGAAGGGAGGAAATGCAAAAAGAAATAGAAAAAGAAAAGAGCTAGCATCTAGAGGAGGAGAGAAAATAGATGCAAGATAAAGGGCTCACTCAAGAGATAGAGGATTCGATGGAAACTCAAGACATGGAGGAGGAAACGGAGCCGCAAAATCAAGATGTCAACCTGATGCCAAGTACACACTAGGTCACCACTTAGTCTCCCCATCCTCTAGTAGAGAAAGCCCCAAACGAGGAAGAGGAAATTGTTCCTCTCGATTATGGTCTAGTTATGGAAATGAACAATCTGACTTATGACGAGCTTTAGAAAAATATTGTACAAGAAAGTAAGAAATATTTTCTGGACCACCTCGCATCTCATGCATTCATCAAAGAAATGTTGATTGTGACAGACGCCAAAATAAATCCAGGTTCCATTATCACAGTCAACTTGGCCTTCGCACGTGTTTCAAAGTCAAATACGGACTATTTGTTGACCGAGAATAAATAGTTGGCAAAGAACTTGCAGGTTGCTAGGAGAGAGTTTGAACAAGTCTGAGAAGAGGTACAAAACACAGCTTCCACATAGGTCCATCTGGAAGAATTGAAGCCAGCGATACTCAGTGAAGTATCAACACTAGGAGAGACCATGTGGAGTATTTACAAGGATCTTGTTATTGTGTATTAGGATGTTGTCTACTTGCATGGGTTGTAGCAGAACTGTAAATATTATGTCAAAACTCTCAAGGTTATGCAATCAACCATTATTATCGTGCATGAATGGTCAATGCAAGGTAAAAGTCATAGTTGGAGAAGGCAAAGGTTTGGATGCTCATCTAGAATAACAAACAACTATCCTCATTAATTTCCAACATTTAGGCTTCATATGCAAATTTGTACAACAACCTGGAATTCTTGCTAAATTCACATGGGATCTCATGAGTCAGCTCACTCATGGAGATCAAGTACAGGAATCAGGTCAGGAAGGAGATTAAAGAATACTTGGAACAGTTGAGACAAGTAGCCATCAAGGAAGATCTTGAAGTAAACAAACAAAATATGCACAAGTACATTGGTAGCCTTGTCTAAATAAACATGATGTTGCTCCTTTTCAAGAAGGAAACACAAACCAATTCCAAGTCAGTGTACCCAAATTCCATGGAGGCCAGATTCTACTTACATCTTGACACCATCGCACAGTTTCGGGATATAATTTCATAGTACAAATCTTGGCAATTCTACATATGCAAGAAACATCAAGTGGAATTTGTTGAGCTAGATTTTCCCCAAACTCAAGCTTAACTATTTTTTCTTATAAGATTGTCTAATTGGCTTTACCCAATTTCGTCTTATATGGGTACACGTGTATGTAATATTATTTTGTAAGTGGAATTCCATGTGTCAATTGTGGAATGTGAAGAGTTATGAAGTAATGAATTCAAAGAGTCACCTTGTAAATAATTTGAAGAGTCATTAGGAAATTCTAAGAGTCATAAGGGAAAGTGAATAGTCACCCCTTTTATTATAAATAGACCCTCATAACTCACGTAAATGGATTTTGGGGAGCCAGGCTTTTTGCTAGGCTTAGGCTAAGAATCGGGAGCTTGGGAGTTTGTGGTAACCTTGGCTTCTTCATAGCATAGAGGGAATATATTTCTTTGGAGGAGCAAGTGTTGACTTCATGTTCCACTATTGGGGCTAGTGGTCCATCAATGGTATATGTATGATCGGAACCTTCACTTAATAAAAGCTCTAAGCCAACATGTTTTCTAGCATATGTTGTGAATATAGTAGGACTGTTCTTGTTATGTTTGCAATGTATGTTATTTAACTTATGCTTATACTTATGAACTATTTCATTTGAATTCATACAAATGTTGTTGAATTTGTGTTGATTGCTTAATTCCATCACTGTTAACTTGTGAACTATTTCGCATATTAGCTTGTGATGTCTTTATGCGCGTGTGTTTTCAAGATGTGTACTATTATAGGATTCTAAGGGACTCACTCATTTTCCTTTCATCTGTCATAACCTCCATGCATTACACTTGACTTTTCACAGATTCACACACTTGTTCTCACCAAAGTCACCATACATGACTCTATGTGTTATTACAGATAATGCACATAATTAAAACCCAATGCATTAGCAACTGGGTCATATTCTAGATGGGTCTCCTACACTAAACGTTGTGAGGTCTAATTGGGACTCCATATCGGGGATATCCCCTAAATTTTGGTTGGTCCAACATTGTCAACAAGATTATAAGGTATATAGAACTCCTTGGCAAGAATGACATTTAATAATGTCTTCAAAACTAGCTAGGGTTTGTACTTTAAATCCCTAGGAATTCATTCTTTGAGTAATAATGAAAAACCTAGATAAATATTATGTTATTGTACTTGTATATTTGGGTTGTGCTTGTCAAAAAATATTGCAGGTATGATGAATTGGTAAATCAAATTGGATCCTTGAACAAAAATATGACTCTTATGAAAATGAAGCATGGAAAGGGTTGCCATAATTCAGAGGGAGCTTTCACCAAGGATTATGGTAAAAAGGAGAAAAACACTTTACTGCATAAATAACTCTTTCATGAATATGCCCTATAAGGTTTGTAAAAGGATCAACTCAAAGTATGTCTAAAATCACCTAATTTTTAGCTAATCCTCTTTACATTAGAAAGGAATGATCATTTTGAAAATTTTGTTTGGTATTACTAACTCTCTCATGTCAAGATCTTTGAATCATCAAGATTCTTGTTTAGGGTGATTAATCTTTAGATTGAATCTACCATTGTTATTTAATCTCTTCTCGTTTGTTCATTTTTGTGAAACCCTAAACCTTAGGGTTCACTGTAAAACCCTATATTTTTTATGCGTAGGCTATTTTAATAATGAAACCATATCCCACTTAGAGTTTCTTGATAAAATTTAGATCACATGACAAAATACTAATGTTTAGGGTTTTGGTATTGCCATAACCCTAGTCTTTTAGGGTTTGTTATTCATGCTTAGAGTGAAACCCTAGATTCTTAAAGTCTGGTAAATTAAGGTTTACGAACAAAACCCTTGTAATAGTTAAAATATAAGGTCCTAGGAATGAAACCCAAAGTGGATGATCTTCCGCATAATTAAAACCCTAGTTGGTCAAAATTGTTGGAGTTTTATGTTTATATCTAGGGTTTACGATAAAAACCCTAGTAAGAAATTGATATAAGGAAATAATAATGAAACCCTAGATATGGAATGTTAGAATGCTAACTTTATTGTTGATATCTATGATTTTGTTTTTATGATAAAAACCTAGGGTTTGTGACAAAACCCTAGTAGAATTTGACATGGAATTCTAGGACATAATACTGAATATGTAAAGTGTTATGATTAGATTACAAACTTGATTTAGTTTTTGATGTCTAGGGCTTTAATTATCGATGATGGAATCTAGGGTTACAACAAAAACTTGAGCAAGTTGTTGACGTCTAAAATAAAAAAGATGTAACCTTTGTTGACTGTGAACCTAACTAGATTTAGGTATTTGATAAATCTTGATGCTTCCATTATAATGACATGATTTTGATATATTTGACTTCATGCTTTTGTATATTTGTACTTGTTTGTAGTTGCTATAGAATATTTATAGGTACATAATCTTCAAGATGTTGAAGATGTTCATAATTGAAGATAACTTGATAATAATGATAAGCGTGATGAATGGAGGGAATGATGATAACAAAAAAGATGAATATATGACCTTATTTCCATGAGAAAGAATGATGTTCCTAAATTTTTGAAAGGTTGAAGTTTCTCTGAAGCTATGAAGATATTGATCTCCCTAAGTTGAGTGGGAGCTTGGATGAAAGATAGTGTACATCTCCTTAGTTGGGAGGGAGGGCATAATGTTACAGTTAATACCTTGAATAAAGAATAAAGATCATGGCTGAAGCATTACATATATATATAGATAGATAGATAGATATATTCATGAGTGACAAAGCTATAAAAAAGATTTGGATTTCCTAGAAGAAGTGTTAAGGCTTAGTTTGGTGTTGTTGTAGAAGTTAAAGAAGAAAGCTTCCAATGAGATGTGTTTGGATAATTTGATGATAATCTTAGTAGCGTCAAAATGATTGAGGACCCCGAAGGTTTGTGCTAAGTATGTATATATAGTAAAATCTTATTACTAATTTGGGTTGTGTTTGTGGAAATATCTCCATAAGAAGGTTGAAAATTTTGAAGCATGCTTAGACTTGGGGATATAAATGATATAGTTGATAAGAAGAGATGAAGCATCTTGGGGTGACAAGATGTTTGGGAGGACATCTGGTCGGCTGATGAGATGATATCTAGATCCTGAAGTAGGGAGGGTATCATTGGTCCTATGGATCTCTGACCTTGGATATGATGCCTAGATCCCTAGATTGGTGTTAGAGTTGAAGCTTGGTGGTACCTATAGTGGCTAAATCTTGGAACACACCTTAGTCCCAACTAGTTAGATACCTTGGTCAAGTATCTAATCTATAACACTGCGTGTGTTGTGATTCTTCATAGAACATATCATTTTGAGATCATCCTTGTACCTACGTATATATGTAATTATGAATACCTCCCTAGTTAAGAGGGAATCTTGAAGAATATAACTAGTCTAATTCTTCATATTTGTATTTTTCAAAAGAAAGAAAGAGGAATGTTCATTGTAAAAGAGATTGGATTATTAAAGCATGGATTTCATGCTTGGGTAAATGGTCAATAGGTCAAAGCACCCACTGTGTACTCTAGGATTTTTTTGTTTGGTCAAAAATCCTCCATTGAAGGATTCTAAGCTTGAGTCATAAGTCCTTGTCTATGTCAAAAAAATTATAGACCCTTGGGCTTTGTAAAATCATAAAAGAGTCAAATTTTATAAATCTAGCCTCCTCCACCAAGTCGACTTGCTCTCCACATCAAGTCGGCATCATAAATGGATTACCATCCAAAAGGAAGACTATATATAAGTCTTGCATTCAACCAATTGAAGTGTGTGTGAAGAAAGTTGAATTCTGAAGTTGTTGAAGAAAAAAAGGAATGCAAGTGACATATTGCAAGGGTTTTTTCATCATAAAGAATATTAAATAAGGGTAGAGTATTTCTACAGTAGAACCATGAAGTTACAAGAAATAAATCCATGAAGCCTTACGATATAAGACCATGAATTTTCAAAACAAAAGACCATGAAATTGGAGGACCAAGAAGATAGCGTGAACTCCAGAAATTACATAGCAGACTAAGATCCTTATTGAGGAGTAGAGATGCATTGAATTTTGACTTAAGAGGTTGACTTGGTGGAGAGAAGGAGGTCACTTGTTTTTTGTCATAGGTCCCCGTTGTCCCCATTTGATCTAAATATACTAGTGGAAGAGTTTGATTGGGCTTTCCCCTTCTTAGGGGTTTTACCATGGTCGAGTGCCTACATCTTGTGTCCATTTGTATTTAATGATATTCATGTTTTCATTATTGTTTGATGAAAAAGAACATAATTATAACAAGAAGAAAAATAAGATAATAAGAATGTCACAGGAAACTATCATTATTTTAGAGAAATCAATTTAAATAAGCCCTAACTAATCTTCCCAAAGATTTCTCAACACCTCGATCTAGGTTCTTTCCTCATGTTGAAAAGAGGTAATTTCTACCCATCAACAATCTCATATTTAGGGATGGTCCTTGATTCATGCTTGCCCAAGGTATTTATCTAGAAAAATGGACCTTGGATTTTAATCCTAAAAATGTTGTTCCTTTAGTTGTTCCTATCTGAATGAAGGTACCCCATCTTCCTCTTCATTGTTGGGACAAAGAAATCCTTTGAAATATTACAAATTCCCTTGGAAAATACATCGACAAAAATAAGGTAAGAGAATCAATGTTTCTTTGTGCAAGAATTTGTGTTGAATTTTATCTATAAAAATATTTTTATGAGGTAGTGCAACTCTCTCTAGATAGTTGGTACTTCATTAAACTTGTGGATCATGACCAAATCCAATTAGATGTCATTTTTACCATGAATATGGGCAATTCCCTGGGAAACTCCCTAAGAAGGAAGGATCAACCTCCCATCAAGAAGGAAGGCAATGGAAGACACAGTGAAAGAGAAAAATCTAGCCACACCAAAATCCCAATCAAAGTCAAAGAAACGATTCTTTCATCCCTTCTCCCCCTCCTCACAGGGAATACATTAATGTGATAAAGGAGTGGGAAGAAAAAGAATCAATGCTCTTCCTGGTAATCCATTCTCTATCCTTGTATTTGAAGAAACTGAGGGTGAGCCTCAACACCCCCAAGAAAATATACAAGAACATGAACAATAATATAAAGATGGAAACATGGATACAAAGGCATGCTTGAACTAGAGGACACCCCTACAATCCAAATTGTAAAGGAAACATGAGTCAAAAGATGGAAATATATGATCTCCTCTAGAAAGGATGGACACCCATGAAAATGTTAACTTATCTAAGCAAAAATTATATATATAGGCATAGAGAGAGATTGATAAAACAAGAACAACCAACAAAGTCAAAAGAAAATCAAATAAACAATTTTGAAAAGAACAGGAAGCAAGGGAAAGGGAAAATGGAA
The DNA here is from genome assembly GCA_031772625.1 of Pinus tabuliformis. Lineage (NCBI taxonomy): Eukaryota > Viridiplantae > Streptophyta > Pinopsida > Pinales > Pinaceae > Pinus > Pinus tabuliformis. The sequence goes on from CM062805.1 coordinate 766,761,781, forward strand.
AACAGGGGTTAATAAACAACCCATCTTACAAAATCCCCAAAAATTAGAAGAAAAGAAGAAAAACAAGCTCCTCCAATGATGGAAGTGCTAAAATAAGTAGTAAATAATGAATATAATATCCTAGAATTACATAGGGATAGGAAATGAAAAAAGGGAACAAGAGATCAAAAATATCATAAAAGCGTAAAATTTCCACATATTTCTTCTCCAAGAGACTAAAATAGGGTAAGGAGAAGCCCTCTTCAAATGCCAAAGAATATGTAATTACTCCAATGTTATAGCCTCGAGATCTACGGGAGCATATATGGGCCTTTGCTCCATATAGTCCACATCGCTCTTTTGCCTGCTTTCTGAACAAAAACCTTTGCATTGGATTAACATCACTTAATTTCATATCCCTTCCAGAATAATATGCAACATCTTCAACATATATATGCCCAAAAATTATCAAGATAGAGTGGAATTTTGGGGATCCATACTAGGGAAGAAAGATCGACTCTTGAATGTCAATATCATAATAAGGGGGGGAATTCAATGTTATCATCCAACAATGGGAGAAGAGAGGAAGTCTAGTTAGAGATCGACTCCAGGAAAAGATGGAAGAACTCATTTTGTATCTAGATCTCCTTGATGTAAAACCAAAATTATTCAAGTACATCCAGATCAATAAGAGAATCAAACCAGGGTTCATAGCAACTAGGTTATATTGATTCCTGGTAGGTAGTGAATTTCTATATCAACATCTCTCATTATCTTCCTCCCATCTGGCTTGGGGGAGCTTTGATCATCACCTTGTCAAGTTGACCATTAAATGGCTATAAAAAAAAGGGCCCATTCCCTTTCGATATAAACCGTCAATGGGTGAATGAGTCAGGATGTAATGCCTTTGTTAGCAGCTCCTAGTCCAAATGGATCATTGGATCTCATATATATATATATATATATATATATATATATCTATATAGATTGGAATAGAAAATAAAAGGTCTTAAGGAATAAATAAATAGATGGGTACATGATAGATCAAAATCCAAATCAAGCAAATTTCATCTTCTTCAATCTAAACTAACTAAGACTCTTTAGAAAATGGAAGACCTTCGAGTGACCAAAGAGGTTTCTCAAAGAAAAATAAATTTATGAATACATGCATAAAAAATTAAAAGTTGAAGAAGAGACCTAGAAACTCAAATTAAGAAACCTTTGGTTAAAACAAGGAGACAAGAACACCAAATTCTTCCATAAGAAAACAAAAATGAGGGAGCATAGAAATAGAGTCAATCAAACTTATGTGGAGAAACATATAGTTTCATATCATGATAAAATAAAAGAAGAGGCTCTCCTTTTCTTTTAAATTTATATAAGGAAGAAGGATAGGTGAGATCTCAAATTAAAAAAATTTGGATCACATTCCTCAATTAGTTACCCTAAATATCAACACACAAATCATTGAAGTGATATTTGAAGTAGAAATATGGGAATTAGTTTAGTCCTCTGAAATGTATAAGGTGTATGAAGTTGGAATCATTGCACCTATCAAGTTCTCAGAGTGGATTTCAAATCTAGTGCCTACTAGGAAGAAACATGGAGAGATAAGACTATGTGTTGACCTAAGAAATTTGAATAAAGTCTCTCTCAAAGACCACTACCCCTTACCAAAAATAGATCATATCCTACAAAGGGTAGTGGGGGATTCTAGGATCTCATTGTTAGATGGATTCTCAGGATTCAATCAGATTTTAGTCTACCCGGATGATCAGGATAAAACTGCCTTCACAACACCTTGGGGAACCTTCAAATATGTCAAAATGCCTTTTGGACTCAAAAATGCGGGGGCCACATTTCAGAGAGCAATGGACATAGCCTTTTCCAAAGAGATCCATGATTTCCTAGTCATATACCTCGATGACCTCACTGCTTTTTCAGAATTAGACCAAGAACATTTAGAGAATTTGAGACAAGTATTCCTAATTTGCAGAAAATATGGCATATCATTGAACCCAAAGAAATCATTGTTTGGCCTAGAAGAAGGAAAACTCCTAGGTCACATAATTTCAAAAGATGGCATTAGAATTGACCCAGACAAAATACAAGCTATTCTCCATGTGCCTCATCCAAGAAACATCAAAGAATTACAAGCGTTTTTAGGGAAGATCAATTTCCTAAGAAGATTCATTCCCAATTTGGCTGAGCTAATAAGACTGTTGAATAATATGTTGAAGAAATATTCTAAAGTCAAATGGACAATAGAAGCCAAACAAGCCTTTGAGGACATTAAAACAAGTTTAACAAAAACACCAGTCCTCACAAGCCCCTAGTTTGATAGAGATTTCACGATCTTTTCTTTTGCATCTAAGCATACTATTGTTGTTGTCCTATTACAAAAAGATGACCAAGGGTGTGAAAAACCCATTTATTTTTTCAGCAAAGCACTAAGAAATGCACCTTTGAAATATCAGATCATGGAAAAACAGGCCTATGCCCTTGTAAAAGCCATCAAGGATTTCAGGGTTTATATCTTGTATTCACATGTCATTGCTTATGTTCCAAATGTTGTGGTCAAGGACATTTTAATTCAAGAAGTAATTGAGGGTAAAAGGTGAAAATGGATAGCTAATATTTTAGAGTATGACATTGAAATCAAGCCTACAAAACTGATAAAAGGACAAGGGCTAGCAAAACTGATGACTGAAACTGATTTTCAAGCCCTGGACATCAATGAACTAGATAACAAACAGGAGATGGTGACTCCACAGATCAATCAAGCCTTTTTACAATCACCTTGGTATGCTAACATATGTTTTGTATTGTTAAACTTGCAAGCTCCTCCAGGGTTATCCAGGACTAAAAAGAGATTCTTAAAAATGAAAGCTTCAAAGTTTTGTATCATAGATAATGTTCTGTTTTGGAAAAATCACGAAGGTATTTTACTTAATTGCCTAACACTCGATGAAACTGACAAAGTTCTTAAGGAATTTCATGCAGGGGATTGTGGTGGGCACTTGTATTGGAAATCAACAGCTGATAAAATCCTAAGGGCTGGATTTTCTTGACCCTCCCTGTTTGCTGATGTGAAAAAATTTGTAATGTCCTGCCACAAATGCCAGATCTTTGAAGGCAAGAAAAAGCTGCTCCCTTTGCCCCTCAAACCTATGTCAACTGAAAGGCCATTTCAGCAATGGGGTTTAGACTTCATTGGGGAAATCCACCCTTCCTCCTCTGGCCATCATAGGTGGATTTTGACAGCCACAAACTACTTTACCAAGTGGATAGAAGCTACCCCTTGTAGACAAGCCAATGACTCAGTCATCATGCAATTCTTAGAATCCAATATCCTTTCTAGATTTGGCTGTCCAGAAAAAATTATTACTGACAATGATGCTGCCTTTAAATCCAAAAGAATGATCAACTTTAGTCACAAGTACCGCATTACCTTGGGCCATTCCATAGCCTATTACCCCCAAGGTAATGGCCTAGCCGAATCCTCCATCAAAAGCCTCATCAACATCATCAAGAAAGTCTTGGAGGACAACAAAAATAATTGGCATAAAAAACTTGTAAATGCACTATGGGCAGACAGATTGACCACCAAAAGATCCATTGGAACAAGCCCATATGAATTGGTTTATGGCATGGAGGCAAGATTCCATTCATCTTTGGGAATCCCAGTGATAAAGTTGCTGCAAGAAATACAAGCAGAACCTAATGATATTCAAAGAAGGATCAATCAAACTATTCACTTGCAGCAAACTAGAGAGGAGGTATATCAAAGAAGTCAGGTTCTACAGGAGGAATTGAAAAAGATGTTTGATAAAAGAAAAAAAATGGAGGATTTCTTCATTGGGGATAAAGTTTTAAAGTGGGATTCTAAAAGAGAGGATAAAGGGAAACATGGAAAATTTGATTTTCTTTGGAAAGGACCATTTGTTATTCAGACTATACAAGGAAAAAACACCTATTTTCTCAAAAGCTTGGATGACATAGAGGCAGTTGATGGACCAGTAAATGGTCGAATACTGAAACATTATTTTGATCCTATTTGTTAAAGAAATCAGCACTTTAGTTTGTACATAATACTATTTATTTTCTGCAATTTATTACAGCAACATAATAGAGAATCAGATGTAGCAAACTTTGAGGGAAAGACAAGGAATTGTACCACAAGAGCTTTAGGGCCAGTATCCTATTTTCTGCTGTTGAATACACCTGAATTCCAAACTACAAACACATAGAAGTTAAAAATGGCCGCCCCAGTAGCATTGAATATCACTCCTCTCAATGCACCCCAAAAGGAACTGGAAGCATTGCCTTTGGCTGACAGGGACCACTTAATTCAAGACTTGGTTGGTGACAGAAACCACCTGCAGACTTTCTGTCAGCTGAGGAATAGTTATTTGAACAACAGTGACATTTATGGCATTTGGAAATCAAATTTTCCCATATACTTCCTTCCTTCTGTCAATGTCTTCCCTGAAATTATTCGCCTCTGCTGTGAAAACTATGAGCCAAGTCAAAGGGCAGTCAAGTCTCCATCTGGGAGCATCCTCTTCCATATAACTCCTGACTCCATCAATCAAATGCTAAACTTCAAGCAAACTCAGCTTCTGGTCCCTCTCTCTATGAAATTCCTGCTTGATGAAGGTCCTAAACTCTCCAGCTCAGAGATAGCCCGAATTGCCAAAGTATTCATGAGAGCAGATCACCAGCCAACAGGGCCACCTCCTTTTCTCTATATAGATTTCAATTAAGTGGGAAAATTACTAGTTGATATGATATCCTATGTGCTGGGTTTCAAAACAAGTGAACATATTGATGAAACTATACTGGTCTTGTTGTCTGCATTTAGCCCAGGACAGCCCCGTGCTATCAAGTACAATTATGCCAAATTCATTGCCAATAAGATACATGACCAACTAGTGAAACTGGATAGGGAGGGAGTCTTTAAATACTCATCCTACATCTACCATCTATTCATGTATTACCAGCCAGACTGCTTCCAATGACACATCAAAATATTGGACTCCAAAGGAGAAAAGAGGTCTATGATTTTTTGGACCTCAGTCTTTCATGAAGTCTGCAGCTCACCCTACTCTTACTGTGAGTTCATTGACCTGTTTTTCTATCCATTCTCTTATCTCCTGATGAGAACTCCTCCTACTAGGCTATCCTATGACATGCAGAAAATATTGCAGCTTTCAAAGAACTACAAAATAGGTGACTAGTACTTTTACCAGAATCACACTGTCATTAGGATATATGGTTGTGAGCTCTGTCCCTACAGGCTGCCAAGATATGTGCCAATGAGATTGTTTGCCTTGGAATATTACATGCAACTCATCAATTCAGATTTAACTCATTTTCATAGTGCCAAGAAAAAGGCTCGGTTGAAATTCAAAGACCAACAAGGCCCCTTTGTCACGAACAAAAAATAAGGATGGAAAGATGCTGATCCAATATTGGAGGAGAAACTCAAGTTAAAAAGAAGTTTGAAATGAAGGATTTGGGCTTCCTTCACTATTTCCTAGGATTGGAAATATGGTAGCGTAGTGGTGGACTATTTGTTTCTCAGGGCAAGTATGCTCGGGAGATACTGGAGAAGTTCAACATGCATGGCTGCAAGCCTGTTGATACTCCTCTTCCTGGAGGTTGGAGGAAGGAGGATGCCACTTCGGGAGAAGAAGTGGATGCCACTGTTTATTGACAGTTGGTGGGGTCGCTGATGTATTTGGTCAATACACGACCTGATATATGCTATGCAATTAACCAGCTTTCACAAGCTATGGTTAAGCCTTCCAAGCTCTTCTGGAAGGCGGGCAAGCATGTATTGCGTTATTTGAGAGGCACATCGGGATATGGTTTGTGGTACAGACAGAAGGATGAGGTGAAGCTATGTGGCTTCACGGATGTAGATTGGCAGGGAGCCCAACGGACAGAAAGAGCACATCAAGAGGGGTCTTCAGTATTAGATCGATAGCAGTTTCTTGGTACAACAGGAAGCAGAGATCCTTGGCACTCAGTTCAGCGGAGGCCGAGTATATGGCAGCAAGTTTGGCTGCATGCGAGGCTATATGGATGAGGAAGATCCTAGTTGGTTTGTTCGGTTCTCATTTGGATCCTACTGTGATTTACTGTGATAACCATAGTTGCATTAAACTCTCAGCTAATCCTGTATTTCATGATAGATTTTAGAATATTGACATCAGTTACCATCATATCAGAGATTTTGTGCAGCAGAGGATCATGTTGCTTTCATACATTCCAACGGAGGATTAGGATGTTGATATTCTAACGAAGGCTCTCACCAGGAGCAAATTCGAATACCACCGAGGCAGGACAGGGGTTGCTGATAATCCATATCTTGTCAAGAGGGAGTGTTGAGATTGCAACAAGATGGTGGAGCTTAGTGAAAAGAGTCGCCTTCACTAAGTGGGCCCGCAGGCAAATTGTGGCGCAAGTTCTATTTTTTATCCTAGCAGGGATGATCACAGTATGGGTGATCACAGTATGGGTGATCACAGTATGAGTGATCACAATATGGGTGACCACAGTATGGGTGACCACAGTATGAGTGATCACAGTATGAGTGATCAAAGTCTATTTTTAGACTGGATGTCAAAAATAGAAAAGTCAAATATTATTGTCTCATAATGATATTTGGACTATAAACTTGATCTTATTCTCTTGGAGCACTTCAAGATGAGCTACGGATGTGGTACATGTAGATCCCAGAAGGAAATACGTGGTTACTTATGGGATGACTAATATTTGCATGCAGGACTTCAGTTAGAACTCAAGTGAGTTGAGTTCAGTGGACTGGCGGTGCAGTTGATGGAGTTTTGTTCAGTTTAGCTTTGTTAAACTGGTTGTATTTAGTCTAACTGGAAAATAGACTAGAGATGAGTTGGGTGAATTAGTTATTAATTAATTCACAAGTTATTAACTCATAATGCAACTATAGAATACATTAGTTAACTCAGTTGCATGTCAGTGCATGTTTAGTTCAGCAGGGACAGGTGTTAGAGGATCAGATTGCTATCAGTTGTGACTATAGTTGTGCATGACGATTTGCACAATCATAGGGATTGAGTATGCCAATGAATTGGCCATACCAAGAATTGTAGCCTATTCTCACATCCAACATAGTGTGAGTGATTCTTTGCAGGTGAAATACGAGTTTGGTAAACCATTCTCATCAGTTCTTGAGCAGGTATTGAGCTGGAGAGGCAGGTGTTACAGACATTTTTGGGCACTGCAACCCCAAGCATAAAATGTCCATAAACCAAGGGCTCCTAAGTCCCCAAAAGTGTTGTTCTAACCCCTAAAGGAACAAGGTCAACTGATTACAACTTCTCCTAGAAGTTCTCCATGAAAAACTGCTCAGAACTGGTCAAAACAGGATCATTTCAGCTGCTCCATAGGCAAAGTGCGTTGCATCGCACCTAAGTACACTCTGTGGGTGCGTTGCATTTCAAAAATCCCTTCTATCGGGTGCGACGGGTGAGAAGTGACAAATGGCAGTGTCAATCCACGAGGTGGAGAGGCATGGAATCTTCCAGAAACTTCTCCTGTGACACTTGCCTCTCTACATTCGACCAAGGATGAGTAAGAGATCATCAATCTCCAAGTGGAAGCAAGAACTATCAGAGGGAAGACACTAATCAAATCACAAGCTGACTCATCTCCCTTACAGATATCTATATATGGATCCCTCATCCCAGGGATCCGGAGGCTGGAATTTTGCATCGGATCCGGAGGCTGGAATTTTGCATCTTGTAAGGAATTGCTGTTGGTTTCTTGAGACAACATCATAGTGTTGGGTGATCTAAGCTTTGTATGAGGTGAAGAGGGGCTTACTTGCTGAGAGGATGATGCTGGGTCAGAACAACTAGTTGTAACTCCCTTGGCTCTTTCTTAATTATCAATAAAAGCTATTCAAGTTTTCCTCCATACTCTTGTGTCATTTATGTTTTATGCATTTGTATGGTCAATTTACATCTAATCCTAGATTGTTTATGATTATAGATCCATGTTCTTGTATAGTGTTATGCTACTTTGATCCTACAGGTACTCTGCGAAGCTGGGCGTACAAGGAAGCAAGTAGCGAAGGACTATCAGGAGAGAGAAGAATCGAACTAGGAGATAAGCGCAAGACAGAGGTTAGTCTCCTTTGTTCTTCTCTCATCTATATTTCATAAAGGAAAAACGAAAGTAGCTTTACTTTGTTTGTTTCTAAGGTAGCTACCACACCTTAGTGGGATAAGCAGTTCTGCATAGACACTTTTCCCTGTAACAAAATGGCGACTCCGCTGGGGACCGAGTAGGTTGTTTGTTTATCTTCCTTGTTGTTTATTTTATAAACATACAGATGGAGCCTGAAGTCGAGCCAGGTAGCTTTCGAACTGCATTTGCTATGCAAATGCAAAGTAGATAAATGCCACTTCAGTCAATCTCCGGGATTTGTTTATGAATTAAACAACTGATTTACAAACTCTCTAATTGCCCTCGTGGTAGCTCTTGGAACCTCCTTAGATCTACCCCTGATTGTTGATTTACTGATTACCATTTTCTCGGCCAAAACACCTGAACTAAACTGCAAACTGTGACCCAGAACCCAAGCAAAGTCTCGTCTCTGGCCCAGCGCAGGCTCTGTTCTGTGAATCTGAAATTCAGCGCACTTCCTGAGTGTAGTAGGTGCGCTGCATTTCAAGTTCACTGTGTTACAGGTGCGCTGATCAGACTAGGCATTGTTCCTCAGTTTTGGTTTCTGTGTTCATTCTTTTCAGTTCTATTCATGAGTTTTGCTGTTTGTAATCAGTATATATCTGTTTGAAACCCCTTTCCTTGCTGATATTCCGCCTCCATTGTGCAAAAGAACTGTAAATGTTTTTGTGTATTTGTTGAGTCATTTTCAGTTCTCCTTTCCAAAAAGTAACATAATTGTACTGTCGTTCCTTGATTTGAAAGTGTCGCAAGTGTCGTTTTCAGTCATAGGAGAGAGTTTGGTTGCCCTTGATAGTCGACTACCCTATTACTATTGTATTTGGTCTGAATTTGTAGTTTTTCTAGTGTTGAAAGAAAGTATTCATTTCTTAATCGTAGAGTGTTGTGATTGTCTTCATTTTTTATTTTGAAAAAAGAAACTTGTTAGTAACTGTCGCTTGAAAAGTAATTCAGATTTGCACATTAGCTTTCTTTTTATCATTCACATACTAAGAAAGCCGAAAAAAAATACATGCATGTGCATTTTCATTTAGACTGTTTGATTGGTTTGATTTAGGACAATGCATTTAGTGTGTGCTCTTTGCTCTTTGTGAAAGAATACTGTCTCTCTTTCCTTAGTAGCTAGGATTTTCATTGCACAAAGAAGATAAAAGACTGTTTATCATCTTAGATTTCATTTTAGGAATTGTACATCCGGTGAACCTGAAAGGCAAATTTCTTAAGCAAGATGAACTATAAAATAAATTTAATGAACCTAACAATGCTTTGGAACCTAACGCACAACATCTAGAAGTCTAGGCTAGAGACGTATTCCGACGTCGTAAAGCCTGGTAACTATTGTTCTCACTGATGGTTGGGTGATTCCTCCACTTTGAGACAATAAGTGCCAGTATGGACTTGTGCTCCCACGTACCATCGAGTATATTTTGGGAGGCCACAATAGGCTTAATCCTTTATCCATAGGAAGTCGTGTCTGCCGCCCTATCGATCGCAATGCACTGAACACAGCATTCGGGAAGATTGACTGTCGTACCGTAAAAAGTATTCTGCAGTTTTGCGATTGGTTTGGTAATCCCTCTACCTAGATTTCCATAGCAGTCCCTTTCGTTCCTTTTCAGACTCCTTAACGGAAAAGGTCCATCTGAGCACTTGTCACTTCAGGCTCATTAAAAATCGAAGGTGACTAGAGTCATCTTTTGTTTTTTCTCGACTCTTAAAAATTGAAAAAAACAAGTTGTGTCAAAGCGTCTAAAATTTATTTTAAACGGAATAATCATCATCTTTTCCTACGTTGATCTTAGGTTGAGAAAATGGAATCCACCAACCAAGGAATTCCCCTTGGAGGAAATCCTAGTCCCCTCTCCTCTTGGGGAGATGTTCATGCACCCCATATGGCCACATTGTCGCTTCCAGGATTGACAATCGGCTTGCTCGTATGGCTCTTCTCAACCTCTGTCGTTCAGAACACCGCAATTCCTGAACAATTAAGTCAACAACTGGACGAATCCAGAGTTACCCACCAACCTTCTACTTCCTCCAATTCTTCCTCTCCTCCTTCCTCTCCGCTTGGTGGGGCTGGTAAAGCCAAAAATCAAGTACCTGAGAAGAAGAAGGAAAAGAAGAAGAAAGAGAAGAAGAAGAAGGAGCCAAAAGCGAAAGGGGGCAACCAAGCATCGTCTAGCGAAAATCCACACACTGCACCGACCAGGCCTAAATCGCCATGTGTCATTTGCAAAGGAGACCACTATCATAGAGATTGTCCCTGCATCCCTCGGATCTTAAGGGACTGGTCTCCTCGTTTGCACAACCCGGTGTCATCAACCTCTGATGATCATGTTGAAAACACACCGTCGACTAGTGAAAGTGAAGCCCCAGGACAAAAAGGAAAATATAGATTTCCTTGTAAAATGTGCAAAGGCGATCATGCTGTCCACCGTTGTCCCTTCTTAGACGAGGCTAAAAGAGTTTTGGACGATCGTTCGGTTTCACCGTTACGACTTCCTCCTGGATATAAAAAACTCTTGCCGAGTCCGTCACTAGTTGAAAATCTGGCTGACCCACCCAAGTGGTCAGCCGAAGCGTCTATCATTGAAGACAAACCATCTTAACCCATACTAGACAAAAGTCAAAAGGTCGAGGCGGCAGTTGACCTGGTCTTGCCTTCAGAGGTTCCATCTTCAGATGATACAGTCACCGAAGAGAACAAGGATGACACCATCCAAATTCTTTTCGTAAGCACAGACTCTGATGAACATGGGGGCAATTTACCCATTCCTTTACCGCAGGAAGGAAGTTCGTCAGAGTTGTACCCGGTTGTCTATTCGGTCCCACCTCCAAGCAACCTAGTTGTTTCCTTCAACTGGAATCAACTAGGCAGACCCCGTTTACTGGCTAGTGTACCATTTCGAATTATTGCTCAAATATATAGAATGGTTATGGCTGGTACCATCATAGATGAAGGGGCTTCTGTGAGTATCCTTTCCTCGACTGCTTGGAAAGCGCTTGGTTCGCCATCGCTTTTTCCTGAGATGAGAAATCTAATAGGCTTTGACAAAGGAACCAGTCGACCGTTAGGGATCCTTCCCAATGTTCCCATAACATTGAGAGGGAAAACGATTCAAATGAACGTAATGGTAGTCCAAGGACCCTTAGATTATAATCTACTCCTTGGACGAGACTATATTTATTGCATCGGAGCAATTGTCTCATCACTCTTTAGAGTAATGTGTTTTCCGCACGAAGGAAGAGTGGTCAAGCTCATAGGCCAGCTTTCATTTCTCGGATCACACATAGAAAATAGTCATATACCATCCCTGAATGGTCTTTTCACACAAGGAATGTCTCATCAATCTCCAGTTTGTCCACCTGATGAGCGCGAGTGATTCGGGGAACATGACTGAAACCCAGGGGGCATGCACCCTGGTCTGCTTTGGCAGGAAAACTTCGGGTATAGGGTAGGCTTCCGCGAGAGATATATGACTAGTCTGTACTCCCATCCGTGAATGGAAAAGGGGGTTAGATTGGAATAAGATTCCCTCATCAAAGTTATGTGAGTGGATTGTCTCACCTTTGTCTATTTCAATAGACATCGTCGAAGAAGTGTTTTGTTTGCGGTGTGAATAGAACAATCTTTGGTAACCTAAAAGAGGTAGACCTTTCCTGATAAAACAAATGTTTTGTCGGTAGAATGAAAGGTGACCTTGAAGCTTTATTTTATACCTGGGGGCATGCAAACCTTTTGGCATGCAAGTAAAGAGCAACTATTTATTTTTTAAATTTGTAGGTCCTCTAACCCTTTAAAGTCGTAGGATTGGTCGTTTCTTAACTTGCATAAAGAAAGGATGTGGGGCAAAACTCTAAAAATTGTCGTTTTCATATATGAGACATTCTTATTATACAACTGGATTAATCGAGTCGTTTTAGCACAGAGTTCAAGCTCGTTAAAAAATAAACATAAGTCATGACCAAATGTTTCTCCCCGCGTTTAAGCTCATTAAAAAATGAACTATTTCCCGGTAAATAATCATCGTGAATGTAGTACTTCAGCCTTTAAAACCTTGGTCATGTTCCCATCATCACCTCCACTCTGTATTGGCCGATCATTCACCTCCATTTGATTGTTTACCCCTTTTGAGGAATAGTTGCGAAGAGTGATCCTGCTAGCCATCCTTTTAACACTGCCGTGATTGGAAAATTCCAAACCTTACCTGGAATCAGCTACTACCCAATTTTATCACTCGTTCCTCAAAGACGAGTCTCCTTTAAGCTCTTTTCAACTAACTCGTAAAATATGAAAAGATTGCCGAGCCATTGGCCTCTCCAGCTCGTTAAAAGGACCGGAAGTGCTATCCCTCCTTTAGATTTAATCTTTTTGGACCTGAGGGATTATTACACAAAAAGATGGAGCGCTTGTTTTGTTTGGCTCGTTAAAAGTATCGAAAATTCATCCCTTCTGCATTGTTTTATACTTTTTCGGACTTAAGGGATTAGATGACGAAAAAGGAATTTTGGAGTTTCCTTTACGTCCCTTTTTAGACTCTCTAAAAATCAAAAGGACCGAGTTATCTTTGTCGTTAAACTTGTTAAAACTTAATAGCGACAAACTTGTCCATAGCAGACAAGAACGAGTTTCACTATCGCTAGGCTCGTTAAAACATAGCGATGGGTTTGCCCGAAGGGAAAATTATAGAACAAGCATATGTTATCCTCCTCAAGCTTGACAAAAATAAAGAGGTACTGGTCAGCAATTACTGGGGAAAAATCGGGAAGAAAACTTGAAGAAACTTTGTTGGTAGCAAGTCGCTCTTGAACATGACACCTTCACTCCGCATCCAAGTCGGGTTGGGTTGTTTCATTCACCGGTCATATCACCATGGTCCCATCACACCATCCGCATTTGGGGTTAATGCTACCAATCCATCACGTCAGTGTCACCGATATGTTCAAGAGAAGTCATTCAGAGAATTCACCTGTGTCTCACCCGCTACAATACATTTACACTCCATTCTTTCATGACCGCCACCCTGAACCTTATATCACTAGATCGTTTTCACCTCCATTAAAATCATTTGCTCCGTTCCGTGTCATTGATGTGGGATTCATTAAGGCCCTCCTATGACGGATCGCTTCTTGTCGACATCAGCTCATTATCCAAGAAGTCGATCTAGGAACACCCCGTTCAGTACTTTGAAGCTTGCATGCCTCAATGGCAAGTTTCTCACTTCTGGCGACAGGTTTACATCAATGACCTTCGACCGAAAGATTTTGCATGGTGTTCGATGCCAATTCCTTTATTCACACCACGTGAATTGTACTGCAGTACCTTGAGGATCATTATCATTATGAGTGATTCCTCCCACGCCTGTTAACAGCTTACATCATTGGCTGGTAATCAGGCGATGTCTTTCCATGTTCAACTCCATAACATCTCTCACATGGATAGACTTGTACTTCGAGTGAAGATCGAACGAGATTGAAGACCTCGGATCTAGTTTCATCCATCCGGGCTGCGATATATATTCAAGGAAATAAAGACATCAAATGTACATCATTGCTGCACAGATAATCATCCAATCAAAGGGATGATGACTCTACCAGAATCATCAGTCTACACTCAGACGATTGTCTGTCCTATGTACATGAAAATGAATTTATAATGCTGAGCATGGAAATGCCTGCCTCAGCTAGATCATGAAAATATTATGAAGATAATGTATTGTATTGTATCTTATTACAGGTCTCCTCCCAGCTTAAAAGAACTTCGGATCCTCATAATAAAGCATTTCACCCAACATCAAAAGATTAACGACCTCATGCTTTAGGGGGAAACTGTTATAGACATTTTTGGGCACTGCAACCCCAAGCATAAAATTTCCATAAACCAAGGGCTACTAAGTCCCTAAAAGTGTTGTTCTAACCCCTAAAGGAACAAGGTCAACTGATTACAGCTTCTCCCAGAAGTTCTCCATGAAAAACTGCTCAGAACTGGTCAAAACAGGATCATTTCAGCTGCTCCATAGGCAAAGTGTGTTGCATCTCACCTAAGTAAACTCTATGGGTGCGTTGCATTTCAAAAAGCCCTTCTATGGGGTGCGATGGGCGAGAAGTGACAAATGGCAGTGTCAATCCGCGAGGTGGAGAGGCATGGAATCTTCCAGAAAATTCTCCTGTGACACTTGCCTCTCTAAATTCGACCAAGGATGAGTAAGAGATCATCAATCTCCAAGTGGAAGCAAGAAATATCAGAGGGAAGACACTAATCAAATCACAAGCTGACTCATCTCCCTTACAGATATCTATATATGGATCCCTCATCCTAGGGATCCGGAGGCTGGAATTTTGCATCTTGTAAGGAATTTCTGTTGGTTTCTTGAGACAACATCATAATGTTGGGTGATCTAAGATTTATATGAGGTGAAGAAGGGCTTACTTGTTGAGAGGATGATGTTGGGTCAGAACAACTAGTTGTAACTCCCTTGGCTCTTTCTTGATTATCAATAAAAGCTATTCAAGTTTTCCTCCATACTCTTGTGTCATTTATGTTTTATGGATTTGTATGGTCAATTTACATCTGATCCTAGATTGTTTATGATTATAGATCCATGTTCTTGTATAGTTTTATGCTACTTTGATCCTACAGGTACTCTGCGAAGCTGGACATACAAGGAAGCAAGTAGCGAAGGACTATCAGGAGAGAGAAGAATCGAACTAGGAGATAAGCGCAAGACGGAGGTTGGTCTCCTTTGTTCTTCTCTCATCTATATTTCATAAAGGAAAAATGAAAGTAGCTTTACTTTTTTTGTTTCTAAGGTAGCTACCACACCTTAGTGGGATAAGCAGTTCTGTATAGACACTTTTCCCTGTAACAGCAGGCAAGCAGTGAAATAGATTTGGAGATCAGATCTGAGCTGTATTGTATGTAACAGGTGGAGCTGGTACTGAATTACTTGTGATAAGCATTGTACTTTGTAATGTTACATGGTCTCAATCATTAATATACAGATAGTGTGGGGTTTTTAGCGAGATTCTTTCCCCGGGTTACATACTGTGTTAATGTGTGAATGCTCTTCATGTTTTATTGTTATTGATGCTGCTATATTTATGATCAACGTAGAGGAGCTTATGTATTGTGTATGTATTCCGCAATAGTACATGATCAGGATAATCTCTGTTGAATATGTGTTAAATTATTCAAAATTTCTACAGCCCAAACCTGCGCGTTGTATCTGCTGTTTTATCTCGTTTACTAAAAAAGAGTTCCTCAATTTCCACTTCCCTCTGCAAGGTTTCGATCCTTCGATCAAAATTCAAGCCCATTTCCTCTGCATTCTGCTCACAGGGCTTGCAATCCAGAAAATTCATTTAAAGACCCTTCTACACTCTGCAACATTTGTTTTTGACCATAAATTTTACACAGTGAGGTCAGTTCTAGATAAGCTGAATCAGCAAATTCCCTGACAAGAGCTTCAGGGCCAGTATCTTGTTTTCTGCTATTGAATACACCTGAATTCCAAACTACAAACACAGAGAAGTTAAAAATGGCCGCCCCAACAGCACTGAATATCACTCATCTCAATGCACCCCATAAGGAACTGGAAGCATTGACTTTGGCTGACAAGGACCACTTAATTCAAGACTTGGTTGGTGACAAAAACCACCTGCAGACTTTCTGTCAGCTGAGGAACAGTTATTTGAACAACAGTGACATTTATGGCATTTGGGAATCAAATTTTCCCATATACTTCCTTCCTTCTGTCAATGTCTTCCCTGAAATTATTCGCCTCTGCTGTGAAAACTATGAGCCAAGTCAAAGGGTAGTCAAGTCTCCATCTGGGAGCATCCTCTTCCATATAACTCCTGACTCCATCAATCAAATGCTAAACTTCAAGAAAACTCAGCTTCTAGTCCCTCTCTCTATGAAATTCCTGCTTGATGAAGGTCCTAAACTCTAGCTCAGAGATAGCCCGAATTGCCAAAGTATTCATGAGAGCAGATCGCCAACCAACAGGGCCACCTCCTTTTCTCTATATAGATTTCAATGAAGTGGGAAAATTACTAGTTGATATGATATCCTATGTGCTGGGTTTCAAAACAAGTGAACATATTGATGAAACTATACTGGTCTTGTTGTCTGCATTTAGCCCAGGACAGCCCCCTGCTGTCAAGTACAATTATGCCAAATTCATTGCCAATAAGATACATGACCAACTAGTGAAACTAGATAGGGAGGGAGTCTTTAAATACTCATCCTACATCTACCATCTATTCATGTATTACCAACCAGACTGCTTCCAATGCCCCGTCAAAAGATTGGACTCCAAAGGAGAAAAGAGGTCTGTGATTTTTTGGACCTCAGTCTTTCATGAAGTCTGCAGCTCACCCTACTCTTACTGTGAGTTCATTGACCTATTTTTCTATCCAGTCTCTTGTCTCCTGATGATAACTCCTGCTGCTAGGTTATCCTATGACATGCAAAAAAAAAATGCAGCTTTCAAAGAACTACAAAATAGGTGACTGGTACTTTTACCAGAATCACACTGTCATTAGGATATATGGCTGTGAGCTCTGTCCCTACAGGCTGCCAAGATATGTGCCAATGAGACCGTTTGCCTTGGAATATTACATGCAACTCATCAATTCAAATTTAACTCATTTTCATAGTGCCAAGAAAAAGGCTCGGTTGAAATTCAAAGACCAACTAGGCCCCTTTGTCACGAACAAAAAATAAGGATGGCAAGATGCTGATCCAATATTGGAGGAGAAACTCAAGTTAAAAAGAAGTTTTTGGTGGGTCCCTTATGACCCAAATGGCTTTATCAATGCCAAAAAAATAAAATATAGGCTGTCAGCCTATGAACATTGAAAAATCCCACAGATTGAACAATTTTCTAACCAAGATGAGTGGGTGCAAGGCACACTAGTTGAAGAGTTCACTCATGAAGAAATAATGGAGCAAAATGTCAAAATGTTGGAAAAGACTCTTGACTTGGATTCTTTTGAGAAGGTAACATTCAAACTGCCACAACAAGTCAGAGAGGGCACATCAACTGCTGCAGCTTCACAAGCTGCCCAAGAAAGGTCTACATCAGCAACAGGAACAGCAAAAGGCTTTAAAAAAAAAATTATCTCATAAACCATAAAAGAATTAGGAAAAAAAAAAACTAGGGAAAAAAATATTAAAAAAACTAGATTAAAAAAAAGAAAAGAAAGTTAATAAAAGTAAAAATAAAAAACTAGTAAAATTAACATTAAAAACATTTAAAAAAAAAAACTAAAAAAAATAAAAATACAGTGAAATTAAAAAATATATATATAAAAAATTTAAAAATATACGTCTTTTCACAATAAATAATAATAATAATAAAATAATAATAATAATAAAATAAAATTTAAATAAACATGTATTTTTCTATTTAAAAAATAAAAAACATAATTGATTAAACTTACCTTTTTTATTTAAAACACACAAAAAAAAAAAAAAAAAATTTAAAAAGTTTAAATTTTTTTTTAACAAATTGTTTTTTTTATTTAAAAAAATATATATTAAAAAATTTTAAAATAATTGTTAAACAATTTTGGTTTTTTTTTTATTATTAAAAAAAAAAATTATTAAAAAATTTTAATTTTTTTTTTTTAAGTTTTGGTTTTTTTTTTTTTTTTAACAAATCTTTTTAAAGTTTTTTATTTTAAAAAAAAAAAAAAAAAATCGCCCCTCCTAGCCGCCCGCGGTGGCACAGCCCGAGCGGAGGTGTTGCGCCACTGCAGGCAGCCGGGAGGGCCGAATTTTTTTTAATAGATTTTTGTTTTAAAAAAAAATTGTTTTGAAAAAAAAAAAAAAAATTAACATTTTTTAATAATTATTTCTTTTAAATAATTAAAAAAAAAAAACAAAATTGTTTAACCATTATTTTAAAAAATTTTAATATATATTTTTTTAAATAAAAAAACAATTTGTTTAAAAAAATTATTATTATTATTATTATTATTATTTATTTTTATCTATTTTTATTTTTTTAAATAAAAAAGCTAAGTTTAATCAATTTTGTTTTTTATTTTTTAAATAGAAAAATATGTTTTTTTTTTTTTTTTTTTTTTAAATGTTTTTTAATTTTTTTGTTTTTATTTTCATTTTAAAAGACATATATTTTTAAAAATTTTTGTTTTTTTTTTTTTTTTTTTTTAATTTCAGTTTTTGTTTGTTTTTTTTAAATGTTTTTAATGTTAATTTTTTTTTTTTTTAAATCTAGTTTGTTTTTATTTATTTATTCTTTTTTTTTCTTCTTTTTGTTAATGATTTTTTTTTAAATTTTTCTATTTTGACTTACTTAATTATATATATATTATGTTTTTTTTTTCCAAATTCTTTTATGATTTATGAGATAATTTTTTTTTATTAACATTTTCTTTTGGGGGTCTTTTTTTATATATATTTTTATATGAGTTTCTTGAAGTAATCAACATTTAAAAAAATAAAAATAAAACAACTTAAAAATTCGTTAAATAATCATAATTTTAAAAAAAATGGACATAATAAATTTTAACTTGTGAAAATAAATCCTCTTAAAAAAAAATGTATGTTGTATAACACGTTGCATCAACACGTTTCAAAATCAGCATAAAAATCACTAACATTTAAAAACAAATATTTATATTTGATACATAAGAATATTTAAATTCTCAAAAATATGCTCAAAAAATAAGTATTGTATTCTGCATCACCACTTTTCAAAACCGGTCACGTTTTTACTACCTCTACTATTACTACGAAACGGGTAATCATATTGGTTATTTAAAGTGCCAAAAACTATGTTCTAAAAAAAATATGTCTGTTCTACATCGCCCCTTTTCAAAATCGGGTCAATTTTTTGCTATCTCTACGAAATGGGTAACAGTATCAGTTCCCGTTTCAAAGTTTACATTGTTAAAAATAAAGGAATACACTCTTGATGCTCATATAGACTCAGGTGCTATGAGCAGTTGTTGTAAGTATGGAGCTATTCCTGCATATTATTGGCAGCCCACAAAGATTGCTTTTAGAGTTGTTAATAAAGAACTAATGGAGATAAATCATATAGCTCCTGATTTTCCAATATATTTAGGTGATGTTCCTGCATATGTTACCTTGTACAATTATGATACAGGTTCTAATGTTTTATTGGGTCAAGATTTCCTCAAAAGATTTCTCCCAGTAACATTTGCAAAAGATTCAGCTGTTCTAACTACTTGTGAAGGTCCAGTTACACTCCCAGCTAAAAGTGACTATCAAGTTAATGCTCAACCCAATGAAGAAGATCATCTCCAAAATAGTCTACAAGATCTTTCAAAGATCCAAAAGATAATTAAGAATGCAGATCTACATGGTCAGAAAATCCTCAAAGGTATTTCTGAAAAACTTAGAAATGATTGTACAGCTAACAGGCCAGATGCATTTTGTACCAAAGAGAAATATTTCGTAGCCTTTCCCTATAAAGAAGGATATGTACCTTGTCCCCAAAAAGCAAGCGCTAATTATATGAGTCCTAAAGAGCAAGAATTGTGCAAGCAGGAGATTACTCAACTTTTAGAACAGAAGCTTATTGAACCATGCAAAAGTCTGTGGGCATGTCCAACATTTTATGTCAACAAGCACAGTGAGCAGAAAAGAGGGAAGAAAAGGTTAGTCATTGACTACAAAGCTTTAAATGAAGCACTCATGCCAATAAGGTATCCTCTTCCAAACAAATAACTCTTACTTGCTAAAATAGCAAATGCAAATGTATTTAGTAAGTTTGATCTTAAGAGTGGATTTTGGCAAATTGGCATTCTCCAAGAAGATAGATTTAAAACAGCCTTTACAGTCCCACATGGTCAATATCAGTGGATAGTTATGCCATTCGGGTTAAAAAATGCCCCATCAGAATTTCAGAAATGCATGGAAGATATTTTCGAGCAGGAAGAGCATATAATTGTATATATTGATGACCTTCTTGTGTATAGTAGAGACATAAATACTCATAAGATTCATTTAGAAAAGTTCTATAATCTGGTGTACAAGCATGGATTGGTCCTCTCAGACATAGAAGAAAAATTTCAGATTGGAAAAGTCAGAATTGACTACTTAGGTATACACATTGAGCAAGGACATATTCAGCGTCAGCCTCATGTCCTCATGGATCTTCTCAAATTTCAGACATCATTCTAGATATCGAAACTCGGTAAAGATTCTTAGGTTGCTTAAATTATATCAGACAATTTTATGAGAAGCAATCTGATGATACCAAGATACTGCAACAAAGACTCAAAAAATGAAAGGTTGAATGGAATCAACAAATGATAGTTGCAGTGAAAAATATCAAGAATAAAATCCAGGAATTGCCAAATTTAAAACTTCCAGACACTAATCTGCCTTTTATTCTTGAAACAGATGCTTCAGATCATACTTGGGCAGCAGTCTTATTGCAGAAGCATGGTAGAAAAGAATTGGTGTGCGCATATGCTTCAGGATCCTTTGATGATACTGAAACCAAATATCCCTCTTCTCACAGAGAGATTCTAGCAGTAAAGAAAGGAATCAAAAGGTTTCATTTGTTTTTGAAGAGTGTCAAATTTATTGTAAGAACAGATCTTAAGCATATGAAGGGCATATTGTCTAACAAAAGATTGCTTGAGCAAGGAAACACAAGGGTTTTGAGATGGGCACTCTGGTTGGAAGGATTTGAATTTGACATTGTTTACAAGTCTGGAGCAGAAAACTATCTAGCAGATATGCTCACCAGAGAAGGAGCTACAGATGTCAAAGAAATCAAAATGTTCAGACCTCTGCATCAAGGAGAAGCATCAACAAGCAAAAGTCCTAAAGAGTCCAGTCCAGTCATAGTATGTCATCAATGTAAATATGAGTTTTGTTGGGATTGTTTTGTTTTAAGAGTCAAGTCATTACCTATAGATGTATTACAAATTGTGTTGCAGAAATGGTTTGATTCAGAGTCATGCATGTTAGCATACAATAGTGAATTACCTTATAGAGATAGGCCTTGGAGAGTCTTTTATGCATTATCCCGTGAACCTATTCCTATTTATTTTGGCTTTGTCCAAAATACGGATTGGACCTGGCAAGATTATTTTACCATTCATCAAAGGGCTAGGATACATGGTTATGTCAGAGTCATTTTTTATGCTACACAGATAGATAGTGCTGTAAATTGGTGGAGTCCTTGGTTTAAGTTGTTTTTGTTCAAATATATGCCTAGGGTTACTTGGATGTGTGATAGTGATTTTCCAGATACAATCAGCACACTCATTTGGGAAATCCACATTGCTGCACAACATGACTATACTGTAGAGTTTGAATTCATTCATGAAGATACAGTAGTAGTCCATAAAGTTAAAAATAATCAATATTATTTTGTATTAATGGAGAAATGATTACATAGTTGTAACATATCTCCTTAGTTTGGGATTTGTTCCTAGAGTTTAGGAGTTTGTTTACAACTACCTAATTTCTAGTGATGTATTTAATATTGTAATATTCATTTGATGGAATAGTAGAGTGAACGAGAGAGAGAGTCTCCTCTTTGTTTGAGTGCAGTCTCCCAAGTGCTGTTGATCTGAATTTGAAACTACTTGTAAATGGTTTGCAAGGTATTCAATTAAGAAATATACATGTTTAAAAGATGTCTATGTCTTGCAGAAAAGAAACAAATGAAATTTTTAGCTGTTCATGACCCATTTAAGTATAGCAGATTTATTTCCTTTTACTGTTTAACACACTAAAACGAATTTGTTCTACAAAATAAATCAACCACATATGCAAAATAAGTTGATGAAGCGGTTCATCCCTCCTGGGCTACGTCTGCTGGGTCCAAGGCTCCCAAATGGGCCTGTTCTTGTTTTAATTAAATGCTCAAATTGAATATACAGCTGAATAGAAGCATCTACAGGTGGAATAGATGGTAAAAACGGATTCAAAACACTTGAATCCTTCAGGATTGACTACTGGTTCACCTCAAATGGATACCTGCAACCCTATACAGTTCTCCCAACACTGGGCCCTGGTGGCTCCTAGAACTTCCACGGCTCCAAAACCTCTACAAATGACCTCAGATGGCTGTAAGACCTGTGCCAATGGCTTCATAAGGTTGAAAATACCCAAAATAAAAATAAAAATTCATCCAAAACCGCCTTTCCTAGCCAAAGTTATGGCCATTTACTCCCAACTGCCAGCTACCCCTACAAAAACTCCAGCTAACTTTAGTTGGAGTCCAGATAGGCCCGCCAAATATGGCGGGCCCACCAATTTTGGCGCTCCGCCAATTCCTCCGCCAGTCTGACCATCTGTTACGGGTTGCAGTTAGTGCATGTGACCAAAAAATTCGGGCGGTTTGTTTGCATGGGATTACGTGCCGGACTGTTCGGGCTAACTATCCGCTGAACTGCGTTTAACTCCACCATATATGGCAATGTAGCCACGTAATGTTAAACAATGCAGTGACTGTTTGAACCCAATCCGCGCGGTTAGGGAATAAGCCCACGTTTTTTTGGGCTGCGGTCATATAGTATGGGGGCTGGCCCTTAGGGGCTGGTCCCCTTCAAGCCCCGCAGAAATAAATTTTAACTTTCAAAATAAATTGCTCAGCCCATTATAACAAGTTTGACCCATATGGTGCGTTGGTAAGGCATATGGTTGGTGGTAATGAGGTCGTGTGTTCAAACCTCTCTACTGCCAATAAAAATTTTAAGCATGCACCCAACTTTGCTGACATCACCCTTGGGCCACGTGGCGCCCTCCGAGCTTGCCACGTGGCAGCTTCTGATTCGTTGCCCAAAAGGAATATTCCCTAGAATATTTCAAGCAATATTCTGTGGAATATTCTATTTTTAATTTTTTTTGAAAAATTCAAAATTTCAATGTTATTGAGAAATTCTTCTTTTTGGCATAACTTTCTCATACGGCGACCGTTTTTCGAACCGTTTGTGGTGCTGGAATCAGGAAGATGAGCACTTTCCAGTCGTTCAACTTTGAACTAGTTTTGAGCACTTTCATTTTTGAGCATTTTACGACACTTAGGACATGAGCACCTGATCACGCCTCCCCATTGGGAAGCTTTTGGACCCCAAAAGCTTTCAACTACCTGTAGGAAGGAAAATCTAATTGAAAAGCATTATTTCCAACCTTCTTGAGGATTTTGAATGGACCATAACGAATAGGCTTCAGCTTTTTACCTTCTCCTTGCATCCTTTCCTTACTAATGTACAGCCATACCTCATCCCCTTCTTGAAACTTGTGATCGACTCTATGCTTGTCGTGTCTTTCCTTGTACTTGCCTTGACTCTTCTCAAGCTGTTCTTAAATTTGTTGATGTATTTTCTGAATTCTTTCAATGAATGAACGAGCTTTGTCAATATCACTATGTCCCTCAATGGCGACATCCTTCTCAAGAATGAAATCAAGATGTGATTTTGGCAAGTAACCAAAACAAGCTTCAAACGATGAGGTGTTTGTGGAAGAGTGCTTGGCACGATTGTAAGCATGCTGTATGTAGTGCAAATGTTCATCCCAAAGCTTGGGATGCTTGCTGCAATAACCTCTGAAGAGGTGCACAATGGTTCTGTTCACAACTTCTGTTTGCCCATCTGTTTGTGGATGGAAAGCAGTACTTTTCTTCAACTTTGTGTCCATCATCTCCCATAGGTTGGACCAAAAATTCCCCACAAATCTAGAATCCCTGTCACTAATAATGGAAGTATGAAAACCAAAGTGAATCCATACATGATGAAAAAATAATTCAGCAGTTTGTTCAGCAGTTATTGTTTTCTTACAAGGCATAAGTATACACATTTTGCTGAAACGATCAACTACTACATATAAATAATCATGCTGCTTTCTAGATTTTGGCAAACCTCCTACAAAATCCATAGAGATGCTCTCCCATGGTCTAGAAGGTACCGACAAAGGAGTATACAAGCCAAGCTTCCTATTACTAGGCTTGCTTGTAGCACATAATGAACAACCTCTTATGAACCTTGAAACAGAATCTACCATGTGAGGCCAATAGCAATACCTCTGTAGATGTGCAACTGTTTTGCTTACCCCAAAATGGCCAGCAATAAGAGAAGAATGAGCTTCTCTTATGACATTTATTCTCTCCCCCTGTGGTATACACAACTTTCCCAAATGAAACAACAAATTGTTATGCATGTGATAGTCATTTTCCTCTACATGATTCCCTTTACTCAAGTCAGCATACACATCTTTAAAGTCATCATCAGATGCATATTGTTCTATGCAACTATCATGTACAATGGAATCATTCTTAAGTAAAGTAACAACACCAATAATAGGCCTTGAAAGCATATCGACAACTTTATTCAGAGTACCTTTCTTGTACCTTATTACCAAATGGAACTGTTGCAAGAAGCCCATCCATCTGAAGTGTCGTGACTGTTGTAACTTGCTTTGTGATTGCAAGTATTGTAAGGGCTGATGGTCGGTATGTATATCAGTTTTTTTGCCCATCAAATAGTGTTTCCACTTTTTGACGCTTTGTACCAATGCATACAACTCCTTATCATATGTAGGATAATTTACAACAGCACCATTAAAAGTTTCAGAATGAAAAGCAATAGGCTTACCATGCTGTAGAAGAACTGCACCCATGGTATAATCACTAGCATCGGTTTGTATCTCAAATGGTTGTCTCAAATCCAGTAATGCAAGGACCGGAGCTGAACTAATCTTCTCTTTCAAAGATTCGAAAGCTTTTTGCTGCTTGCCTCCCCATTGGAAAGAATGCTTCACACTTGTCACTGCAAGCATAGGAGCTGCTATAGAAGAGAAGTTAGAGATGAACTTCCTCCAATATTGAGCTGCACCCAAAAAACTTCTTACCTCTGTTATGGATTTGGGAGTAGGCCACTTCACAATAGCCTCAATCTTAGCAGGATCAATTATCAAAGCACCTCCTCCTACTATGTGTCCCAAATAAACCAAAGAAGTCTTTCCAAATTCACACTTTGACATTTTAAGAAATAATTGATTCTTCTTCAAAACATCAAGTACTTTCCTAACATGCATGACATGATCTTCTCTAGACTTGCTGAAAATTAAGATGTCATCTAAGTAGACAATAACGAAATCATCAAGAAAAGGACGCAAGACATCATCCATTACCCGCATGAAAGTTGCAGGTGCATTGCACAAACCAAACGACATCACAAGCCACTCAAAGAGTCCTTGTTTGGTTTTAAAGGCCGTCTTCCAAATGTCACTTTCTTCAATTCTTACTTGATGATATCCACTGCGTAAGTCTAACTTAGTGAAATATCGAGCATCTTTCAGCTGGTCTAACAAATCATCTATCCTTGGGAGTGGGTAACGATTCTTTACCATTATCTTGTTCAAGGCCCTAAAATCAACACACATACGCCAAGTGCCATCTTTCTTTGGAATCAATACAATCGGTGACCCACATGGCGAAGTACTTGGCCTTGAGAAACCCTTGTCCAACAAGTCCTTGATTTGCTTCTTTATTTCAGCATTCTCAATAATAGACATGCGGTACATGCCTATGTTTAGAAGAGGACAATCTGGATGCAAATGGATTTCATGCTGAATCTCCCTCTTAGGAGGCAAACCTGTTGGCTCCTGAAACATCTCATGATATGCATCAACTACATCATACAGTTCTGACTTAAGTTTTGGATCACAATTGTCAAATGACTCATAATTCACATCAACCTTGGGCTTAATCATAAGAAGAACAAAATTCTTACTTGAATTGACCAGCCTTTTTACCTGTCCTGCATTCACCATCGCTATATTTGTCTTCTTGCGATGAGCTCTAACAATGAACTCCTTGCCATCTTTGAAAAGATGATATTTGATTTCATGGCGATGAAAGATAACTTTCCTATCAAACAAGTAAGGACTTCCCAAAACAATTCCTGCTATATCAAAAGGTACCACATCAAGTTCAACTGTGTTAATAAAATGTGCAGTAATTGCAAAGCGCAATGCGCACTTTCTTGAAACTTGTAAATTTGCATCCTTGCAAATCCATCCAAGTGGATATGGCTTCAGATGTGGAACGGTCTCAAGTTTAAGCTTCTTGACCAAGTCCTATGATATAAGGTTTGCTTGTGACCCACTATCAAAAAGTGTGTCAATTTTAGTATGTTTTGAAATACCCTCACATGAAATAGTTCAATTCTTTCTTCCTCATTAGGAGCTTGTACATGGCAGTTTGAGGTACTAGTGCTGGCTTGAGTTTCAATTTCTTTTCCCTTCAATTTTTTCAAACCCATGGCTGCAATTTTGGTTTCATCACCTGAATCATCCCCTAAATCCTGTGGTGTAGATGTAGTAGCAGCAGTTTTCTGTTTCCCTTTATATTTGTTAAATTGAGGTGTTTTTTCAGGATGTAATTTCCAACAGTTTTTCTCCTCATGGCCTGGTTTAGAACAGTGTTTACAGATCACTTTCTCACTCTCCTGTTTGACAGATGCATTATTTTTTCCCTTTCCCTTGGAGGTTTTCTCTTTGTTTTTCCCCTTGGGGGGCTTGTTTCTACCCTCTTCAAATGTGTTTTTTCCCCTTGCCTCTAAATGGGTAGCTTGGACACAAACCTCATCCATGCTAGTAGGGTTAAACATCAAGATGGTGTTTCTAAGGTAGCTATGCAAGCCACCAATGTATTTCATCAAGGTTTCCTAGGTCTGTAAATCTACCCCTAACAAGAGAGCTCTTCTCCTGAATTCTGTAGTCTTGGACACTTTGACCCTTAAGTTGTCTGAAATTTTGCCAGTTTATAATGGCTTTCTACATGTGAGCAAGAGGATAAAACTGTTTATTTAATGGCTAACAGAAATTCAGGCCATGTTAAGGTAACCTTACCAAATTTCTTGATCTCCTCTTTAGTCTTGGCCTCCCACCAGACCAATGCTGCTCCATCCATTCTCAAAGAAGCCAACTGAATCTTGGTGGCATCATCATGTATATTCTGGATCCTCAAGTAAACTTCCAACTGCCTAATCCATTTGTCAAGCTTTTCTGCATTCACTTCACCATTAAACATAGGTAATTCGAATTTTACATCAAGCTTCAAAAAAGGACTTTTTCCAGACGATCTATGCTTATAGAAGAAGAAGACGAGGATGAAGAGGAAGAAGGTGACAATGGGGGTGGTGGATCACCATTTCCTCCATGTCCTTTCTTGGAATGATCATCATCCTTTTTACCTCCTGAAGAGCCCTCTCTTTCATGTGGATGTTTGGACCCTTCTCTAGCCAATTTCTCATTTCTTTCTTGGTACAATATCCTCACCATTTCAGTGAGGTCCAAGAAAGCCTTTCTGAAGACTCTTTCTTCTTCTTTTGGATCCATGTCTGCAGTAATTTCTCCTTCATGTGCAGACATTCTTGAAGCTTCTGCTGAGACTCTTGAGGGTGAAATTGAAGGTGGAGGTGATGGCCCTTTGGCCTTCCTTGACTGAGGATTCTCTCGTTCTCTAGTCAACTGTCCTTCCCCTCTTTTAAGTTTCAACCTGGTAAGCATCAATACTTGCAAAACAGTTAGAAGATCTTTGCACAAAAACAATCAAAAGACAACTACACCAGAGATTGACTGAAAGAGCATTTATCTACTTTGCAATTGTATAACAAGAGCATTTCGAAGGCTTCCTGGCTCGTTTTAGGCTCTGTCTATAGCTTATTTGACTGCTTTTGATACAAAGAAACAACAACATAGCTCTGATACCAACTTGATCTGAATTTGAAACTACTTGTAAATGGTTTGCAAGGTATTCAATTCAGAAATATGCATGTTTATAAGATGTCTATGTCTTGCAGAAAAGAAACAAATGAAATTTTTAGCTGTTCATGACCCATTTAAGTATAGCAGATTTATTTCCTTTTACTGTTTAACACACTAAAACGAATTTTTTCTGCAAAATAAATCAACCACATATGCAAAAGAAGTTGATGAAGCAGTTCATCCCTCCTGGGCTACGTCTGCTGGGTCCAAGGCTCCCAAATGGGCCTGTTCTTGTTTTAATTAAATGCTCAAATTGAATATACAGCTGAATAGAAGCATCTACAGGTGGAATAGATGGTAAAAACATATTCAGAACACTTGAATCCTTCAGGATTGACTACTGGTTCACCTCAAATGGATACCTGCAACCCTATACAGTTCTCCCAACACTGGGCCCTGGTGGCTCCTAGAACTTCCACGGCTCCAAAACCTCTGCAAATGACCTCAGATGGCTGTAAGACCTGTGCCAATGGCTTCAGAAGGTTGAAAATACCCAAAATAAAAATAAAAATTCGTACAAAACCGCCTTTCCTAGCCAAAGTTATGGCCATTTACTCCCAACTGCCAGCTGCCCCTACAAAAACTCCAGCTAACTTTAGTTAGAGTCCAGATAGGCCCGCCAATATGGCGGGCCCGCCAATTTTGGCGCTCCACCAATTCCTCCGCCAGTCTGACCATCTGTTACGGGTTACAGTTAGTGCATGTGACCAAAAAATTCGGGTGGTTTGTTTGCATGGGATTACATGCCAGACTGTTCGGGCTAACTATCCGTTGAACTGCGCTTAACTCCGCCATATATGGCAATGTAACCACGTAATGTTAAACAATGTGGTGACTGTTTGAACCCAATCCGCGCAGTTAGGGAATAAGCCCACGTTTTTTTGGGCTGCGGCCATATAGTATGGGGCTTGGCCCTTAGGGGCTGGTCCCCTTCAAGCCCCACAGAAATAAAGTTTAACATTCAAACTAAATTGCTCAGCCCATTATAACAAGTTTGACCCATATGGTGCCTTGGTAAGGCATATGGTTGGTGGTAATGGGGTCGTGTGTTCAAACCTCTCTGCTGCCAACAAAAAATTTAAGCATGCACCCAACTTTGCTGACGTCACCCTTGGACCACGTGGCGCCCTATGGGCTTGCCACGTGGCAGCTTCTGATTCGCTGCCCAAAAGGAATATTCCCTAGAATATTCCAAGGAATATTCTGTCGAATATTCTATTTTTATTTTTATTTTTAAATTCAAAATTTCAATGTTATTGAGAAATTCTTCTTTTTGGCATAACTTTCTCATACGACAACCGTTTTTCGAACCGTTTACGGTGCCGGAATCAGGAAGATGAGCACTTTCCAATCGTTCAACTTTTAACCAGTTCTAAGCACTTTCATTTTTGAGCATTTTACGACACTTAGGACATGAGCACCTGATCAGCTGTACACACCTGTGAGCTGCAACTCCTTCATTTAATTCAAAGTTTGATTTTTATCTTGGTATAAGAGCTTAGGGTAGAGATAGCCTCAAATTTGTTTTAGGGATGTATCATTAGTTACATATCTGTAGTGGTAGGAGAGCATGTAAATGTATCTGTGTGATCAGGTGGAACTGCAGTAACACCTGGAGTGAAGACGGATCTCAGATGACTGATCATCTCTGAGTGCAAGAAAGGGTTGGCTCGGACTTGTTGCGTGCCTTTAAAAGCAGAAGTGGATTGGCACAATTTTTTAGAGAACAGACGTGCCCATTGGCATGGGTTTGAGGCTGATAAGCGCGCCATCGAAATTGTGACTGAATTGGCGTGGATCCGTGGCTGTTAATCGCACCAATTTCCATGCACTTCATAAGTTTTTCTTTTTTGCAATTGGCGCAGATTCGTGGCTATTCAGAGCGCCAAAGAGCCAACCTCTTTCTCTCTGAAAATCTGCAATTTTTCGTTGCAGATCGGAGTTGCCCGGTGGTGGCACATGGAGATTTCTGCTCGGTGGTAGCAAATTTGATTTGCCCGGTGGTGGCGAATTGAGGTTCCTTGATCCGCTCGTAGGTAGTAGATCGAACCTGCCCAGTGGTGGCAAATCAAAGCTCTGTGATCTGCTCGGTGGAAGCAGATCGGTTTTTTTCCCATGGTGGCGCAGTGCAGCTCCTCGATCTGTTCGGTGGAAGCAGATCGCCTTTGCCCAGTGGTGGCGTGTTGGAGCTTGTTTGTTGATCTGGTAGCAGATCGGTTTTGCCCGGTGGTGGCAAAATGAAGTCCCTGATCTGTTCGGTGGCAGCAGATCGGACTTGCCCGGTGGTGGCACAGTGAAGTTCCTGATCTGTTCGGTGGTAGCAGATCAGACTTTCCCGGTGGTGGCCGATTGGAGTGTTCAGTTGGATAGAAATGAATAACAATATAGAATCATATCTCCACGAGTCTGGCAAACTCGATGGATCGAATTTCTCCAACTGGAAATTCAAAATGCAAACTTTGCTGGAAAGCGTAAATGCATGGTCGATCGTTGAAGGAAATGAGCAAAGATCTGGAACAGTGACCCAAGAACAAGATTGGGATAAAAGAGAAATGAAAGCAAAAGTTATACTGAGGATGTCCGTTAAGGACAATATTATCCTACATATCAGAGATTCTAAGTCGGCCGCTGATATATGGACAACGATCAAGAACTTGTACGAGACTCAGAATATAAATCATGTTCTGGCACTCAAGGGAAAACTATTTGCATTGAAGATGGACGAGAATGAGTCCGTTGCTGGATTCATGGCCAGAGTCAAGGATCTGAGTGACAAACTGGGAGCTATTGGAGAAAAGGTGTCTGACTCAGATCTAGTCACGCTTACATTGAACAGAATGACTGATGAATACCAGACGTTCATCACAGGACTGTCAGCGAGGGAGAAAGCCCCTTCATTTGATGAGCTGATAGCGATTCTGCTCCAGGAGAAGGAGCGACGACATAATTTGAAAACTCAGAGCAATGACCTTGCTCTGATGGCAAAGAGGCGACAGTACAGAGGAAAGCAGCACCAGCACCAACACCAGCAACCACAGCAGCAACAACAGAAAGGAGCCAACTCTTTTCAAAAGAGATCATTCAGAGGTATGACTGAGAATTATGTTAAGAGATGTTTTTATTGTGGGAAACCTGGTCATCAGATTAAAGAATGTTATAAGCGGCAGGCGGATGAAAGAAGAAGCAAACAGAGGAAACATCAGGGGTGTTTTGATGGAGAAGAGGAGGACCACAGCCATGATCTTCAACTATTCACAGTCGATTGTACTCTTTCAGCATCAAAGGGAGATGAGGACGACATATGGTATGTCGACTCTGGCGCATCCTCACATATGACCGGTAAGAAGGATTGTTTTGAATTTCTTGAAGAATCTGCATGTGGATCAACAATTTATCTAGGAGATGACAGTGGGTATGAGATCAAAGGATATGGAGATATTCCTGTGAAGCTACCTAGTGGCGACATTAAACATATTAAAAATGTATTATATGTTCCAGGAATTAAGAAAAACTTGATCTCTGTCTCAATGATTACAGACCAGGACATGCAGGTGCAATTCTTTAAGAATGGTTGTGTCATTAAGGATAGCCAGATGGAAACAGTTGCAACAAGAATACGCGTGGGGAATTTGTACAGATTGGATGCAAAGAGTATGCCACGACAAGCAACGGTTGCAGCTGGATCAATAGTCGAAAATCTCTGGCATCAGAGATTTGGACATCTCAATTTGCAAGACCTCATCTTACTTCAGAAGAAAGGTATGGTCGATGGACTCCCTATTTTTCATAATGCCAAGCTGGAATGTGATGGATGTGCATTAGGGAAAATGCATAGAGAAGAGTTCCCTTTGCATGTCAATAGAAAGGAAAGAGACATTCTAGAACTAGTGCATACAGATATTTGTGGACCTATGCAAACTAGGTCTTTAGGAGGAGCATATTACTTTCTGTTGTTTACAGATGACTGCACTAGGTTTTCATGGGTTTATTTTTTAAGTAAAAAGATTCAAGCCTTTCGGTACTTTAAAGAGTTCAAATCTATGATAGAGAACCAAACAGGAAAGAGGATAAAGATTCTCCGCTTGAACCAAGGGGGAGAATACATGTTAGGAGAGTTCATGAACTTCTGCAAGCAACATGGGATTATGCAGCAATTCACAGTGCCACACACTCCACAGCATAATGGAGTAGCAGAACGCAAGAACAGAACTCTTGTGGAGTGCGCGAGAAGCATTATGCTTCAAGGTAAAGGTCTATCAAATGGTCTTTGGGCAGAAGCCATTAATACTGTTGTTTATTTAAAGAATAGGAGTCCTACTAAATGTCTAGGCTTCAAAACCCCCTTTGAAGCATTGTTTGGACTCAAGCTAGTAGTTAGTCATTTAAGAATATTTGGATCTAAAGTTTATGCTCATATACCAAAAGCAAATAGAAAGAAGTTAGACCCCAAAGCCTTGAAATTTATATTTGTTGGATATGGCACAGAGTATAAGGCATACAAGTTATATAATCCTGTGACTCATAAATTTTTTGCAAGTAGAGATGTTATTTTTCATGAACAGGCTGAAGATGGAAAGGAAGACTCTAACAGTGATAGCCACATTCCATTGCTAATAGAAATGAACAGTGACGAAGATGAAGAGCAGGAGCAGGAGCAGAAACAGGAAGAAGTAGCAGCAGATAGTGTAATAAGTGATGATGCAGGCCCGGAGAGCGCTGAAATAGATAGAGTTGAGGTAAGTCCTCTACCTAGGAGATCAGGTAGGAAGACTAGACTACCTGCTAAATTGAGAGACTATGCTTTAATGTCTAAAATATTGAGCATTGTAAAACCTGCAAATTATGAAGAAGCAAGTAAATCAGATGAATGGAGGGTTGCAATGCATGAGGAAATTGAATCAATATATAGAAATCATACTTGGGATTTAGTTGAGTTGCCTGAAGGAAAAACCCCCATAGGATGTAAGTGGTTGTATAAACCTAAGATAAATGCAGATGGGAGTGTAGAAAAATTCAAAGCTAGACTGGTAGCAAAGGGTTACTCACAGCAAGAAGGAATAGATTTCGATGACACCTTTGCCCCTGTAGCTAAATTAAATACAATTAGAATGCTAATTTCTTTAGCAACAAAACATAAATGGAAGCTACACCAGCTAGATGTTAAGTCTGCATTTCTAAATGGTGAATTAAAGGAAGAAATCTATTTAGTACAACCTCCTGGTTTTGTAAAAAAGGGGCAAGAGCATTTATTGTGTAAATTGCATAAGGCACTTTATGGTTTGAAACAAGCACCCAGGTCATGGTATGAGAAAATTGATTCATTTTTTATACAGCATGCATGGCTTTCATAGGAGCCTCAATGATCCAAACTTGTATACCAAGATAAATAAACAGAGGCAAATCATTTTGATTTCTTTGTATGTGGATGACATGATCATAATAGGAAATGCAAATAATTTGATCAAAGAAATCAAGCAGTAAATGTCACAGGTATTTGAAATGAAAGACCTTGGAGATCTTCATTATTGCCTAGGATTGGAGGTATGGAAAGATTCTAGTCAAACTTTTCTAACTCAAGGAAAGTATGCGAGAATCCTGTTCGAAAGATTCATAATGGAACAGTGCAAAACAGCAGCAACACCATTGCAGCAGAATCTCAAGTTAAGTAGTGACGATGGCACAAAACAGGTGGATGCCACTTTGTATAGACAGCTAGTGGGAAGTTTGATATATCTCATGACAACTAGACCTGATCTGGCATATTCTGTTAGTGTTCTGAGCCAGTTCATGTCCAAACCACTTGAAAGTCACTGGATTGCAGTAAAATGTGTGTTGAGGTACCTTAGTGGTACTTGTAATTATGGTATTTTATACACTGACATTTCTGATGTTACTTTAGCAGGTTATTCAGATTCTGATTGGGTAGGTAACCTGGATGATCGAAGATCCATCACAGGTTACGCATTTAGTATTGGATCCGGGGTTATTTCGTGGAGTAGCAGAAAGCAAAGTACTGTAGCACTATCATCATGTGAAGCTGAGTACCAAGCATTGTGTGTAGCCGCATGCGAAGCTATTTGGTTGAGGAGATTGCTCAGTGATGCAGGTGAAGGACATAAAGAAGCAACCAACATCAAAACTGACAACCAGAGCACAATAAAGCTTGCATACAATCCAGTTTTCCATAAAAATACTAAACATATTGACACTCAGTTTCATTTTGTTTGAGAAAAGATACAGTCAAAAGAAATATGTGTGGAGTATTGTAACACTTGTGATAATTTAGCTGATATTTTTACTAAGCCTCTAGGGCGAGTAAAGTTTGAATTATTTAGAGGGATGTTAGGAGTGCAGAATAACCCTTTCTCCATTAAGGGGGGGAGTTAAAAATAATCAATATTATTTTGTATTAATGGAGAAATGGTTACATAGTTGTAACGTATCTCCTTAGTTTAGGATTTGTTCCTAGAGTTTAGGAGTTTGTTTACAACTACCTAATTTCTAGTGATGTATTTAATATTGTAATATTCATTTGATGGAATAGTAGAGTGAATGAGAGAGAGAGTCTCCTCTTTGTTTGAGTGCAGTCTCCCAGGTGTTGTACACACCTGTGAGCTATAACTCCTTCATTTAATTCAAAGTTTGATTTTTATCTCAGAAGGACAGCAATCAACATCAACCAGCATTTAATTTGTTTATCAGTTTTCAAGGAGAAATTTCTGTGGATCTGAGGCACAAGCCTTCAAATGTTTTCTCATTTCCTTTCTGCTGTTGTTTCCGAGAAGAAGCACCACCATGGTTAGATGATTCATTACCACAAGAAATATTTGCTCCTGACATTGAGCAATTATTAGAAAGAGAACATATAGACAGATATGAACAAGATCATGATGATTCTGATGAAGAATGGGATAACAGTGACTAATGTATATGATCACTCTTTTGATATCATATACACTTTATGTAAATATTTAAGTTTTCGTGGGTTTTCTTAAAATATCCACTTTGTAATTATTATGAGCTGATGTCCTAGATTCCGACCATCTTATCTTTATATCTTGCTTTTAGATTGTGTCGGATTTGGTCCCCATATGGCTCTGCCTTTAAGGGATGAGATAACAAGTGGTAGTACCCACTTTCCCAAATCCTTTTCTTTTAGGTACACATACTTTTACTATTTGTCCTTTCGATAAGACTTCTTGCATGATGTTCTTACCAAAAGTAGATTCTCTCTGTTTCAAGTTACCGGTAAAAGTTTTGATCAGTTAACTGGCTAGGATATTATAAATACTAGCTTTGTAAAGATGTAATTCATTTGGAAAAGGAAGATCAGTGAGTGTTGTGGGAGTTCTAATATTGTGTTCTTATTCCTGTGTTGTGTTCTTGTTCTCTGATTTCTTCTTCTGGTATCAAAGCCATCTGGTACTTTGTCCTCGAGCTATTTTTCTTATCTGGTTCTCCCATTTTGATTGTATAAGAGTTTGTGTATTTGTGTTGGAGTTATAAGTTGGCGGTAAGGCTTCTGTCGAAGACGTTGAGGCGAAGGATAGCCATGTTTGTCATCTGGGAGCGCAAAAGCTTATAAAGTTTGACCAGGTGCATACTTATATTTTCAAATGGCTGGTAATATGAATGGATATGAATTCATTTATGAAAAACCCGAAGATAGAAAATTAGCTGGACAAAAGAGATTGTCTTTTTTGAACAAATATTTGAATAAATCTAGTGAGGAGAAACTATATGATGAAAAGGTGCTTGTTCAAGAATTCGAACCAAAGCCAAATTGGACACTGCCAGAGATCGAAGTTAATAAGTTATATAGCCTTCCAGTGTTTCAGTCTAAAGCTGCACAGTTGTTTAGATTTACTTCCATGAACATTCCTGTTTCTACTGGACAAAAAGTTTATCAAATTCCTTTGATTAATAAAGAAGATATTGAATGGGGAATTGAACATGGATATAAATATATACACATTGGAATGATCCAGTTCGGGATAAACCCTCTTGTTAGGCTAGGGTTAAATACTTCCTGCCTTACTTGTGTTTTGGATTCCAGGATGAATGATTTTCATGATGCCTTATTAGGTGGTTTCCAGAGCCCTTTAAACAATGGCCCTTTTTGGTCTTCAGTCATTCCTAGATACCAAGTTGCTTTGAATGATCCATATATCAATGATTTCCTGAACGCATACATCCAGTTCAATGGTTTTGATGTAGCCCCACAATCATTAATTGCTCAGTTACATTCTTCAGTTTGCCTGAGATTTGTGTCTACTACTATGCCACCTTTAAATCCAAAACTTAACAAAAGAGCATTGAAAGAAGGTATCCAAAACTTAACAAAAGAGCATTGAAAGAAGGTGTGATAGTTGGACCCAGAAACACTGTTCCTCTTCAAGTGGGATTCTCAGAATGTATACTTCCAGAGGAGTGGAATAGTACATACATCCCTCTATCTCAGAAGTACCCTCAGTTGAAAGCTGTAAAATAACCTCAGCAGTTATCTCTAATAAAACATTCTGATGGATCTTTAGGACTCAAGTTTACAAGTCCTAGTTTGACTACATCTAAGTCTACATTGGATAATGCTGCATACAGAATGGCTAGCAATAAAGCTGTACTTCCTCCAGTCTATCCAGAACAACCAAAGATAACACCTAGAAGATCTCTATCCTCTAGATTGGATGATTGCCAGTTCTGTGTATCAACTCCTCCATCTTCCTCCTCTGCCTCAAAGTTCCAAATAGAAAAATCTCCTGAACATAATGGACAACAACAAGATTGTCAAGAATGTGTAAAACAATTGTTGCCAGATATTAATAGTTTTACACTTCCAAGAGCTCAAAGTGAAATAATTGCCAAAGTAAATGAAAGGCATTTAGAACCTAGAAATTCCGGGAGAACATTTAAGAATGGTACATTAAAGTCAGACTTTTAGTGGATTCAAATGAGGAATTTGACAGATCCAGAACAAAGTGAAGCAGAGAAAATGCAAAACTTCACAAACTATTAGATAGTTTGCATGTTACAAAATATTGATGATATAGCCAAAGATGTCCTTGAAATCAAAGAACATATTAAGAAATTACATGTTGGTTATAATGAAGTATTAGGAGTAAAAAATGGGTACAAGCAGTCATTGAATGCTATACAGTCCAATATGGGGATAATTTCGAAATCCCTAGATCATCTGCAGAATGCTATTATGAAATCTCATTCACCCCCCAGGTATAGAGAAGTTGGTTTGACTAGCTCAAAGTTTTCTACAACCTCAAGATCTAATCAACCCCAAGATGGTATTAGAAGCTTACTTTCTAAAGGAATTGAAAATGTTAGCATCCCAGAATTTGAAAAGATCACTAAAGGAATACTTTTAGCTAGAGAAAAAACAATTTTGATGAAAGAAAGAGTGAAAGGATTTCCCTCTGTTGAAAGTCTAAGATTACCAAAGAATTATGTTAGTCTTAAGACTTTGATAGAAAATGGCCAACCATCTACTCCCCAAATTTTGGCCATGTCAGGTGTTACTTCCAGGACACCAGGAGAACAGACCCAAGGGGAATCTAGTTCAAAAAGAGAAAGGAATGAACCCTTTTTCTTCCAAAATAAAGGAAGCAAAAATCCTAATGATACATCTGCACATGAAGCAGCAGCAACTAGTTCATTTTTGAGATACAGAGAAAATTTGCAGTCGGTTAATATTAGATTTGATAATCCTAGTACAAAAGGATATGGTAATACTTTACTGGTAAATATTGATTGATTACCACATGATGAAGTTATTACTACTCTTCATAATCTACATGCATGGGCACTTCAAATAAAAGCAGAAACAAAGGCAGACTGGTCAGACATAGTTACTCAAATTGTTTGTTCTTTCACTGGAATTTTGAAACAATGTTGGGAAAAGTTATCAGAAACAGACAAAAATCAGATAATTGAACAAATTGATGATCCATTAAAAGCATTATTTGATGCCTTAGCACATGAATTTGTAGGTGTTGTTCCTGAAGATTCTGCCCATCATTCTCAACTATTTTTGTCTCATAGGTTATGCAATATAAATCATTTGCATGATTATTACTGTGTGATGCAAAAGTTGCTATACCAAGCATCTGATCCTCATAACATTGCATATTTACGATACTATATTGCATCCATGCGAGGAAATATTCTAGATTTGATTGATCATTATTTTCAATTAAATAAAATTTAGATTGAAAATATATCTTTTTCTGCTCTACATTAGTTGATTGTTACTATATTACAAAAGGAATGTGCTACAGAAAAGGAAAAGAAAAATTACAAGAAACAAATGCATTTCAGCACAAAATTATGCAACAATTTTGCAGAAACATATGACTTTGGATGTCACAATAAGATGAAAAGAAAAGCTGCTAAGAAGCATTGCTTTTGTAAGTCAGATAAATCTACTTACAAGAGAAAAGGTTATTATCCAAAGTACAATTCTAAGCGCAGAAGGATAATATTCAGGAAAAGAGCAAAACCTTCTAAGAAAGTTACTTGCTTTATCTGTGGAAAAGAAGGACATTTTGCTAATAACTGCAAAGAGAAGAAGAACAAAAAACAGGTAAAGGTCATGGATATATTCTCCAATATCCACAATCCCCAAGATTGGGATCTCATATCCCATTTTGATGGAGAATACTTTGAAATATCCAGCAGCTCAGATTCTTCAGATGATGATTACCTGATATCAGGAGGATAAGTTTAAATTCTGACCTTTCTGATTCTGATGAAACATTCATTCCTGATATTAAGATGTTTCATTTCAGTTCTTCAGATACATTGTAGGCACAAATAGAAAAGGTAAAAACTCAGCTGTCACTACTGGATCCCACTCAGCTGACAGTGAAAAGAAGATTGACAAAAAAACTTGAAGGCCTAGAAAGACAGCAGCCTTCAACCAGAAATAAAGATGTTTTTAAGAATGAAGAATTTATCCAGAAAGAGTTTGATTCAATGTTCCAGCCTCTGAAGATCAAAGAAGATATTTATGATTCAGGTATGGAAGAAATCAGTACTCTCAAAAAAGAGATTGGAAAAATAGAATCATCAATCCAACATACCAGAAATGAAATGATTCAGTTATCTTCCAGATTGCAATATTTACTTGCTGAATATGATGATCACAATTCTAAATTGGAAAAACTATTGCTGAAAGAAGTTTCAGAGGAAGAAATGCCTATGAAATCAAAGGATGTTGATTTGGTAAATATTTTAGGCATTGATGATAGAGTGGTTATTCCTATAAAGATTAAGTTGCCAAAAATAAAGGAATACACTCTTGATGCTCATATAGACTCAGGTGCTATGAGCATTTGTTGTAAGTATCGAGATATTCCTGCATATTATTGGCAGCCCACAAAGATTTCTTTTAGAGCTGTTAATAAAGAACTAATGGAGATAAATCATATAGCTCCTGATTTTCCAATATATTTAGGTGATGTTCCTGCATATGTTACCTTGTACAGTTATGATACAGGTTCTGATGTTTTATTGGGTCAAGATTTCCTCAAAAGATTTCTCCCAGTAACATTTGCAAAAGATTCAGTTGTTCTGACTACTTGTGAAGATCCAGTTACACTCTCAGCAAAAAGTGACTATCAAGTTAATGTTCAGCCCAATGAATAAGATCATCTCCAAAATAGTCTGCAAGATCTTTCAAAGATCCAAAAGATAATTAAGAATGCAGATCTACATGGTCA
This sequence comes from Pinus tabuliformis, assembly GCA_031772625.1. Classification (NCBI taxonomy): domain Eukaryota; kingdom Viridiplantae; phylum Streptophyta; class Pinopsida; order Pinales; family Pinaceae; genus Pinus; species Pinus tabuliformis. The sequence goes on from CM062805.1 coordinate 766,801,516, forward strand.
TAAAATCCTCCAAGGTATTTCTGAAAAACTTAGAAATGATTGTACAGCTAACAGGCCAGATGCATTTTGGACCAGAGAAAAATATTTCGTAGCCTTGCCCTATAAATAAGGATATGTACCTTTTCCCCAAAAAGAAAGCGCTAATTATATGAGTCCTAAAGAGCAAGAATTGTGCAAGTAGGAGATTACTCAACTTTTAGAACAGAAGCATATTGAACCATGCAAAAGTCCGTGGGCATGTCCAGCATTATGTCAACAAGCACAGTGAGTAGAAAAGAGGGAAGAAAAGGTTAGTCATCAACTACAAAACTTTAAATGAAGCACTCATGCCAATAAGGTATCCTCTTCCAAACAAAGAACTCTTACTTGCTAAAATATCAAATGCAAATGTATTTAGTAAGTTTGATCTTAAGAGTGGATTTTGGCAAATTGGCATTCTCCAAGAAGATAGATTTAAAACAGCCTTTATAATCCCACATGGTCAATATCAGTGGACAATTATGTCATTCGGGTTAAAAAATGCCCCATCAGAATTTCAGAAACGCATGGAAGATATTTTCGGGCAGGAAGAGTATATAATTGTATATATTGATGACCTTCTTGTGTATAGTAGAGATGTAAATACTCATAAGATTCATTTAGAAAAGTTCTATAATCTGGTGTACAAGCATGGATTGGTCCTCTCAGACACAGAAGAAAAATTTCAGATTGGAAAAGTCAGAATTGACTACTTAGGTCTACACATTGAGCAAGGACATATTCAGCTTCAACCTCATGTCCTCATGAATCTTCTCAAATTTCCAGACATCATTCTAGATATCAAAACTCTGCAAAGATTCTTTGGTTGCTTAAATTATATCAGACAATTTTATGAGAAGCCATCTGATGATACCAAGATACCACAACAAAGACTCAAAAAACGAAAGGTTGAATGGAATCAGCAAATGACAGTTGGAGTGAAAAATATCAAGAATAAAATCCAGGAATTGCCAAATTTAAAACTTCCATACACTAATCTGCCTTTTATTCTTGAAACAGATGCTTCAAATCATACTTGGGCAGTAGTAGTCTTACAATATTTTATATACAAATGACAAGACCTCCTTTCTATATATAAGAATCTAAGGGGTCATAATATAATCAGAGCCGACATAACAATAATAATGTAAGGGCATAATAATAACAATAATGGGCTTTTATGGGGCACAATAATAACAATATGGGGACTACATGGGCACAACAATATAAAAAGGGGGTTGTACTAATAACAATAAGGGGTTACACTATTAATATAGGGACCTAACAGTGGATATGAGTGTCCAATGTGGGACACTTTGGCCCTTGAAATGTGACCTAAGGAACATTATATATATATATATATATATATATATATATATATGATATACTAAATTACAAATAAAAAACAAAATATAGACATAGAGATCCAAAACTTTTAGAGCATCCACAAAATATTGATACAACTAATTACCACATTAAACACACAAGAAATTAGAATATTCATTACACATAAAATAGAGGTTAGAACTTAAAACCATAAATTGTAGTCTTCTCATTGAGTTATTTGATGTCATCAAATCAAAATGTATGGCATATATTCCAAGGAAAAATAAAAAATAGGGTAGATACTAGAACCATAGATGGAAAAATATCTAAATTCATTTTTCGTCCTCCTCGATGTCAAGATCATCAAGATCACCACCATTGTTTTTACTCTCTACTCCATCCTCCTCCCCTTCTATACCCTATCCAATACTTGAATCTAGTGGTGAGGAGGATGACCCCTCAGGAGGATCACCATCATTAAAGGTGACTGGTTGTAGCATTCGCTCATTGAGATCCAAGTTGGCTAGTGCCAACTCGATGTTGTAGAAACCCATATTGTTAGGAAATACATCCCACATCTTTATCTTTCCCTTCAACTCACGTCTTGCATTGGTATGCCCAGACCGCCTCTTTTTGCATTGAATAAGCATACAAGTAAGTGGAAAATTCCATGTTAATTGTTGTTGTAGTAGCACGGTCGACAACCCATGGAACTTTCTTGGAGCGAGACATTGCAACAAGTACAAAGATTCTTTTAACTTTGAGGGACCTGGTAGAGGCACCAATGTATTTTTGCCTCAATGAAGGCAAGGATGCATTGAAACCTATTTCCTGAAACCATTATTGGAGCTAGCGTGTTTCAGCAATGTCTAGGTTTATAAGAAGGCAAGTGGTGGGGGTAGTTTTAATAGTCCTTCCATTGAACTCGACAACATGACCCCCTTTGATTGCAAAGACTGGAATGGTTCATGAGGTGTGAAGGTCAAAAAGTTTGTTCCCTTCAACATGGCATTACATGTCTCACAAGGTGACATCATTGCTGCAACTTAACATGTTGCCGAAGGAAAGAGTTTCCATAACATTAAATTCAATTCTATTCGCATTATAGAAAACATCTCCTACCTACGATATTGGTAAAAGACATCTCCCACATGGGATATTAGAGTTCTTGGTTGAAACATTTATGTATCCATGTTTCCCCTTTTGTATAGACCATAATGACTGATATGCAAAATAGGATATGAGTAGCCCGTTATAGCTGAAATCGTACCTAAATTCCAAAACATCAGATGGTTATGATTGCTCACTAAATTCTAAAATATCACATAGTTATGATTGCGAGGCTCATTCTACAGTAAGATGGATCTATTCTTATTTTTATTTTGCTCATTTACTAATATATCAACAGAAAAACAAAATATATATAACTATGTAACGATACCACGCGTTTTTATTAACATATGAACGATACAATCTGAGGTATGTTTCTATCAGCGATATAATTTAGAAGACACGAAGAGCACATTAGAAGCATCGCGAGCATAGAAGACAACTAAGAACACATTGTAGGCATCGTGAAATGGATAAACAATTGCGGTGAAAGTAAAGCACGGATGTACTAAGATTTAGCTTGAAGTAATCAACAGAAATACTATATAGGAATACGTTATACTTTGCTGAAGAAACAAAGTCCATCAATATGTGTACTTCAGATTGCACCCATAGAGTCAAACGGAGTGCGTGGGCGAACTGATACCGGAAGGCCGTGCTTCATGGAAAGTAGCAACCCGAACTTGGGAACAACGGGGTGCCTCTCCACTACTCTCACCTCGAAACGGGCAAGAATGGAAGCCGCCGCCCACTTCATCTGCCAAAACGCCAATTCCTTGCCGGTACACCTTCTCGGCCCGCCATTGAAAACCGGGTACCTGAACTCCGATTCTCCCTTCGCGTTCTTCCCGTCGTTGATCCACCTCTCCGGCTTGAACTCCCCGCAATCCTCCCCCCACACACTCTTCAATCTGCACGCAGAGTAGATGAAATACATGATGATGGACCCCCTCTCTAACGTCGTGCCGTCGGGCAGCACGTCGTCCTCCACCGCCTCCACCAGGTCTATCGGAGTAGGCGGATAAAGCCGGAGAGACTCACTCAGCGCCGCCTGCAGATACTTCATCTCTTTTATTTCCTCCATTGAGAAGGGCAACGGATCGTTTCGGTCTGGAGACACCGGCCTCTGATTTAAGATACTTTCTATCTCTTGTACAATCTTTTTCTCAACCTCCCGGTGCTGATGCAGCAGCCAGAAAAACCAAGAGAGGGCCACGTACGTCGTCTGGCCTGCTATGACGAAGTTGACAGAGTAGTCTCTTAAAGTGTCATAGGAAGGCGGGATACCGCCATTAGTCTCCTGTTCACGTAAAAGCACTATCGACAGGAAATCCATAGGTCGGCCCTCCGTGTAGTCCTTCAAAATGTACTGAACATCCGTGCTTTTCTTTCGAGACGCAATGATCGGGGCTAGAAAACGGTCTATAGTTTTCCGAGCCACGTGGACCCTGCTCTCCATTCCGAGGCCCAAGTATCTCAATGTTCTCCAACAGAGGGCGGGCATTAGCAGTCGACACATGCACGCTTCTATACCTTTGTCTAGGGCACTCAGGAGAGGAACCCGCGGGAGATGGGGGAGAAGAGACATGGGATCGAATCCCACTCCATTCCAACAACTGATATCGAACGAAAATCGACGAAATACGTCTTGGAGATCGATGATATGCTCATTGTCAGCAGCACTCTGGAGCACGGGTAGAAGTCTGTCGTGCACCAAGGTTATAGTAGAACGAATTGAATAATTGCGGAAGCTTCGGGAGGTGAGTGCCGATATTGTTAGATTGCTGAGGTGCTTAAAATATTTTCCATCCACCAGGAGAAGACTATTGTCCCCAAACAGATCGCGGAGTACGCTCTTTAAGTAGTTGCTCTTCACAAAGTTATGGAATCTGGTCTTCAGCATATACTCCAGATTTCGTGGATCTGCAGTTAATACCCTATTCATCCAAGGGAGTTGCAGAATGAAAGTTCCTCCACTAAAATTGAGTAGATGAGTGACCCAATCATGCAGATGCTTAAAATTCCAAACCAGCGAAGGAAGCATGCCGACAAGTGGCCACTTCAATGGCAGTTTCATCTTCCAAATCGTGGTCCTCAGTAAAAACGTTGGGATCAAGATGCATGAGATGAGTATGAAGGCCACTTCAGTGAAGCCAAAATTGTTGAATAACAATTGCATCTGCATCCAGTATGTTCCGAGCAAATCCATGGCAGTGGGCAGGCTCCTGGACTCGCTCTCTTATGACGTTTCTTCTCAATTTATTGTATTACCATTTAAAGTCTGAACTATACACCCAAATTATCACCGTCTTACTCATTTACGTTTCAACGAAGACATTTCAAGAGTATGTGCCGAGGCAGGTAATAAAGAAATAATATATATGTTATTTATAAGTTTAAAAATGCGTCGGGATTAAAAAAAAAAAGATATTGGATAAAATTTAATGGAAGATAGTAAAATTTAAAATAAAGTAGTAATAAGAAATAATATATATTGTTATTTATAAGTTTAAAAATGCGTCGGGATTAAAAAAAAAAAGATATTGGATAAAATTTAATGGAAGATAGTAAAATTTAAAAATAAAGTAGTAATAAAAACCTCGATCTGAGTGATTTTAGTATCTCATCGCAGGGGCCCAGTTTCCGAGAGGAGATTGTCTATCTCCAGTTGGTGAACCGAGGCTGGTAAATACTGCTCTCCGTGCTGCCCGCTGTTTGCCTCTATGAGTGGGATTGATCCTACCTTGACACTCGACTGTCCCGAAGGCTATCGAAAATAACAATGGGAAGCTTTATGGGATGGATCAGCGCGAGCGGAGTGGGCTGTGACAAGTGACATGGTCGGATCGATCCAGGTCAGTGCTAGGATATAGGCAAACCGCAGGCACTGCCAAGTGTCAAGGTAAGGTCGATCCCGGCCAGCGCAAGGATATTGGCAAACCACGGGCAGGATTGACAGAGGTCTTTATTAGGTAGTTATAGCTCGCCTGCTTCATAAACCACGGGCAGGATTGACAGAGATCTTTATTAGGTAGTTATAGCTCGCCGAGGTTAAAGTGCGATAGAGCACTTTGGGTTTTGGGAAGCCACCTAGGAGATGGAAGAGAAAATGAGAGAACAATCTCCTTCACTTTTCAGGGATTGATAAATACAGAGTGAATGCTGAGGACAGTGTGCATTTAAGGGGAGGGGAAACATAGTGCCCCTAGTGTAATTACTTACTTATCAAACTTTATGATTTTAATTCTTTTACGAACATTTAAATTAGAGTAATAACCATGGGGCTAAGACAAGTTAGATATTCAGATATTCTTAATGTAAGTATTAATATATTGTTAGGAATGAAATATTGTTTATTTAACTTATCATTTACTTGAAAATATAAGAGAAGCGAATACATGAGTAGTCAAGTTATTTTATTGTTTGGAAATCAATTAAATCAATTAGTGTCTAAAAAGGACAATTTTGAAGTGACAATTGTCACAATATTAAACGTCTTTCTTTTTCTAGATTCCCAAAGATAGCATGATGGGAGATAAAGCTCATGTGATGGGAAGGAAAGAGGATTGTGGGAGAGAAGAAATTTGATGAAAGAAAGGATTTCTAGTGGAGAAAATATTGGATATCAAAAAATACTAGAGATTTTTTTTTACTTTGAACTAGCAGGTTGTTGTTAGGGTTTAAGGAGGAAGAACATCAAAACTAATCAAAATTTATGACAAAACATAACCCAGGGCTCAGGAGGAATTTTTGATACAATAGTTCATTTGGTTGGGGGGAGCGTGCTTGCTCCTATTATATTTCTAAATACTCATATCAATGAACATATTGTTTTATTTAAGTTTCTTTAGAAATTGTTTTTCAATTGTATTACGAATGTATACACAAGGAAAAGAGTTAGTAGAAGAGCATAAAACTTGTTAAATATCTTCATGTTAAATAACTAATCTCTGACATGAATCTAGCTTTGCTTAAAAATTTTGAGTAGCGTAGTGAATTATTTTTGGTTATATTGCTAAACAAGAAAATGAGTAAAATTGTTGGGTGTGTGTTATATTCTCTCCACGACTAGCCCCACGCACAAAGTTGGGGGGTTAGAGGGGGGCAACTAGTTCCCCCTTTGTTGCATCAGGTGCAATGGGGGAGCGGTAGCTCCCCTGCAGAGGGTTCAGGACAATGCCCTGAGAATTTTTTTTTTGGACCCTATATTAGGTGGGTAGACCTACCTCTGGTTTTGTGCATGGATTTCACACATGGTTTTGGGCATGATGGTTTTCTGCCCATGATATTTTATAGATTCGGTCAAGGGAACTACAATTATGTTCTAATCCAGGGTTAGTGGATTGGGTTTTATAGATGCTTCGACATGTATATATATGTATTGTAACATTGAAAGGAATATAATGAAAAATCAATCTGGTAGTCCCAGTTTTGGGATCCAGGGGAAAATCCCTGTGTATATTTTTTTATGTTTTATGCTGTCGCCATTGTTTATTTTCTATTTTTTTAGAATTCGTATGCAAGTAAATTCTATACAGGGTTAAAACCTACGTTTGGTATCAGAGTTGTTTTAGCTTCAAGGGAATGCCTTTGTTGCTGAGGGGTTTTGCTCGGGCTTGTGGTAGACACTGTTCAGTGGAAGATGTACAAGATCGCTTCTTGCGGTGAAAGAAGATGACGAGCAGTGGAAAGATAGGGATCAAGAAATTTAATGGTCAGAGTTTTGAGTTGTGGAAACTCAAGATGGAGGATCTGTTGGTGGATAAAGATCAGTGGATCGTGGTAGATCCGGGTACTAAACCAACGACAATGTCTGATGAAGACTGGAAGAAGTTGGACCGAAAAGCAAAGAGCACAACACGATTGTGTATCTTAGATTCAATATTGTTGAATGTATTATGGGAATCTTCAACAAAGGCTTTGTGGGAAAAGTTAGGGATTTTGTGCCAATCTAAGTCTTTGGTGAATAAATTGTTCATACAAAAAAGTTGTATAATCTGACAATGAAGCATGGAGACTCGGTGGCAGAGAATTTGAACGCCTTGAATACTGTGGTAAGCTAGTTTTTATCTGTTGATATTAAAATATCAAATGAAGGTAAGTGAATTAATTTGTTGTGTTCTCTACCAAATTCGTGGGATAGGCTGGTTGCTGTAATATGTAGCAATGCAACTACCTTGTAGTTTGATGAAATAGTCTCATCCTTGTTGTCAGAGGAGATTAGACGGAAAAATATGGAGGGACAAAATTGTGATGCCTTGTCTGTATGAGCACGGTACTACAACAGAAACAAAAATAAGTCCTCAAGTGGGAGATCTAAATCTAGAGGGAGATATAAATCTTAAGGAAAACCTATAAAGGTGTGCTGGGAATGCGGAAAAGGAAGGACACTTCAAAGAGGACTGTAGATCTAAAGCTCCTGAGAAAGGAAAGGGATCTGATGATGCTCCTTTTGTAGAGGTGAAAACCACCTCAGATGAAAGTGGGGATGTGTGATTGTCTTATTCTTCAAGTACACATGTAGATCATGAGGCATGGTTAATTGACTCAGGTGAATCCTTTCACTTCACTCTCCATAGGGAGTGGTTCTGTGAGTATGAGAAATATGATGGTGGTGATGTATTCTTAGGGGATGATAGGAAGGCTAGAATCATCAAGCACGGAAAAGTCAAGTTGGAGTTGCAAGGTGGAAGGATTAGAACACTTCCAAGTGTCCTGCATATTCCTGGATTGGGTTTTCTGTAAGAAATATGGATGATGCATGTGCTAAAACAATGTTCGAGAAAGATACCTGCAAGATGGTTCATGGAGCATGCACATTGATGCGGGGCATTCAAATTGGAACTCTGTACAAGCTTCTGGGTAGCACTCTTATTGATGGGTGCAACACTTCTGTGGTTCCTAAAAGTGGAGTAGAAAACGTTGTGGTATTTGGAGAAAAGACCATGTTATGGCATCAAAGGCTTGGACATATTGGAGAGAAGGGACTTTGAATACTTCATGGTAATGGTATGGTAGAAGGAATGTCTAATTGCTCTCTGGATTTCAATTTTTGTGAAAATTATGTATATGGGAAGCAGAATCGAGTGAGTTTCCCCTCTGGTGCTAAGAGGGCAAAAGGGATATTAGAGCTTCTGCACAGTGATGTGTTTGGGCCTATGTCGGTTCCATCACTAGGTAAGTCTGTGTACTACATATCATTTATAGATGACTTCTCAAGTAATACATGGATATATTTCCTCAGGAAGAAATATGAAGTCTTTGATAGGTTTAAAGAATTTAAGGTTCTAGTGGAAAACCAGATAGAGAAGAAGATAAAGGTGTTAAGGACAGATATCGGTGGAGAGTTCTGCAAGAAGGAATTTGAAAATTTCTGTAAGAAGTGTGGTATAGCACAATAGAAGACTACTCCATACACACCTCATCAAAATGGAGTTGCAGAAAGAATGAACAAGACATTGATGGAAAAGGCAAGAAGCATATTCAGTGGTGTCGGGTTAGGATAGGAATTCTGGGTAGAGGTGGTGGAGACTACATGTTACCTAGTTAATAAATCACCTTCATCAGAATTGGAAGATAAGTATCCAAAAGAGGTATGGACTAGTAAGAAGCCTTGTCTTTCACATCTGAGGCTATTTAGCTATGATGCACATGTACATGTTCCAAAGGAGAAAAGACCAAATTGGATGGTAAATCTGAAAGGTGCATCCTTATTGGGTATAAGGATGGTTTAAAAGGTTATAAGCATTGGAACTGAGAAACAAGGAAGGTTGTGTACAACCGAGATGTGGTGTTTAGAGAGGTGAAATTTGTTATTAAACATGAAATCCTGCCAAAGGAACCTGAGAAGATAGAGTTTGAGCTAAAGGAGGAAGAATCAGACCCTACAACAAAAGAGGAATCAAAAGATGAAGAACCAAAAACCCTAGCTGTGAGAAGATCAATTCGAGAAAGAAGGCAGCCAAAAAAGCATAGTCCATCCGCTTTCTGTTCAAATTTATTTATCTATTATTGATGATGATCCCAGAACTGTGAGGGAGGCAAACTCAGGAAGGAGGCCATGATTGATGAAATGGAATCTTTGCACAAAAAATGAGGCTTGGGATTTGGTGAAGTTGACCACTGGAAGAAAATGGGTGTTTAAGAAGAAGATGAATTTAGAAGGAAAGGTGGAGAAATACAAAGCTCGGTTGGTAGAAAAAGGTTATTCCCAGGTGTCGGGGATTGATTTTTGTGATATTTTTTCTCTTATTTCCAAGGTAGCTTCTACTAGATTAATTTTATCTATTGTTTCTACTTTTGATTTTGAGGTAGAACAGATGGATGTGAAGACAACATTTATTCACGGAGATTTGGAAGAAGAGATCTACATGAAGCAACCTGAAGGCTTTGGGGTGAAGGGTAAGAAATAACTAGTATGCAGGTTAAAAAAGTCTCTCTAAGGGTTAAAACAGTCGCCAAGGATTTGGTATCAGAAATTTGATACATTTATACGGGGACTTCGCTTCCCCAAAAGCAAAGAATAGCATTCTGTGTATTTTAAATTAATTGGTGGGCATGTTATTTATTTGGTCTTGTATGTGGATGATATGTTGTTGATTAGAAATAAAAATGAAATTATTGAGTATTTGAAGACCCAATTGTCCTCCAAATTCGACATGAAATATCTTGGTGCTGCAAACTATATTTTGGGCATGGATATTAAACGAGATCGGGCAAAGAGGAATCTCTCGTTAAAGCAAAGGAGTATGTTGAGACAATACTATAGAGGTTTAATATGCAGGGTAGTAAATCGGTGAAGGATCCTATTCTTATCGGTGTAAAGTTATTTGTTGAATAGTGTCCCAAGACACAAAAAGTTCCATACGCAAGTGCAGTCGAGAGCCTAATGTATGGAATGGTCTATACTAGATCAGATATTGCACATGTAGTGGGAGTATTGAGCAGGTTTATGTCAAAACCAAGAAAGGAGCATTGGACAATAGTGAAGCGGGTTTTCAGGGATTTGCGTGGCACTAGTGATTATGGTTTTTGCTACCAAGGTAGACCAGGATTGGATAGAGTTTTGGACATCCATGGCTTTGTTGATGCAGATTAGGCTAGAGATCTGGATCAGAGAAGATCTACAAGTTGGCATGTGTTTAACCTATTTGGACGTGCAGTTAGTTGGATGAACAAGAGACAGTTTGTAGTGGCATTTTCAACTACAAAGATAGAATATGTGGTAGCTAGTCATGTAAGCAAGGAAGTAGTTTGGTTGCAGAGATTGTGTTCAAGTATGGGGTTAGTACAGTGAGCTATAAGGATAGAATGTGACAGTCAAAGTGAAATTTTCTTGGCAAAGAATCTTACTTATCATTCAAATACAAATAACATTGATGTTTAGTATCATTTTGTGAGGGGTATGGTTGAGGACAAAAAGGTGTTGCTAGTAAAGGTGGACACTTTGAAGAATATTGTAGATGCATTGACGAAGTTTGTGAGTACTGAGAAGTTTTATTGCTGCAGAGAAACAATGGGCATTGTAGGGCTGGACCAATGAATAAGCTCTCCTATGAACCCTTGTGCGGAAAAGGAAACAACAAGTGGGAAAATTTTGGGTGTGTGTTATATTCTTTCCAAAAATAGATCCATGCGCAAAGTCGGGGGGTTAGAGGCGGGTGGCCAGTCCCCCCTTTGTTGCACCGAGCATAGCCCCCCTTGCATGGGGTTCAGGGCAGCGCCCCAAGAAATTTTTTTTGGACCCTATATTAGGTGGGTGGACCTACCTATGGTTTTGTACATGGATTTCACCCACGGTTTTGGGCATGATGGTTTTCTTCCCACGGTGTTTTGTAGATCTGGTAAAGGGAACTATGATTATGTTCTAATCTATGGTTAATGGATTGGGGTTTATGCATGCTTCAATATGTATATATATGTATTGTAGCATTGAAATGAATATAATGAAAAATAAATCTGGTAGTTTCAGTTTTGGAATTTAGGGGAAAATCTCTGTGTATATTTGTTTTATGTTTTATGCTCTCGCCATTGTTTATTTTCTACTTTTTTAGAATTCATATGTAGGTAATTGATTGAGAAAATCTAAGAATGTGTTCCCTGCCATTTAATGCCTAGTATTGGGGACCATATCCACTAATCAAGGGATTTTGATAGGGAGAGCTTATTCCATTCATGGGGGATGATTCGTAATCATTTTATATAAGTAACAAGTCGAATATTTCTCTAGATATAGATTTTCAATAGTGTTATTGTGGAGAGAGCTTGTATTTTTGCAGCTCTATTATATTTTCTTGCAGGGATGTAATTCTATTGATGAAAATAATGAATATTGGTGTCATGTTCAGCTTCCAAATATTGTTCTCCTCCATAGGTCTCTGAGTTTCCTTGGGCTTGTCCATCCCAGGAACCTCAAAGCCCTTTTGAATCATTTTCTTTCCTTCTTTTCACTGCTTATTCACATGCATCTTTAGTTTTTATTTCTTTCTATTTCTGCATTTAGTATTAATGATTTCTTGTTGTAGGATTGAGTTAAATGGTTAATGAAAGTTCTTTTGCATGATCAAAAGCATTATTTCATCCTTGGAAAAGTGTTGGAAGTTCATAGTAATCATTGAGCTGGTCGAATTAGTCTTCTTAATCCCAAATCTAGATTTCTGGAACTCCTCTGTGGCAAAGAACAATAAATTTCTGCTACTTTTTAGAGCATGCTAACAAGCTTCAATCGAGTTGGTTCCACTTTCATTAGATCACAAAAACATTCTAGTTCATAAAAAAATTACCCCATTTCATTTGCACTTGATTAGGTTAGGCATTTTTTAGATTTACTAGCTCACTAGTTCTCGAATTTCTAGATTTTTGACTAGTAATGTTTTTCTATTTTTTAGCATGGGTTAACAGAGGTATTTTTGAGTGATTCCACTTGGAATGGGGACCTAATACATCCTAGTTAATAAAAAAATTTGTCTCATCCTATTTGGATTTTATTTTTCCTTGTCATTTAATGAATTATAGTAAATGTGTACATCCTATAGGAAATCACTATAACATCCTGTAGGAAATCCTGTAGCATCCTATAGGAAACCCTGTTTTGAGGCTGAATTGAGGAAAAAGCCTCTAGAAAGCTGGCAAAAGGGTCCCTACTTTTCTCCCAAGCATTCTGACCATTCACCATCATCTCCAAGCCACCTGCCACATCACCAAAAGAGATTATCTTTCACACTCTCACATGAAAAAAGACAAAAAGAAAAACATATTTATTTTATTCATTTACATGCACAACAGTAGAAGGTTTGATGGTTTGAATCTGCATGCTTATGACAGTAGGATTGCATACATGTTAACTTAGCATTCTTTTGAAGCAAAGCCTCTTAGCAGTTAGTTAGAAAATGGTGTGTTTTATCATTTGATTTATGTCTCTTTCCTTGTACTTTCTCTCTTGCAATAGGTTAAGCTTCCATTTCAAACATTTCATTTTCTGCAATTAGTTTAGGATGTGACTTCAGTACATGCACTCCATTACATCATGACAGCAAAGGAAGGACACATTATATGTTGCACATATAGTGTCGATACCTCTTAAGTTTGTATGAACCTCGGGTTGATAATTAAAGTCAGTAGCCTTGGGAGTTGCAGCATTCTTATTGCAATACCGAGGCTCATCAGCTGATACATAGGAATAAATTCATGCTAACCATTAAAACAATTCTTACTTAATTTGTAAAGAAAAACCCTTAGAGTAGCAGCCACAGAAACCCATATTTCAGGAGCCTTACAACTAACTACCTCGGTAAACAGAATTTCTTAAATGTAGTCTAAGCTTAAAATGGTTGAGGGATAGTATGGAAAGCCTAGGGTTTTAAATTCAAAATTGGTTGGGATAATGAAGAGATGAGCATAAAAAAATAGAGACCTATTTTAAGAGAACCTGTAGAAACAAAGAAAAAAAATGTGCCTATCAAAGAACTTAACACATGTATATCTAACTAGTACAAGAAAAAGACTAATAAATAGAGAAATAACTAAACATGAAGTTTTGTATCTGAAGGAAGGTTACCATTCAAGAAATAACTAGAGAATAATACTTTTACATTAACTACTAATACTTGAAAATAATTCATCCATAAAATCTAGTGAATAGAATAACAAAGAAAGTATGTTAAGTTGAAGTTTCTACATGGTTACATATAAGTTGTTCTAATATAGGTAGTTCAAGGACCTATTGAAGAATATATGCATACTTAATTATTGTACATAGTAGGCCATAGTGGGCCAAAGAATATCACCATGATATAATTGCCCTACAAAAATAGGGAAAATAGAAATTTAACAAATATTCTAGTACTCGAAACGAACTAGGATATGTGTAAACATCATATATATTTTTCCAACCTATCACTAAAATGATGATAAGAGACTAACCTAGAACTCAATCAAGAAATAAAAACTTCTTAGCAAGAAGAAACTTAAATTTACTTATAAACCTTGAGAAAAATCAAAAGGGTCCATTCCAATATATTACAAGAAGAGAACTTGGTTGAATGTTGAGATGCATAGTCCTTGTAACAAGTAAATTTTCATTAGCAAGGGAGAGTTCAAGTAGCGAACCATGTAAAGCTAAAACCCAAGTATAAATTTAACAAGGAAAGGAAACACTAATGGTGTACATGGGGCTCGAGATAATTCTTCGTTTAGAATGGTTGAATGAGGTTGAAACCCTAAACATGCTGAGGAAGGGTTTGAAGACTTAATTAATGAAACTTATACCAACATCGTAGAATAATAACTAGACAAAATGGTTCACCCCATTAATATTGAGTAACTTGAAGAAAATAAAAAGCATACAAAGCTAAAATTTACCTCCAAGATAATGCAAACCCTGGTGTCTAAGACCAACAACTGTTATAATCATTGAGAGAGTCATAGTAGCTTCACCCAAGTGTGCATAACCAAAAAATGGAAAACTAGAAGTAACTAAAAACACACAAAGAGGAAACCCTCCAAAAATAAACATGGAAATTACAAAGAAGATTAAGAAAGATATCTTATTTTCCAAAATTACCTAAGAAAGCCTTATATTGTGAATAAAATGATTCCACTCTCTTGGGATGGAACAAAAGTAATCCCTTGAAAGAAATTGGTAACAAAAGCGTTGATGAACTGACTAATAGAAGGTTCAGGAAAGAACTGTGAAATGTTTAAATGAAGTTGTAAAGCCCCTTTCGAGGTGCTTAGACCTGCATAAAATGTTACAAAACTTGTCATTTAACAACCTATTAAAATTTTGAGATAAGCAAAAAAAAACCTTAATTAAAAAACTTAGGAAATTCAATGGTGGCTATTATTTGTAGCATTTGATTACTCAGTGATTATGTTGTTGGGTTGAGCCATCCTATTTCTTCAGTCAAGTAGACTTTTTCCATGAGGAGAGAAACAAAATTAGAGAAGAAACTTTGTATAAAATTCTATATGGTTTGAAAAACTCAAGAGATGTAAAAATACTCATAAAACTTACAGAGCATAGAACTAAAAGACCCCAACATCGTAAATGACAAAGGAAACAAAGGAGGAGGGGAATAGTAAAACTAATTGATTCTCGAAGGATTCTCACCATTAGGCCTTCAAATTAGATCTCAACCATCCCTCTTTGCCATATCACATAGTTGGATGAGATGTCGTAATGAAACTATGCCACATAACTATAATCAGATGGCCCATCATAGTATGGCTATGACACATTAAATTCTTGCTTAAGGGGTAATGCATGGGTAACAAATATTTATGCTACATATGCAATACCATGGTATTAACTATGTTGATAGCACATTGGTAGGGTGGATATGAAAGCTTTGCAAGGTCGTGGTATCAAGTGTATTATAAAACCCCCCCTTTTTATTTAACCAAAGGGCAAATGACCAAAAATTCCCAATGAACTATACATGGTTCAAGTATTATGCTAGGATGGCTTGAGTATAATAAGCCTCTTGATCATTATCAATGTTAATTCTCTTCCTCAATGGATGCATATTATCGGTACAAAGTAAAGTTTAGGTTAAGATTGTTTTTATCCCTATAAACTAAAAACAACAATGAACATAAAGTAAAAATTGTGTAGTCAGAGACAAACCAACATATGATATGTTTATTTTCAATATGTGACAAAGAAGCATGTGATTGTTTCCAACATCATAATGAGACAAGTATAGGTGTAAAATAACATAAGAAAAAATATTATTTTATTGTGTAAATTGTATATTATGGGAGAGTAGCTAAGAGAGTCCTTTGATATTTGGAGACTGCAAATTTTGGTATTGAGAATAATAATGATTTGAATGTTGAGTTGACGGGTTATTCAGATTCTAATTGGGTAGGAGATCCAGAGGATAGGAGCTCTACCTCTGGTTATGGATTCATTATCGGATCCAATATTATGTCATGGAGGAACAAGAAACAACTAACTGTTTCTTTGTCTTCCATTGAAGTTGAGTACAAGGCCTTATGCAGTGCAACTTGTGAAGAAATTTGGCTAAGAAGAATTCTTTAAGACATGGGAGAAAAAAAAGAAGGGCCAACAATCACTAAGTGTGACAACCAAAGCTCTATCAAACTGGAAAACAAATGAGTCTATCATGCAAGATCAAAACACATTGAAACACAACATCATTTTTGTATGATAAAACATGTAGTAAAAGGTAACTAATTTAATCTATTGTAATACAAATGATAACGTGGTAGACATATTTAATATGCATCTAGGAAAATATAAAGTTATTGTTGTGTAGAGACAACTTATGTGCGATAAGTAATTCATTTCTCCATTAAGTGGGGACTTACAATTAATAGAGAAACGAATGTCCTAGATTGTGTAGAACTCAAATTACTAAAATGGTCTAGATTGTGTAGAAATTTTTGTTTTCAATATGAGTAACTTGTAGTTGAGTAAGAGTTATTACTCTCTCATGTATTTTGTAATCAACACTTGTGCATGGGCATGATTTAAAAAAAAAATCATTTTATTGATTCTCTGTGGTCCTTATTTCTTTATTCCTATATCCTTGGTGCTCAATAGAGTGCTTCTCGTTCTACGTGATGCTTCCCACGATGAAATTATCATTGATTTACATGATGTATACAATTAATTTTCATTTGATATCAATTGTTAGAATCAATTGGGATTTTATTCAATGGTTATGCCCCTATATCTCCCATAGGTTTCTTCCCTTCTTACCATCAAGGTGGTATGGAAGCATGCATGCATCAAATTCCTTCTTTTCGAGAAGGCCAAGGTACTTGGTCATTGGAATGGAGTGCACGGTCCCTGCGACTAGGAAAATTGTGGAGCATTTTCAAGCCTAGACCATTGTGTTCAGTGAAGAATAGAGGAGAAAACTATAGTTACCAAGTACTACCTAAAATCGATAATCTAATGCCCAAGATGAAAAAATGAAAAAGTACAAATTTGGAAAACTTTTCTCTATTTTTGTTGAATTATTTCCTTTATTTATTTTGTAATGTGAAATTGGACAAACATTATTCCCATTTCATATGCAAATGTTATTCCCTAATAATGATAGAATCATATTTAGGGATATCGACCTAAATGGAGATGTCAACCTTGGTCGCAAATTTAGATATTATAAATAAAAAATAACTTTGACACATATTTCATATGATATATAAATTTATTTGATAGAATAAATTAGAATTAAAATTATTTAATCTTGATCCTCAACAAAATTATAGTAATTAATATTTTTATCAAACTTTTCAACGAGTAGTGTGAGAATAATTAAAATCTTTTGTTTCTCTAAGTCTTATTGAGGCTTGTTGTTTTATTCGCTCTAGAACATGCTAGCAAGATCCATGATTTTGCGGGAAAAAACGAGAGACGCGCAAGGGCTGCGAGAGATGAACCCTACAACAGCCGCCGCCGCAGCACCCTCGGCCTCCGTTTGGCCTCGGATCTCTGCCGCTGAAGGGGAAGATCTACTCCAGATAAGAAGGCCGGAGCCGAAACAGGCATTGAGCAGAGTTACGGAGCCGAAACCCAACTGCGAAGATGCAGCCGCTGTCGCCTCCCTGTCCTCGGTCGCTGCCTGGCCTATGCTTGGACTTGCTGCTGAAAGGAGGGCTCGATTCAGGATCTATTGGAGGCGTGAACCCGAGTTGAAGATCCAAGCGGAGGTTGAGCCGAAGGAAGAGGCGAACTTCCAGGCGTTGAGCTCAGGAGCGCATAGCCATGGCAGCTCTGGCCCCTCCATTGATCAGGGGCCTCTCCACAGATCGGTCGCCCTTCCCTTCGCTGCAGATCCGAGTTGGAGCCAAAGAAACCTCAGGCAGAAGATTTCTTCTCTCCTGCTGCCGCCTATGCGTCAAGAGCTGGGAGACTCAAAAGTTTCTGGCCCCGTGCTGCTCCAGAAATCTCTTGATAATTCCTCTGCCCCCTTTCAGGTTCAAATAGCACAGATCTTGGGCAAGACCATTCTGCAATGGGTAAACCCTACAGATCTGGTGCAGAACCTCAAAGAAAATCTGGAGCACAGACTTGGGATCCCCTCAGCCCTATAGAGACTTATTTTCCAAGGTAAACAGCTCGAAGATCCTCGTCCTCTCTCTTTTTACAGCATAAAAAACAACAGTTCTTTAGTGTTCTCCTTTCGCTTGAGAGGTGGAGCTGCAGGGCAATCCTCTTCTGCTCCTCCATACTCCTACAAAGCTGCAGTCCGCTCTGAGATACCCGCAACCCCGGAGCCTCCCAAACCCAAGCCTTTCTTGGTTGACAAATTGGAGGAGGTTCCCTCTGTTGAGATCTCCTACTCTGACCTTGCAGACGACACCCAAAAATTTGCTGAAAGGGCCATCATCTGCAGATTCAATGGGCTCTGGCCACGCTCAAAGGATCTTTATGACTGGATCAATGACAACTGGACTGACCGTTGCAAGGTTCATTTCTGTGCAAAGGGATATTTTATAGTGCTGTTCGATAACCCCGAGCACTACGAAAAGGCCTTAGAAGAAGGCCCTTGGTTCATGGGTTCAGCAGGCCTCTTCTTAACTCCATGGTTCCCAGACTTTGACCCAGCTTCTGCAGTCTTCACTAAAGCCCCTGTATGGATCAGACTTCCAAATCTCCCAATACACCTGTGGCGCACAGAAGTATACAGGCAAATAGGCAACACCCTGGGTTGCTTTTTAATGGGAGATTACAAGAGGGAACGGCAAGGTCTCTATACATATGCTAGAGTATGTGTGGAGCTAGATTTAAGCAAGGGATTGCCAGAGCAAATTAATCTCAAGATCAATGACTCTGTTTGGACCCAGTTTATAGATTACGAAAACACTGCCTTCCGATGCCGCCATTGTCACCTAACAGGGCACCTGCAGAACTCCTGCCCATCGCTGACAGCAAGAACGAAAAAGGGCATCTTCGCAAAATCCAAACCCAAGCGTTGGGCTCCCTGTCCACCGCCGCCAGCTGGGAGCTCTAGCTCCCCAAGTATGGAGGATGAGGAAAGCGATTCAGAACCGGACCAGGCGCCTCAGCCGATGGTTCCGCCCACGGATACTAAGGGGCACACCCATGTCACAACAATCTCCCAGAAACGAGCCCATGAGACTTCCTCCTCTGAATCAGAAAAGGAGATCCCGAAGATAGAGAATTCCAGTCTTCAAGTTGTTCTAGCTCATTCTCCCCATGATGGCTGGACAAAAGTCAACAAAAAGAAAGGGAAAAAACATTGTGTTGTAGTTTCTGACCCTGTGGGGTAAAAGTCAGTTAGTCATTTTTTGCTCTCAAATTATCTGATGTAGCTCTGAGATTGTATCTTTCTACCGGGACCGAGGTTGATGGATCCATCATTTCCGGTCTGCTGGTCTCTTGCTTCTCCTGATTGTACTATATTTTTTCTTAATAGATTTAGTCTTTATCGATAAAAAAAAAAGTCTTATTGAGGCTTACAATACTTGACTTCAACTCAAAAAAAAATTTACTTCAGCATGTCAGTGCAACTTGTCCTCACCTCTATGTTGTACATGCTTTTTCTCCTTTTACTCTGAACATTACATTATGCTAACTTTTTCTTCATTTTTCAACTTTAGCTTTATTTTCATATCCTTCTTCAATATTTTCAACCAATTTATCTTTTACATTTACTTGTTCTTGAGCTACTTCCAATTGAAGTTTTTTGCGAGTCTTTGTAAATAAAAAAATACCTTCATTTTTCCATGTTCTCTTTTGTTATTACAAAATTTTCCACAATTCTAATGGCGGAATTATATTTTTTTTATTCCTTTTATTATTGTAGTTAAGGTAGTTTTCCGAGACTCACTTCCATCTCCGTCATATTAGCATTTTGCAGGTCATTCCTCAAGAAAAGTTAATTTAGCCTAATAATCAAATTTATTTCTCATTGCTAGATTCTCCTCAAATTTTGCTACAGAGGTAGTTTCATTTTCATCTTCCAATGCATATCTTTGCAATGTGATTAATCCACTTCAATGGAACAATAAACCCTCAAACCTTAGTGGAGAGGAGAACATGCTTGAGAACTTAAGGGAACAATCAAAATCAAGTTGACAACAATGACTACACCTTCTATTTAGATTTCAATGTAACTAGTATAACCATATAAATTAAAAAGTTAATAAGTATCGATCCATAATAATATCTATAAAAATGAAAATAAAAATAATATATATGAAAATTAAATATAATACATGAATTTTTTATAAAAATATTTAATTAAATCTTTTTAATAATATATTTTTTCATAATATACTTTATAATTAAAAATTTTATAAGAATATAAATATTTACTAAATTAAAATAAATAAAATAATCAATGTATTAATATATTAATGCAATCTAAATTGATACATTAATTATATAGATACAATTTACTTTAACATTACATGAAATACTTTATAATAAAATAATATAAATAAAATATATAGTTTAAGCCAAAATCCAAAACGCTTATTACAAATTTGAAAAATAAAATTGTTAATAAATAATTTTTAAATTCATACTTTGGAGCTTACTATCCATAATAAACACCAAATTTCAAATGATATATATAATTCTCAAATTAATATAGGTTTCATCATGATGATTTCTATCGAGCTTCTCCAATCATCATAATTCTTTTGGTTAATTTTGAACGTGATGATTATTAGCTTTATATTTTTTCACGATGAGAATAAGAATCCATAATCTACTTAGATAAATTATTTTTAATTCAAAATTAAATAATGTAATATAATTTTTTCAACATTTACTAAATATTAAAATAAATAATAATAAAATTAAGTGTAAATTTAAGATTAAATTAAAGCATATATAAATATAAAATGTAATGTAATGTAAAAGTTAAAATATAAAATATAATGTAAAATGTATTATGTAGAATTCATATAAATTAAAATAATAATTTTTTAACTATATTTTAATTTAATTTTTTTTTTGCTAAAGCAAGAGACGGTCTTTCTATTAATTTAGGTAACAAATGATTTACATAGGTTACAATAGGTACACAAAGGCGCAAACTCCCATAAGGGAGAGGGAAAAATACCCAAAGTACCCAAAAAACCTTTCCATAGGCAAACAGAAGCCATGCCTAGACTGTCCTAAAACCAAAAGCGGGCAAGTGGAGCCAAAGTCAAAAATCAACATGCATGGAGGTGAAGCCCTCAGAAAATCCCTTAAGGTGCTCGATCAACGCTGACCGTTAATCTTTTTCTTCTGATCCAACAGCTGGTGCCCATATCGCACAACTTAAAAGCCCGCTGAATACTGCACGATGAAGGCGGTTTTCTTTTCTCGTCCCCCGCCACATGTTGCTCCCTGAGTGGAATCACTAGCTTTTCATAAAAACCGTCTTTGGTTTGGATGGCGCCCGATGAAGGTGGTAAACCATTAGCATTTTTATCCTTTCGGGCCGACCAACCTGGACGCCAAAAGGTGGCCGTTGATCTTCCTCCTCCAGATCTGACGGGCACATTCGCTCGCGGATTACCCAGCGATGAAGGCAGTAATCACTATCCATCGCCACATGTCTCTTGCTAAATGGCTTCGCTTGTACTCTGAGAAAACTACTCCTGGGCCAGAGGGCGCCCGATGCAGGTGGTATATCTCGAGCAGGTTTTGACCCCAGCTTTCTTTTCCTTAGACCTCCAACGCATTGCACCAGAAAGACATATCCGGAGGGGTGGCCTCCTGCATGGAATGCCTTAGGATTGGTGTTGGCTTTCTATGGCATTCATCTCGGTAGCACATTCTCTCCTCACTTCTCCTTTTGAGTAGATATCTCTTGTATTGATTTCTTCCTTTGTTCCTGCTTCCAGAATCACCCTTAGAGAACCGACAATGCATATCCTCTGATAAACTGGCTGGTGTGATCTTATTCTTCGTTGACATGAAGTAAAATTTTGTCACTTGATCTGTTCTGATACTACTATCTGTCGATGAGGGCCTGAAATGAGCATTCCTCCTTCATCCTGATGTTTGTTATCTCCTCCCACCAGCAGCGCAAGTCGATATGCTTGTTTCGAACCCCCTCATTGGCAAGCTAGTCTGCTACTTTGTTGGCTTCCCTGCAGACATGCACCAACCTAAGAATTATTAGAACTCTTAGGTGTGATTGGATTCTTTGGTAGACTTGCAGATGCTGCCAGTGTCATGAGATTTTCTCTGGTGTTGCACCAACGTTTATCCTCTTCACCGAATTAATGACTAATTCCGAGTCAGCCCCAATGATGACATTATGTATGTTGTACTTGAGCAGTATTTCCAAGCATAATTCCATCGCCATGAGCTCAACCATATTGTTTTTTGCTTTTCCTAGATAAGTGTGGAATATGACCTGTATGTTTCCTTCCTCATCCCTCATGACCCCTCCATAACCTGCTTCTCTCGGATTTCCTTTTGAGGCTCCATCTATGTTAAATTTTAAAAAACCTTGTGAAGGGGGTTGCCAGAAAGTCTTTTCTACTGAGGTATTCTTGTTGATTTGCATAGAACACCGAGGGAGATGAACCTTAAGCTCTAACTTCTCCAGGATTCTAGCCTCTCTTTGATCTATGAGTGTTCCGGTAGTGACACCTCCCAGGATGTGAACAGTCTCTTTGAGTTGCTTAAGGATTAGCTTTAGGATGCTGCTCACCGAGCTCATCTTATCCTTGAAAATCCTGTTGTTGCGATCCTTCCAAACATTCCAGATTAAGAACCCTGGGGTCAATGCCCAGGCAGAGTTTATTATCTCATTATCTAAAAAAAAATTCCGCCAGTTTTTTAGTGTAGCAATGATGTCATTTACATGTCTGTCTGTCTGCTCGAAGACATCTCCAACCCAGTTCCATAGTGTTGTAGTGAATGAGCATCTATTTAGGAGATGATTAGTGGTTTCTTCCTGTTGTCCACACAGGTGACATCTTGAGGGGCCAACAAAGCCTCTTTTTCTTAGGTTATCCCATGTCAGAATCTTGCCCTGTTGAACCAACCACTTGAATAGTTTGACTTTCATCCAATGAGGATTATCCCAGAGTTCTTTCCACATCTTATCAGTGTTTGGAAAGTTAAGCCCTGTGTCTATCCTTTTTGCCTCCTTAAGGGTGAAGAGACCTGCCTTGTTCTTTCCCCATCTTAATTGATCATACAAGGTTGAGATTAAGATTTGCCTCTTTTCCAAAATACCATTAAGGGCTATAGCTTGTGTATTCATCATGCCCATTTCACTATAATCTGGAAGTTTCCATATTCGCCATTTCCCATTGTTCCTTGATTGATCCCAATAATCACTTACCCTCCTTAATCCTTTGTTGATGGTATCAATGTGAATGTCTGCTAATTCTTCACTGCGGAGGTTGTCTTCCTGCTGCCAATTATCCTCCAAGAACCAAGCTAGATTTCCGTTTTTGATCTCCCAGAAACTATGTTTTTGGACTAGGGCCCTGTTCTTCCATGCCCTATTCCAAATTGGTGAACCTTTTACTTGTCCTGTCATTCTTATGAGGTTCTTCTCCTGCCAATCCCTTGCATACTTTTGCTTCCATAGTTTTGCCCAGGGGGCTTGTATTTCCTTTAGCCATCTCCACCAGACTTTGGCTCCTAGAACTTTGTTAAGAATTCTAGGCTTGCAAACCCTATCCCATGCCACTAGGGCCCATTTGTTCTTTTCTTCACCTTTCCCCTAGAGAAAATTCTCTGAATGTTTCTTATTTGAGTAATTACACCAGTTGGTGCAGGGATGGCAGATAGCATATAGATAGGGATGGTTTGGAGGATAGATTTAGTTAGAATCAGCCTCCCTGCTAGATTTAGGGCTCTATTTGTCCATTTGCTAATTTTATCTTTTAGCTTATTTAGAACAGGCTCCAAGATTTCCTTGTGTAACAGTTTGTCAGTGAGGGGAACTCCCAGGTAATTCGAGGGCAATGACTCTCTTTGAAAGCCAAAAATTATGGAAAGATTTCTTTGAATCGAAATATCTGTATTGAAAAAGAAAATTGTTGATTTAGTAAGACTTACCTCTGTGCCCGCTGCCATAGCAAACTCACTGAGAATCTGCTTAAAAGCTTTGGCTTCCTTGACTGTGGGTGTGCCTTGAAGCATAGTATCATCCATAAATTGTTGATGTGTCACCGTGTCCCCACCTTGAGTGAGTCTCAGACCTTGAATTCTCCATTCCTCCTTAGCAGCTCTGATTGCTCTCCCTAACTCGTCCATCATTAGAATGAAAAGGAAAGGAGAAAGAGGATCACCTTACCTAAAACCTCTAGTAGGCTTGAAGGTTTTGGAGGGAGAGCCATTGAGAAGAATTGAACAACTGGTAGTGGTAACTAGTGCCATGACCCACTTAATCCAATTGTAATCGAAGCCATAGGCTTTTAGTACTCCTCTAACACTAGGGTAGGGAGGAGTGGTATGAGACGGTTGGAAATTACTTTGGATATTATTTTGTACACCACATTGCATAATGCTATAGGTCTAAATCTGTCTGGAGAGGTGGCCCTTTCCTATTTGGGGATTAAGGCTATGAAAGATTCATTGAGTTCCTTCAAGACAATTTTGAATCTTTGAGAGTCTTCCACTACCTCCATAATATCCTGTTTTACTATCCTCCAACATGTTTTGAAAAAATCCAAATTGAAGCCATCTGGGCCTGGAGCTTTCCCATTGTGCATCTCTGTAATGACTTCCTCAATCTCTTCCTCTGTTACTAATCTGTTGAGATTTTAATTGTCTTCTCTAGATACCAATTTAGGAATGTACTGAGTAAATATTTTCATAAACTAATATCTACCTACTGTGGTTTCCTCAACAATTCTCTGAAAATGCTAGACTAGAGCCTCTTCCATCTCTTCATGAGTGTTTCTTTCTATTGCATGACGATCTGTAAGTTTCACAATTCTGTTGTTGTTTTTGTGAGCTATGGTGGATCTGTGAAAGAATTTGGTGTTTCTCCCCCCTTCCTTAATCCATTGTACTCTGGATTTCTGCCTCCAGAATATTTCCTCTTGTAGACATCTGTTCTCCCATTCATGCTGAAGTGACTCTGCCATCTCTTTCCTTTCATCTGTATAGCCTTCTGTGATAAGAATTTGGTTTACTTCCTTTAGTTTCTTTTCCACTTCTCCTTTAGCTTTGAAGATATTGCCAGATTGCTTTTTATTCCACTCTTTGAGTCTGCCTTTAATGTGTTTGAGTCTGCAATGTAGAAGGAACATCTTTGTATCTTGAAAGCGTAGCTCTTCCTTCCACCATTTTTCGATGTTTGTGAGGAAATTTGAGTGTGTGAGCCAAGCGTTCTCAAACCTAAATAGGTTGTTCCTCGGTTTACTAAACAGAGAAGCTTCCAATTGAATGGGCCAGTGATTTGAACCTCCAAAAGGTAGGATGAGCACAGTCAGGCTACTACCCATGAGAAGAAGTTCCTTTGAGATAATAAATATGTATAATTTTGAGGCTACTTGGGTAGAGCCCCCCCTTTCGTTATTCCAAGTGAAGATTCCATTGCTGGTTTCCATATCTACCAGTTCCATATTGGTGAGGAAGTTCTGAAAGGCAACTGAATCCCTGCCATGTGTTCTAGTTCCTCCTTTCTTCTCCATGAGTGATTTTATTGTGTTAAAATCACCACCTAGAATCCAAGGTAGAGCTAGGTATCTCTTCTTCATATCCTCCAGTGTTGTGAGGAGTCGAAGTTTGTCCTCCATTGGCTGAGGACCATATACATTAGTGATCATGTAACATTTCCTGTCACCCACCGGTTGGATAATCAAAGAAAGGTGGTGTCTGGATGCCTCCGCATCAATCATACCAAATCTATGTGGGTCCCATAGAGTGAGAATTCCACTGGTAGATTTATTTGCCTTAACCTCAAGGTATTCATATCTATTTAACCATTTGCTATTTTTTTCTCAGATCTTCTCCACTGAGCATTTTGTTTCCTCTATGAACACTATATCAAGTTTTTCCTCTCTGATCCTATAACCTAGATTCCTCTGTTTTCTTCTACTCCCTAGTCCTCTAATGTTCGAGGTTGTGATTTTCATTGAGGTGGGGTTTTGAAGGAGTAACTGGAAAGGTCTTTCATCCTTCCTGAGTCAATAATGAGTTTGCCACACACCAGCAGCAGTTCTTTCTGTCTTTTTCTTCCCCTCTTCTTGCCTGGGTTTTTTATTAATTTTCCTGTTATTAATCCTATTGAGGAAGTCCCTTTATGTTCCTGGTTATCATGTCCTTGTTTGACTCCGGAAGCTGTTTGACGTGACTTGTTAAGGAGTATCTGTTGTACCTTGTCAACATCCTCCTAAGGTATGGAGATTATTCCCTAGTTTCCTCCTTGTTCTAGAAACTTTTCCAGCTCTAGGTTCTCCCTTTCTAGGATCTCTTGTAAGTCTTGGTCCTCTGTACCATTTTCACTTTGAGTCATTTCATGGTATTTTTCTATTTCCATGGTACTCAAAGGGTCCATCGTGTGTTCATTCTGTTCTTGTTTGAACTCCATGCTGGTCTCTTTTCCTTTCCCCCTTGCTACCTGATTCTCTACTCTTTTTTGATTACCTCCATCTACTTCTCTTTCTCTTAAGATCTCAAAACTGTTGTAACTTCTTGTTTTGTTATCATTCTCAGTAGGGTTCTTTTGTGTCTTCCTTCCCCCTCCTTTCCCTTTTCCTCCTACTTTGGTGAAACCTGTCTGATCTTTCCCTTTGCTGGTGTTTGGGTATTCCTCCCTTTTGTTAAGAGGACAATCTCTTTATAGGTGCCCATGCTCATGACATTTGCGACATCTAAATGGGATATGCTCATAGTCCACTGTTTGAACCCATTCATCATCACAGACTTCTAGAATGACCTCATCTGGAAGAGCTCCTGATAGGTCCATCTCCACACATATACGAGCATAGGAGGTATATTTTCCTCGTAGAGTTGCCTCTGAAATCTTTAAGAAATTACCTAATTTATTGCCTATAGCTTTTAAAGACTCTAGCATCCAGTAATCTAAAGGTAAGGAGTAGAGTCTAATCCATACTGGTACCGAAGTTGAAGGTTTCTTGTTCTAGCACAAAGTTCATCATCCATGGCTACATATAGAGACCAACAGTTGCAAAGAAGTATGGTCCTCCTTCAAAAATCTTGTCTCTGTCCTCCATGTTCATGAACACCACTATAAAAAATCCTTTGGATCCAAGATGTATATTTAACTCCCCCTTTGGTTTCCAGTTGTATTTTATCCAAGTGTACAATGCTTTCTTTGACGGCTAGATTCCCGTAAACTTGCATATAACAGCATAGTTTGCCATGTGATCCCTGTGCTCTTGCAAAGCTGGATCGTTCAATATTACCTGTGGTTTAGTTGTGTTCTTGGGTTTACAGGGCCCCATCTTGGTTCTATTCTCTGTTCCCTGACCTCTGTCTTCTGCTTTCTCCTCCTATCGGTCTTCCTCGTGGGTCCCTTGTTTTGCAGGGGTTTTGCTGCCTTCTGCCTTCTGAGTTTCAGTGTTTTTTGTCTTGACCTCCAAGGATTATGGAGGTTTGTTCTTATTCCCTACTCTTCCTTTGTTTGAAACCACATTACTGTAGGAGGGAGTGGAGCTCCCTCCTCCCTGTGCCTCCATGGTTACCTGTTACTCTCTGTCACTCTCTTTGTTGAACCCTAGAACTTCGCTTTCCTATCCACCATAACACACCTTCGAACCTATAGGTTTCATTGTTGCAATGGTTAATGAGAACTATATTTTAATTCTATTAATAAGCACATAAAACTTTAATATTTACAATAAACTTTAACCGTGGGTATTATTAATTTGTATATAAGTTTTGTTACAATAACATGGTGTATCAATACCAAATGCTTAAAAAACGTATTTAAATTTAATTAATAAGCACATAAAAACTCAATACTTACAATATAACAAGATTTTTAACCATGGATATTCACCTCCAATTTATCATGGATATTATAAACTTGTAAATAGACTTTGTTAGAATACCATAGGTCAATACCATAGATTGACAATACCACATGCCTAAAAACTATAACTCATTTCACAATCAAAATAATTCAATTTTATAACATTTTTTATTTAAATCTAAAAGAAAAATGTTATAATTACTTTTGAGATATATTTAAACCTCTATCCTCACCACTACTAAAAGTATTTCATAGATATTCAAGAGAGAGAAGGAGAAAGGGAGGGAGAGAGATGGAGTTGAATGGGAGAGAGAAGGAGGGAAGAACAAAGACATAGAGAGATAAAGGTGGAGAGAGAGAGAGAATGAGACAAGGGAGAGATGGAGAGAGAGAGGAGAGGAGGATGAGAGTGAGAGAGAAGAGAGGAGGGAAGAGAGAGGGAGAGAGAGATAGGGGGAAGGGGAGACAACCAGAGGTGGGACAAAAAGGGAGAGAGAGGACTTTATAGTGAGGGAGGGAGAGCAAGAGGGAAGAGAGAGAGGTTACTTTTAGATGTAAAATTTATAATTTGTTTGAGCCATAAGCAATCCAAGCCTCAAGGGAAGTGACATGATTACCACTAACACGAATTGTACATAGACTGCATAGACACATTGTAATGTTCACACATAGATATATAGGATATACATGTGGAAAATTAGGTTTATGATGTCAGGTAATCATGAATGAAGTGCACAATAGTGTATATGATGAATGGTTTAGTGGTAATTTATATGCCACTTAAAAAGTTAGAATAAATGACATTTAACTTGCTTTTTTTAATGTATTTATGGTAAAACTAAAAAGTAACAATCTTATTTGTTTATATAAACTAGCCTAGAACTATCTTAACTCCAGATCTACCAAGCGCCCAAAGAGATCAAATCTCGAGATACAACAATTGCATCTGCATCCAGAACATTACGAACATGTCCAAGGCTGTGGGACAGATTGTTGACCACTCAAATATGAAATGAAAATCTCTACTCCAAATCCACATGCTACTCATAAAATTTTATTCCAAAAATATTAAAAAATGATTTTTCTCAATTTATTCTATTAGCATTTAAAGTGAACCATGCACCTAAATTATTATAGGCTAACTCTATCATTGTTTTTGAATGAATACTCATATAAGAAAATCTTGTAACCACTTGATAAACTTGTAATGGAATTTCAACGAATAATGACAGGTTTCTAAATAGGTTTAAACCAAGAACATTTGAGTAGTACGTGCCGAGGCAGATAATAAAGACATAATATATTGTTATTTATAAGTTTAAAAATGGGAAAACATAAAAATAATGAAATATTGAATACAATTTAAAGGAAGATATAAACTTTTTAAAATAAAATAGTAATAAAAACTTCGAATTGAGTAATTTTAGTATCCGTATCTCATTTCAGGGATTTGTTTCCATCTCAGGGCTTTGTTTCCAACTGTTATTTATAAGTTTAAAAATGGAAAACATAAAAATAATGAAATATTGAATACAATTTAAAGGAAGATATAAACTTTTTAAAATAAAATAGTAATAAAAATTTCGATTTGAGTAATTTTAGTATCCGTATCTCATTTCAGGGATTTGTTTCCATCTCAGGGCTTTGTTTCCAACAGAGATTGTGCATGTATTTTTTTCCTATTTATTATATTATCATCAACAAACTAATAGCTAGTTTGCTTTGTTTTTAGTTATCACACTCACATTAAATTTTATGTATTTATTTATTTATTATTGTAGTAGTACAATAAGTTAACCAGAGAATGAATCATCAACATCTTCATAGTCCATATTCATAAGAATCTTCCTTTATGTATTAACAAGTCCAAAGATCAAACTTGATTACCAAGTTACAATATTTTTTCAAAGGCTATACTATATATTGATCACCATTCTATATATATTCTAGTTAGAAAGTCTTTAGTTTTTTATTCACTCTAGTTTAAGCCAAATTCATTTTTTATGCGTAACCAAAGAGGATTTACCATACATGTTTCATGACCAACTTGATTACCAAGTTACAATATTTTTTCAAAAGCTATACTATATATTGATCACCATTCTATATATATTCTAGTTAGAAAGTCTTTAGCTTTTTATTCACTCTAGTTTAAGCCAAATTCATTTTTTATGCGTAACCAAAGAAGATTTACCATACATGTTTCATGACCAACTTAATTACCAAGTTACAATATTTTTTCAAAAGCTATACTATATATTGATCACCATTCTATATACATTCTATATATATTCTAGTTAGAAAGTCTTTAGCTTTTTATTCACTCTAGTTTAAGCCAAATTCATTTTTTATGCGTGACCAAAGAAGATTTACCATACATGTTTCATGACCAAGTTCTTCTACATAATTTTATACGTATGAATCCTACCCAAAAAATAAATCAAATATGTGTTCATAATCTTTTATCAAATCATTTAACTATTTAATCTTAAATGAGCCTTTGACCAATTGCATTCTTTCAACCCTCAAGCGTACTATTAACATACTATATGAAATATATATTAACCTTGTCAAAATGTTTCTTGCAAAAACCTTTCAAGATGATGGTTTTTGTAGGATCTTAATTACCCATCTTAACAAAATGAATATCTCTAACATTATGTTAGATAATGCTGGGATGAGAAACAATATGCAAAATGGTCTAATCATTTCAATTTTAATGAAAAACAACACGAAGAACTCATAAAAAGATGTACATTATATTCCAAGCAGTTGCAGAGAAGCGGGAACTATCCTTTTTGTTGTGTCTTTTGTTTTGTTTTTAGCTATTAATCTTGGTGCAACTGTTCTGATCATTACGGTGCACTATATATCTATGGTGGATAACTATTGTATATATCTAAAATCAATCAGAGGGACTACGTAAAAATAATATTCAAGTGGAAGATTAGGATTTTTTTTAGGAAGGCTTACAGTGTATAACTCATCCTATCCCATAAAGCGTTTTTATTTAGGAAGGCTACACAGGGTAACTCTTCCTATCCCATAAAGCGTAGCTAGTCAGTACGGCTCAAATTGGTGGCACATGAGATTGGTCGCAACGCGTCAGAATTTTTCTAAAACTTTTCCATATCCAACAATATGATTCAGTGAAGCCAAAATTGTTGAATAACAATTGCATCTGCAACATCCAGTATGTTCCGAACAACTCCATGGCAGTGGGCAGGCTCCTGGATTCGCTCTCTTATGACGTTTCTTCTCAATTTATTGTATTACCATTTAAAGTCTGACTATACACCCAAATTATCACCCAAATTTGTTGGTCAAAATGTTGAGTTTATCGGAACGATTTCATGGAAAAAAATGTGGCTGGAGAGCGGGTTAAGTATACATCTCAGAAGCTGTGCCCTGACAGGATTTTTACACATTTTGGAATCTGATTCCTTTGGACAAAGCATGAAGAATTGTAAAGTTCCATTTTAAAACAAAGCATGAAGAATTGTAAAGTTCCATTTTAAAGAAACGCTTCAGGTCATTTTTTTTTCTTTCAATGGAATCAATCGACTTTGAAATTTGTCCTTTATTTGCTTTCTCCGGTTGATGAATTTTGTGATATATATCTATTCTGAATGGTGGAAAATGTTTTTTAAATTGCTCTGGTTGATGTATATATTGATGGTCTCACCATTTTGATGACAGAAGTGTTGGGAAATGGAACTTCATAATGATTAATGACATAGAATCTGTTATGGAAGAAAAAATAAGAATTTGTTGTGTAATCAGTGATCTTTTCCATTAATGTGCTCAACATGAATGTAGTATCAACTTCGCTGCTTTTATTGAAATTTTGGATTATGTAGAATGTATTGAGTTAGAGAAATACACTACAAGAAAGGCAATGGCAATGGTGTAAGGATGAAATTGGAATTCAAATGAATTACATGTAAAATAAACAGACAGAACAGATTTTATGAAGGTAGATGACTGTTTGGATCCAAGTGAGCTACATCTTAGAAAACCAGAGCTGGGAATTATATGAGGACAGTAACTCTTTTAGAAACCCAGATCTGGGAAGTATACGAGGACTAACTCTTTCAGTCACTGATCTGTCAAACTTGCATCATTCAGAAAGGATAACCTGTCTAACTCTTTTTAATAGCAACAGATTTTCCAAACTTACATCATCTGGAAAGAATTGTTTGACTGTTTTTAGTAAAATGGTAATTAGTTTGGGAGGGGAGCTTTTTTCTATTTCCATTTTTAATTAGGGTTGTAATTTATGAAATAGAACTAGCAATTTACTGAAAGCATGTGGTTTCTTTTGAAAAATTGATATTTCAACAGTGGCACTGCGTTGAAATCTTGTTTAACGTTCACATAATTTCTTAATAGAATGGCATTTATATGATGGATTAGTTATAATTGATGTGTGTGGTTGCATATATTATTTATTTCAATTAATTTTTTTGTAGAACGATTGATTATTATTTTGTTTCACATATATTATTAATTGTTTATTTATTGGCGATGAGACTCTTCTGCTGGTGATGAGACCCTTCACAGAGACTCTTCATGTCTTTTTTCCCTGCATGCGTATCCTTGTGCTGTTATATCAATAGCAACCCTATGTGCATGGAAAAAAAATGGCCTGTCTTGAGTTTGAGAGAAACTTGGCCCGCCGTTTTCCAGGCTCATCCAGATCATTCAAATTATATAATTCGGACAATTACGTTGCAAATCGTCTTTAAAAAGTTTTATATTCAAGCATTATTATTTGCTAAGCGAAACAATTTTGTTCTGTTTTCATACGATTTTAAGGCGATTGCAATTCTTGTTCTTGGCAACTGTTTCCATTCCTAGAGTTGGGCAGCCAGAGGGTATTACAGAGGTATTTATGGTGTAAACTTGTCAATTTACGAATCAGAATTTATTTGTCTTCTGTAAATGTAACTTGGTTAACTATACGCTGTCTGAATTGATCTGGGTTTCTTAAGACATTGGGTTAATCACCACTCTATTTTGTTAATCATCAACTAATATGCTCAAGATTCTTTAATGAAGAGATTTTTGGTTTGTACTTTGATCTTCAAATTTAAATTCATTAACCTTTGACTCACAGCGTGTCACCGTAGATTAGAATTGTAATCGCAATGTATGACGAATCTACATTAATATTTTAAATGGAGTTTCCTTGACAATATGAAACCCCATCCAATAAAAGAGGAGTTTCCTTCACCAAATAAAGAGGAGGCTCCTAATATGTAGCCAAACACAACAATCAATTGAAATTCAAGATGTTTAACATTTATGAATATCAAGCTGTCATCCTAAGATATAGCTGAGGAAGTTTTCACAAATAAATATGACAACATAAGATGTGGCCAACAACATCAATCACTTCAAAAAATTGTTAGAGATGCTAGCACGTGTTGAGGCACCAATTCAAAATGTACATGCAGTCATCTCCTTGCTTGCATTACTAGCCTAATCTTATGACATTCTGGTCACTTCATTTGACATAGAACCCAGATCGCCATAATAATGCAAGAGAAGACATGAAAGAAATATTCAAGGTTGATAACAAAAAACACAGTTTTCTTTCAGCAAGTAGGAACAAGAAGTTCGAGAAAAAGGTTGTTGATCTGACACAAAAATGAGATTCACTTGCAATTATATTTTTTGTTGCTAAAATAGCAAGGTATAATTCATTTATTGCAGAAAGCAATGGCACCACACCAAAGGAGCATTGGAAAATGTTTTTAGTTGAAAAGGAGGATAAAGCAAATGTGGCAACATACTTCAGGTAGTCTGAGCCTACTTCTTACATCAATGCTCCACCGGTTGGCGCCCTTGCATTTTTCCGTGGTCATCCTTCCTAGCAAGCATGTGAAAATTAATGTGCACCAAATTCCTCTCACAGAATTGAATATATTTGTACTCAAAATCTCACCCCAATGAAAATCCCACATAAACCATGCACCTGGCAAAGTGCACAGGCAGGCACAGTGGATGCAGGAAGCTTGCAATGGCGGTGGTTTAGGATTATCTGATTTTCATGGCCTCCATGGCTAAGTGGGTAGTACACAATCAAGCACACTGGATGCAGGAGCTTGAGTTTGCAATTGTAATGGCGGTGGTTTATTGTATTTTTTTTCAACTAAAAAAATTGTGTTTGGAGCAGTTTTCAGATATATATAATTTTGCTTGAGATTGGA
Source organism: Pinus tabuliformis (assembly GCA_031772625.1). Lineage (NCBI taxonomy): Eukaryota > Viridiplantae > Streptophyta > Pinopsida > Pinales > Pinaceae > Pinus > Pinus tabuliformis. The sequence goes on from CM062805.1 coordinate 766,835,597, forward strand.
CCGCGTTTGGAGCAATTTTCAGATATATATAATTTTGTTTGAGATTATACCTCCCTACTTAACTATTAACCATTAAACCACGTCCTAAAAACTATTGAAGATGTCTAAATGGCTAAGTGGTTTGTTATAAATCTGGTAACTGATTACGATGCAATGGGAAAACACCTTCAGTGTCGTTTGAACTTGCGCCCAAATGGAGACCTTGAATGTATATGTTTCGCAAGACGCTGGGAGTTGCCAATGCAGACAATTTATAGCAGCACGGGGTGGGATTCGTATGCATGGGCCTTCCGGGCCCCTGCCAAAATGGTGGACGTCATTGTTCACAGAGTATAATTTACCTTACGCCTAAGGCACAGCCTGCCGGGATTCAACACCGCAGCCTGCGAGGTGAGCGAGCACCGTGAGTAGGAGAAACGAATGCTTGAGAGGACCTGTTCCGGTTGTGCGAATGGAGCAAATGAATGTTTGGTGCGAGGGATTGTTTGAAATTCCGTGGGTGTTGGTTGCCAAAATGGTGGATGTCATTGTTCACAGAGTATAATTTACCTTACGCCTGGGGCACAGCCTGCCGGGATTCAACACCGCGAGCGGACCTGCGAGGTGAGCAAGCACCGTTGAGCGGGAGAAACGAATGCTCGAGAGGCCCTGTTGCGGTTGTGCAAATGGAGCAAATGAATGTTTGCCGCGAGGGTTCGTTTGAAATTGCGCGGGTGTTGGTTCCCAGCACAGCGGGTGCCGCTCGGAGGTGGTGGGTCAAAAAAGCATTAATTAGTGTCATATGTTATTGATGACTTTACATAGTGTTATATGTTATCCATTGCCTTACGGCGTTTTCTTTGCAACGTCTGGTGCAAATGCTAGTTGTATTACCATTTAAAGTCTGACTATACACCCAAATTATCACCCTCTAACTCATTTACGTTTCAACGAAGAACATTTCAAGAGTATGTGCCGAGGTAGGTAATAAAGAAATGCGTCAGCATAAAAAAAAAATAGATATGGGATAAAATTTAATGGAAGATATTAAAATTTAAAAATAAAAACCTCGACCTGAGTGATTTTAGTATCTCATCGCAGGGGCGCAGTTTCCGAGAGGAGATTGTGTATCTCCAGTTGGTGAACCGACGCTGGTAAATACTGCTCTCCGTGCTGCCCGCTGTTTGCCTCTATGAGCGGGATTGATCCTACCTTGACACTCGACTGTCCCGAAGGCTATCGAAAATAACAATGGGAAGCTTTATGGGATGGATCAGCGCGAGCGGAGTGGGCTGTGACAAGTGTCGTGGTCGGATCGATCCAGGTCAGTGCTAGGATATAGGCAAACCGTAGGCGCTGCCAAGTGTCAAGGTAAGGTCGATCCCGGTCAGCGCAAGGATATTGGCAAACCACGGGCAGGATTGACAGAGGTCTGTTATATAACTCGCCTGCTTCATAAACCACGGGCAGGATTGACAGAGGTCTTTATTAGGTAGTTATAGCTCGCCTGCTTCATTGTCAGTAGCGATTCGAATTCTCAAGAGGTGTCTACACGGTTTTTTTGTTGGTTTTTTTTTTCGTTAATTGGCATTATTTTCCCTTAATTTTGTTTAAAATGTGTAAAAAAAAATAATGGTTAGGGTTGTGTAGTTTATAATATTTTGGTTTTTTTTGGTTTTTCCTTAATCAGCATTATTTTCCCTTAATTTTGTTTAAAATTTGTAAGAAAAATTAATGATTAAGGTGGTGTAATTTATAATATTCGAAGTATATTTTTTTGAGCATTACTTTTTTGAGATATTTTAGAGATAAAAAAATCATATTTCTGTTAAAAATTGTATTATATTTGGTTTTCAAAAATATAAAAAGATATTTTAGAGATAAAAAAATCATATTTCTGTTAAAAATTGTATTATATTTGGTTTTCAAAAACATAAAAATAAATAAATAAATAAATAATTTAAAATTTGTATTATCGATTAAATCCTCATGTTTATCACCATTATAACTTTATAATGGCCAAGATAAAAAAATACAACCACTAATCTCTTATTCATAGTTTTACAATTTGAAGTATACATATATATATAACACATTTGATCATACAATATTAAATATTGTAATTAGTGATCATAAATTTTAGTGGTTATGTGAGAGGAAAAGTATACCAGTATTTTATTATTTATGTCTATAAAGTATTTAGAGGTCTTTCATTTATAATAATAAAGGATGTTAGTGTTGGTTAAAGATGGCTTTGACCATTAAAATAATAATTTTTAAATGAGCTTATAACTCACTACAACTTACAATTGAGTATTGGAGCATGAAAATCATTTATGATTTTATTTCCAAAGGATTTAATAATTTATTGTGAGTTATTTGAAAATGGTTGATGATCAAATTTTAAAAGGTAATTTGAAAGTGATTAATGATCAAATTTCAAAAGGGCCCAACAGTTTATCAAGTGCATTTTTGAAAGAAGTTTAATGGCTAAATTTCAAAAGGACCTAACAACTCATTATATGTATCTTCAAAATGGATCGAAGGGATTTAAATATTTATTATTTAGTTTTTTCCGAATGGTTTATTAGAAAAATTCAAAGGTTTTAGTTCAAATTATGGATCATGGATGATGAGGTCAGTCACATTATAGTAATAAACTCTATTAAATCGGAGAATCTCATTTAAATTTTCAACCAAGAGAATCATAGACTTGTCAAATATTATGTGATGTTTATGCAATCTCCAGGTGTAAATAAGAGCTACTAAATGGAATATGTATTCTATTATTTAAAGAATAAAATATATATGAGTTATGTATAACTATCTATAGCAGGAAGCTATAACTCTATATGGTATAGGTTTTCACATTATAAAATTCCTTAGGGCTTATTGATTAGTGTTACATGATTGAATATAAAGTGAAATGTTAAAGCCATAAAGGAACTAAATAATAAAAGATAAATTCAATGTTGAAAAATAAGCCTATTTTATAATATGCGAAATTACAACAAAAAACTTCCTATCAACAATAGGTTTATGGTATGCTAATGAAGGAATCAATTAGATTAATAGAAATATTCTATCTATAAAACAAAAACCAGGGACACCATAAATTGCGAAAGAAATGGAAAAAAAAATTAGAAAGTGCATTAAGTAGTAGCCTTTTCAAGTGGGCTTGGGTGAAGAAGCATTGGTTAATCCTTTGTCTATGACCAGAATTAACTCTAAACATTGATATTTATTTTATTTCATCAAAATATTCAATTACTTCAAGTTTAGTAACTCTCTAACCCTAGTTGTAAGCAAACTTCAAAATATATGACTATATTCTTAAACTAACTTGTAAATGAGAATATTGATACAAAGAGAAACTGAAATTAATATTTGAAGAATTCTATATAAGAGAGACTTGTAAATTTCATACTCCATTGAATTGGAGTCAACCAGAGGACATACTTTTTTGTGACCTGATCTGTTACAAGAAATGTAACAAATAGTGAAAAACGTAAAACATAACCTAAAGGAAGCCCAGGACATACAAAGAGCTATGCAGATATGAAAAGGACTCATAAATAATATAAAGTAGGAGAACATGTGTACGTTAAAGTTAAGCCCAAGAAGAGTGTTTTGAAATTGGGAAGTTATGCTAAGTTAGCACCCTAGTTTTATGAACCATTTGAAGTACTAGCTCGAGTAGGATCAATGACGTACCAACTAGCACTGCCAACCCATATAAAAGTACACAATTTATTTCATGTATCTATTTTAAAGAAGTATATTCATGGTCCAACACATATTATTAACTAGAATATTGTACATGACTAGAATATTCCAGGTCGAGCCTTTGTGAATTCTAGGGTGGAGGGAAACTTTACTCTAGAATTGAACCATCGACGAGGTTAAAGTGCGATAGAAGCACTTTGGGCCTGGGGAGGCCACCTAGGTGATGAAAGAGAAAATGAGAGAAAAATCTCCTTCACTTTTAAAGAAGTGATAAATGCAGAGTGAATGTCGAGGACAGTGTCCATTTAAGGTGAGGAGAAGCATAATGCCACTAGTGTAATTACTTCCTTATCAAACTTCATGATTTTAATTCTCTTACAAACATTTAAATTAGAGTAATAGCCATGGGGCTAAAACAAGTTGGATATTCTTAAACGAAAGATGTAAGTATTAATATATTGTTATGAATGAAATATTGCTTATTTAACTTATCATGTAAGTTATCCTATTGTTTGGAAATTAATTAAATCAATTAGTGGCCAAGAAGGGACAATTTTGAAGTGACAATTGTCACAATATTAAACGTCCTTCTTTTTCTAGATTCCCAACCACTAGAGATCGCATGATGGGAGATAAAGGTCATGTGATGGGAAGGAAAGAGGATTGTGAGAGAGAGGAAATTTGATGAAAGAAAGGATTTCTAGTAGAGAAAATATTGGATATAAGAAAATACTAGAGAATTTTTTTACTCTGAACTAGCAGGCTGCTGTTAAGGTCTAAGGAGGAAGAACATCAAAACTGATCAAGATTTATGACAAAAGATAACACGGGGCTCAGGAGGAAGTTTTGATACAATAGTTCATTTGGTTTGGGGAGCGTGCTTTCTCCTATTATATTTCTAAATACTCATATCAACGAACATATTGTTTTATTTAAGTTTCTTTAGAAATTGTTTTTCAATTGTATTATGAATGTATACACAAGGAAAAGAGTAAGTAGAAGAGCATAAAACTTGTTAAATATCTTCATGTTAAATAACTAATCTCTGACATGAATCTAGCTTTGCTTAAAAATTCTTAGCGTATGAATTATTTTTGGTTATATTGCTAAACAAGAAAATGAGTAAAATTATTGGGTGTGCGTTATATTCTCTCCACGACCAAATCCACACATGAAGCCGGGGGGTCAAATGGGGACAACTAGTTCCCCCTTCGTTGTGACGGGTGCAGCGGGGGGGCGGTAGCCCCCTGCATAGGTTCGGGACAATGCCACACGAATTTTTTTTTGGACACTATATTAGATGCGCAAACCTACCTATGGTTTTGTGCATGGATTTCACACATGGTTTTGGGCATGATGGTTTTTTTCCCATGGTAATTTGTAGATTCAGTCAAGGGAACTACAATTATGTTCTAATCTAGGGTTAATGGATTAGGTTTTAAATGCTTCTGAATGTATATATATGTATTGTAACATTGGAAGGAATATAATGGAAATTCAATCTGGTAGTCCTGGTTTTGGGATCCAGGGAAATATTCCTGTGTATATTTATTTTATGTTTTATGCTTTCACCATTGTTTATTTTCTATTTTTTTAGAATTTGTATGCAGTTAATTTCTGTACAGGGTTAAAACCTACGTTTGGTATCAGAGTTGTTTCATCTTCAAGGGGATGCCTTTACTGTTGAGGGTTTTTGCTCAGGCCTATGGTAGACCCTGTTCAGTGGGAGATCTACAAGATAGATTCTTGCGATGAAAGAAGATGACGAGCAGTGAAAAGATAGAGATCAAGAAATTTAATGGTTAGAGTTTTGAGTTGTGTAAACTCAAGATGGAGGATATGCTGGTGGATAAAGATCAATGGATCGCGGTAGATATATGTACTAAACCAACGAAAATGTCTGATGAAGATTGGAAGAAGTTAGACTATAAAGCAAAGAGCACAATACGGTTGTGTATCTCAGATTCAGTATTGTTGAATGTATTAGGGGAATCTTCGATGAAGGCTTTGTGGGACAAGTTAGGGTTTCTGTGCCAATCTAAGTCTTTGGTGAATAAATTATTCATACAGAAAAAGTTGTATAACCTGAGACTGAAGGACAGAGACTGAGTGGAAGAGCATCTGAATGCCTTGAATATTGTGGTAAGCTAGTTATTATCTATTGATATTAAAATATCAGATGAAGATAAGTGCATCAATTTGTTGTGTTCTCTACCAAATTCGTGGGGTAGTCTAGTTGTTGCAATAGGTAGCAATACAACTACCTTGCAGTTTGATGAAATAGTCTCATCCTTGTTGTCGGAGGAGATTAGATGGAAAAATATGGAGGGCCAGAATGGTGATGCCTTTTCTATACGAGGACAGTACTAGAACATAAACAAAAATAATTCCTCAAGTGGGAGATCTAAATCTAGAGGGAGATATAAATCTCTAGGAAAACCTGTAAAGGTGTGCTAGAAATGTGAAAAGGAAGGATACTTCAAAGAGGATTGTAGATCTAAAGCTCCTAAGAAAGGAAAGGGATCTGATGATGCTCCTTTTGCAGAGGTGAAAACCACCTCAGATGAAGGTGGGGATGTGTACTTGGCTTATTCTTTAAGTATACATGTAGATCATGAAGCATGGTTGATTGACTCATGTGCATTATTTCACTTCACTCCCCATAGGGATTGCTTCTATGAGTATTAGAAATATGATGGTGGTGATGTATTCTTAGGGGATGATAAGAAGGCTAGAATCGTTGGATGCAAAAAAGTCAAGCTAGAGTTGCAAGGTGGAAGAATTAGAACACTTTTGGGTGTTCTGCATATTCCTGGATTGGCTAGAAATATGTTTTTGGTAAGTAATATGGATGTTGCAGGTGTAAAAACAGTGTTCGAGAAAGATACCTTCAAGATGGTTCATGGAGCACTAATATTGATGTGGGGAGTTCAGATTGGAACTTTGTACAAGCTTCTAGGTAGCACTGTTATTGATGGGTGCAACAGTTCTGTGGTTTGTAAAAGTGGAGCTGAAAATGTTGTGGTATCTTGAGAAAAGACCATGTTATGGCATCAAAGGCTTGGACATATTAGAGAGAAGGGCCTTTGAATACTTCATGGTAATGCTATGGTAGAAGGTATGTCTAATTTCTCTTTGGATTTCGATTTTTGTGAAAATTGTGTATATGGGAAGCAGAATCGAGTGAGTTTCCCCTTTGGTACTAAGAAGGCGAAAGGGATATTAGAGCTTGTGCATAGTGATGTGTTTGTACCTGTGTCGATTCCATCAATGGGTGAGTCTGTGTACTACATATCATTTATAGATGACTTATCAAGGAATACATGGATATATTTCCTTAGGAAGAAATTTGAAGTCTTTGATAGTTTTAAAGAATTTAAGGCTCTGGTGGAAAATCAGATAGAGAAGAAGATAAAGGTGTTGAGGACAAATAACGGTGGAGAGTTTTTCAAGAAGGAATTTGAAGATTTCTGTAAGAAGTATGGTATAGCATAGCATAAGACTACCCCATACACACCTCAACAAAATGGAGTTGCAGAAAGAATGGACGAGACGTTGATGGAAAAGGCAAGAAGCATGTTTAGTGGTGTCGGGTTAGGACAAGAATTATGGGTAGAGATGGTGGAGACTACATGTTACCTAGTTAATAAATCACCTTCATGAGCATTGGAAGATAAGTTTGCACAAGAGGTATGGACTGCTAAGAAGCCCTTTCTTTCACATCTGAGGGTATTTAGTTGTGATGCATATGTACATGTTCCAAAGGAGAAAAGAACCAAGTTTGATAGTAAATATGAAAGGTGCACCTTTATTGGGTATAAGGATGGTTTAAAAGGTTATAAGCATTGGAATTGAGAAACAAGGAAGGTTTTGTACAATCGAGATGTGGTGTTTAGAGAGGTGAAAGATGTTATTAAACATGAAGTCCTACCAAAGGAACCCGAGAAGATAGAGTTTGAGCTAAAGGAAGAAGAATCAGACCCTACAACAAAAGAGGAATCAGAAGATGAAGAGCCACAAAATCTAGCTGTGAGAAGATCAATTCAAGAAAGACGACAACTAGAAAGGTACAGTCCATCCACTTTATATTCAAATTTATTTATCTATTATTGATGATGATCCCAGAACTGTGAGGGAGGCAGTAGATTCAGAGGATGGAAATCTCTGGAAGGAGGCCATGATTGACGAAATGGCATCTTTGGACAAAAATGAGGCTTGGGATCTGGTGAAGTTGCCAACTAGAAGAAAACCCACTGGAAGCAAATGGGTGTTTAAGAAGAAGATGAATTCAGAACGCAAGGTGGAGAAATACAAAGCTCATTTGGTAGAAAAAGATTATTCCTAGGCATGGAAAATTTTAGGGGCTATTGTTTGCTCAGTGGGCTAATTTTCCATGATTTTTCCACAAAAAAGATTCGCCAATTTCCAGTTTATATAAAATATGATTCGCCCAAATTTTAGAATATAAAATTATTTTACCTTAAAAATCGCCAACATTATATAGAGGATATATTTAAAATCATTATAAATTTGAATAATTTTACAAATATATCGATAAACATTTTATAGTTTGCATATTATGGATTATTGAGATTCACTAATGTTTTTAAACTTCAAGAAAAAATTCCATCCTTAAAATTTTCCTTGCTCCCAGGTATCGTGAATTGATTTTTGTGATATTGTTTCTCCTATTGCCAAGGTAGCTTCTACTAGATTAATTTTATCTATTGTCGCTGATTTTGATTTTGAGGTAGAACAGATCGATGTGAAGACAACATTTATTCACGGGGATTCGGAAGAAGAGATCTACATGAAGCAACTTGAAGGCTTTGCGGTGAAGGGTAAGAAATAACTGGTATGCAAGTTAAAAAAGTCTCTATAAGGGTTAAAACAATCACCAAGGATGTGGTATAAAAAAATTGATACATTTATATGGGGACTTGGCTTCATTGGAAGCAAAGCAGATCATTCTATGTATTTTAAATTAATTGGTGACTGTGTTATTTATTTGGTCTTGTATGTGGATGATATGTTGCTGATTTGAAATAACAAAGAAATTATCGAGGATTTGAAGACCCAATTGTCCTCCAAATTCAACATGAAAGATCTTGGTGTTGCAAACTATATTTTGGGCATGGCAATTAAACGAGATTGGGTAAAGAGGAAGCTCTAGTTAAATCAGAGGAGTATGTCGAGACAATACTACAGAGGTTTAATATGCAGGATAGTAAATCGGTGAAGGATCCTATTCATATAGGTGTAAAGTTATCTATTGAACAGTGTTCGAAGAGACAAAAATAGGAAGAGGACATGTCCCGTGTTCCATATGCAAGTGCAGTCGATAGCCTAATGTATGCAATGGTCTATACTAGACTAAACATTACACATGCAGTGGGAGTATTGAGCAGGTTTATGTCAAAACCAAGAAAGGAGCATTGGACAACAGTGAAGTGGGTTTTCAAGTATTTGTATGGCACTAGTGATTATGGTTTTTGCTACCAAGGTAGACTAGGATTGGATAGAGTTTTGGACATCCATGGCTTTGTTGATGCAGATTGGGCTAGAGATCTAGATCAGAGAAGGTCTACAAGTGGGCATGTGTTAGCCTATTTGGAGGTGCAATCAATTAGATGAGAAAGAGATAGTTTGTAGTGACACTTTCAACTACAAAGGCAGAATACATGGTAGGTTGTCATGCAAGCAAGGAAGCAGTTTGGTTGCAGAGATTGTGTTAAGGTATGAGGTTAGTACAACGAGCTATAAGGATAGAATGTGACATTTAAAGTGAAATTTTATTGGCAAAGAACCCTACTTATCATTCAAAGACAAAGCACATTGATGTTCAGTATCACTTTGTGAGGGATATGGTTGAGGACAAAAAGGTGTTGCTGATAAAGGTGGAGACTTTGAAGAATATTGTAGATGCGTTGACAAAGTCTGTGAGTATTGAGAAGTTTTCTTGGTGTAGAGAAACAATGGCTGTTGTAGGGATGGACTGATGACTAAGCTGACCCCTTGTGTGGAAAAGGAAACAACGAGTGGGAGAATTTTGGGTGTGTGTTATATTCTTTCCACAACTAGCTCCATGCATGAAGTTGGGGGTCAAAGGGGGGCGACTAGTCCCCCATTTGTTGCATCGGACATAGCCCCCTTGCACGGGGTTCGAGGCAGTGCCCCAGATTTTTTTTTTTTGGACCCTATATTAGGTGGGAAAACCTACCTATGGTGTTGTGCATGGATTTTACACATGGTTTTGTGCTCAATGGTTTTCCACCCATGGTATTTTGTAGATCCAGTAAAGGGAACTACAATTATGTTCTAATCCAAGGTTAATGGATTGGGGTTTATGGATGCTTCAACATATATATATATATATATATATATATATATATATATATATATATATATATATATATATATATATACATACATACATACATACATATATATATATATATATTGTAGGATTGAAAGGAATATAATGAAAAATCAATCTGATAGTTTCGATTTTGGGATCTAGGGGAAAATCTCTGTGTATATCTATTTTATGTTTTATGCTCTTGCAATTGTTTATTTTCTATTTTTTTAGAATCCGTATGTAGGTAATTTCTGTACAGGGTTAAAACCTACAAATATTAGCAATGGTGGTAGGCCAGTACATACGAATAACTTCATACTAACAATTAAAAAAATTCTTACTCAATTTTTAAAGAAAAACCCTTAGAGTAGTAGCCACAAAAACCCATATTTTAGGAGCCTTACAACTAATTACCTCGGCAAAAGGAATTTCTTAAATGTATTCTAAGATTAACATGGTTGAGGGCTAGTATGGAAGGCCTAGGGTTTTAAATTCAAAATGGGTTGGGATAATGCAAAGATGAGCACAAAATAATAGAGACCTATTTTAAGAGAACCTATAGAAACAAAAAAAAGTGTGCATATCAAAGAACTTGAGACATGTATATATAACTAATACAAGAAAAAGACTAATAACAATGTAAACTTTGAAACGAGAACTGATACTGTTACCCGTTTCGTAGAGATAGCAAAAAAATGACCTGATTTTGAAAAGGGGTGATGCAGAACACACATGTTTTTTTTTAGAGCATAGGTTTTGGAACTTTAATTTTTTTCATGTGCATTACATTTTAGAATGGTAGTGATTTTCATGCTGATTTAAAAAAGTGAGTATTCTGCATCACACCCTTTTTTTAAAAGACCTATTTTTTGACTTTAAATTTTCTAGTGTATGAAATGTAAATAATTATTTTCTAAATTTGATAGTTTTTGAAGTGGTCGTTTTCTTCATATTTTCTTGTTTTCTATTTTAATTTTAATTTTTTTTGTAGTGGGGTTTTTATTGTTTTGCATTTTTAAATTAGAAAGTCGATAGTTTGAATTTTAGATAATCTACATATTTATACATCCTTAATTAATTTTTCAATCCACATGAAATAATTGTTTCTAAAAAACAATATTTTTTAACAATGGACATAAAAATAACCATTTTTAACATAAAAATAACAAAAAAACTACACGTTTTGATAATTTTTTGCTAGAATTAACATGTCAAAATCACAGTTTTTATACAAAAATTTTAATTAAAAATGGTCAAATAATAGTTTTTTAATGAATTTCATGTCAAAAAATAATAATAATCACTTTTTTTTCAAAAAATAATAATTAACTTAAAAATCAATGCGAAAATCACAAATTACAAATATTGAACACATAACAACTTTAATTGATTGATTATTCTTTTCATAAAATGTCAGAGTCAAAACATTGCAAAACTTGATTTCCAAGAATAACTTAAATTTAATCAACAATGTCACGTAATCCAAACTCTTCGTCCTCCAGAGTTTCATCATTGTCTTCTTCCACAATATTTTCTGCTTCATTTTGCGCATTTTCCTCTTCTAATGGGTCTTTGATGTCTGCGAATCTTCCAATGTATGTCTTTCCAAACATACCATGTAATGGTGGTTGGGGTTCCTTTGCCTTTTTTGCCACACGTGATTCACTAAAGTCCCCTTTCTTCAACCCAATTTCTTGCATTGCATCTGGAAGAAATTGAAGAGCATTAATTCTTTGCTGAATGAAATTGCATTGTAATGGATCTTTCTCAATTGCAATGCAATTTCTTCCTTTTTGAAGGCAGCATGCTAGTGTTGTACCTAATTATCAAGCACAAAAAAATAATGAAGTAAATTAATACAGTGACATATTAATTAAAAAAAGAACATATTGAAATTCAATTCCATATAGCAAAACCTACCTGAGCCAGAAAATAAATCCAGAACCCAATCTCCTTCATTTGAACATATGTCTATAAGATAGTTAATCAATAATTGTGGTTTTTGATAAATGTTAACTATCTCTCCTTTCGTTTCTTTGTCTTCATATGTTAGTTTTCTCACAACAGCATCATAAGTTAGTATTTGGCTATGACTCTTTCCGTCCACCCGATTAAAAATCATAGACATATGGCTATCATCTTTTGCCCAACTATCAATATGAATGAACTCACAGTTATTTATAAATTGTTGATCTTCATTGTTAAGAAGATTTGACTTTTGCCTGTAACATGAAATAGTAAAAGTTCAGTTAACTTATACATAAATGAATTTTTCAACATTAATCAAATATACCTATCAAACGTCTTACCATGTAAGTTGCATCCTTGAATTTGTTTTCCCCTTAAAGCTTGACAATATCATTGCCAATTGTGTGTTTGAATGAAATGTCACAAATCTCCATAATGGTGATGAGGTCACTTCTACAAATCCCGCAACCACTTTATTAAAAGCTTGATAAGTATAAGGGTCACTATCATAGTAAATGTTTGGAATATTGAAACCATGGGGAATATCTACAATAACTAGGGCATAATCCCTTTTTGGTATGAGTTTAGCAATGTCTTCACAGTCACCTTGTATTACTCGATATTGAATAGTGTCTAGCCCATTCCAAATGAAATGATTAAGAGTTGGATCAAGTTCAACATTCTTAATACGTTTCTTCCTCAGTCTTTCAATCTTTATTTTTTCAATAAGTCTTGAAACTGTCTGGTGCTCCATTATCTTCCTTCCTCATATTTTATCAAATAAACAAATATAGTGTAAGTTTTAAATTAAAAATAGTACACAGATGAATAAAACTGAATGTATAAATCAAGATACCTTTTTAAATGCAAGATAAAAAGCTTTTAATGTTGATGTAGAACTTGAATCTGGATAGTTGCGTACAACATCATCCCAACTATTTTCATTCAACAATCTAACCATTTGTTCCTGAATTTTCATGTAAACTTTGTGACTACATAGATAAAGTAACAAAAATTTAATATAATGATATGTATAACAAATACTACCAAGAACAACATGTTTTATTTAAAAGATAACTATAATCCTAGAAATAAATAAAAATAATTCAGCAAACTTACTTTTGAAATTCTTCAGACATTTCTTCCAATGATAATTCCCCTGACCTCACACGAGATAATATTGTTTTGACAATTTTTTCATCTTTCACTCCTTGCATCGCCCTCCAAGGTGTGATGGTCATATCGTTTGGAAGTTGTTTCAGTTCAGGAGCTGATTTACTGTTGCTACATATCAATGGCTTAGACTTTTTGACCCTCTGGTTTTTAATGCCAATGTCTTCCCACATGCTAAAAATCTCATCAATCAACTTCCAAACATCTCCAGTTCTAAATGCCAATTGGAAAATGTTATCAACACCTCTGAATAAATCACTATGTCTGTTGTCTTTTCCACCTTTTGAATTGGTTTTATCTTCAATTTGATAGTCTATTTCCATACAACATTCCTTTCGGAAATCTGCAGTAACATGTATCCTATCCCCACCACATTTTTCTTGAAATTCACTATGAATAAATCTAACCCTTTGGATGAAAGTCATAGACATCCTATATTCATTATCTGAATTATGGTCCCATGCCACTAACTTTGCTTCTGTTTCATTTAAACCAGCATAAATGATACATTTCATTGTTTCAAAACGTGGGTTATTAGGATATTCCTCCATAAATTGTCTTTGAGCTTCTACAGAATGGTTCCTCCCATGCACATAATAATTGTATTCAAAACATTTTGACTTATCAAATGCTTCTTTGTTCGGAACTTGAAGTGGATCAACAAGAAGCACATAACTAACCACATGAGCATATGGATTGTACTTCATCAATGTCTTCAAGTTGTGAACATGCAGATGATGTGGCTTTCTGACTTGATATTGGCATTGTCCTTCACTTGCCTTATAGGTTTGTCTGACATTTAGCTGAAATGTACGACCACCATCAATTAAGTTTCTTTTTGTCAAGTTCTGTCGAATGGAATTTTGTTTTGTTTTGATAATGCCATCATCTAAATCAGCTCCTGGTGTAATGATTTCTCTACTTTCTTTTGAAGTTTCATTAGGTTCTTGACTGCTGGTAATGACTACTTCAAGATCTTCAACTCTACTTTTCTTCGTCATAACATTCTCAACAGATTTATTCTTGGGCATTGTTACTTTTGGTCTTTTACGACTTTTCTCAGTTCCAATGTCATCTTCAGTAATGGCAACATATGCTTCACTGTCAATTTCAACTTCATCGTCCTCAAAAGTAACTTGTTTACCCTTGCTAGATTTATCCACCAGAGACCTTTTTTTCTGATTCTTTGGATGTAGTTTTGTAGCATCATCAATTACTACATTTTCCATGTTTTCCATATCTTCTTCTGACACTGAGTAAAAATGGCTGACAACTTTCATGATATCATGCTCTATGAAATGAATGCCTCCCAACCTAATTGAACAAATTTCAACAAAATTCTGCCAAACAAAATATCATATGTCAATAAAAACAAAATTAAAAAAATATAGCGAGACACTTTCAAGAATGAAAAATAAAAATACAAATAACAATACTTACGATGTTTTGTGTCATCTCATTTACGATTTGTTTACACAACTTTGTAGATACCTCTCTCGTGTCATATAATGAATATGATAGTCGGTATTTAATCCTTTCATGTGACTTGGGAGCTTTTGTAAGTACGTAAACAACTTCAGTGTTCGGTACCGAACACATATCTATGACTCTTCCCATCACCTCCAAATTTTCATTATTATGGGGTATATCAATATATAGATATATATTCACATTTGTGCTCTCTCTTTCTTTCACATACCAGGCCCTTGATGGAAATTTCAGCTCTTTTGAAGTTTTCCAGTCTGAAATTATCTTCTTATCACTTAAGGCACTTGAATGATTTGTAGCCATGAGCTCAGGTGGAGTTCGTTCACCAATGTTTTTCGAAGATGCACCGTTAAGAGTATTTGGTCCAGAAAGATTCACAGAAATTTTCCTTGATGCCATTTTCCTAAAAAATAAAAACACATAAATTAGTAAATAAAAAAAAAGCATATCAACTTAAATTAACAACGAAAATATACCATAAATTTGTTATTTGTATAATCAAAATGGCCCAGCCACCTCTAAGGGGTGGGTGGGCAGGTCGATGGGCGGGTGGGAGCTCAGGTGAGGGGACGACGAAGCTAAGTGGACTGCTGGGCAAGTGAGGGCGAGCCCCCTATCCCCTACCCATGCGCCCCCCACAACTCCCTACCCAACCGACCTGTCCCCCTACCCATGCCACCACCCTCTACCCCCATGTCCCACGCCACCCTCCCTCAACCCATGCGCCCCCCCCCCCCCTCACCGATCAGCCTCCCCCCAACCCATTACCGACCTCTCCCCCTCATCCATGCCCTCTTCACCTTCCTACCCAACCCATGCGCCCCCCCTCCCCAACTCCCCTCTCTTCCCTCCCCCACCCCCTAACTCCCACACTCCTCGCCCAACCCAATCCCCATTACCCCCCTCCCCCGGCCCATGCCCCCCCAACACCCCTACCCCCCACCCCCTCCCCTGCCCCCCCCGTAACTCCCCTACCCCCCCCAGCCCACGCCCCCCCCCCCTAACTCCCCTACCCCCCCAGCCCACACCCCCCCCCTAACACCCCTACCTAGCCTCCCCCCCACGGGCCCCCCTAACTCTCCTACCCCCCCTGCCCCCGGCCCCCCCACCTAACTACCCTACACCCCCCCCCCTAACTCCCCTACCCCGGTGCCCCCCCCCCCCCCCCCCGCCCCCCCTAAATCCCCTACCCCGGTGCCCCCCCGCCCCCCAACACCCCTACCCAGCCTCCCCCCCATGGCCCCCCCTAACTCCCCGGCCCCCCCACCTAACTCCCCTACACACCCCCCCTAACTCTCCTACCCCGACGGCGCCCCCCCCCCCCCCCCAACACCCCTACCCAGCGTCCCCCTGACCCCCCCCCTTAACCCTACCCCTCCCCCCCCCCCTCCCCCCCCCCCCTTAACTCCCCTACCCCCCGACCCCCTTAACTAACCCTCCCCCCCCCCCCCCCCCACCCCCCCTACCTCTTCCCCCCGGCTCCACTCCCCGGCTCACGGCCCCCCCCCCCCCCCCCAACCCCCCTGCCCCCCCCTTAACCCCCCCCCTAACTCCCCTAACCCCCCCCGCCGGCCCACGACCCCCCCACCCCCAACTCCCCTACCCCCCACCCCACCCCTGCCCCCCCATCCCCCCCGCCCACGGCCCGCACAAGGTCCCCTCCCCATCTCCCTCGCTGCTCCCCTCCCCATCTCCCCCGCCGCTCCCCTCCCCATCTCCCACTGCCCACCGCCTCCCCATCTCCCCCGTCGCTCCCCAACTCCCACCGCCCATCGCCCACGTGACCCTCCGCCCCGCCCGACCGGCGGGCGGTCGATTCCCGGAATCGACCGCCTGCCGGTCGGGCAGGGCGGAGGGCCGCGTGGGCGGTGGGAGATGGGGAGCGGCGAGGAGGGGTCGGGGGGGGTAGGGGGGTTAGGGGGGCGGGCCGTGGGCCCGGGGGGGGGGGGCGAGTAGGGGGGGTTAGGGGGGATGGGCGGGTCGTGTGCCCCGGGGGAGGGGGGTAAGGGTGGGGGGGCCCGGGGTGGGGGTTTAGGGGCGGGGGGGCCCGGGGGGGGGTTGGGGGTTAAGGTGGGGGGGCGGGGGGACCCGGGGGGGTAGGGGGGTTAGGGGGAATGGGGGGGCCGTGGGGTAAGGGGGGTTAGGGGGGATGGGGGGGCCATGGGCCGGAGGGGGGTAAGGGGGGTTGGGGGGATGGGGTAGGGGGGTTAGGGGGGTCGTAGGCTGGGGGGAGAGGTAGGGGGGTTAGGGGGGAGGGGGGGGGGTAGGGGGGATGGGGGGGCGAGCAGGAGGACCCACCGGAGGGGGGGGGGTAGGGGTGTTAAGGGGGGCGTGGGCCGGGGATTGGGTTGGGCGGGGGGCGTGGGAGTTAGGGGGTGGGGGAGGTGAGGGAGGGGAGTTGAGGAGGGGGGGCGCATGGGTTGGGTAGGAAGGTGAAGAGGGCATGGGTGAGGGGGAGAGGTCGGTAATGGGTTGGGGGGAGGCTGAGAGGTGAGGGGGGAGGACGCATGGGTTGAGGGAGGGTGGCGTGGGACATGGGGGGCACGATGATGGCCTACCCACGGTTATTGGGTGATTGAGTTTGATCGGGCCCACCATGCTCAAAAAAATTATTAATTTAAAAAAAAAATCTTCTTCATTAAATTAATTTAATATGAAAATTTTTAAGGAAAAAAATTGAACTTACCTTTCAATTGCGAGAATTCTTTGTTCAATATGTTGTTGATAACAATACAACTGCTCCACAAATTCACGAGTCCTTCAACGAACCTCAGAAAACCTGGATGTGACGTGAGTAATAGTGATAATGAAATTTAATATATAAGTGAAATTACGAAGATGTTTTTCCGTATGATTAATGTGGGATAATTTGTTTTAAAATATTATAGAGCGAATATTGTAGAGTTGTTTTACAACGGATTGAGTGTGGGATTAATTTGTTTTAGAATATATTATAAAAATTTAAAAAAAAATTCAGTTGTTAGTAAATATTATATACTTTAACTATTACAATAATTAATGTACAAGTTGTAGTTTACAATTTTAATTTTAGTGATTTATTTCATAAAAAATTTAGTTTGCGTTTTTCAATAAATTGTAGAATAAATTAATGAAGGTAAATAAATCTAACAAACTTTTGGAGGGAAATTATTTCGCAAAATTTTTTGGAGGGAAATATTTTCGTGAAACTTTTTGGAGGGAATAATTTTGGAGGGAATATTTCATTCTTTAAGCTATATAATATCCTTAGGAGACTCCATTTGTATCATTCAACATTTCCTATTTGAAAGGGATGGATTGATCTGATAGTGAAGTTTCGATTTATACACCATCAACATATTCATCGCGTAACAATTCTATTCATATTGATGAATATAGCAGGAATTCTTCCACTATGAATAGAAAGTCAATTCTTCCACTTAGTCCCCATTCTAAAGACAATGAGAGCAGCACTAATGAAAGAGAGGATGGAGAATTTCAAATTAATAAAGAGTCACAGGTTCCATTTAGTCCTAATTCTAAGGACTATGAAAGCAGCGGTGATGAAGAGCATGATGGTGAAGTTCAAATGAATGGAGTGTCACGATGTCCACTTAGTCCTAATTCTGAGGACTATGAGAGTAGCAATTTTGAAGAGCATGATGGTGAAGTTCAAAAGAATGGAGTGTCATGGTGTCCACTTAGTCCTAATTCTGAGGACTATGAGAGCAGCAGTTTTGAAGTGCATGATGGTGAAGTTCAAAAGAATGGAGTGTCACGGTGTCCACTTAGTCCTAATTCTGAGGACTATGAGAGCAGCAGTTTTGAAGTGCATGATGGCGAATTTCAAAAGAATGGAGTGTCACGATGTCCACTTAGTCCTAATTCTAAGGACTATGAGAGCAGTAGTGATGAAGAGCGTGGTGATGAATTTCAAAAGAATGGAGTGTCAAAGTGTCCACTTAGTCCTAATTCTAAGGACTATGAGAGCAGCAGTGATGAAGAGCGTGGTGATGAATTTCAAAAGAATGGAGTGTCAAAGTGTCCACTTAGTCCTAATTCTAAGGACTATGAGAGCAGCAGTGATGAAGAGTGTGGTGATGAATTTCAAAAGAATGGAGTGTCAAAGTGTCCACTTAGTCCTAACTCTAAGGACTATGAGAGCAGCAGTGATGAAGAGCGTGGTGATGAATTTAAAAAGAATGGAGTGTCAAAGTGTCCACTTAGTCCTAACTCTAAGGACTATGAGAGAAGTAGTGATGAAGAGCATGGTGATGAATTTCAGAAGTATGGAGTGTCAAAGTGTCCACTTAGTCCTAATTCGAAGGACTATGAGAGCAGCAGTGATGAAGCGCGGGATGATGAATTTCAAAAGATTGGAGTGTCACAGTGTCCTCTTAGTCCTAATTCTAAGGACTATGAGAGCAGCAGTGATGAAGGATAGGATCATGCAGTTAGTCCTAATTCTAATGATTATAAAGGTAGCAGTGACAAAGGACAGGATGTAGCATCTTCAATAAGTAAACAGTCTCATTTTCAACGTAGTCCTAATTCTATGGACTATGAGAGTAGCACTGACAATGCACATGAGGAAGAATATCCATTAAACATTGAGTCAAATTTTCCATTCAGTCCGAATTCTAAAGACTATGACAGTGGCACTGAAGAAGGGGAAGATGAAGAGTATCCTCTAAGTCAATATCTGAAAAGCAGAGCTGATCATAGTGTGGATAACATTCCTCTTAATGATAATGAAAATCCTTATAAAAATGATGATCCAATGATGGAGATGTTGCCAATAAATATTGTATCGAGGAGTAGGAGCAAACCTTTTCGTATAAATGCAAGCTGTTCTAGTTATACAAGGGGTAGAGCAGAATATCTGACTAGAATAAGTTCTATCAGTGCTCTCATTTCAAGTGAATGTTTCCAAAAAAATTGCTTGAAACATATGGATTTCACATTTGCATTAGAAAGCAGGAAGATATATTTGTCAATGAATAAAAGCATGCAAAATTAATATTTAGTTGGATGCATGCAATCTACATTGTCAGGTTATGATTATCATATTAGGAATTTATTATTGTGTAGAAAAGATTTCAAAATGTTTCATTCGATTGGGAATTTTCATCTCTCGAGAATTCAAGAAAATTTGGAAAAGGATCCCACATTTTATTTAGAAGTACGTCATAAAAGACAGTTTGGGCCATTATCAAACACTGCAATGTCATGGATGAAAGATTTCTTTTCAAAGCATGGAGAGTGTATGCCAAATAGAGAGACAATACATATTCCAGATAATTTTTCAAGACGAGAAATCTACAACTTATACAAAGAATATGCAGAAGGTGCTGAGGGACATGGCCAATTTATTACATATCAATATTTTGTGAAGATATGGAAGAAAGAATTCAATAATGTCCGTATTCCTAAGAAGACAAGGATGGGGATTTGCAGTACATGTGCTTCTCTTAAATAAAAAAGGGACAAATGTGAAGGCTCAGAAAGAGGTAAGCGTTCATAACTTTAACTTTTAAAATTGTATAGTCATCAACTATGAAAACATATTTCTTAATGAATTTCTTTTATGTTGTGTAGATTTAATTGTCAAAGAACTTCAGGAGCATCGCGAACAACAAACAAATGAAAGGAAGAAGTTGTACAAGCATCGAAAGAAGTGTTATGATAATCCGAATAAATATTTGGGTATGATAATTGATGGTATGGACCAGAAGAAAACACTTTTACCACATTTTGTTCGCACACCCAAAAATTTACAAGAGGAAGATTTTATTCAGTTTCACTTGGTCGGTTGTATGGTCTTCAATGGGAAAATGTTGCCAAGGGTGTACTTCACAGCTCCAAATATTCATAATGATGCAAATCTGACCATAACCATAATTCATGATTTGATTTCTCATTGGTCTGGTAATCTTCCTGAAGTTTTGTATCTACAATTGGACAACACTTGCCGTGAAAACAAAAATCAGGTTGTTTTTGGATATCTAAACATGCTTGTTGAATTGAGAATTTTTCAAAAGGTAAAGGTTGGTTTCCTTCTTGTTGGGCACACTCATGACCACATTGATCAGATGTTCAGTCGTTTTTCAGTCACATTGAGGAGTAAGGAAGTTGGGAGCTTGCCATCACTAATTGAATGTATTAAGAAATCATACATGCCAGAGCCTACGTTTGATGTGTTGGAAGAAACTGTTGACATGCGAAGGTTTATTCTGGGATCATATGGTGAGGGGAAATGCATTGAACAACTTAATGACATTAGCTTCCAACATCAATTTCGTATCAAAAAAATTGATGGGAAAACACTAATATGGGGCAAGAAGTTTTCAACTACTACAGAATGGGCACCGTCATCAGGTTTGCAATTTTTGAAGTTCATTCCAGATCGTCTAATATTTGCATCAAAAATATTGTTATTACAATCAGTTGGTGAAGTTCAGAATGCACGCAGACAGAATAGACATATAAATTATTCTGATTGCCTGGAAGAAATTAAAAAATTTATTAGATATACATATGAGTACTTTGACATTGCTGATTCAGTTTGGTGGGAGTCATTTTTCAATAATCAAAGTGATATCATTTCAACAACAACAAATGAAGATATACCTTTGAAAAATCCATTTAGTTGGCCACAAAATGTGTCGAATGAACATGAGGAAGTAAACATTGTTGAACAGCAACAAAGTCAAGGTATTATTAATTCTTCACAGGCAACGGAAAGAGAGATGTATATTGGTTCCAAAAGATCTCGTGCACAACGTGAATCCATGGAAGACCTTTACAGGGGTTCAGTACAGGATATTAAGGAGGGTTTCATGATTGCAGTGCTAGCAGATGGAGATCCCAATGGCTATCCATTTTGGGTTGCTAAAGTTATAAAGGTCTTTACAGAAAATGAGGATGTTACAGGTGTTGAAGTACATTCGTATGCCACAAATACACACCCATTCAATGTTGTGTATAAGCCAGAGATGGTAGTTGACAAAAAAAATGGCAGAAAAAGAAAAAGAAAGGGTACAAATATAAATCGTCGCCGCACAGACATATTACAATTGGAGGATGTTGACATACTTGTTTATGACTTCAATTTAACAAGGAGAGGAACTCTTTGCTTCAAGACGATAGAGATTCTGAAAAGGTTGTTACCAGAAGGAACAATGTTGACATGGGAGTCTGCTGAAACCAGTCGTAGATCTAGAAGAATTTTGAAACCTGGAATGTTCGGCATGCATGTGGACTCAGATGGGGCACTAGTTGATGAAAGAGAAGAATATGGAACATCTTCGTCAACATCCAGTCACTCATCTGAAGATGTGAATTCTGATGGTGTGCAAGAAAATATGAGTGATTTTTAATAATTGTTTAAGACAGTTTATATAACTGATGTATGCATCGTATCTTCAAATAAAATTAATGTTTTCCATATGGTGTTAAATGAGAAGTTATGAATCATTTTTATGTTGTTGGATTATATGTCTTAAGTATGATAAATTTTATTGTTTAAATATCTACAATGCAATATCAAATTAGAGATATAATGTATGTTTTATTTAGTATACGAATAAAGACTTTTGAATTGATTTAGTGATGTAATTTTTTCATAATGTCATGGTTTCTTAATTTTATAGTTGAAAACTTTTCAATTTCTTTTGTATCTAGCATGTTATGGTTGAAAACATGTTAAATTTATACCTAGGAAAGAAAAATGATATTCTACCAAAAACATTAATGTGTTTTTTCCTCATAAATAAATTTGTTTGAGACATAAAAATTTGGTTTTATTAGCATTATTTAAAAATTTCGAAAATTGACCCTAAAAAAAAAAGCATTGTTCCAGTATCATTACTTTCATTTTGAAGCTATTATTTGCACAAAAATTTCATAGTAAATTTCGTATTCACTGCCATTTTTAAAACATGGTCAAAATTTATGCCTAAAAAATAAAAACGTCGTTCCAGTATACACACTTTTCGTTTTTAGCACTGTTTTTGATGTTTTTTTGGGGTTTTTGGGCCAGAGTTCCAGTTTTCAGTTTATAGTTCCCGTTTCAAAGTTTACATTGTTTAATAAATAGAGAAATAACTAAAAATGAAGTTTTGTATCTGAAGAAAGGTTACCATTCAAGAAATAACTGGAGAATAATACTTTTACATTAACTACTAATACTTTGAAAATAATTCATCCATAAAATCTAGTGAATAGAATAACAAAGAAAGTATGCTAAGTTGAAGTTTCTACATGGTTACATATAAGTCGTTCTAATATAGGTAGTTCAAGGACCTGTTGAAGAATATATGCATACTTAATTATTGTACATAGTAGGCCATAGTAGGCCAAAGAATATCACCAGGATATAATTGCCCTACAACAATAGGGAAAAGAGAGAAATTTAACAAATATTCTAGT
The DNA here is from genome assembly GCA_031772625.1 of Pinus tabuliformis. Lineage (NCBI taxonomy): Eukaryota > Viridiplantae > Streptophyta > Pinopsida > Pinales > Pinaceae > Pinus > Pinus tabuliformis. The sequence goes on from CM062805.1 coordinate 766,858,698, forward strand.
ACTTGAAACGAACCAGGATATGTGTAAACATCAGATATTTTTTCCAAGCTATCACTAAAATGATGATAAGAGACTAACCTAGAACTCAATAAAGAAATAAGAACTTCTTATCAAGAACAAACTTAAATGTATTTATGAACCATGAGCTAAATTAAAGGGTTCATTCCCATATATGACCAGAAGAGAACTTGGTTCAATGTTGAGATGCGTAGTCCCTGTAACAAGTAAATTTTCATTAGCAAGGGATCATTCTAGTAGCTAACCCATGTAAAGCTAAAAACGAAGTATAAATTTAACATGGAAAAGAAACACTAATGGTGTACACGGGGCTCGAGATAATTCTTCCTTTAGAATTGGTTGAATGAGGTTGAAACCATAAAGATGCTAAGGAAAGGTTTGAAGACTTAATTAATGAAACTTATGCCAACATCGCAGAATAATAAGTAGACAAAATGGTTCATCCAATTAATATTGAGTAACTTCAAGAAAATAAAAAGCATACAAAGCTAACATTTACCTCTAAGATAATGCAAACTCTAGCCTCTAAGACCAACATTTGTTATAATAATTAAGAGAGTCATAGTAGCTTCACCCAGGTGTCCATAACCAAAAAATGGAAAACTATAAATAACTAAAAACACACAAAGAGGAAACCCTCCAAAATAAACATGGAAATTACAAAGAAGATTAAGAAAGAGATCTTATTTTCTGAAATTACCTAAGAAAGCCTTATATGGTGAATAAAATGATTCTAGTCTCCTGGGATGGAACAAAAGTAATCTCTTGAAAGAAATTGGTAACAAAAGAGTTGATGAACTGACTGATAGAAGGTTCGCGGAAGAGCTGTGAAATGTTTAAATGAAGGGGAAAATTCCCTTTCGAGGTGCTTAGACCTGCATAGAATGTTACAAAACTTGTCATTTAACAACCTATTAAAACTTTGAGATACACAAAAAAAAAGAAAACCTTAATTAACAAACTTAGGAAAGTCAATGGTGGCTATTATTTGTAGCATTTGATTGCTTAGTGATTATGCTGTTGGGTTGAGCCATCATATTTCTTTGGTCAAGTAGACTTTTTCCAAGAGGAGAGAAACAAAATTAGAGAAGAAGCTTTATATAAAATTCTATATGGTTTGAAAAACTCAAGAGATGTAAAAATACTCATAAAACTTACAGAGCGTAGAACTACAAAATCCCAACATCGTAAATGAAAAAGGAGACAAATGAGGAAGGAAATAGTAAACCTAATTGATTCTCGAAGGATTCTCACCATCATACCTTCAAATTAGATCTCAACCATCCCTCTTTGATATATCACATAGCTGGATGAGATGTCGCAATGAAACTGTGCCACGTAACTATAATCAGATGGCCCATCATAGTATGGCTATGACACATTAAATTCTTGCTTAAGGGGTAACACATGCGTAACAAATATTTATGCTACATATGCAATACGATGGTATTAACTATGTTGATAGCACATTGGTAGGGTGGATATGAAATATTTGCAAGGTCGTGGTATCGAGTGTATTATAAAACCTCCCCATTTTATTTAACCAAAGGGTGAATGACCAAAAATGCCCAATGACCTATACGTGGTTCAAGTATTATGCTAGGATGTCTTGAGTATAATAAGCCTCCTCATCATTATCAATGTTACTTCTCTTCGTCAATGGATGCATATTATCATTACAAAGTAAAGGTCAGGTTAAGATTGTTTTTGTCCTATAAACGAAAAACAAAAATGAACATAAAGTAAAAATTGTGTAGTCAGAGACAAACCAACATATGATATGTTTATTTTCAATATGTGACAAAGAAGCATGTGATTGTTTCCAACATCATAATGAGACAAGTATGGGTGTAAAATAACATAAGAAAAAATATTATTTTATTGTGTAAATTGTATATTACATGAGAGTAGCTAAGAGAGTCCTTTCATATTTGAAGGAGACTGCAAATTTTGGTATTGAGAATAATAATGATTTCAATGTTGAGTTGATAGGTTATTCAAATTCTAATTGGGCAGGAGATCCAGAAGATAGGATCTCCACCTCTGGTTATGGATTCACTATTGGATCCAGCATTATGTCATGGAGAAACAAGAAACAACCAATTGTTTCTTTGTCTTCCATTCAAGTTGAGTACAAGGCCTTATGCAATGCAACTTGTGAAGAAATTTGGCTAAGAAGAATTCTTTAAGACATTGGAGAAAAAAAAAAGGGCCAACAATCATCAAGTATGATAACCAAAGCTCTATCAAACTAGAAAACAAACGAGTCTATCATGCAAGATCAAAACACATTGAAACACAACATCATTTTTGTATGATAAAAATGTAGTAAAAGGAAATTAATTTAACCTATTATAATACAAATGATAATCTGGTAGACATATTTAATAAGCATCTAGGAAAAGATTAGTTCATTTTTGTGTAGAGACAAGATAGGTGTGATAAGTAATTCATTTCTCAATTAAGGGGGGAGTTACAATTAATAGAGAAACGAATGTCCTAGATTGTGTAGAACTCAAGTTAATAAAATGGTTTAGATTGTGTAGAACTCGTTGTTTTCAATATGAGTAACTTGTAGTTGAGTAAGAGTTATTACACTCTCATGTATTTTGTAATCAGCATTTGTGCATGGGCATGATTTAAAAAAAAATTCATTTTATTGACTCCTTGTGGTCCTTATTTCTTTATTACTATATCCTTTGTGCTCGACAGAGTGCTTCTCATTCTACATGATGCTTCCCACGATGAACTTATCATTGATTTACATGATGTATACAATTAATTTTCATTTGACATCATTTTTTAGAATCAAGTTGGATTTGATCCAATGGTTATGCCCCTATATCTCCCATAGGTTTCTTCCCTTCTTACCATCGAGGGGGTATAGAAGCATGCATGCATCAAATTCCTTCTTTTGGAGAAGGTCAAGGTACTTGGTCATTGGAATAGAGTGCACAGTCCCCGCGGCTAGGAAAATTGTGGAGCATTTTCAAGCCTGGACCATTGTGTCCAGTGAAGAATAGAGGAGAAAACTATAGTTACCATGTACTACCTAAAATCGATAATCCAATACCCAAGACGAAAAAATGAAACAATACAATTTTAGAAAATTTTTCTCTATTTTGGTTGAATTATTTCCTTTATTTATTTTGTAATGTGAAATTGGACAATCATTATTCCCATTTCATATACAAATGTTATTCCCTAATAATGATAGAATCATATTCAAGGATATCAACCTATATGGAGATGTCAACCTTGGTCACAAATTTAGATATTATAAATAAAAGATAACTTTAACACATATTTTATATGATATATAAATTTATTTGATAAAATAAATTAAAATTAAAATTATTTAATCTTGATCTTCAACAAAATTATAGTAATTAACCCTTTTATCAAACTTTTCAATGAGTAGTATGAGAATAATTACCATCGCTCTAAGTCTTATTGAGGCTTACAATACTTAAAATCAACTCAAAACAAAAATTACTTCAGCATGTTGGTGTAACATGTCCTCACCTCTATGTTGTACATGCTTTTTCTCCTTTTACTCTGAACATTACATTATGCTTACTTTTCTTCCTTTTTCAACTTTAGCTTTCTTTTTATATCCTTCTTCAATATTTTCAACCGATTTCTCTTTTACATTTACTTGTTCTTGAGCTAAGTCCAATAAAAGTTATTTTGTGAGTTTTTGTAAATCAAACAATATCTTCATTTTTTCCATGTTCTCTTTCATTATTACAAAATTTTCAACAATTATAATGGTGGAATTATATTTTTTATTCATGTTATTGTTGTAGTTATGGTAGTTAGGATTTTGTAGGCCATTCCTCAAGAAAGGTTAATTTAGCTTCATAATCACATTTATTTCTCATTGTTAGATTCTCCTCAAATTTTGCTACTACAGAGGTAGTTTCATTTTCATCTTCCAATGTATATCTTTGCAATGTGATTAATCCACTTCAATGGAACAATGAACCCTCAAACCTTAGTGGAGAGGAGAACTGATGCAGGAGCATCCAGCTCACAGTGACGAGGCAGAAAGGACTCCAACCAGGTTCACAAGTGAGGAACTGAACTGTTAAAATTCTATTGGGAATAATTTTTTCTTTTACTTTATTTTACAAGTCAGCAACAGTTAGATGTCTTTACTTTTCCAGTTTAGGATTACTGTAGTTTCATTGTTGATTAAAAGGTAGTTTATGTAATTAGGAGAAATAACTCTTAACTGTCCTACAAGTCTTGTAATGTCAAAATGATTATAGTTACGGATAGAAACAAAAGTTATGTAACTGTCTTTGTAACAGAAAAAGACAAACTGTAAGCCTTATCTGAAGACAGAGGCTATAAAGCGAAAAATACATGTACTGGAAAAGGGGTCAGTTCAGAAGAGAATAAGCTGAGTAAATTTACTAATAGAATTGTCAAGCATTCAAAACCAGAAAAGTACTGTCCATCAAAACTACTTTCTAAATTATTTGTTGATCTCTCATTCCTATGTTTTTTCATCATTTAACAGACCTTTGTATTATTATAAACTAAGCACACTGTCATGGCTATTGTACAAGTACGAATTACAGTTAAATTGTAAACAAGCAGAGAGAATCTTAAATAAATTCCAGGCCACAAGACAAGCAGTCACGCTTACATACAAGCGCACAGCAATACAATTACGGATGAGCGAATACGTTCAACGCACAACCACTAAATGAAAGACAAGCAAACAAATTGAATGCCCAGCAACGTAACCGAAAGACAAGCGAAGACATCACAGGTATCAATCACCATAACTTTCTTTCATTAAAAACGAATTTCATTTACATTGTCTAGAATAGCAATTCATAGCTAGAATCGATAGGGTCGAGTTCCCTCACATATACAGAGACCAACATAGTCACGGTGAGTGAAAATTCAACCAGAAATTACAATTATACAGGTCAAGCATAAAACCCTAGGTTAGGGTTTGAAACAGATTTGTAACAGGGTTACGTTGAAGCCACATTTCCACACATAGGACTCAACTCAGAACGACAACGGCAAACCGAGGACCACACAGTGACCGGACAACCAACTATTGGACGGGCCGGCCTTCGAACAGTGACCCATATTCAGCAAAACAGAACAGGTTGCAGGCCTACCAAAAGATACGCAACCAAATGTCGTTGAACACAGGGGCTTGCGTCGTCCAGGTCGCCTGAGAGGACCTGCAAGAACCAGGCGTGAATGAGTTCGAGCCACAGAAAAGCTCAGAGGGACGAAACCCTCTAAAATCAACATAAAGACTGATAACGAAAAAAAAAAAAAAACCCTTACCTGGAGAACGCGAGAGGAGAAGCCATATTTTTGAAGCAGAGTACGCCACAGAGCAACTGAAGAGAGGAGGAACAATTTGGGGTTAGACCTAGAACGAGGAGCAAGTAAAAAAAATTGAAGCATGGAGAAACATTTTACCTATATCAAAAACTGAAGTCGCTTCCCGGATATTCCTGTGCTTGCAGCCACAGACAAGGCAGCATTACCAGAAGGCGAAGGAACCATAGCACAGCGCACCCATCATTTTTCCATACGCAGAGCTTGCAAACCCTCAGAGCCAACAGAATGATAAACAGAGAAGAGTCGAGAAGGCGCGTGAAGATTAGGGTTGTATAGTTTACCAAGGCAGGGTACTGTCACATTTAAGTTTGCATTCAATGCACAGCTACCACAACTACAGAGCCGCGGGAAAGACAACAGTTCACCGCCACGTCAACAAACCAAATATCATATAAAGCGCAAAAGCTACACCAAGTGGGCTGGGTTACCATCAGAGTGGTATCAGAGCTGTTTGAGTTGAAGAGATTTGGGAGAAATGGATATAGGTAGACGAGGATGAGGCAGAGGTGCCCGTAGAATGGCAGATGAGGCGTTAAGAGAAGAACTCAGAGTTCTTACTGCCCGATTGGAAGCAGTAGAGGCAGGCAAGAGGAGAGATCCAGAGTTAGGTGATGTGAGTGAAGAAGAAGTGGAAGTAGCGGCAGATGGGGCTGAAGGTGATTCACCAGAAGTGAAGTTATTGAAGTCTGTATTATTGTCAAATAGCAAACCAAAACTAGAATTACCAACCTACGATGGCAGTTTATCGATTGATGTTGTATTAGATTGGATTAGCGAGATGGACAAGTACTTTGAATGCGAGGAAATTAGTGAAGACCGTAGGGTCAAATTTGCAGCAACAAACCTGAAAGGACACGCAACCCTGTGGTGGGACAGTGTCCAGAATGAGAGGAAGAGATTGAACAAACCTCCGATAAAGACTTGGACGAGGATGGTAGCTAAATTGAAGGGCAGATTTCTGCCAAGAGATTACCACATTGCGTTACATAGGCAGGTTCAGAATTTGAGACAGAGGGGTCTGACGGTGAAAGAGTATACGGAGGAATTTTATCGAGTAAATTTGCGAGCAGGATACACAGAGGATACAGCAGAAAGGACAGCCAGATATGTAAATGGGCTGAGGATGGAGATTTTGGATGAAATAAGTATTTTGTCTCCCAACAATACGGAGGAGGCATACCAGAGCGCGGTCAAAGCAGAGGAAAAACTTAACCGAAGGCAGAATGCCCGGAGAGGACGAGGGTCTAACAGAGGAAGAGGCCAGTCCTATGGCAGGGGCCGAACTGCCAGCAACAGTGAGGAAGCCAGCAGTTCGAGAACTTCGGGAACAGCAGAAAAAGGAGATGGAACGAGAGGTGGCAGATCGTTTCAGCGCGGCAGAGGAAATGGTCGTGGAAGGGGAGCTGGTTACCAGTGCTACAGATGCCACAAGTGGGGGCACCGCTCTTTTGAGTGCCCAGAAATAGATTCAACTGGACAGCGAGGCGCATATGTGGCGCAACTGGAGGAAGCAGCAGCACCCCCTCAAGAGGCAGAAAATGCCCCAGAAACAGGAGAAGCTTTAGTGCTGCGTAAGGTGTTGTTGAAGCCAGTTGATGAGAGTATTGAGCAGACGCAACGGAAATCTTTGTTCAGGACAGTTTGTAAATCGCAAGGTAAGTGCTGTAAAATGATAATTGACAGCGGAAGTACTGACAATTTGGTGTCAGTCGAGATGGTGGAGAAGTTAGGACTAAAGCGTCTGAAACACCCCAGTCCATATCGAGTTTCATGGCTACAGAAGGGACACCAGTTGCTGGTGGATGAGCATAGTGAAGTGGAATTTCAGATAGGACGTTATAAGGACAAAATTATTTGCGACATTATGCCAATGGACGTATGCCACATCTTGTTGGGCAGACCTTGGCAATATGACAGAAAAGTGACACATGATGGGGTGTTGAATTGTTATAAGTTCGAAAAAGATGGGGTTAGGCATACCCTTGTGCCTATCAGGGAAGAGAAAGAGGCAGCTGAAGTAAATGAACCTAAGGCGTTGCTTATGAGCGGAAAACAATTTTTAAAGCAGGTTGAAAACAGCGAGATGAATTATGCTGTAGTCAGAAAGACAAGGACAGTTTTGTTGCACACATAAATCACAAATTTGCCTATAGAAATATAGCAGATGTTGGAAGAGTTTACAGATATAGTAGTGGACGACTTGCCGGATAAGTTACCTCCCAAGCGGAGCATTAGTCACCATATTGATTTCATACCAGGAGCCAGCTTACCAAATAAGGCAGCTTATCGAATGAGCCCCAAGGATAATGAAGAAATCAGAAAACAGGTGCAGGAGCTATTGGACAAAGGATTGATCAGGGAGAGTTTGATCCCATGTGCTGTACCAATAGTTCTCGCCCCCAAAAAGGGAGGAGAATGGCGGATGTGCACTGATTCCAGGGCCATCAATAAAATCACCATACGGTACAGGTTTTTGTTACCACGTATGGATGATATGATGGACTGTCTGAGTGGGGCAGCTTACTTTTCTAAGATAGATTTAAAGAGCGGATATCACCAGATTCGGATACGTGAGGGAGACGAGTGGAAGACAGCTTTTAAAACCAATGAGGGCTTATATGAATGGCTGGTCATGTCGTTCGGGTTGAGCAATGCGCCCAGCACCTTCATGAGACTCATGAATGAGATGCTAAAGGAATATATTGGGAAGTTTGTAATTGTTTATTTGGATGACATACTTATTTTTAGTAAGACACGAGAAGAACACTTCCGGCATGTGCGTAAAGTGTTGGAGAAGCTACAGCAGAACAAGTTATTGATCAATTTGAAGAAATGTACGTTTTTGCAGAAAGAGTTAATTTATCTGGGATTTGTGATAGCGGAGAACGAATTAAAGATGGATCCGGAGAAAGTGACAGCAATCATAAATTGGCCGTCACCGAAGAATTTGTTTGAGGTACGTAGTTTCCACGGATTAGCGAGTTTTTACAGGAAGTTTATTAAAAATTTCAGCGGAATTTGTGCTCCTATGTTGGAGACCATCAAAAAGGCCAGCCAACCTTTTCGATGGACAGAAGCAGCAGAAAAGAGCTTTCAGCTATTGAAAAAGAAAATAATAGAAAGACCGATTCTCAGGCTACCAGATTTTCAAAAATTATTTCAGGTACGTTGTGATGCTAGTGGAACAGCAATCGGGGCTGTACTCAGTCAGGAGGACAGACCGGTGGCATTTTTCAGTGAAAAACTGAATGAGAGTAGGCAGAAGTACTCCTCGTACGACAAGGAATTCTACGCAGTGGTACAAGCGCTAAGGCACTGGAGGCATTATTTGTTGGGGAACGAGTTCGTGCTGTTTTCAGATAATTCTGCATTACAATATGTAATGCAGCAACACAAACTTAATCATAAACATGCCAAATGGGTGGAGTACTTACAGAGTTTTAATTTTGTGCTGAAGCATGTCAGCGGGCAAGCGAATAAGGTAGCCGACGCATTGAGCAGAAAAGCTTTACTTTTGCAGGAAAGCACTGTGCAGGTTTTGGGCTTTGAACATTTACGGGATCTTTATAAGACAGACACAGATTTCAGAGAAGCCTATGAGGCGTGCCAAAATCCTTTGATAAGAGGAAATAGTCCTTGGTTGGACTATAACATACAGGAGAAATTGCTTTTTAAGGGAGGACAACTGTGTATCCCCAACTTTTCTATGAGGGAGAACATCATTCGTGAAAAACACAGTGGGGGTTTGGCTGGACACTTTGGTATTGACAAGACTTTGGAGCAACTTAGTCACTTCTATTTTTGGCCAAGAATGCGATGGGACGTACAACGTTTTGTGGTTAAGTGTAAGGTGTGTCAACTAGCGAAGGGGCATAGCCAGAACACAGGATTGTATACGCCATTGCCTATTCCAGGCAGACCTTGGGATTCAGTGAGTTTAGATTTCGTGTTGGGACTGCCAAAAACACAGAAAGGATATGATTCGGTAATGGTAGTGGTAGATCGTTTCTCGAAAATGGCACATTTTGTACCTTGTCGGAAAACTAGTGATGCCACTTACGTGGCCCACTTGTTTTTTAATGAGATTGTCAGATTACACGGGTTACCAACAACCATCCTATCAGACAGAGACGTGAAGTTCATGGGACATTTTTGGCGTACCTTGTGGAAAAAGATGAACACCCAATTAAGCTACAGTTCTGCTTACCACCCGCAGACCAACGGGCAAACAAAAGTTGTGAACAGAAGTCTAGGAAATCTGTTACGCAGCTTAGTCGAAGAAAATTCTAGAATGTGGGACCGAGTGCTAGCACAAGCAGAGTTTTCTTACAACGATTCGCCGAATCGTAGCACGGGTCTCAGTCCCTTCCAGATTCTTTATGGCATGCACCCTCGTGGAGTGCATGAGCTTCGGGATCTTGGGTTACAGGAACGACGGAGTGCGGATGGAGAAGATTTTGCAAATGCAATGAGGGATTTACACGAACAAGTGAAGGCAAAATTACAGGACAACAGCTCGAAGTATAAGGGACATGCAGATTTGAGGAGAAGAGAAGTTCATTTTGAGGTAGGGGATGAAGTTCTGGTACACTTACGTAAGGAGCGGTTCCCTAAAGGTACGTACAATAAACTGAAATACAAGAAGATAGGGCCTTGTAAGATCTTGCGGAAGTTTTCAGCGAATGCCTACGAAATACAACTACCACCTGGAGTAGGCATATCACCTATCTTCAATGTGGCAGATTTGTTTCCGTATACAGGCGATCTGTTGGAAGAGAAGAAGGATGAACCCGGACAATCCACGCGGAACACCCAGGAAGACGGAGAAAGTTGGAAGAAACAAATGCCTTATGTCCAACCTCCTGAGATCGAAAGCATCCTCGAAACTCAGGTAGTTAGGCGTACTCGGCGGAAAAATTATTTTCAGTACCTGGTCAAGTGGAAGAACCGTCCGATTGAGGACAGCTCATGGCTTGACGCCAGGAAGATTGAATGAACAGGGACATCAGTGGAGGAGCTCATGAACCGGAGTCATGATCTTTTCTCACCCCAGGAGCCTGATGCAGGAGCATCCAGCTCACAGTGACGAGATAGAAAGGACTCCAACCAGGTTCACAAGCGAGGAACTGAACTGTTAAAATTCTATTGGGAATAATTTTTTCTTTTACTTTATTTTACAAGTCAGCAACAGTTAGATGTCTTTACTTTTCCAGTTTAGGATTACTGTAGTTTCATTGTTGATTAAAAGGTAGTTTATGTAATTAGGAGAAATAACTCTTAACTGTCCTACAAGTCTTGTAATGTCAAAATGATTATAGTTACGGATAGAAACAGAAGTTATGTAACTGTCTTTGTAACAGAAAAAGACAAACTGTAAGCCTTATCTGAAGACAGAGGCTATAAAGCCAAAAATACATGTACTGGAAAAGGGGTCAGTTCAGAAGAGAATAAGCTGAGTAAATTTACTAATAGAATTGTCAAGCATTCAAAACCAGAAAAGTACTGTCCATCAAAATTACTTTCTAAATTATTTGTTGATCTCTCATTCCTATGTTTTTCATCATTTAACAGACCTTTGTATTATTATAAACTAAGCACACTGTCATGGCTATTGTACAAGTACGAATTACAGTTAAATTGTAGACAAGCAGAGAGAATCTTAAATAAATTCCAGGCCACAAGACAAGCAGTCACGCTTACATACAAGCGCACAGCAATACAATTACGGATGAGCGAATACGTTCAACGCACAGCCACTAAATGAAAGACAAGCAAACAAATTGAATGCCCAGCAACGTAACCGAAAGACAAGCGAAGACATCACAGGTATCAATCACCATAACTTTCTTTCATTAAAAACGAATTTCATTTACATTGTCTAGAATAACAATTCATAGCTAGAATCGATAGGGTCGAGTTCCCTCACATATACAGAGACCAACATAGTCACGGTGAGTGAAAATTCAACCAGAAATTACAATTATACAGGTCAAGCATAAAACCCTAAGTTAGGGTTTGAAACAGATTTGTAACAGGGTTACGTTGAAGCCACATTTCCACACATAGGACTCAACTCAGAACGACAACGGCAAACCGAGGACCACACAGTGACCGGACAACCAACTATTGGACGGGCCGTCCTTCGAACAGTGACCCATATTCAGCAGAACAGAACAGGTTGCAGGCCTACCAAAAGATACGCAACCAAATGTCGTTGAACACAGGGGCTTGCGCCGTCCAGGTCGCCTGAGAGGACCTGCAAGAACCAGGCGTGAATGAGTTCGAGCCACAGAAAAGCTCAGAGGGACGAAACCCTCTAAAATCAACATAAAGACTGATAACGAAAAAAAAAAAGAAAACCCTTACCTGGAGAACGCAAGAGGAGAAGCCATATTTTTGAAGCAGAGTACGCCACAGAGCAACTGAAGAGAGGAGGAACAATTTGGGGTTAGACCCAGAACGAGGAGCAAGTAAAAAAAATTGAAGCATGGAGAAACATTTTACCTGTATCAAAAACTGAAGTCGCTTCCCGGATATTCCTGTGCTTGCAGCCACAGACAAGGCAGCGTTACCAGAAGGCGAAGGAACCATAGCACAACGCACCCATCATTTTTCCATACGCAGAGCTCGCAAACCCTCGGAGCCAACAGAACGATAAACAGAGAAGAGTCGAGAAGGCGCGTGAAGATTAGGGTTGTATAGTTTACCAAGGCAGGGTACTGTCACATTTACGTTTGCATTCAATGCACAACTACCACAACTACAGAGCCGTGGGAAAGACAACAGTTCACCGCCACGTCAACAAACCAAATATCATATAAAGCGCAAAAGCTACACCAAGTGGGCTGGGTTACCATCAAGAACATGCTTAAGAAATTAAGGAAACAATCAACATCAAGTTGACAATAATGACTACTCCTATTTAGAGTTCAATGTAACTAACATAGCCATATAGCCATATAAATTAAAAAGTTAATAAGTATCGATCCATAATAATATCTATAAAAGTAAAAATGAAAATAATATATTTGAAAATTAAATATAATACATGAAATTTTGATAAAAATATTTAATTAAATCTTTTTAATAATATATTTTCTCATAATATACTTGATAATTAAAAAACTTACAATCCATATAATTTATGAATATAAATATTTACTAAATTAAAAATAATAAAATAATCAATATATTAATATACTAATGCAATCTAAATTGATACATTAATTATAAAGATACAATTTACTTTAACAGTACTTGAAATACTTTATAATAAAATAATATAAATAAAATATATAGTTTAAGCCAAAATCCAAAACGCTTATTACAAATTTGAAAAAAAAATTGTTAATAAATAATTTTTAAATTCATACTTTGGAGTTCACTATCAATAATAAACACCAAATTTCAAATGATATATATAATTCTCAAATTAATATATGTTTCCAGTAGTGTCCATCATGATGATTTTTACCAAGAAAATAATATAAATAAAATATATCTCAAAATAAAATAATGCCCAAATCCAAAACGTTTATTACAAATTTGAAAAAATTAAAAATAAACGCCAAATTTCAAATGATATATAATTCTCAAATTAATATAGGTTTCAAGTAATGTCCATGATGATTTCTATCAATAAAGTAGTATAAATAAAATATATCTCAAAATAAAATAATGCCAAAATCCAAAACGCTTATTACAAATTTGAAAAAAAAATTTATTAACAAAAACTTTTTAAATTCATACTTTGGAGCTCACTATCATTAATAAACACCAAATTTCAAATGATATATATATATAATTCTCAAATTAACATAGTTTTCAAGTAGTGTTCATCATGATGATTTCTATCAGGCTTCTCCATTCATCATAATTTTTGTGCCTAATAATTTTATAATTCTCAAACTAATACAGGTTTCAAGAAGCGTTCATCATGATGGTCTCTATCGAGCTTTTCCCATCATCATGATTATTAAATTTTATTTTTATGGTTAATTTTGAATTTCATGATTATTAAATTTATATTTTTTATATTATGAGAATAAGAATTCATAATCCACTTACATACATTATTTTTAATTCAAAATTAAATAATGTAATATAAATTTTTCAACATTTATTAAATATAATAAAGAAAAAAATAATAAAATTAAGTGTAAGATGATTCAAATTAAAACATATAAATATAAATGTATAAATGTAAAATGTAATGTAAAAAGTTAAAATGTATTACGAATAAAATGTAAAATCCATATAAATTAATAATGTTTTCTTAATTTTTTTTTTAATTTAATTAATAAGCATATAAAATTTTAATATTTATGATAAATTTTAACCGTGGATATTATTAACTTGTAAATAGACTTTATTACAATAGCTGGACCAATAACATGGTGTATCAATACCAAATACCCAAAAAAATATATTTAAATTTAATTAATAAGCACAAAAAAAATTCAATACTTACAATAAACTTACAATATAACATTTTTAACCATAGATATTCACCCCCAATTTATCATGGATATTATAAACCTGTAAACAGAGTTTGTTAGAATACCATAGGTCAATGCCATAAATTAGCAATACCACATGCCAAAAACTATAACTCATTTCACAATCGAAATAATTCAATTTTATAACACTTTTTTATTTAAATCGAAAAAAAATAAAAATAAAAATAATAATAATAATAATAAAAATTGTTATAAACACTTTTGAGATATATTTAAACCTCTATCCTCACCACTACTAAAAATATTTCATAGATATTCAAGAGAGAGAGAAGGAGAAAGGGAGGGAGAGAGATGGAGTTGAATGGGAGAGAGAGGGAGGGAAGAACAAAGACATAGAGAGATAGAGGTGGAGAGAGAGAGAGTGAGTGATAAGGGAGAGATGGAGAGAGAGAGTAGAGGAGGAGGAGAGCGAGAGAGAGGAGAGGAGAGGAGGGAAGAGAGAGGGAGAGAGGGATGGGGGGAAGGGGAGACAACTGGACGTGGGACAAAAAGGGAGAGAGAGGACTTGAGAGAGATAAGGAGAGAGAGTGAGGGAGGGAGAGCACAAGGGAAGAGAGAGAGAGGTTACTTTTAGATGTAAAACTTATAATTTATTTGAACCCTAAGCAATCCAAGCCTCAAGGGAAGTGACATGATTACCACTAACAAGAATTGTACATAGACACATTGTAATGTTCACACATAGATATAGAGGATATACATGTGGAAAATTAGGTTTATGATGTTAGGTAATCATGAACGAAGTGCACAATAGTGTATATGATGAATGGTTCGTTGGTAATTTATATGCGACTTAAAAGTAGAATAAATAACATTTAACTGTTTTTTTTTAATGTATTTATGGTAAAACTAAAAACTAAAAATCTTATTTGTTTATATAAACTAGCCTAGATCTATCTTAAATCGGGATCAATATTTATGTATTTATGGTAAAACTAAAAAGTAACAATCTTATTTGTTTATATAAACTAGCCTAAATCTATCTTAACTCGGGATCTACCAAGCACGCAAAGAGATCAAATCTCGGGATCGTTCGACAACAATTGCATCTGCATCTAGAACATTACGAACATATACATGGTTGTGGGGTGGGTTGTTGACTGCTCATGTATGAAATGGAAATCTCTACTCCAAATATGCATGCTACTCATAGGTTTTTATTCCCAAAAATATTAAGAAATGTTTTTTCTCAATTTATTCTATTAGCATTTAAAGTTTGAACCATCCACCTAAATTATTATAGGCTAAATCTATCATTGTTTTTGAATGAATACTCAACTTATATAAGAAAACCTTGTAACCAATTCATAAGCTTGTAATGGCATTTCAACGAATAATAACAGGTTTCTAAATAGGTTTCAACCAAGAAAATTTCAGGAGTACGTGCCGAGGCAGGTAATAAAGACATAATATATTGTTATTTATAAGTTTAAAAATGGGAAAACATAAAAATAATTAAATATTGGATACAATTTAAAGGAAGATATAATTTTTTTAAAATAAAATAGTAATAAAAACTTCAATTTGAGTGATTTTAGTATCCATATCTCATCTCAGGGCTTTGTTTCCAACAAGATATTGTGTATGTCAAGTTGGTGCACCCAAAAACAGGCTAATAAAGACTATTGTCAATGTTGCCCACTGCTTGCGTCTATCTCTAACATTGACTAAGATAGATCTTACCTTGACACTCGACTGACTGAGAGGGGTATCGAAAATAACAATCAGAAGCTTTGGGGGAAGGAACACCGTGAGTTGAGAGGGCACTATCAAGTGTCAAGGTAAGATCAACCCTGGCCAGTGCAATCACATTTTCATGTATTTCTCATTTTTCGTGTAATAGGTTCCATCGAAAGTATGAAACATGGGTACTCCTTTGATGATGAATTAAATTTTGCATATAACGAGTACTCACGTTTGAAATTTGAGTAAAACCTTAGGAAGATAAATTGAAAATACAAGTTGAAAAAGTAGTTTTATTATTCTATTATTTTTTAATCTTTTTACATTTTTACTCCAAAAATGGTGAATCATCCCCCATGGTTGACATAATCATCTTGAATCCTATTGGTTCTTATAAATTTTATTTTGGTTGTACATTTTTCTTAGGAGGCCCATTTTAGACCTCAAAAGTTCCCTAATGAAAGTGGCACAAATCTTGGAGTTACAAGCACAGGTCTAAAGAGAAAAGTCCCCTGACGCACATATGCCTTGTTGTGCGAGCATCTCGAGCCTTCGAGATGCACCCTTGTCCATATCAAGGGAGCATCCAAGGGTTTAATGGTTTAAAAACTTAGTGGGACCCAAGGATTGGTCAAGGGAATGTATGGGATGCATTATGGGAGTCGTGTAGTAGGTGCAAAAGGTATGGTATCGCGTGTTTCCGTAGATTCCACTTCCTTAATTGACACGTAGGGAGTCGAATCATATCATAGTAACTTATCATCACATGCTTACCCCTATTGGTTGGTTACATGGGTAGATGTGGGGTGTGGGTGTTACATTAACATTATTCTCACATAGAACACCTAAAGCCTGTGATGGTGGAGGATCACAATGATTTCTTATGTATGAGTGGCTACCCATGGTTTGAAAACTAGAGGGTAACCATGGTTACCCTTCAGTCAGTAACTTATACCCTTCCATATGGTCAACCATTACCCAGAGTCCCTCAGTTCCTTAGGGAGAAGCTATAATTTACCCTGGATACCAAAGTAGGTGATTGGTAACTCTTCAAAGAGTACAAAGTCATCAAAGTATATGGATTTGAAGGAAAATCACACCATGTACCAACATTCTTGCCTCCTCGCATATTTTCATTAGAGTACATTAGGCAGAGATTGAACAACCATAATGTACACTTCACTCCTAGGAAGGCAATAGTTACTTTCCACCTTCCTCATAAGGTGAGACCATTTGTAGTTAATTCAAGGAATGTTTTGAACCTTGTGTAGAAAATATTACAGAGCTTTGATTTCCCACAAGCAGAAGTATGGAACTATGATCCTCATAATATCATTTATGAGATGATAAAATATAAGGACAGGGAAAATCACAAGCACAACCCAAATCCCATAGTAGAAGATTATGCAAACAAGTCTACTTGGGAATATGTTAAGGCCATTTTGCATTTAGTTGAATCAAGCACTTCCCACCTCTCAGGGTGGAAAAGAGTCTCTTTAGAACCCATGGATGTTGATCAAGGAGAGGATCCTAGCTCCAAGAAATCCAGGTATAAGAAGTGGAAAGTGATGATGATGGTGAGGATAATGATGATGAGACAAAATCACAAGCACTAGTGTTGTACAATAGTTAGCTAGCCTAACCCATCAAAATAGGCTTTTACTATGGAACACTTGCCTTCTGTCATGTCCACATTTGAAGTAATAGAGTTAAGAGAGGTTTCCAAGCCTGGACACATGTCCGTGTTGGAGTAGTTTCAGGAGATAGTTAAATCAACATCTAAGAGTGGAAAAGGGACATAAGGAGAGCAAAAAACCAACCACTTCCCCCTATGCAGGTTAAAAGTGCATTAAGATTTGAAAAGGGGATTTTCAAGTTTGTAGTATTACAGTATAAGGTGGAGACAACCAGATCAATGTTAGATTATCAAGTGCATCAACTATCCCTTCTCGCAAACAATAGTCCATATAGGGATATTATGGAGTTGAACATGAAAGTAACCCATATGTTGCATAGATAGATGTGCATAATTAATTCCACAACAAGGAAATTGCAATATTTGTACACCAAAGCTAGTGCCCAACTAAAATATGAAGGGATGGTGTGTAGATCCAAGAATATGAATATCAAAACCATGGAGGACAAAGTCACCTACTTGGCTACATTTCCTTGATATTTTAACCAGTTTAAAACCATGTTGGAGGATAAGGATCAAGAGATAGCATTTATGAGGAAGTAATTCAGGATTCGAGATGCACATCTCTTGCAAATAGATGAGTTAGCAGAGGCAGAGAAGGAGAACCAAGAAATCACAAAAAATCGACATGATACATTAATGAAGAATAAGGAACACAAGTAAAAAGTCATGCTACTAGAGGCAAAAATACAAGGAATGTGTTATATACCTAGGGGGGATAATATGGGGTACCAAGGGAGGTACCCAAGGTAATAATGTAATAATGGGATGGGCCATAGTAATAAATAAGGTCGTTAACCCATGTCATGTAAGGGACCACAAGTAGTTAATAATAATATAATGGGCCCATGGTATTAGTTGATGGTATGAGGGAACCATGGTAATGACCCATGGTATTGTATGTATGAGGCCTATATAGAGGCTAGAGACTCCATGTCAAGGAACATAGTCAAGGATTATTGTATGAACAGGCATATGGCTTGTGGAGTGTTCTCCTTCCTTAAGGAGTGAATGTATGGTGTTGCCCTACCTTAAGGGTTTGATATCAATAAAGAATCATTTCATCTTATTCTTGGGTTTATTTGCATTATCTTTGATTTTCATATCAGATCTATAGTATTTCTGGGTCAGATCTACAACAAGTGGTATCAGAGCACTTTCTTGGGCACAAAAGTGGAGATTTTTTTTATTTTTGCAGGGTTTCGGGGGCGGCGACTTTGCAGGTCATATCTGTACATTTTGGTACAATATCTATAAAATCTAATTATAGATCTGGATTATTTGTGCAAAAATAGTCGAATTCAAAAAAAAAATCAGTTGAATCGGAGTCCGGATGAAGGAGATATCGCTGATTTAAAAATCAGTGGGGTTGCAGACAATTTTCAGGGTAGCGAGTTTGCGGCACAGATCTAGACGTCCTGGTGCAAGATCTACAAAACATAATTGTAGATCTGAATTGTCTGAGAAAAATTTCCCAATTTCAAAAAAAAAATCAGTCAAATCAGAGTCCGGATGAGGGAGATATCGCTGATTTAAAATCAGCTCTTTTTTTGCAGAAATTTTGGTGACGGCGGGAGAGTTGCAGCGCAGATCAGAAATTCCAAGTGCCTGGATCAGGATTTCTATCACATGGGCAGATGCAGAATGGTTGTTCCATTTCCAAAAATAGGTTATAATAGAGATTCTGAGCAATATTGACGAAACTGTGACAATTACAAATTTTCGCCAAGTAAGTGAATTTTTCTCAAACCCTCTTCATGGAGGTTCTATTATTTGCAGGAAAAGATGGTCCTACTATTGAAGAATACATAAAACAACAAAAGTTAGCATGGGAAAACAATTGGAGGGATTCATGGTGGTTGGGTTTCAAAGATGAGACTTACAAATGGTATCTCTCACTTGATAACAAACAGTTGACCAAACTCTCAGATGCAGAATTTGAAAAAGTCCTTTTAGACAAATGATCTCGTGCTAGAAAAAAGGAGAATGAGCCACGTAAGGGGTTGTTTTCTACTGATGCTTTCTTATTGCAGGTTCATGGATTGATTCAGAAGGAGAAAATCATTGTGACTATAAATCCTAGTTGCAAGCAAAATCTTATAAGTGTTAATTTGGCAAAAAGATTGCAAGTTCCAACAAAACACATTGAAACTGCGCAAGTTGATAATGAGGATGTTCAAGTGTACAAGGATTTGAAAATTTCTATGGATAAATATGTGTTGCATGGTGATTTTTATGCTTCAGAGATGGATAATATGGATGTTGTTTTGGGATATCCTTGGATGGAATCCGTGGGTACTATCAATATTAATGTGCAGAAGAAATTCCTGAAGCTTCTTTATTGATCAAACCCTTAAGGTAGGACAACACCATACATTCACTCCTTAAGGAAGGAGAACACTCCACAAGCCATATGCCTGTTCATACAATAATCCTTGACTATGTTCCTTGACATGGAGTCTCTAGCCTCTATATAAGCCTCATACATACAGTACCATGGGTCATTACCATGGTTCCCTCATACCATCAACTAATACCATGGGCCCATTATATTATTATTAACTACTTGTGGTCCCTTACATGACATGGGTTAACCACCTTATTTATTACTATGGCCCATCCCATTATTACATTATTACCTTGGGTACCTCCCTTGGTACCCCATATTATCCCCCCTAGGTATATAACAGAATGAATGAGAAGACGGGTGAGACTTCTTAGTCTCATTAAGCCCCTCATATTCTACATGGGCAAGTAGAATTATTGATCGTATCAAGGTATGCCAAGAAGTTTCAATTTCAACTCTCAAGTCGAGAGAAAGAAGTGAAGACAAAAGAAGAATATATAGAAACTACCGAGATGACGTTGTAGAGGACATAAGAGCATAGTGACAAAATTAAAGCTAAATTGGAAGTTTTGAAGAGGAAGCATCCAATCAAATCCTCTTTCAAAGTTTCCAAAATAATATATGGGATAGGATAATGAATATAGTAAACAAGAACTGGGGTCATATGGATTTGATCTAGGAAAAGATAAAAAATGTTAAAAGGGCCTAAAGGGAAATTACCATGATTAAGAATATTATTGGTGAATCCCCCACTAAGGCTAGAGTAATCATAAATTTCTTTAATCATATGCCTAAGGAGGAAGTCTTCAAGGAAAATATTGATAGATCCAAGTGGGTATCAAGGGCCAACCAGATGAAGAGGAAACAAAAAATGGTGATATTGTTGGAGTAGAAAGCAATGACATTGTCCAATGAAGTTGTAGGTATTAAAGACAAATGTGAAATGATATAAAAGAGGAAATTCCCACCATTATTAGATGGAAATGGGGATTTATATTCCAAGGAATCACTCATGAAGAGCCTCAATGAAATTAAAGAAGACCAAAAAGGCTTCGGGGAGGAGGACCATGCCTTGCATGGAAAGGAAATTGTAAATTTGTATGAATTATTTTGAAGTTTTTCTCATGTTAAAGAGTCTCTTAAAAGAGTAAAATAAATTGGATCATGAAATGGTCACAACTCTAGAAGGGAATATTTTGGATGCACAAACATGTGGCATTCCATTTGATAAGGAGTGGAAGGGTTTAATGGATTTATATAAATTAACCACTCATAAGGGACTTGCATCAATGCCATAGGTGTCAATGATAGAGGTAGGCTCAAGTTCCAAGCTTCTACAACAGCGAGCACTTCGACCTCATCCATCGACATCGACACAACCAAGATTGGCACCACCGACAACCCATCCAAGGTGATGTGCACTCCTCAACCAGTGCCCAGGAAAGAGAGAGAAACCATTAGGGGATTTTTAAGGTCTAAAATGGGCCTCCTAAGGAAATTATTAAATAATAGTGGAAATAATAAAATAAGATTAGATTAAATCATGAAATTTTAGAGGGAGAAAAGACAAAACTATTTTTTCAACTCGTATTTTCAACTTGTCTCCATATGGGTTTACTAAAATTTCGAGCCGAGGGTCCGTCAAAAATATGCAACATGGGTACTCCTTGGATGAGGAATTAATTTTTTCATCCAATGAGTACTCCCGCTTGAAATTTGAGTAAAAACTTAAGGAGATAAGTTGAAAATACGAGTTGAAAAAGTAGTTTTATTATTTTATTATTTTTTAATCTTTGTACTTTTTTAATCCAAAAATGGTGAATCATCCCCCATGGTTGACATCACCATCTTGAATCCTATTGGTTCTGATAAAATTTATTTTGGTTGTACATTTTTCTTAGGAGGCCCATTTTAGACCTCATAACTCCCCTAATGACCCATCACACGAGCAAGAGAGAGAAGGAAAAACCCACCACATTCAAATCAGATGGGACCCACCTTACATATGGAAAAATTTTCTCGAAACTTCTAAAGGAAGTTAGTTACAACAACTACCATCTTTGTATTTCCTAGTGGTTATTGAATACCACTAGTGGTTTAGGGTTAGAGTATTGGGTCTTGGGAGCCTATATGTAGGCCTCATTTTATGTAATCAAAAGATAAAAAAATTTTGTGTAGGGAAAACTCTGTCAAATTTTTTCCTAAATTTGCTAGGATTTTTGAAGCTATTGTAAGGAAGAATTCTGAAGTTTGTTTGGGGTTTTCATTACTTCTTCTCCATGTAATTATGAAAACCACCCTCTAATTTTATTTTTACAGCATAATAATATAATTACAAGTATTCATGGAAAATCATGTTGTAAACCTAATGCTTGTATGGAATAGGAATGTGATTGTTAATTGAGGAAATTTTTGAATGAGTATGATTGTTTTATTTAATTGTTGTAGAATTTATCAAGATTGTTGAAGAGAATATTTACTATTTTGGTGAACTTTACATGGGTTGAAATGGAATGTATAAACTCAAATTTCTATTTTTCTAAAGTTGAATTCTTAATTTCTCAGTTGTCCATCTTATATCAATAGGCTGAAATGAATTATGAATTGCTCATTTAGTTTGTTGAAATATGTTCTCCATTATTCTCTTCTCCTTAAACCTTTTATTTCATTTATGTCAAACCCAAGCACATGGATCCTATGATTAAAAACAAGTGGAAATTATACCCAACAAAACCATTTTGAATTGTTGAAATTCTCCCTTACTGAATTCTTAGATATAACTAAAAATTTAAAAACATAGATTGAAAAACCTGATTTGAATGGCTAAAATTGGCTCTTTATGTTTCTTTAATTTTCATGACAAAACTTTATGAAGAAACTAGAGTAAATGGAAACTTATGTTTGAAATAAATAGAGAAAACAAAATAGGATTAAATTCAAATTTCACGCAGTCATTCAGTAGAAACAACATTCACATTGAACATAAATTATGTCTGATTTAATTTTTTACAATCTCTTTATTACATTTTTTTTTTTTTTGTTGAAACTTTACATCAAGAACCAAAGTACATAAATATTCAAACCAGAAGAAAACATAAATATATTTTGTAATGTTCTTAATTGGAAAATTAACAGTGAATATGTACTAGCTACAATAATTAAAATTTCACCATGTAAACACAAATTAGTACACCAAAGATATGAGGCAAAGTGTTGAGCCATTTTATTAAATTTTGAGCTGGAATTGAGTACAATGGAGTGAAATGATAGAACCTGGGCTTGCTACTGCAAGCATGCAATGCTGAGGTGAGAATCTAAGTAAAATCTCTAGTTGAAATGGCTCAATCTGTCCAAATGCACTGCTTAGAAATTTTTGTTGATGTTGTTGCTGGTGGAGGAAAACTGTGAAATGAACCCTAAAAATTTTTATAGGAAGGTTCCTGACACCCTAACTAACAAAATCCAGAAAAATATCAAATATGAACCAAGTGGTAGAATGGTTTCCCCAAATAACTGCGCCCTACTATGGAAATATTCTTTTTGTTGGCTGGCTTCAACCTTTAATTTTTTCCCTCAAAAAGTGCCCAGAAAACTCTACCAAATAAACTGGGGTCTCTCCTCATAAAACCCACAAAAACCTAGAAATTGTTTTTCCAACTGACCCGAAAATACCCAAATTTGGACAAAAATTCCCAACAAATGGGTTTTGCATCCCGCCAAGACTATCTGTTGAAAATTAGCTCTAGTTTCCTCCTTCATCTGCTGGAATTTCCTCTACAAAATTTCTCTAGAAATGAAAAAGAAATTTCAGCTCAACTCCTGCACAAATCACCACTTCAATATGTGCGCTATAGATGGCCCAAAAAAACCTCTTTGCAAGCCCTAATGATAGAAAATTTTCTCTCGTAATAACAATGTTCTTCGCCTCTGAAAATATCAAAGAAAACTCGTCCTCCACTGAGGAAACATTATGAAAATTATCAGCCTCAAGATCCACCAAATCCCACCTCTTCAAAATGCCATGAATTCCACAAATGCATCCTCTTGGAACCCGCATAAGTTGAAATATCTCTGCAATTCAGCTGTCCAGATACCAAATTCTTCTCACAAAGTCTCTTTTAGAGTGACACTCGAATTTTGCTGAAGAAGAGCTGGAATCCCACTTGGAAATTCCTTGTGCTAAACAAGACTAGTTGACTTGGCTAAGAAGCTCAAGAAAAACCTCCAAGATTGTAAATGAAATGTCAAAATAGAATGATAAACTTGAGATTCTAGCCTTCCTTTTATTGTTGCTTCCCCTTCCTCATACCATGTTTCAATTTCTCTCACACTATGTTTTGATACCATGGTTTGATTCTTCCCATGGTTCGATTTCCTTTTTTGGTAACCTCCACAACTTATCTTTACTTTAATTTTCTTCTTTTCCTAAGTCCCAACCTTTTCCTTTTCTCCAAAAATATACTTAACATCTCCACAACTTATTTCACCTAACTTTTATTTATCTAATACTATATTAATCGCTAAAATTACAAAATTGAAAATTTCATTGACAAAATTTCTAATTGGGGACATGACATATTCAACATGATTAAACAAACTCAAGTGATTTCACATTTATATTTACATAAGGAAACCAAAACTAATAACAACAAATTAGGATCAAATTTATATGTTCCTAGACTTTGCACTATATCATGGCATAATGTGACTCTGGGGACCCAACATCTCATGGTGCCTTTGTTAGGGACAATTTCAATTATTTTCCTAAGAGAAATGACAACTTTTTTAGATTTTGTAGGTGGAATGAATCTAAATTTATCAGTTGTGCTTCCAGTTGGTGATTCCATTATTTATAACATCTATTTTTGTTAACCACATCATTGTCGTATACTCAACACTATACCACAATGATGATAGCTCAAAAACCTAGTTAGAACATTGTACATGTCCATTACCATTCTATTTATCCCTTTGACCCATAGTTCATATTTTAGTTTCAAAAGTATAGCTTCTTCAAGGAGACACACTCAGAGTAACCCAAACCAAAATCTCACACTTCCAGTTTTCAACCCTAAGATTTTTTTATACACTTACAAACAACAAAACAAGGATTTATAGGTAGAAACATTAGAGAATCATATAGTAGATTCTTCATCCCAACCTTTTCCCACCATGATTTTTCAATTAAGCCATCCAGACATTACTTAAGTTCACACATCTTCCTCGCAACCAGGAAAAAGAAATAATTTTTTTTCCAAGTTACCAATTTCTCCTCATGCATCATAAACCCCACACTATCCAAACCCTATGTAACTCTGGAAATAACAGGGAAAACTAGAACACCCATATCATCTGCTACTATAAATATCAATCTACAACATTTTATGACTAGGCAAGGGCAACCTCGCAATAAAAAAAACTCACCTAACCAACCCTTGGCCCAGATAATAGCCCATTATGCACCCTTCGATTTTCCTTGGGTCTTACATGACATGCACCATAGAACTATATAAGAAAATTTCCTAGATTTAATGGTGAAAAGAAAGGGACCACTGAAGAACATATCAACACCTTCCAAGACTTACTGACAACTTTATGGTGTAGGATGAGGATGGGGTCATGAGACTATTCGTACAAACACTAAAAGGAAACATTTGAAAATAGTTTTGTATTCTTCATGCTAATTCTCTGCACTTGTGAGATGAATTAGAGAGAACATTCCATATACAGTTTGGTGAGAAGAAATATTTTCAATATTATGTTGCTAAAATTTTAATGGTGAGAAAGAAACCTTCTGACAGTATGGAAGAGTTCACTAAAATATTCAACAAGCTCTATAATAAAACTCCAAACGAAATCAAACCTACTACTATTTCTGTTATGGTGATTTAGGTCGTTGCTTTTTAACCTGATATTTCCATCATGTGAGAGAGAGGATACCTAGAACCTGACCATCCTACATACAAAAAATATGCATCTAAAGAAAGGATTGAAGAAATGAATATGTTGATCAAGAATTTGTCCAATAATATTGATAAACATGAACCTAAAGGATCAAGCAAAAATCAAACACAACCACCCCGAAACCAAACTTTCATTCATAGGCCATTCAACCCTTAATGAAAGAATAGAGAAAGGAGGCCCGGAGATCAACCAATACAACCCCTCGTGAGAAGATATATGAATCTCCAAACAGGTTATTTTTATGATGAATTTATCCAAGATGAAGACACAAATTGGGTAGGAGACCAAAGCCCTACATTCTACATCACAGAAACTGAATTTGCAAACTCTCTAACACTGTAAGCGGCCTGCAATCCATAGGAAAATTATGATATATTGCTTCTCAATATCAACGAATCATAGACACAATAATGATAGAACTTAGGAGGAACTACAACTTATGTCCCAAATTAGGAAAACTAGTCGAGGTGGGTTGTTAGACTAAAATTCTTGTGCCTTTACCTGATTCAAAACAAGCCCGCAATGTAAATCAACTACCTCCCAAAAATGCAAAGATAACAAAATTACCCTCGCAATAAAAGGGGAATAACAATGAGGATTCACACACAATATCGAGTTGGGATGCAAACAAATCACTGGACCCCATGTTGTATAAACCACAAATTCAACTAGTCAAAGAAGTCGAAAGAAACGTAGCCCTGTTCTTTGACATGGAACATGAAATGAATAAGATAAAGGTCCCAATACCACTATTAGAATTGAACCAAAACCCAATATATCATCCCCACATACAAAAGCTTATAAACCCTGCTATAACAACCTCTCATAATGAAACTTTGAGCAGATCTTATGATGTATAATGTGGACCACGTGTGGAAGAACAAGATGACAATGTCCATTAATTTTATGTCACCCTTAACGTTCATACTAAGCTACTCCAAAAATACATGTTAGATTTTGGAGCATTCCATAACCTCATGTCTATGTCAATCATGGTAGAGCAAGGACTGGATATTACCAAACCATACCATGATATTTATTTGTTTAACTCTAGAATGGTACAATGCTTAGGTCTTATCAAAGATTTAGTTTTGTCCCTAACCTAGATACCCAGTAAGAGCTTAGACATGTAAATAATAGTAGTTGATATCCTAGCTTCTTATGACATGTTTCTTTCATGATCTCCGGCCAAGAAATTAGGTGGAACCTTGCAAATGGATTTATCCCATGTAACCATACCTATCTTTGGGTGTCAATAAAGGAGATTGTATAGGGAGGCTAAAATCCTATACATTGTTAGTGATGCTAAGAGATCCAAGAATCTACCTATATATGTTGTAGAAGAGTCTATGGGATGCTATAGCCTATCCATCAACCATGAATCCATAATGGAAGCAAAACCACCACCCGCTAAGATTGAACAACCACACGAGATGTATTAGGTTTGAAAAAATTTCTTCAATGGAGTATGCTCCATGTTGAAAATGCAACAATATGATGGAGCTTAGTGGAAAGGAGTCGCCTTCACTAAGTGGGCCCACAGGCTATTTTTGGCGCAAAATCTATTTTTAGACTATGTTTATTTTTAGACATATGGATCATGGTCTATGAGTGCAGGATGCTATTTGTGGATGATTGGTCATGTTGGTAAAAATATACGGACTTCTATTTTTATACATATGGGCAGAGTCTATTTTTAGACTGCCAGGCTAAAAATAGAATAGACGAATATTATTAGCTCTTAATAATACTTGGACTATAAACATTATCTTATCCTCTTGGAGCACTTCAGTTCGAGCTACGGATGTGGCACATGCAACTGCCAGAAGGAAATATGCTTTTCTTATGCGTCAGTTGAGCTATAGCATGATGGACTTCAGTTAGAACTCAAGTGATTGAGTTTGGAGGAGTTGATTGAGGAGTTGATGGAGTTGTGTTCAGTTTGACTTGGTTGAACTAGTTGTATTTAGTCTAACTGCAGAATACACTAGTGATGAGTGATTTGAATTAATTATTAATTAATTCACTAATTATTAACTCATAAAGCAACTAAAGAATACATCAGTTAACTCAGTGCATGGACAGTTCAGTGGAGACAGGTGTTAGAGGTGGAGACTACTATCAATTGTGACTATAGCTGTGCATGAGATTTGCACAATCAGTGATTGAGATTGCCAATGGGGATTGCGCAGTACAAGCCAAGGAAAACGAGCTTGGATCATTCCTATTCTTGCTTTGGATTGCGCAGTAGAGGCAGGTAGACAGCGGAGGAGATTTGAACCTGTGACTTGATTCAGATCTGAGCTAGTTTGTGTGTAGCAGGTGGAGATAGTACTGAGTACTTGTGAGGATTATTGTACTATGTATTGTTACATGTTCTCTATCATTATAATATACAGATAGTGGGGGTTTTCAGCTGTATGCTTTCCACGGTTACATACTGTGTTGATATGTGTTATGGATGTGTTTCAATGTGCGCATGCGAATGTTTTGATTCTGCAAATTGATGATCAATGTAGAGGAGGTTATGTATTATGCATGCATTCCGCAAATAGTGTATAATCAGGATAATATCTGTGAATAAGTGTCATATTATTCAAAATTTCTACATGGTATCAGAACTAGATAATTTGTAGAAAATGTTTCTACATGGTATCGGAGCGAAGTTGATCATCAGATCAATTATTCAGAAAGTGATTACATTTTATTTCTTCAGGCAGAGTCTGTAATTGGGCCAGGTAGCCTCTGGATTCATCCTTCTTTTGGAAGGTGAGATATCCGGTGAATTCCCATACAGTCAATCTCTGTACGAGAAATACTTTGTTCTCACGAATTTTAGATCAGAAGTGGTTGGGTTTTGAGCTGGTGGAATTCGAATTTGCAGCAGTATTTTCTTGGTGTCAAAGTTGAAATGTCTTTCAATGGATTGCGATTGGAGTATGCTCTTGAGGGCAGCTCGAATTATATTGCATGGAAAGACAGGATGGAGGTGGTGTTAGATGACAATGGGCTAAAGGAGTTCATAGAGGCTGAGGTCCCAAAGCCTACTGATGCTGCTCATGTTGAGGTTTGGCAAAAGAAGACAGCAAAGTGTCGAAGGATTCTGTTCGAGGGCGTGAAGGATCACATTGTATCCAGCCTGCATGGAAAGGCTTCTCCATACTTGATGTGGAAAGCGTTGACAGATCTATTCCAAAGCAAGAGCGACCAGAGGAAGCTGGCGCTCAAGGATAAACTCAAAAACATTAAGTGTGAGAAAGGAGACAGTATGCCCAAGTATCTCACGAAGTTCACTCAATACAGGGATGAGCTGGGAAGTGTGGGGGTGACTATCGATGATGAGGACTTGGTGAGCTTAGCTCTACTTGGTCTTCCAAAGAGTTGGCATTCCTATCAAGACTCTGTCAATGGTCGGGAGAAATTGCCAGGATGGGAGAGACTTTGGTCGGAGGTTGTGCAAGAGGAGATCAGGTGGAATACCAGGGACGGATCTTCATCAAAGGCACCTGATGAAGAAAATTGCGCTTTGGCTGCCAAAGAAAATAAGGGGAAGAACAAGAAATCTTCTCATTCCGGTGCGAAAGGTAAGAAGCAGGACATGTCCAAGGTGAAGTGCTTTCACTGTCACCAACACAGACATTATGCCACAAATTGTCCGCAGAAGAAGAAAAATAAGCAAGCTTCTGGATCTGCAGCAGGAGAGGCCTTAGCCTCGCAGTTTGAGCTAGATTTTTCATTGATCACATGCTTGGTATCAAGTGTGATGGGATCGATATGGTTCTTGGACAATGGGCGTCTTTTCACATGACAGGAGATCGAGATTTGTTTTCTGATATGGAGGAGAAAGATCTTGGAGTGCACATCAATATGGGTGATGATGGTAGATACAGTGCGACCGGTATCGGTACCATTTCCTTTGTCAAGAGGGAGTCTGGTAAACCCTTCATATTGAAGGAAGTGATGCATGTTCCAGGATTGAAGAAGAATCTTATCTCTACGGCGATGTTAGAAGACAAGGGATATGATGTTGTTTTCAGCAAGGGAAAGGCTTTCCTGTGCAGTAAGACAACTGGAGAAACCCAGAAGATAGGGGTTTGAGTCAGGAACCTTTATCAGTTGCATGCAGACGGTTGCGCAGCAATGGCATGCAAGGCAGAAGGATTGGTGGGCCGGGATGATGGCGAGCTGTGGCATAGGAGATTGGGCCACCTTCACCATGGAGCCTTGAAGATACTGCAGCAGATTACTACTGGGCTTCCTAAAAGCACTCTTGTGCAGTCAGAACAGTGCAAGGGGTGTACTTTGGGAAAATTTGTGAAATCCACCTTTCACGAGAAGGATAGTCGCGCCACGATGATCCTTGAGAGAATTCAAACAGACGTGTGTGGACCTTTCTCAGTAGCTTCGACAGCAAAGCACAGGTACTATGTGATCTTTGTTGATGATTTCTCTCGAAAGTGCTGGATTTTCTTCATGCAGAAGAAGAGCGATACATACTCAAAGTTCTGTGAGTTCAAAGCACCGGTCGAGAAGGAATCGAGGAAGAAGGTGAAGGCTCTTAGGAGCGACAATGATGGTGAATTCATCTCTGGCAAGTTCAAGGACTTCTGCAGCGCAGAAGGGATTCGAAGAGAGATCATAGCTCCCCATAACCCACAACAGAACGGGGTTGCTGAGCGAAAGAACAGAACGATCGTGGGTGCTGCACGGGCGATGTTGCATGACCAGGGCCTACCCCTTCACTTGTGGCCGGAGGCATGCAATACTGAAGTATATATGCAGAACCGTTGTCCTCACTGGATACTTGGCATGAGTATACTCGAGGAGGCTTATTCTGGTAAGAGGCCTGATATTTCCCATTTGAGGATTTTTGGTTCTAACGTTTACATGCATGTGACGAAGGATGCCAGGAAGAAGCTAGAGACGACCACAGAGGTTGGGATATTTGTGGGGTACACTGATACACCCCACAACTATCGTGTGTATTTGCCAGACAGTCGCAAGACTGTTGTGCGACGGGATATCAAATTTCAGGAGGAGAAAGCCATGAAGTGTTCGTTTGAGAGGGAGCCACACTTGCATGCATATGAGGAGCTATTAGTTCCTAAGGATGAGCTTTAGGATGTGGATCAACCACAAGATGAAGTTCATGGAGTGGAAGAGACCACTCATGCAACGCCAACCATCAGAGGGCAAAAGCGCACTACAGAAGCTGAGCAACTAGCTCAAGACGCAGAGAAGGTTGTAGGACCACCTACAGGACAACGCAGACAGAGATAGTCAGCTGATCGGTACACTAGATACATGGCTCTTGTGAGAAAATGTGTCGTGATGGAGCCATCCTCTTTCGAGGAAGCTGTGGAGGATCCCGCATGGGTAGATGCCATGGTGGAAGAGTATGATTTGATTGTCAGAAACAATGCATGGGAGATTGTCCCAAGACCGGAGGGGAAATCAGTGGTGGGTTCGAGATGGATCTACAAAGTGAAGCAGGCAGCTGACGGGAGTGTGGAGAAGTACAAGGCAAGATTTGTTGCCCGAGGCTTCTCACAGATAGAGGGGATCAATTATGAGGAGACCTTTGCACCTGTCGCAAGGTATTCTTCCATACAGACGATTCTTGCTCTCTCAGCGCAGATGGGGTGGCACATTCATCAGATGGATGTGAAGACTGTGTTCCTCAATGAAGTCATTGAGGAGGAGGTGTACATAGAGCAGCCCGAAGGTTTCGAGATCTTCAGCAGTGAGTCGCATGTGTGCAGGGTCAAGAGAGCATTGTATGTGTTGAAACAAGCACCATGTGCTTGGTACACACGGATAGACAGTTATTTCACCGGACTTGGATTCTCCAAGAGTGAGGCGGATCGTAACCTATACCAGATTGTGGTGGAGGGTAATTTGCTTATCATTGTACTTTATGTAGATGATTTGATTTTGACGGGAGATGAGCTGTTGATATTTTCATGCAAGGATGATCTTGCTAGGGAGTTTGAGATGAAGGACTTGGGCCTCCTTCATTATTTCCTGGGATTGGAAATTTGGTAGCGCAGTGATGGACTATTTGTTTCTCAGGGTAAGTATGCTCGGGAGATACTGGAGAAGTTCAACATGCATGGCTGCAAGCCTGTTGATACTCCTCTTCCTGGAGGTTGGAGGAAGGAGGATGCTACTTCAGCGGAGGTAGTGGATGCCACTGTTTATCGACAGTTGGTGGGGTCGCTTATGTATCTGGTCAATACATGACCCGATATATGACATGCTGTTAACCAACTTTCACAAACTATGGTTAAGCCAACCAAGCTCTTCTGGAAGGCAAGCAAGCATGTATTGCGTTATCTCAGAGGCACATCGGGATTTGGATTATGGTATAGACAGGAGGATGAGGTGAAGCTATGTGGCTTCACGGATGCAGATTGGGTAGGGAGCCCAACGAATAGAAAGAGCACATCTGGAGGGATCTTTAGTATCGGGTCGACAATAGTTTCTTGGTACAGCAGGAAGCAGAGATCTGTGGTACTCAGTTCAACAGAGGCCGAGTATATGACAACAAGTTTGGCTGCATGCGAGGCTATATGGATGAGGAAGATCCTGGTTGGGTTGTTCGGGTCATAGTTGGAGCCTACAGGAATTTATTGTGATAACCAGAGTTTCATTAAACTCTTGGCTAATCCAGTATTTCACGATAGATCCAAGCACATCAACATCAAGTACCATCATATCAGAGATTGTGTGCAGCGGAGAATCATGTTACTTTCATATATTCCAACGGAGGATCAGGATGCTGATATATTGACGAAGGCGCTCACCAGGAGAAAATTCGAATACCACCAAGGAAGGATAGGGGTTGCAGATAATCCATATCTTGTTGAGAGGGAGTGTTGAAAATGAAACAAGATGATGGAGCTTAGTGGAAAGGAGTCGCCTTCACTAAGTGGACCCGCAGGCTATTTTTGGCGCAAAGTCTATTTTTAGACATATGGATCATGGTCTATGAGTTGCAGGATGCTATTTGTGGATGATTGGTCATGTTGGTAAAAATAGATGGACTTCTATTTTTAGACATATGGGCGGAGTCTATTTTTAGACTGCCAGGCTAAAAATAGAACAGTCGAATATTATTAGCTCTTAATAATATTTGGACTATAAACATTATCTTATCCTCTTGGAGCACTTCAGTTCGAGCTACGGATGTGGCACATGCAACTGCCAAAAAGAAATACGCTTTTCTTATGGGTCAGTTGAGCTATTACATGATGGACTTCAGTTAGAACTCAAGTGATTGAGTTTGGTGGAGTTGATGGAGTTGTGTGCAGTTTGACTTGGTTGAACTAGTTGTATTTAGTCTAACTGAAGAATACACTAGTGATGAGTGATGTGAATTAATTATTAATTAATTCACTAATTATTAACTCATAAAGCAACTAAAGAATACATCAATTAACTCAGTGCATGGACAGTTTAGTGGAGACAGATGTTAGAGGTGGAGACTACTATCAGTTGTGACTATAGTTGTGCATGAGATTTGCACAATTAGTGATTGAGATTGCCAATGAGGATTGCGCAGTACAAGCCAAGAAAACGAGCTTGGATCATTCCTATTCTTGCTTTGGATTGCGCAGTAGAGGCAGGCAGACAGCGGAGGAGATTTGAACCTGTGACTTGATTCAGATCTGAGCTAGTTTGTGTGTAGCAGGTGGAGATAGTACTGAGTACTTGTGAGGAGTATTGTACTATGTATTGTTACATGTTCTCTATCATTATAATATATAGATAGTGGGGGTTTTCAGATGTATGCTTTCCTCGGTTACATACTGTGTTGATATGTGTTATTGATGTGTTTCAATGTGCGCATGCGAATGTTTTGATTCTGCAAATTGATGATGAATGTAGAGGAGGTTGTGTATTATGCATGCATTCCACAAATAGTGTATAATCAGGATAATCTCTGTGAATAAGTGTCATATTATTCAAAATTTCTACATGGTATCAGAACTAGATAATTTGTAGAAAAAATTTCTACATGGTATCGGAGCGAAGTTGATCATCAGATCTATTATGCAGAAATTGATTACATTTTATTTCTTCAAGCAGAGTCTGTAATCGGGCCAGGTAGCCTCTAGATTCATCCTTCTTTTGGAAGGTGAGATATCCAGTGAATGCCCGTAGAGTCAATCTCTGTACGAGAAATACTTTGTTCTCACGAATTTTAGATCAGAAGCGGTTGAGTTTTGAGCTGGTGGAATTCGAATTTGCAACAGTGTTTTCTTGGTGTCAAAGTTGAAATGTCTTTCAACGGATTGCGATTGGAGTATGCTCATGAGAGCAGCTCGAATTATATTGCATGGAAAGACACGATGGAGGCGGTAGTAGATGACAATGGGCTGAAGGAGTTCATAGAGGCTGAGGTCCGAAAGCCTACTGATGCTGCTATGTTGAGGTTTGGAAAAAGAAGACATCAAAGTGTCGAAGGATTCTGTTGGAGGGCGTGAAGGATCACATTGTATCCAGCCTGCATGGAAAGGCTTCTCCATACTTGATGTGGAAAGCATTGACAGATCTATTCCAAAGCAAGAGCGACCAGAGGAAGTTGGCGCTCAAGGATAAACTCAGAAACATTAAATGTGAGAAAGGAGACAATATGCCCAAGTATCTTACGAAGTTCACTCAATACAAGGATGAGCTGGAAGTGTGGGGGTGACTGTCGATGATGAGGACTTGGTGAGCTTGGCTCTACTTGGTCTTCCGAAGAGTTGGCATTCCTATCAGCACTCTGTCAATGGTCGGGAGAAATTGCTAGGATGGGAGAGACTTTGGTCGGATGTTGCGCAAGAGGAAATCAGGCGGAATACCAAGGATGGATCTTCATCAAAGGCACCTGGTGAAGAAAATTGCGCTTTGGCTGCCAAAGCAAAGAAGGGGAAGAACAAGAAAGCTTCTCATTCCGGTGCGAAAGGTAAGAAGCAGGACATGTCCAAGGTGAAGTGCTTTCACTGTCACCAGCACGGACATTATGCCACAAATTGTCCGCAGAAGAAGAAAAATAAGCAAGTTACTGGATCTGCAGTGGGAGAGGCCTTAGCCTCGCAGTTTGAGCTGGATTTTTCATTGATCGCATGCTTGGTATCAAGTGTGATGGGATCGGTATGGTTCTTGGACAGTGGTGTGTCTTTTCACATGACATGAGATCAATATTTGTTTTCTGATCTGGAGGAGAAAGATCTTGGAGTGCACATTGAGATGGGCGATGATGGTAGATACAGTGTGACCGGTATCGGTACCATTTCCTTTGAGAGGGAGTCTGGTAAACCCTTTGTATTGAAGGAAGTGATGCATGTTCCAGGATTGAAGAAGAATCTTATCTCTGTGGCGATGTTAGAATACAAGGGATATGATGTTTTTTTTCAGCGAGGGAAAGGGTTTCCTGTGCAGTAAGACAACTGGAGAAACCCGGAAGATAGGGGTTCGAGCCAGGAACCTTTATTATTTGCATGTAGATGGCTTCGCAGCAATGGCATGCAAGGCAGAAGGATTGGTGAGCCCGGATGATGGCGAGCTGTGGCACAGGAGATTGGGCCACCTTCACCATGGAGCCTTGAAGATACTGCAACAAATTACTACTGGGCTTCCTAAAGGCACTCTTGCGCAGTCAGATTAGTGCAAGGGGTGTACTTTGGGAAAATTTGTGAAAGCCACCTTTCACGAGAAGGATATTTGTGCCACGACGATCCTTGAGAGAATTCACACAGACGTGTGTGGACCTTTCTCAGTAGCTTCGATAGCAAAGCACAGTTACTATGTGATCTTTGTTGATGATTTCTCTCGAAAGTGCTGGATTTTCTTCATGCAGAAGAAGAGCGAGACATACTCAAAGTTCTGTGAGTTCAAAGCACTGGTCGAGAAGGAATCAGGGAAGAAGGTGAAGGCTCTTAGGAGCGAAAATGGTGGTTAATTCATCTCTGGCGAGTTCAAGGACTTCTGCAGTGCAGAAGGGATTTGAAGAGAGCTCATAGCTCCCCATAACCCACAACAGAACATAGTTGCTAAGCAGAAGAACATAACGATTGTGGGTGCTGCATGGGCGATGTTGCATGATCAGGGCCTACCCCTTCACTTGTGGGCGGAGGCATGCAATACTGCAGTATATGTGCAGAACCGTTGTCCTCACAGGATACTTGGCATGAGTACACCCGAGGAGGCTTATTGTGGTAAGAGGCCTGATATTTCCCATTTGAGGATTTTTGGTTCTAACAATTACATGCATGTGACGAAGGATGCCACGAAGAAGCTGGAGCCGACCACAGAGGTTGGGATATTTGTGGGGTACACTGATACACCCCACAACTATCGTGTGTATTTGCCAGACAGTCGCAAGACTGTTGTGTGACGGGATATCAAATTTCAGGAGGAGAAAGCCATGAAGTGTTCACTTGAGAGGGAGCCACATTGCATGCAGATGAGGAGCTATTAGTTCCTAAGGATGAGCTTCAGGATGTGGATCAGCCACAATATGAAGTTCATTGAGTGGAAGAGACCAATCATGCAGTGGCAACCATCAGAGGGCGAAAGCGCACTGCAGAAGCTGAGCGACTGGCTCAAGATGCAGAGAAGGTTGTAAGACCACCTACAGGACAATGCAGACAGAGACAGTCACCTAATCGGTACATTGGATACATGGATCTTTTGAGCAAATGTGTCGTGACGGAGCCATCCTCTTTCGAGGAAGTTGTGGAGGATCCCGCATGGGTAGATGCCATGGTGGAAGAGTATGATTCGATTGTCAGAAATATTGCATGGGAAATTGTCCCAAGACTGGAGGGGAAATCAGTGATGGGTTTGAGATGGATCTACAAAGTGAAGCAGGTAGCTGACGGGAGTGTGGAGAAGTACAAGGCAAGATTTGTTGCCCGAGGCTTCTCACAGATAGAGGGGATCGATTATGAGGAGACCTTTGCACCTGTCGCAAGGTATTCTTCCATACGGATGATTCTTGCTCTCTCAGCGCAGATGGGGTGGCACATTCATCAGATGGATGTGAAGACTGCGTTCCTCGACGGAGTCATTGAGGAGGAGGTGTACATAGAGCAGCCCGAAGGTTTCGAGATCTTCAGCAGCGAGTCACATGTGTGCAGGCTCAAGAGAGCGTTGTATGGGTTGAAACAAGCACCACATGCTTGGTATACATGAATAGACAGTTATTTCACCGGACTTGGATTCTCCAAGAGTGAGGCAGATCCTAACCTATACCAGATTGTGGTGGAGGGTAAGTTGCTTATCATTGTACTTTATGTAGATAATTTGATTTTGACGGGAGATGAGCTGTTGATATTTTCATGCAAGGATGATCGTGCTAGGGGGTTTGAGATGAAGGACTTGGGCCTCCTTCATTATTTCCCGGGATTGGAAATTTGGTAGCGTAGTGATGGACTATTTGTTTCTCAGGGTAAGTATGCTCGGGAGATATTGGAGAAGTTCAACATGCATGGCTGCAAGCCTGTTGATACTCCTCTTCCTGGAGGTTGGAGGAAGGAGGATGCTACTTCAGCGGAGGTAGTGGATGCCACTGTTTATCGACAGTTGGTGGGATCGCTTATGTATCGGGTCAATACACGACCCGATATATGCTATGCTGTTAAATAGCTTTCACAAGCTATGGTTAAGCCAACCAAGCTCTTCTGGAAGGCAAGCAAGCATGTATTTTGTTATCTCATAGGCACATTGGGATTTGGATTGTGGTACAGACAAGAGGATGAGGTGAAGCTATGTGGTTTCACGGATGTAGATTGGGCAGGGAGCCCAACGGACAAAAAGAGCACATCTAGAGTGATCTTCAGTATCGGTTCGACAGTAGTTTCTTGGTACAACAGGAAGCAGAGATCTGTGGCACTCAGTTCAGCAGAGGCCGCGTATATGGCAGCAATTTTGGCTACATGTGAGGCTATATGGATGAGGAAGATCCTGGTAGGGTTGTTCGGGTCACAGTTGGAGCCTACAGTGATTTATTGTGATAACTAGAGTTGCATTAAACTCTTGGCTAATCCAGTATTTCATGATAGATCTAAGTACATCAACATCAGGTACCATCATATCAGAGATTGTGTGCAGCGGAGAATGATGTTACTTTCATACATTCCAACGGAGGATCAGGATGCTGATATCTTGACGAAGGTGCTCACCAGGAGCAAATTCGAATACCACCGAGGCAGGATAGGGGTTGCAGATAATCCATATCTTATTGAGAGGGAATGTTGAAAATGCAACAAGATGATGGAGCTTAGTGGAAACGAGTCACCTTCACTAAGTGGGTCCGCAGGTTATTTTTGGCGCAAAGTCTATTTTTAGACATATGGATCATGGTCTATGAGTTGCAGGATGCTATTTGTGGATGATTGGTCATGTTGGTAAAAATAGATGGACTTCTATTTTTAGACATATGGGTGGAGTCTATTTTTAGACTGCCAGGCTAAAAATAGAACAATCGAATATTATTAGCTCTTAATAATATTTGGACTATAAACATTATCTTATCCTCTTGGAGCACTTTAGTTCGAGCTACGGATGTGACACATGCAACTGCCAGAATGAAATACGCTTTTATGTGGGTTAGTTGAGCTATTGCATGATGGACTTCAGTTAGAACTCAAGTGATTGAGTTTGGTGGAGTTGATGGAGTTGATGGAGTTGTGTTCAGTTTGACTTGGTTGAACTAGTTGTATTTAGTCTAACTGAAGAATACACTAGTGATGGGTGATGTGAATTAATTATTAATTAATTCACTAATTATTCACTCATAAAGAAAATAAAGAATACATTAGTTAACTCAGTGCATGGAAAGTTTAGTGGAGACAGGTGTTAGAAGTGGAGAATACTATCAGTTGTGACTATAACTGTGCATGAGATTTGCACAATCAGTGATTGAGATTGCCAATGAGGATTGTGCAGTACAAGCCAAGGAAAACGAGCTTGGATCATTCCTATTCTTGCTTTGGATTGCGCAGTAGAGGCAGGCAGACAGTGGAGGAGATTTGAACCTGTGACTTGATTCAAATCTGAGCTAGTTTGTGTGTAGCAGGTGGAGATAGTATTGAGTACTTGTGAGGAGTATTGTACTATGTATTGTTACATGTTCTCTATCATTATAATATATAGATAGTGGGGGTTTTCAGTTGTATGCTTTCCCTGGTTACATACTGTGTTGATATGTGTTATTGATGTGTTTCAATGTGCACATGCGAATGTTTTGATTCTGCAAATTGATGATCAACGTAGAGGAGGTTATGTATTATGCATGCATTCCGAAAATAGTGTATAATCAGGATAATCTGTGTGAATAAGTGTCATATTATTCAAAATTTCTACACTCCAAAAATGGAACAAGGGTAGGAGTGATTTTAGTACCTCCTAAGGAATAAAACATCCCCCTATCATTTAAA
This sequence comes from Pinus tabuliformis, assembly GCA_031772625.1. NCBI lineage: Eukaryota > Viridiplantae > Streptophyta > Pinopsida > Pinales > Pinaceae > Pinus > Pinus tabuliformis. Next base: position 766,897,737 of record CM062805.1, read on the forward strand.
CTAGAATTTGATGCCACAAACAATGTTTTTTAATATGAGGAATTATTTGTAGGTTTAGAAACGACAAGGAATATGGGAGTGAAGAAAATCACGAATTTTAGTGACTTTGAGCTGGTAGTACTCCAAATAAAAAAAATCTACACTATCAAACACCCAAAATTGAGGTTGTACCAAAATGCAGTATGGGATATTATCAATAATTACTTTGATGCATTTAACATTATAGCTGTGCACAAGGAAGACAATCAACATATAGATGCGTTGGCAACAACAACCATTACATTTAAGTTTCATCTTGAGCCAAAATGAAATAAGAAGTAGAAATGAGGTATATGCCTTCTATCCTAGATAATATAAAACGTTGGAAAGTCTTTTAAGATTATGAACAACTAAAGAGATTTCTAGAATTAGTGGATGATTTTTTGGCCATTAACATAGACTACGAGGATCAAGCTCTTGAAACAAATCAAGAGGAGGTAGAATCGCAAGATAGTCTCAACTTTCTAAACCATATTGAAGGAGATTAAGTGATACAATTGAAGAACAACTTTATTCCAAAGGGGCTAGGCACGTTGATACAAATATTTGATCATAAAAATGTGTCCACCAAATGAATTTTCCAGTTGGTGCCTGAGAACATCGAGGAACACAAATTCGCATTGAAGACAGCCTGCAAAAGGTAAAGCTCACCAATTGTTTTGAACCCACTTGCAAAACAAGATATGTTGAGTTATTTAAGAAATTCAAAGTTGTTTTTTCATGGAGTTGTAAAGGTTTGAATTGTGATACATTTGTAACATAACATAGAATACCATTGAAGGAGATTCTAAGCCTTTTGTGTAGAAACCTAGGATATTTAATCCTATTTTGTTGCCGACGATAGAAAAAAAAGAAAGAAAAAAGAAGCTACTAGATGGGAAAGTTATTGTGCCACTAAGATACTCTAAATGGGTAGAAAATATGGTGCCCGTAAGAAAGAAGAACAATGATATTAGGTTGTGTGTGGATTTTAAGAATTTAAATAGATGTGCACTAAACAACAATTATCCATTTCCCAAAATGGATCATTTGCTGCAACACGTAATAGGAACTTCTAGAGTATCTATGATGGATGGTTTTTCAATCACAATCAAATAGCTATCCATCCATGATAGATAAAGAGAAGACAACATTCACAATACCATATGGTACATTCATATATGATAAAATTCCCTTTATATTGATGAATGCAAGAATGACATTTCAAAGGGTTGTGGACACTACTTTTGTGGGAGAAAGAGACAAATTCATAGTTGTCTATTTGGACGACATGAGAGTATTCTCCAAGTTAGATAAAGAACACCTAAAACATTTGAGACAAACACTCTTGAAGTGTATGCAGTTTTTCCTTTCTTCGAATCCCAAGGAATCATTATTTTCTTTGCAAGAAGGAAAATTGTTGGGACATATAGTCTCCAAAGTGGGTGTTAAGATTGATCCATAAAGGGTAGAGGCTATATCAAAGATCAATTTACCCCAGGATAAAGAGGAAGTTCAGTGATTTTTGGGGAAGATAAGTTTCCCACACAAATTCATTACAAATTTTGCATAACTCCTCAAGTACATAACAGGTATGCTCAAGAACAACAGTGATGTGAGATGGACACCGGAGGTCCACATATATTTTGAGAAAATCAAGAATTCTATTATTAAGGAACTTATCTTAGAAATACTATATTTTTCAAAGGAATTCCAAATTTTTCTTTTGCTTCCAAACACACAATAGTCATAGTCCTGTTACAAAGGATTGAAGAATGGTATGAGAAACCCCTATCATTTTTTAACCATGCATTGAGAGATGTCGAACATAAATATATCATTCTAGATAAATAGATGTATGCTATGGTGAAGGTGTTGAAGGCTTTTAGAGAGTATGTGTTACATTATAAAGTAATATCATATGTACCATCAACGATAGTAAATCAGATTCTCACACAACCTGATAGTGATGGTAGACGAGGGAAATTGATATCCAAGATCTAGGAGTATGATACGGAGATCAAACCTTGAACGCTCGTGAAAGGTCAAGGGTTTCCAAGCTTCTTACTGAGTCAAACCATACAACACTTGAGATGTGCACTAATGAATATCTTTGCAACATCTATGGATAGGAGAATCCACAAGAACCTTCTTCAGGAAAAGAGAATCCAAAATAACCTCTTCATCCCGGAGGAGAGAATCCATAACAACATCTTATTCTAGTAATAAGAAATCCACAAGAACCCTTCCCACCAGAAGGAAGGAATCCATAATAATCCTTCTCGAAGGGCCTTTCAAAATTCTAGAATTCCATTTGGTATCAGGACATAATCCTCTTCTTGCAAGATTTACAATTTCCTCTTGAGATGGTCGAGGTCAAATGCAGATGTTAGGTTCTTATACCAATAAGAGTCATAATTTTTTTAATAGCTGAGGATAAATATGTAATATGTACATACCTTTGCTTTCTGCAAATGTTTTCCATATTCAAAAACTCAAAAAATTTTAAAAAAATGTAAAGAGGATATGTCCTTAAAGAAAAATCAAAGGACAAAAATAATTAAAAAGGTCAAAAAAGATGAAAAAATGAACCCCAAGAAAGGAAAAGACCATGAAAGTGTGCAAGTCAAAATGCCACTACTATTTACTTTTGATGCAAAATAAAATATTGTGTGTAGCTTGTTACCTTTGCCACAATCCATGGATAGCCAAAAGGTTTAAACTTTGCTATTTCATGTTTATATATAGAGAATAAAATATGACGAAACTGTTTAATCTTGGCAGATAAGTGGATAGACAGAGTAAATAAAATGAGCTCAACAGCTTAATCTGAGCCCTTGGATGTAATAAGGTTAGACTTAGATGGATTACTTTTGTAAAAGAAAATAAAATGTTTTTATAAGGGTTTGCCAGCTTAAGTGCACCCTAATAAAGAGAAGAAAAAATGGTAGGATGACTAGATGGGTAAGTAGTTGAATGGTTGTAGAATTGTGATGATTGATTAGATGAGATCATATCAGTTACCTTCATCATCAAATTTCTAAGTATGGATGAAAATTGAGCATTTACTAAAGTACACAAAGTCAGTTGACTGACCTCCCTCATTCACTACATTTTTCACTTAACTAATTTCCAAGGAAAGTCTTAAAGTACATAGAATCTTAAGTTAAAGGGGCTCAGAGCATTTCTCTGACTTCTGGAGGGACCGGACCCTCGACTCAATGACTTATAGGTCTTAAGTACTAAAAGTCCCCTCAAAAGCATTCACTCCTTCAAATTCACTCATATTCCCCAAAAAATCCCTCTTCCTAAGGAAAAATCATTTTACATGACAAAACCCCTTTTCCTAAAGTTTGAACACTTTTTTTCCCAAGGAAAAGCCATTATCCCCATAAAAACCCCTTTTCACAAAAAACCCACAAAAATAACACTAAGCCTAGGTTATAATGTGTTTATAAAAAGAAAATAAATTATAAATACACATTTGACTTGGTGCTAAGTTATTTTCTGCTTTCAATTCATATTAACTTTAACTTTATATATTAACTCCCGAAAAATAACCCTTTCCCCTATGTATTTAATAAAACCCCTATATTAATATCCCGTCCCCGAAGTTTGAAATATAAACTCTATTAATATCATTAAAAGGGTTAATTAGTCGATCAGCTGCTAATTAATAACCAAAAACCTTCATCCAATAAAAGAGATTAATTAACCGATCAATGGTTAATTAATAATCGACCCCACCAATAAAATCACCCCTAATGCCCTTAATTCGCCATAATCCATAATTAATTAAATCCCGCCACATTTAAAACCCCACCGGGCCCCTCTATTAAATGTCATATCAAATCCCCGCTGTGATCATTGTGCGATCAGGTCTCATTTGATCCGACGGTTGACGATCATATCAGGCGGCCTCCGAAAGCCGATCTTTACCCGCCCGATATGGGTGGTTTCATTGTTACCCCCGCTGCTACATGGCACCTGATGGACCTTCCCCCGAAACCGCTCCAGCCCAAAAGTTGTGCGAAATAAACCATTTACCACCTTCCACTAGACGACAAAACATCTTATCCCCCCCAACTCTGAACATACTTGTCCCTGCGTACCCGCCAAAACAATTGACTTTGCAAATAAAACCAAAAAAACTCATTGTTTTTAGTTTTATCGTGCAAAAGACCACTCAGACCTCCATGCAAGCACCAAAGTATGTGCAACTGTCAACCACGTCCAACTGTCAACCTACTGAATTTGCTGAACTTCCAGACCATCCTTCAATTGCGTGCGCTTCCTGCAAACCGTATATAGTCATCCATCAATCCGTTCAGAGCCAAAACCATGTATTTACCAAAATTCATTGAGAAACCCTGTTTAATTCCCGAACCTTTACTCAATTGCTGTAAACTATTAAGTAATTAAGTAAAAAAGGTGCCCAACAACTCCAAACCATTCTGAACTAATCCAATTGGTCCCCAATTTTATAGAAAAACCTTGGCCCCCGTCCTTGAATCCACAAGAACCAAGGATGGCTCTGCCAATTGCATTGAATGTCCTACCCATTTCTACTCCCCACAAGGATTTAGACCATCTCACGTTAGCAGATAAAGACTTTCAAATTAAAGACATCTTTGTTGAATAATACTCGTTAAAATTGTGCTGCAAGTACAAAGACCAGTACTTGAACCATGCAGATAGAATAGGTGTCTGGGAATCAAACCTGCCCAAGTACCAATTCCCCAGCGTCCATATCTTCCTTGAAATTGTTCACTATTGTCATGCAAGCTACAATCCCACCTTAAGAGCGGTGATGTCCCTGACCAGACAGTACTTTTCACCATCACCGCTGAGTCCATAAATGAAATGCTGTAGTTGCAACCTAGTAAAAATATTACTCCCCTTTCTATTGGAGACCTACTTAACAAATTCCCTACACTCACCTCCATCAAACTTGCTCAGTTACTCCAGAATTTCATTGTAGAAGAAAAACACATACCAAAGGATCCCCCTCCTTACATGTCATCCTTTTTCTCTCAGCTTGGCAAAGACATCATATCAATGATATCCAGTATTCTAGGCTATACTACTAGTGAATATGTAGATGAGATTATTCTTGCCTACATGTCCATTTTCACTCCTGGGCAGCCCCCTGCCATCATGTTTGACTATGCAAAATTCATCTCAGACAAAATGCATGATTAGTTCATGAGATTGGAAAATGAGAGAGTATTCAAATACTCATCAGTGTTGTATCATCTCTTTCTTTATTATCAATCTGACAAATTTCCCTTCACTGTTCAGAAGCTTGACACCAGAGGCAATCCTAGGTCAGTAGTATTCTGGACACCTTTAATCCACAAATATGAATCTCCATACTCCTATACAGATTTTATAGATCTATTTGTGGATCCAGTAGCTACCATGCTGATAGGAAGTTGTCCTCCAAGAATCAGTGTAGATTTCAGGAGGGTTCTCCAGCTGTCCAAACAGTACAAAGTGGGAGATTGGTAATTGTACCAAAATCACACTGAAATCAGAATATATGGTTTTGAATTGGCACCTTACAAATTGCCAGGATACCTCCCAATGAGATTATTTGCTCTGGAGTACTATAGGCAAATAATCAACTGTGATGAGGTCCATTTTGTGAAGGCCAAGAAAAAGGCACAGCTCCGAATAAAAGACTAGCTAGGTCCATTTGTGTGTAACAATAGAGAAGCCAGGAGAGTTGCAGAGGAAATTCTTCAAGGGCTCAAACTCAAACAAAGTTTCATCTAGAGATATGACCCCTTTGATGTTATCTGTAGCAGAAGACAGAAAACCAAATTGTCTCCCTACATCCACCACCGAATTCCTCAAATAGAACAATATGCAAATCAACTGGAATGGGTGGAGAACATTCTAGTAGACAGGGATAGTACAGAAACTGTTGTTAATAATCTGTTGATTGATTTAGAAAGAAGACTTGATGAAGATTTTTTTGTACAAGTGCCAGGAGAATCCCATTCCCAAAGGGAGACACAGGGACACAGTGAGCAACTTCCAGAAGAAGAACTTCTAGAGCAAGAGGAATTTGAACAACCAGACATATCAGAAGAGTTGGCTTAGCCAGAACACATCATGAGTAATCCTCCTGTTGTACAAACTCCTCTAAATGAGGATAAGAATCCCAAAAGAAATAGAGAGGAGGCCACTCCTTCTAGCAGACCTATTGCACAGACTTATGTTAAAAGGAAAAGGTTGAATCCATTTTCAGAATAGGAGTTCACAGAGGAAACAACTAGAACTACAGGTACAGAAAGAGTAGAAAACAGGCAGACCACTCCCTCTGGAGGTACACAAGAACCTTCCATTTCACAGGCTCAAATGCTGGAGAGACAACAGAGCGTGGAAGTATCCTCCTTTAGGGCTCCAATAGGTCAGAACGAGGACATCAGAGAAAAATACAAAGAAATAAAGTCTAGAAACGAAAGCTTGAAGGCCCAAAGTTATGCAAAATACCTTAAACTGGCTCCTACTAATCAAACAAGGCTAATGTTAGCCTTTGATGTAAAGGAAGGTAGAATGCAAATGACTTTCATGAATCCTACAACACAACAGCCTAGGTCAATATCATATTAATTGAAGACAGACTTTGAAGTGTTGGCGAAGGATATACATCCTATCGACCAAATAGAATTACACAAGCAGACTGGGGAAACAGTCTATTCCACCTTGACCAGCAAGGCCATTACATCACATCAACTTCAAAATTCGTTGAATAATATATCAACACAATTCCAGTTAGAGAAGGCCTCTTCACAGGCCAAGGATACCATGATAAAGTCCTTAGAGGAATTAATCATAGAGCTGGGGCATGATCCTAAGGATGTAAAGGCTGCAAAAAATCTTATCAAAAAGAAAGATGATGACATAGCTGCATTGAAAAAGCAGCTCAAAATTCCTCCTCTGCATCATCCACAAACAATTGAAGTATTGGAAAATCGGAAAGAGGAAGAGCTTATGGACTTAGTCCTTAAGATGAATGAGCAACTAAAAGAAATAGAGAACGAGCTGGATAAGTTGATACAGTCTAAAAAAAGTGAGTTGGCCACCATTCCACAGATTGTAATTCCTACAGTCTCTACAGCAGTACCCTCCACATTGGCTGCTTCCTTAGCACCAACAGTTCCACTAGCTACAACCATGCCAGTCACAGGTACATCAACAAGTGTAGGGACATCCACAGAAAATACAGCTTAGAGAAAAAGTGTCAATTTTGGAAATTGATTGTAAACTTGCACAGATACAACAGAAGGAAGAAGCCCAGAAGAGTCAAAGAATGGGAGAAAGAATAAAAGTCCTTGAAAAGGACTTGACATTGCAATAGCCACTAGGAGATATGAAGGAAATACTTTGGGCCAACATCATTGACTCCATCAATGATGTTTGGCCATCTATTCAAGTAATTTTTTAGCAAACTGAACTAGTAAAAGTGGCCATAGAAGCAATTCACAAGACAATGGAAGAGTTGGGAGACAAGCCTGAAGAGGCCAACCAATTGATAGAACTCTTGAACAACAAGAACATGTATTAGCTTGATGAACTGGGCAAAGAAGACAGAACATGGACCATCCTAGAAATTAAGAAGATTCTTACCAAAAAGAACCTTATGCTTAACCTTGAGAAAAAATTCCAAAGCATCCATGTTGATATTAATAGATTTATGACGAAGTTTGGTATTTTATGAGAAAAAGGACTTCCTAGTCCTATGGTAATCCCTGATAAGCTGATGACCCAAGATGATTATGTTGAAATACTAAACAAGCTAGCCAGCATCCAAGCTAGTACTTCAAGGGTAAAAGCTCTACCCACACAAAAGGTGTTATATGATAATCTGGAAAATCTGTTTTTTCTAGAGAATGAGTTAAAGCATCTGTTCGTCAACAGGCCAAATTTTTCCAAGTACATAGAAGCTGGCGAGATATATAGAAAGATGATAAGGACAAAATTACCTGAAGGTGAATGGTGGATAAGATTTGACAAATTTACTCTAAGTTCACTGCAATAAATCTATCTAGCAGTCAGGTAAAACAGATCAAAAAGGGTCAAAGTGTAGTAAGTAAACATTATCAATAGATTGAAGACACAAAGTAATTCTAGCACATAAGTATCAAGCAACTGAAAGAGCCAAATCCGAATTACAACAGCTAGCACAGTCACAATAAAAGGGACAACAAGAAGATAGTTCTCCATATGTCTCTATCTTTGTGCTTGAAGATATTTTTGGTTTCCTAGAATAATTCTCATATTGTTATGAGATATTTTGTAACATTTTTGTATAAATACTTCACAATTTGAAGTAATTAGGGTGGATTAGAATACATTTTTGTAGACATTTTATATCAAGCTAAGGAGCTTTTGTATTCAAGACTGGGCTGGTTTTGCTGGGTCATGAAATAAAGCTAAAGACATTTCACTGGATTCTTGTGCACAGTTGGAACCAAATAAGTATTATCTCTTCATGTTTAAATATTATTTTCTCATCATGTTATAAATATTCACATGCTTTCTCTATGAAATCTAAATAGTAAACAAGGAATGATATCTCAGAATTAGCTTAAATGCTCTTTGTTTTGACTGTTTACTTTGTCATTGTTTTCTACTAAACTATCTTGGTCCGGGAATTCTTAATTGCTCCCTTACTTCCGTAGTTTCTCCCCTTAGGTCCATAGTAAAGGATTCTTAGTTTCCCTTTGCTACTGATCTCTTTCTCTTCTTCATCTTGATCCCAATTTAAGGATTCTTCATTGCCCTTTTACCCTGGTTAGGACTACCTCATCCATTTGAACCTGCAGATTTGCTTTTTGTTGTGCTAGCCTACCCTGTGAACTCTTCCTTTAGTAATTGATCTGATCTAGTTAAGCCACTCTTTGATTGACTCCATAGCCCAATGGCCTGAATACTTGTTCTTCCCATCTGTTCCCTTAAATCCACCACCCAATCAAACCAAAACATCATGAGCACTAAGAACTAGCCTGAAATCCTACACAAAACAAAGTTAAATTATAAAGAGAGAGCCCTCTCTGGACTTAGGTTGGCTAGAACCTGAGTCTAAAAGATTAGGTTTGTGGTTACCTCGGATTATTCCTTCTTTTTAGAACTTCTAGGGAAGATTTTTGAGTGATAACATAGTGGCGACCATATTGGGGAATCAAACCCCCAGTCTTAATAAACCTTTGAGAAATTCGAATTTTTATTTTCAAGCCTCTTAAAGGGTTTATTAGAAGTTATTTCAAAAATTCATAAAAAAAAAAATTATTAGAAAAAGCTCAAAATTTGGCTTCAAGGAGAACTCACTATACAAGGGTCAACCCTGATCCAAATCCTCCCCCTGTATTTGAAAATCCCAACCTTATTTCGAGAATAAATAGAAGACAAGAAAGTTCAGTAAGCCCAAGACCTTTATTTAGATCCAATTCTTGCCCTAATGAGTGGTTGTTCATAGAAGACCTCCCTTTTGATGAGTATTTTGACCTTTCTTTATTTAGAATCAAGTCTGAGAGTGAGCCTGAGGACACAGTTCTAGATCCAGAATTTACAGCAGAACTTGAAGTCCAAAGAGAAAACTTGTCAATTGATCAGTACCTTTTGAATTCCCCTCAGTCATCCCTTACTACTGATAGACTCCCTAAACTTTCTGAAACAACTTCAACTTCTCTTAGTTCACCATCATTTCCCCACACTTATGAAGTTCATTCCTCATCTCCATTCATACCTTCGCTTCCCCAACAACCTATCACTACCCATCAAATACCCATTACCCCTGTTACCCCAAATCCCCCTGTTATCACAAATCCTCTTGTTACCACAAATCTTGTTCTCAATCCTGTCCAACTTAGAGCTATGGCACTCAAATATGCCCCTTTTGTCATGCCTGCTCTTCAAGGTGTCTTACTAGCAGATTATCAGAGTAAAATTGTCCTATTTGATGGCACTGGATCTTACACAACACAAAAACACACAAAAAAGATGACAAATTATTTTGAACTGCATGAAATTGACATAGGAGATGTCCAAATGAGAATGTTTTCCCAAAACTCTAACTGGATATGTGAGAACATGGTTTAGATCTCTACCTCCTAATAGTATAGATAATTTAGATGTTTTTACCAGCAATTTTTGAATAGGTGGGAGAAGAAAAAGAACCCTCTTTAAATTCTTTCTGAATATGAAAACCTAACAATGGGACCAAACGAAACCATTTAGGACTACTATACTAGGTTTAACAATGTATATAACGCAATACCACTTGACCTTAAGCCTCCACCTGGCTTGGCCCTAATAAAGTTTCAGGACGGGTTTGACACTGACATGGCTTTTCAACTTAGGGAAAGGAATCCCCCTACACTAGAGGATATGCAAAGTGTAGCAGTTAGTGTAGAAGCTAATTTGCTATCCAAGAGAGCTAGGGTTAGAAACGAAAGGAGAGCACCCCGAAAGACGAAACTTCATCCTTTGATCAAAAAATGGATGCTTTAGCTAAAGGAATGGAAAAATGGATGGACATGATAGACATAATTGAAAGGAAAACTCACTGGGATAACCAACAGGCATCTCCAGTAAGGAATCCAAACTTCCGGAAAAAGCAGAACCAAAATATTGGTAAAAATGGGCCTGATCAGAACATTAGACCTCCTTTCCAAGAGATTTATGCTGAAACTTCGCATCAAGAAGACCCTGAGCTAGACACTCAAATTAAATTAATGGGGCTAGATGATGAGGAAACTATTTTTCTGACTCAGGATGACCAAGAATTATACATGCTTCAACAGTTACAGACCCAAACTGGAGAATCTTTCGACTACAAGCAAGGGTATGATTCTGCTATCTTCAAAGTGCATAAATAGTACAATTTGAGAAGCAAAAAGAACATTGATGTCCCGGACCAAAACAAGAAAGTAGTACCTAATCAACCTAAGAAAGTGAAAGCTGCTCCAGTTACAAAAACTCTACAAATCCTTTCTAGATAAATTGGAACCCTCCCAGTCCCACCATTGAAGATGTAACCGATGACCAACCTCCTAATGAGAAACCTTCCACTTTAGTCCCCCTTAAGGGAACAGTGGAACAACCTCCATAAATTATATTAGAAAATCCAATAAAAAAAGACTCCAAACACTGAAAAAGAAGAACAAACTGCTCCAAACCCTGTTGCTAAGGTTTCAAATGTTCAAACAGACAAAACCCCTCTGCCTTTCAATTTGGGAGTAGAGGTGGCCAAACTTAAAATCTTAGTTCCTTTAAGAGAACTAGTTAAACATGAAACTTACAGATCTGAAATAAGTAAATCTTTAATCTTCGTTGAGAACGAAGACTCTGTTAACTTATTCGATGATTAGCCTGAATTAATTTTCGGTCCTGATGTTAATGGAAAACCAGTGTTCTACATTAGCCTTAACATCCATGAAAAATCCGACATAATGCCATGCTGGACTCTAGTGCTTCACACAATCTCATGCCTAAATCTGTTATGTAGAAGCTAAACTTGGATATCACTAGGCCTTACAAGGACCTGTTTTCATTTGATTCAAGCCAAGTTAAGTGCCTAGGACTTATAAAAGACCTGTGTGTTTCCCTAGTGTAGTACCCTGCTAAGACCATTCTTATGGAAATAATTGTTGTTGATATACCACCGAAATATGGCATGTTGTTGTCTAGATCGTGGGGTGCCAAACTCCAGGGATCTCTACAACTTAACATGTCGTATGCTACCATATCAGTCTTTGGACATCCCAAAAAACTATATAGAGAAACTCAAATGAAGTATGTAGTGAGTACCCAAGAGAGACCTCAAAACTTTCCTATATATTCAATGCATTCTGATATTGATTATTTAATTCTTTACAATGCTGAACCTAACCAAGAAAACACTTCAGACAGCATTAGTGCAGAACCAAAAGAAATTATAGTAGTAGAAGACAATCAAATTATCCAAATTCAAGATATTTCAGATAATAAAGATGACCTAGATACCTTAGTCAAAGAAGATTTTGTTCCCCCAAACAGTAAGAATTATGAACATGAAATTCTTTGGCATCTTGAATTTGATGGGTCAGTAAACAAACTAGGTGCAAGAGTAGGAGTATGGATTTACAACTTAGAAAATGATCATTCAGAGGGTCATGCCTACAGATTGAACTTCAAATATACAAACAACATGACCGAGTACGAAGCACTTTTGTTAGGTCTCAAACTGGTCAAAAGGTTAGGAGCCATAAGAGTCTCTATTATGGGAGATTCTGAGTTGGTAATAAAAAAAATTAACGTTGTTTATATGACCAGGGATCCTAGGTTAGGATTTTATAGAGGAACAATTGTAGAAATACTAAATACTTACAGAAATATCATTAGATTTTGATTACACTGATAAAATAGAAATTAACAAAGTAGAAGATGAAAAGATAGATATATTTCATCCCACAAAGTTTACAAAATCATATATTCGAAACCTAAAACAGATTGAAATTGATCAAGCAATCGATGAAGAATCTAAAGACATCAATCTTAAAGACAAGTTTTTGCCCAAAGGATTAATTCCTTTGGAGGACTTGTTTGATTCTAACGATGTCCCAAAAAAGCCAAAAATGGAACCCTTAAAATCAGACATTGAGGAGTGTAACATAGGTTCTGAAGAAGATCCCAAAATGATAAAACTTTCAAAGTCTTTACCTCCCAATGAAAAAGTGAAATACATAGAACTATTAAAGGAATTCCAAGACGTTTTTGCTTGGAATTATGAGGACCTTAAGTCCTATCATACCAGCATAATACAACACACCATTCCCTTAAAAGAAAACAAGAAGCGTTTTAGACAGAAGCTTAGAAGGATTAACCCCATTCTATTGCCTTCTATTGAAAAAGAGATCAAAAGAATGTATGAAGCTAATATCATTGCACCAATTAGATTCTTATATTGGGTTTCTAATTTGGTACCTACAAGAAAGAAAACTAGCAAAATTAGACTGTGTGTTGACCTTAGGAATTTAAATAAAGTTTCACTCAAGGATAATTATCCTCTTCCTAAAATGGATCACATATTACAGAGGGTAGTAGGTTCAACCAGAATCTCACTGCTAGATGGGTTTTCTGGTTATAACCAGATTTTAGTCCACCCAGATGATCAGGAAAAAACTGCATTCACTACTCCATGGGGCACTTTCATGTATGTGAAAATGCCTTTTGGGTTAAAAAATGTAGGGGCCACCTTTCAAAGAGCAATGGACATAGCCTTTGCTAAGGAAATCCATGAATTCCTGGTAATATACCTAGATGATATCACAGTATTCTCTAAATCGAATCAGCAACACCTGGATCATCTCAGGTAGGTCTTCACCAAGTGTAGGAAGTATGGAATTTCTCTGAATCCTAAAAAATCTTTATTTGGGTTGGAAGAGGGAAAATCACTAGGCCACATAATATCCCGAGATAGTATCTAGATCGACCCAACAAGAATTGAAGCCATTTTGCAGATACCACACCCTAGGAACATCGGAGAACTACAAGCATTTTTGGGAAAAATAAACTTTTTGAGAAGATTTATCTCTAACTTAGTTGAACTAATTGGATTACTAAACAAAATGTTAAAGAAATATTCGACTGTTAAATGGACACTAGAGGCTAAAATGTCTTTTGAAGATATAAAGCTAGCCTTAACACAAACACCAGTTCTCATCAGTCCAATGTTTTATAAGATTTCATCATATTTTCTTTCGCCTCAGAACATACCATTGTTGGAGTCCTACTGCAGAAAAATGATCAGGGTTTTGAACAACCAATAGCCTTCTTTAGCAAAGCCCTGAGGGATGCACCTTTAGAGTATAATATAATGGAAAAGCAAGATTTTTCTCTAGTTAAAGCTATTAAAGATTTCAGAGTTTATATCTTGTATTCTCATGTAGTAGCTTATGTTCCCAATGCTGTAGTCAAAGACATCCTAACACAGGATGGACCAAATGGAAAGAGAGGGAAGTGGATAGCTACCATATTAGAATATGACTTAGAAATTAAACCTACAAAATTGATCAAAGGCCAAGGTTTAGCCAAGCTTATGGCCGAATCGAACTGTCAGGCCCTAGACATAAATTTCAATGCAAAATTGGATAATGAAGAGGAGATGGTGACTCCACAGATCAGCCATGCCTTTACTGACTCACCATGGTATGCTGACATTATATACGTTCTAAAAAATCTTCAAGCTCCTCCTGAGTTATCTAGGACTAAAAGTAGGTTCTTAAAAATGAAATCTTTGAAGTTTTGCATAATTGACAATGCTTTATTTTGGAAAAATCACGAAGGCAACCTTCTTAATTGTGTGTTAAAGGAAGAATCTGACAAAATATTACAAGAGTTTCATGCAGGTGACTGTGGGGGACATCTTTACTGGAAGACCATAGATGATAATATATTAAGAGCTGGTTTTTACTGTCCCACTCTATTTTCTGATGTAAAGAAATTTGTAACCTCATGTCACAAATGTCATATTTTTGAAGGAAAAAGAAAACTATTACCATTACCTTTGAAACCAATATCTACTGAAGCACCATTTCAACAGTGGGGTCTTGAATTCATTGGTGAAATTCATCCCACTTCCTCTGCCCAACATAGATGGATTTTGATTGCCATAGATTAGTTTACAAAATGGATAGAAGCCATACCCTCAAGACAAGTTACTGATATTGTCATAATAGGTTTCCTTGAGGCCAACATTTTGTCCAGATTTGGTTGCCCAACCAAAATCATCACAGACAATGCAACAGCTTTTAAATCAAAGAGGATGATTGATTTCTGCAACAAATATCATATAACCCTGGGTCACTCCACAACCTACTATCCCCAAGGAAATGGACTAGCAAAGTCTTCGAACAAGAGATTAGTGAACAACATCAAAAAATTGTTGGAATATAACAAGAAAACCTGGAACAAGAAGCTAGTAAATGCCTTGTGGGCAGATAGGTTGACCACAAACAAATCCATTGGTACTAGCCCTTATCAGCTAGTCTAGGGAATGGAGGTTGTTTTCCCATCTTCTTTGGGAACACCAATGATGAAATTGCTCCAAGAATCATAGGTTGAGCCAAATGATATTCAAAGGAGGATCAACCAGACAATTCACTTAAAATAGACCAGGGAATAAGTGTATATCAGATCCCAAGTTGTGCAGGAGAGAATCAAGAAAGATTTTGACAAAAGGACCAAGGTAGAAGATTTCTATCTAGGAGATAAAGTTTTGAAATGGGACTTAAGAAGGGAGGATAAAGGTAAACATGGGAAGTTTGACTTCCTATGGAAAGGCCCTTACATCATTTATGCTTTCAGAGGTAATAATGCCTTTTTTCTCAAAGAATTGGATGGTGCAGAAGTAGAAGGAGGACCAGTTAATGGTCAAATGCTTAAGCACTATATAGCTCCTAGTCACTGATTTCACTAATCACTTGTACATATTTTATTTTTCACAAAGTTTATTGTTGATTGGATGATAATTTTGGAGTTGAAGCCTGAAGAGAAGGCTCTAAGCTTCAAAAGTTTCACTGTCATAAATATTAATAAAGCGGGGAAGTAAAAAGGAAAAGTTGCAGAGTAAAATCACAGTAATTCAGAAGGCCATTGATCTACTAGTTCCTGACATTTCCCTAGGAAATGCCATCTCCAAGTGGAGCCACTGTTAGGTTCCTATACCAATAGGAGTCATAATTTTTGAATAGTTGAGGTTAATTCTGTTATATGTACATATCTTTGATTTCTGCAAATGTTTTCCATATTCAAAAACTCAAAAAAATTGAAAAAAATGTAAAGAGAGTATGTCCCTAAAGAAAAATCAAAGGAAAAAAAAGAATAAAAAAGGTCAAAAAGATGAAAAAGTGAACCCCAAGAAAGGAAAAGACCATGAAAGTGTGCAAGTAAAAATGCCACTACTATTTACTTTTGATGCAAAATAAAAGATTGTGTGCAGCTTGTTACCTTTGCCACAATCCATGGATAGCCAAAATGTTTAAACTTGGCTATTTCATGTTTATAGATAGAGAAGAAAATCTGACCAAACTATTTAATCTTCGCAGATAAGTGGATAGGTAGAGGAAATAAAAGAAGCTCAACAGCTTAATCTGAGCCCTTAGATGTAAAAAGGTTAGACTTAGATAAATTACTTTTGTAAAAGAAAAGAAAAGGTATTGATAAGGGTTTGCCAGTTTAAGTGCACCCTAATAAAGAGAAGAAAAAATGGTAGGATGAGTAGATGGGTAAGTAGTTGAATGGTTGCACAATTGTGATGATTGATTAGATGAGATCATATCAATTACCTTCATCATCAAATTTCTAAGTATGGATGAAAATTAAGCATTTACTAAAGTACACAAAGTTAATTAATTGACCTCCCTCATTCACTACATTTTTCACTTAACTAATTTCCAAGGAAATTCTTAAAATACCTAGAATCTTAAGTTAAAGGGACTCAGAGAATTTCTCTGACTTATGGAAAGACCGAACCCTAAGGCCAATGACTTATAGGTCTTAAGTACTAAAAGTCCCCTCATAAGCATTCACCCCTTCAAATTCACTCACATTCCCCAACAAATCCCTTTTCCTAAGGAAAAATCATTTTACATGACAAAACCCCTTTCCTAAAATTTGAACACTATTTTTCCCAAGGAAAAGCCATTACCCCCATAAAAACCTCTTTTCACAAAAATAACACTAAGCCTAGGTTATAATGTGTTCATAAAAAGAAAATAAATTATAAATACACATTTGACTTGGCGCTAGGTTATTTTCTGCTTTCAATTCATATTAACTTTAACTTTTTATATTAACTCCCGAAAAATAACCATTTTCCCTATGTATTTAATAAAACCCCTATATTAATATCTCGTCCCCGAAGTTTGAAATATAAACTCTATTAATATCATTAAAAGGGTTAATTAGTTGATCAACGACTAATTAATAACCAAAACCCTTCGTCTAATAAAAGAGATTAATTAACCGAACAACGGTTATTTAATAATCGACCACCAATAAAATCACCCTCGATCCCCTTAATCCACCATAATCCATCATTAATTAAACCCCACCACATTTAAAACCCCGTCGGGCCCCTCTATTAAACATCATATCAAATCCCCGCCCCGATCACTGTGCGATCAAGTCTCATTTGATCCGATGGTTGATGCTCATATCGGGTGACCTCCTAAGGTCGACCTTTATCCGCCCGATATGGGTGGTTTCACTGCTACCCCCGCTGCTACGTGGCGCCCGATGAATGGTATCGGGTGGCCTTCCCCTGAAACCGCTCCAGCCCAAACGCTATGCGAAATAAACCATTTACCACCTTCCACTACACAACAAAACGTCTTATCCCCCCCTTAACTCCGAACGTACCTGTCCCTGTGTACCCGCCAAAACAATTGACTTTGCAAATACAACCAAAAAAACTCATTTTTTTTAGTTTTATCGTGCAAAAGTCCACTCAGACCTCCATGCAAGCACCAAAGTATGTGCAACCATCAACCCACGTCCAACTGTCAAACTACTGAAGCTGCTGAACATCCAGACCATCCTTCAATCATGTGCGCTTCCGGCAAATCATGTACAATCATCCATCAATTTGTTGAGAGATGAAACTAGGTATTTACCCAAATTCACTGAGAAACCCTGTTTAATTCTCGAACCTTTACTCAATTGTTGTAAATTATTAAGTAATTAAGTAAAACAGGTGCCCAACAACTCCAAACCACTACGAACTAAACCAATTGGCCCCTAATTTTACAGAACCCTTTGCCCCCGTCCTTGAATCCACAAGAACCAAGGATGGTTACGCCAATTGCATTGAATGTCCTACCCATTTCTACTCCCCACAAGGATTTAGACCATCTCCCGTTAGCAGATAAAGACTTTCAAATTAAAGACATCTCTGTTGAATAATCTCTGTTGAAATTATGCTGCAGGTACAGATACCAGTACTTAAACCATGCACACAGAATAGGTCTCTGGGAATCAAACCTACCCAAGTACTAATTCCCCAGTGTCCATATCTTCCCTGAAATTGTTCACTATTGTCATGTGAGCTACAATCCCACCTTAAGAGCGGTGATGTCCCCCGACCAGACAATACTTTTCACCATCACCGCTGAGTCCATAAATGAAATGCTGCAGTTGCAACCTGGTCAAAATCTTACTCCCCTTTCTATTGGAGACCTACTTAACAGATTCCCTACACTCACCTCCATCAAACTTGCTCAGTTACTCCAGAATTTCATTGTAGAAGAAAAAAGCATACCAAAGGATCCCCCTCCTTACATGTCATCCTTTTTCTCTCAGCTTGGCAAAGACATCATATCAATGATATCCAATATTCTAGGCTATACCACTAGCAAATATGTAGATGAGATTATTCTTGCCTACATGTCCATTTTCACTCCTGGGTAGCCCCTTGCCATCATGTTTGACTATGCAAAATTCATCTCAGACAAAATGCATGATCAGTTCATGAGATTAGAAAATGAGAGAGTATTCAAATACTTATCAATGTTGTATCATCTCTTTCTTTATTATCAATTTGACAAATATCCCTTCACTGTTCAGAAGCTTGATACCAGAGGCAACCCTAGGTTAGTAGTATTCTGAACACCTTTAATCCACAAATATGAATCTCCATACTCCTATATAGATTTTATAGATCTATTTGTGCTTCCAGTAGCTACCACGTTGATAGGAAGTCCTCCTCCAAGAATCAGTGCAGATATCAGGAGGGTCCTACAACTATCCAAACAGTACAAAGTGGGAGATTGGTACTTGTACCAAAATCACACTGAAATCAGAATCTATGGATGCGAATTGGCACCTTACAAATATCCAAGATACCTCCCGATGAGATTATTTGCTTTGGAGTACTACAGGCAAATAATCAACTCTGATGAGGTCAATTTTGTGAAGGCAAGAAAAAGGCATAGCTCCGAATAAAAGACCAGTTAGGCCCCTTTGTGTGTAACAATAGAGAAGCTGGGAGAGTTGCAGAGGAAATTCTTCAAGGGCTCAAACTCAAACAAAGTTTCAACTGGAGATAGGACCCCTTTGATCTCATCTATAACAGAAGACAGAAAAACAAATTGTCTCCCTACATCCACCACCAAATTCCTCAAATACAACAATATGAAAATCAGCTGGAATGGGTGGAAAACACTCTAGTAGACAGGGATAGTATAGAAATTGTTGTGAATAATGTGTTGATTGATTTAGAAAGAAGACTTGATGAAGACTCTTTTGTATAGGTGCCAGGAGAATCCCATTCGCAAAGGAAGACACAGGAACACAGTGAGCAACTACAAGAAGAAGAACTTCTAGAGTAAGAGGAATCTGAACAACCAGACATATCAGAAGAGCTGGCTCAACCAGAACACATCATGAGTAATCCTCCTATTATACAGAATCCTCTAAATGAGGATAAGAACCCAAAAGAAATAGAGAGGATGCCACTCCTAGCATACTTGTTGCATAGACTTATGTTAAAAGGCAAAGGTTGAATCCATTTTCAGAATAGGAGTTCACAGAGGAAACAACTGGAACTATAGGTATAGGAAGAGCAGAAAGCAGGAAGACCACTCCCTCTGGAGGTACACAAGAACCTTCCACTTCACAGGTTCAAATGCTAGATAGACAATAGAGCGCGGAAGTATCCTCCTTTAGGGCTCCAACAGGTCAGAATGAGGAAATCAAAGAAAAATACAAATAAATAAAGGCTAGAAATGAAAGCTTGAAGGTCCAAAGTTATGCACAATACCTTAAACTGGCTCCTACTAATCAAACAAGGCTAATGTCAGCCTTTGATGTAAAGGAAGGTAGAATGCAAATGATTTTCATGAAGCATACAACAGAACAGCTTAGGTCAATATCAGATTACTTGAAGACAAACTTTGAAGTGTTGGCGAAGGATATACATCCTATCGACCAAATAGAATTACACAAGCAGACCGGGGAAATGGTCTATTCCACCTTCACCAGCAAGGCCATTACAGCACATCAACTTCAAAATTCACTGAATAATATATCAGCGCAATTCCAGTTAGAGAAGGCCTGTTCACAGGCCAAGGATACCAGGATAAAGTCCTTAGAGGACTTAATAATAGAGCTGGGGCATGATCCTAAGGATGTAAAGGCTACATAAAAGCTTATCAAAAAGAAAAATGATGACATAGCTGCATTGAAAAAGTAGCTCAAAATTCCTTCTCTGCATCATCTACAAACAACTGAAGTATTGGAAACTCAGAAAGAGGAAGAGCTTATGGACTTAGTCCTTAAGCTGAATGAGCAACTAAAAGAAACAGAGAAAGAGTTGGATAAGTTGATATAGTCTAAACAAAGTGAGTTGGCCACCACTCCATAGACAGTAATTCCTACAGTCTCTACAGCAGTGCCCTCCACATTAGCTGCTTCCTTGGCACCAATAGTTCCACCAGCTACAGCTATGCCAGTCACAGGTACATCAACAGGCGCAGGGACATCTGTAGATAAGACAGCTGAATTGGTAAAAGCCATGGAGGAAATGACCATCCAGGCTACTAAGCTCAAAAAGCTTAGAGAAAAAGTGTCAAGTTTGGAAACTGATTGTAAACTTGCACAGAAACAATAGAAAGAAGAAGCCCAAAAGAGTCAAAGAATGGGAGAAAGAATAAAAGTCCTTGAAAAGGACTTGACATTGCAACAACCATTAGGAGACATGAAGAAAATACTTTGGGCCAACATCATCGACTCCATCAATGATGTTTGACCATCTATTCAAGTAATTTTTGAGCAAACTAAACTAGTAAAAGTGGCCACAGAAGCAATTCACAAGACAATTGAAGAGTTGGGAGACAAGCCTGAAGAGGCCAACCAATTGATAGAACTCTTGAACAATAAGAACAGGTATCAACTTGATGAACTGGGCATAGAAGAGAGAACATGGACCATCCTAGAAATTAAGAATATTCTTACCAAAAGGAACCTTATGCTCAACCTTGAGAAAAAATGCCAAAGCATCCAAGCTGATATTAATAGATTTATGGCGAAGTTTGGTATTTTAAGAGAAAAAAGACTTACTAGTCCTATGGTAAGTCATAACAATGTAAACTTTGAAATGAGAACTGATACTATTACCCGTTTCCAAAGATAACAAAAAAGTGCCATGATTTTGAAAGTTTTTGGCACTTTAATTTTTTTTATGTACATTACATTTTAGAATGTTAGTGATTTACATGCTGATTTAAAAAAGTGATGATTCTGCATCATGTCGTTTTTTTAAAAGACCTATTTTTTGACTTTAAATTTTCTAATGTATGAAATATAAATAATTATCTTCTAAATTTAACGATTTTGACATGTGAAATTTTTTATGTCAATTTTTTTTGACATAAAATAAAATATAAAAATATATATTAAAAAAAAACTGTAAAATTAAGTAAGTAAAAATAGAAAAATTTAAAAAAACATTAACAAACAAACAAACAAACAAAAAACAAACTAGATTTAAAAAAGTTATAAAATTAACAGAAAAAATTAACAACTACTAAAATAAAAATTAAAAACATTTAAAACAAAAAAAAAATTCAAATTAACAAGAAAAGAAGAAAAGGAAAAAGAAAGCGTTTAAAATTTACAAAAATATACGTATTTTCAAAAAAAAAAAAACCATATTTTTCATTTAAAAGAAAAACATTTTAAATTTTATATTAAAAATTTTAAAATTTAAATTTTCGATTTAAATTTTTTTAACATTATTAAAAAAAAAATATTTTTTATAAAAAAAAAAACAGCGATCATTATATTTTAAGTGATACCAAAGTTGTTAATCCACTTTATTAATTCCTCATTTAAAAATCCAAGAGTTAAAATGATAAAATAGTAACTTTAGTAACATTAATAGGGAATCAAATAACATGATATGTTTTTAGCATTAATAGGGAATCAAATATATCTACATGCATCATTTTCGAGTGGTTACAGTTATAATAATTGCAACATAACAAGGTCAAAGCTTTTCTAGTTTACATTGGGTGATTCCTGGAATCGCTGGGCTGCTAATATATTTTAAATTTAGGAATTTTAATTTGAATCTAATTCCTCTAAATTCCGGCAAAGTATTATTTATTCTAGTGTCACCCATCATGATTTTCAACAACAAGACAACAAACTTCATTTATTTATACTTATTTATTAATTTAAAAAAAATATTATTTTCCAACTAGAATCAACTAGTCTCAATCCCTAATTAAACCACTAGTAATAATAAACGAGACACAAGAACCCATAGTTTTAATTACAACACCGGTGTTACAATATCACTCAAGCTGCATAATTTTCCTGGGATAGAATAAATCCAAGAATTTATTTTTTAGAAAAACAAATAGATTTTTTGAAAAAAAACATTTAAAAAAATTATTATTAAATATTTGTAAATGATGGAAATTTAAAATGATGCTTATAAATAATAGTTATTATTAGCTTAGAATTTAATTATTTTGTATTATAAAACAAATTTGCAAGATTTGTTGAAAGAAAATTTTCAAATAAAAGCAAGCAGACGCTTACAAATTTGATTGGGTTAAAACCTAAAATGACATGCATAAAAAAAATGCAAAAGAAGTCATCAAATTTTCATTAAAATTTGACAAGTAGAAAAAATGAAATTCCAGGTCACAAGCTATGTGCATATAACCAGAGAAAACTGTTTTAGAGGCTTCTATTAATAGAGATTATATAAATGACCGAGAATAAGATATCGTTGAGATCATTTTCGTGTTAGAGAAAATTGTTTTAGAGGCTTCTATTAATAGAGATTATATAAATGACCGAGAATAAGATATCGTTGAGATCATTTTCGTGGTAACACATTTGAACTCCATGCACACGCCTTTCATTTTTTTATTTTATTTGTGTGGGTTCCTGACAAGTTTGTTTCCATAATATTCAAGTCCGTTTTTCACCGATTTCTATTAATAGAGATTATATAAATGACCGAGCATAAGATATCGTTGAGATCATTTTTGTGGTAACACATTTGAACTCCATGCACACGCTTTTCATTTTTTTTTATTTGTGTGGGTTCCTAATAAGTCTGTTTCCATAATATTCAAGTCCGTTTTTCACCAATTTTCAAATGCAGAACCCACGTTCTCCTTTCTAAATGACCCAATATCTTGCGTAACGCATTTAATTTGAAGTAAAATAATTCAGTGAACAAAATATTCAATCATATAGGAGGACAAAGTTCTTTTAGATCGTTGTACCAAGAAGGAAAATAAATCCTAACACACCTTCGTCTTTTATGACGCAATATTATTGGTATGAAAAACGTTTAATTTTTTTTTAATAAATATTATTTGTATGAAAAAATTAAATGTATTTTTTTAATAAAATGTTTGTTTTTTTTAATATCAAATTTTATTTTAAAATAAAAATAATTGCAACATAACAAAGTTAAACTTTTTCTCCCCAAAAGCAAGCTGGTTTACATTGGGGGATTCTCAGAATCGCCCAAGGCCAATATACCAGTTTTACTTTAAAATAAAAATAATTGCAACATAACAAAGTCAAATATTTTCTCTCCAAAAGCCAGTAGGTTTACGTTGGGCGATTCCAAGAATCGCCCAAGACCAATATATTTTAAATTTAGGAATTTAGAAAGATTAGATTCAAATTAAAATTCTTAAATTTAAAATATTATGAATAAATACCAGTTTATTTTAAAATAAAAATAATTGCAACATAACAAAGTCAAATCTTTTCTCCCCAAAAGTCAACAGGCTTATGTTGGGTGATTCTGGAATCGTGTAAGGCCATTATATTTTAAATTTAGCAATTTAGAGGGATTAGATTCAAATTAAAATTCCTAAATTTAAAATATTATGAATAAATACGAGTTTTATTTTAAAATAAAAATAATTGTAACATAACAAAGTCAAATCTTTTCTCCCCAAACGCCGCCAGGTTTACGTTAGGCGATATTTAGGAATTTAGAGGGATTAGATTCAGATTAAAATTCCTAAATTTAAAATATTATGAATAAATATCAATTTTATTTTAAAATAAAAATAATTGCAACATAAGAAAGTCAAATTTTTTCTCCCCAAAAGCCAGCACGTTTATTGGGCGATTCGGATTAGATTCAAATTAAAATTCTTAAATTTAAAATATTATGAATAAATACCAGTGTTATTTTAAAATAAAAATAGATGCAACATAACAAAGTCAAATTTTTTCTCCCCAACAGCCAGCACGTTTATTGGGCGATTCGGATTAGATTCAAATTAAAATTCCTAAATTTAAAATATTATGAATAAATACCAGTGTTATTTTAAAATAAAAATAAATGCAACATAACAAAGTCAAATCTTTTCTCCCCAAATGCTAGCAGGGTTACGTTGGGTGATTTGGAGATTCTCAAGAATCACCCAAGGCCAATATATTTTAAATTTAGGAATTTTGAGGGATTATATTCAAATTAAAATTCTTAAATTTAAAATATTATGAATAAAGACCAGTTTTATTTAAAAAAAAAAAAAAAATTGTAACATAACACAGTCAAATCTTTTCTCCCCAAAAGTCAGTAGGTTTAAGTTGCCCAAGGCCAATATATTTTAAATTTAGGAATTTAGAAGAATTAGATTCAAATTAAAATTTCTAAATTTAAAATATTATGAATAAATCCCAGTTTTATTTTAAAATAAAAATAATTGCAACATAAAAAAAGTCCAATCTTTTTCCTCAAAAGCCAGCAGGTTTACGTTGGGTGGAATTGCCGAATATATTTTAAATTTAGGAATTTAGAGGGATTAGATTCAAATTAAAATTCCTAAATTTAAAATATTATGAGTAAATACCAGTTTTATTTTAAAATAAAAATAATTGCAACATAACAAAGTCAGATCTTTTCACTGCAAAAGTCAACAGGTTTAGGTGGGGCGATTTGGCAATATATTTTAAATTTAGGAATTTAGAGGGATTAGATTCAAATTAAAATTCCTAAATTTAAAACATTATGAATAAATACTAGTGTAAATACTCACGTGCGATAGGGTAGCTAGGAATAGGTGCATTCAGATTTGTCATAATATGAAAACACAGACTTAGTATTATCATTTTTTAATCCGAAAACACAGACTTAGTATTATCATTTTTTAATTTAAATCAAAGAAGACTCGAAGCCTTTTAGAATAACAAAAAATCTAGACTTCGAAGCACCTTTTAGACAGTTAGGACTTCTATATCATGTAATTGATAAGAGATTACTCTGTCAAACTATTTGTTCCTTGAATTTATTTTCTCCCTAAAAACATTTCAAATTTATTATGAAGGCATAGATAGCATGCTAACAAATCCATATTGATGTTGTGATCAGAACTGAAATTATTGTAAGTTATATCTATCAGAACTCAAATTATTGTATATGATATCTATCAAATATATTGGAATCTATTATGAGCATTATTTTGCGAAATCATCCAAGAACAATTTGGATGATTCTAATGAGAACAATCTGGATGACTCTGGTGATTACTCGATTAGTGAAAAACAACTTAGATGATTCCAATGAAAACAATCTGGATAACTTTGATGATTACTATAATAGTGAATAAATAGACGAAAAGTCATTTATCTCTTAAATGACTTCGCTGTAAAGATGATAAACATAACAAAGCTAAAACTTCAGCCTTCCTCTTCCTTTGTTGTATCTAGGCATATTTTGTTTATTGCAAAAGATGTTTATTAAATGTTTTAACAATGGAAAACCTTTAGATACTGAGATCGTAGTACACTTATTACACGGTTTTAGAAACTGAGATCGCAGTACACTTATTACATGGTTTTAGATACTGAGATCCTAGTACAATGATTAAACGGTGGTTTTGATGAAGTTTTGTTATTCTAATTAAAAAATTATCGATAAAACTTTAAATATAGAGATCCTATTACAATGGTTAACCAACAATCTCGATGAATAATTAAATATAGAGATTCTTGTACAATGATTAAACAACAATTTCCGTGAAAGTTTATTATTCTACGCATAGAAATATCTCGATTACACATGCATGAAATTAAAAAAAATGGAATGAAAGATTTGAATGTAAGTATTTTATATAATTTTAAAGTATAACATATTCAAATAAAAATAAATATATAATAATTTGAATTTAAATATATAAATTAAGATAAATTTATAATAAAGTTTATATAGTAGTTAGTAGGTGTTATTTAATTTAAATATATTTTAATTAAATTAAAAAATAATAAAGACAATTTCTCGATTACACATACATGAAATTAAAAAAAATGGAATGAAAGATTTGAACGTAAGTATTTTATATAATTTTAAAGTATAACATATTCAAATAAAAATAATTATATAATAATTTGTTTTAAATATATAAATTAAGATAAATTTATAATAAAGTTTATATAGTAGTTAGTAGGTGTTATTTAATTTAAATATATTTTAATTAAATTAAAAAAATAATAAAGACAATTTTTATCACAAAAATGAAACAACCAATAAAACAAAAATTAAGAAATATGACTAATTAATACTATGTTTATATTAAGATATCTACACTTTAATATATATATTAAGGTGTTTTATATTTTATTAATATATATCATTTTTTATAGTTAAATTTATTAAAATATGTTAAACTGGTTAAAGAGTGAATATATATATATATATATGGGTATGATGTATTGAAATAAATTAAAACATTCAATTTAAAAAAACATATGCATAATGTTAATATTTTAAGTATTTCTAATGAAATATGTTATGAACGTTATATAATAAAATAATAATAATAATAATTTTGTTTTTTTAATTTGAATCAAAATTATATTTATACTTTTATAGGGTAGTGTGAGTCTTTTTTTTTGTTTTTAAAATAAAAATCATTTTTTTAACAATCTTAAAAAAAAAATTTAAATCCAAATTTTAAATTTTAAATTTTAAATTCAGTTTTACTAGCATTTTTTTAAAAATTTTGAAAATTGACCCTAAAATAAAGTCATCATTCCAGTATCAACACTTTTCATTTTCAGGGTGTTTTTTGCACAATTTTTCCACAAAAAAATCATTTTCATTGCCATTTTTAAAACATGTTCAAAATTGACTCTAAGAGAAAAACCACCATTCCAGTGTATGCACTTTTCGTTTTTAGCACTGTTTTTCATTTTTTTTTGAGGTTTTTGGGCTAGAGTTCCCATTTTGAGTTTATAGTTCCCGTTTCAAGTTTACATTGTTCCATGATAAGCTGATGACCCAAGATGATTATGTTGAAAGACTAAACAAGCTGACCAGCAGCCAAGCTAGTATTTTAGGTGTAAAAGCTCTACCCACAGGAAAGGTGTTATATGATAATCTGAAAAATTTGTTTTTTCTAGAGCATGAGGTAAAGCACCTGTGCGTAAACAAGTCGAATTTTGCCAAGTACACAAAAGCTGACGAGATATATAGAAAGGTGATAAGGATGAAATTACCTGAAGGTGAATGGTGGATTAAATTGACAGATTTACTATAAAGTTATTGCAGTAAATCTGTGTAGCAGTCAGGTAAAACAGATCAAACAAGGTCAAAGTGTAGCGGGTAAAAAGTATCAGTAGATTGAAGACACAAAGTAATTCCAGCACATAAGTATCAAGCAACTGAAAGAGCCAAATCTGAATTACAACAACGAGCACAGTCATAATAAAATGGACAACAAGAAGACAGTTCTCCATCTGTCTCTATCTTCGTGCTTAAAGATATTTTTGGTTTCCTAGAATAATTCTCATATTGTTATGAAATATTTTGTAACATTTTTTGTATAAATACATCACAATTTGAAGTAATTAGGGTGGATTAAAATACATTTTTGTAGACATTTTATATCAAGCTAAGGAGCTTTTGTATTCAAGACTGGACTGGTTTTGATGGGTCATGAAATAAAGCTAAAGGCATTTCACTAGATTCTTGTGCAAATAAGTATTATCTCTTCATGTTTAAATATTGTTTTCTCGTCATGTTATAAATATTCACATGTTTTCTCTATGAAATCTGAATAGTAAACAAGGAATGATATCTCAGAATTAGCTTAAATGATCTCTGTTTTGACTGTTTACTTTGTCATTGTTTTTTGCTAAACTATCTTGGTTTGGGAATTCTTAATTGCTCCCTTACTTCCGCAGTTCCCCCCTTAGGTCCATAGTAAAGGATTCTTAGTTGCCCTTTGCTACTGATCTCCTTCTCTTCTTCATATTGATCTTGGTTTAAGGATTCTTCATTGCCCTTTTACCCTGGTTAGGACTACCTCATCCATTTGAACCTGTAGATTTTCTTTTTGTTGTGTTAACCTAGCCTGTGAACTCTTCCTTTAGTAATTGATATGATCCAGTTAAGCCACTCTTTGATTGACTCCATAGCCCAATGGCTTGAATACTTGTTCTGCCCATCTGTTCCCTTAAATCCACCACCCAATCAAACCAAAATATCATGAGCACTAAGAACTAGCCTGAAATCCTACTCAAAACAAAGTTAAATTATAAAGAGAGAGCCCTCTCTAGACTCAAGTTGGCTAGAACCTAAGTCTAAAAGATTAGGTTTGTGGTTACCTCGAATTATTCCTTCTTTTTATAACTTCTAGGGAAGATTTCTGAGTGATAACAACAGATACCTGAATTTGAGAGAAATAAAGTATTTCATTATAAATGAAGGCTTATATTTGAAGGACCCCATTGATATCTTACTTACTTGTGTCATTGAAAACTAAATGCAAGAGATCATTTCATAGTTTCACCATGGAGTATACGGGGGTCATCAAGCATGGGAGATCACAACATAAAATTTTAAGAGCTAGATATTATTGGCCTTCCCTTTTCAAGGATGCAAATGTTTTTGCCAGAGCTTATATGGAATATAAGATGTTTGTATCTAAGTAGAAGACGAATATTCACTATTAAACCCTTTTAAGTTTCAAGAACCATTTCAACAATGGGGATTATAATTCATTAGAGAGATACATCCCAATTCAAGTGGTCAACATTGGCATATCTTGGGTGGAAGCCATTATGACTTGGAAGGATGATGAGAAATTCATCATCACATTCCTCGAAGATTGCATTCTCTCGAGATTCAAGTGTCCTAGGTGGTTGGTCACAAATAATGATGAGGATTTCAAATCATCTAAGTTGATGTAGTTTTTCCAAGAATGCAACATAGAATTGGTGCATTCCATAGCTTATTATCCTCACGGAAATGGACTAGAAAAATCCTCAAGAAAAAATCTTATTAGAATAATTAAAAGGATGCTAGACAAAAATAAGAAAATATGTGACACTTATCTAAAATATGGACTCTTGGCAAAAAAAAATAGTATTAAGATAGCTATTGGTTCTTCCCCTTATCAACTGGTGTATGGTATAGATGTTATTTTTCCTATGAATCTCACCTTACCAAAGATAAAGTTGTTGCAGGAAGAGGATCCATGCATGAGTCCAATGCACAAAAGTATTTATCAGATGATAGAGGTTTAGTGACAAAGAGAAGAAGCTCTAAGAAAGACTAAAGATTCTAAAAAAAAATGTAAGTTTTTTTCGATAAGAGAGGAAAGGAGAAAAATCTGCAGAGAGGAGATTTAGTGCTAAAATGGGATTCAATCATAGCAGAGAGAGGCAAGCATGGGAAATTTGATAATCTTTGGATTGGTCGATTCCAAGTACAAGAGGTCCAAGATAACGACACTTATCAGCTTAAGACTCTTTAAGAATATTTCCTTCGAAATCCTATCAATGGGAGGTTCCTAAAGAATATTTTCACTTAGGTACTTCTATATATATAAAAAAAAAAAATATTTCAAGAAATTTATTTCCAAGAGTTTTCCTTTGAATATCGTAATTATTTAATTTTCAATAAAGGTTACAAGGAATGGAAAGAAGCGGTTCAAAGAAGACTCAATAACCCAACAAAGGCACTGGAACTATAAGTTCTCAATATGCCACAGTGCCCCATTTTCCCCCATGGAGTCGATGTTGGCACCAAAATCATACTATGCCTCCAGAAATTCCCTCCAGAATTCCTTTAAGCCAAAATGTCCAACTACTAAAAAACAAGGTCTTAATGTTTCAATATAGAAATTTATAAAGGAAAAGCCCTTGCTCAACGGGTACCATCGTGTGAGTGTTGTCACAATACTATAACAATGGGAATCAAAGCATAGATGTGAAGAAGTTCCACGTCACTGAACTCTAACGGTTGATGCACTAGACCATCCAACGCCTAGGATTCTCTGCACCATGGACATGCGTGAGGTTTAATCTGAAGGATGGGTGCGGAGAGGGCCACACGGTGCCCTCTAGTGCCCTTTGCACCATTTCAAAACTTTCAAGGGCGTGTTTCCAAGCTGCATGAAGGGTGTCATGTAGCCTTCCATGTAGGCATCCCACATGTCCTGCATTGCTACCTAACATGCTATCTTAGCCAAACTACCATGCACATCCATCTTCCACACAACCTTTCCACGCAACCCTTCCATGTCACCAGCTTTCTTTGTCAACATCGACACATGGCATGACCCATGCCATGTTAATGTCATCATAATGTTGGCATGATGTAAGCCAAATTTTCAGCCCAATTAGGTCCTGCCACATGTCAAGCCCAAATGTTTCTTATAAAAAGGGCCCAAGGTCAATTTTTTCACGATCATAACTCATTTGGTCTCCAGCTCAGACTGCGCATGCTTGTAAAATTCCTTCACTCATTTCTATTCGCTTCAAGCCCAAATTCTTCCCATATTCGAAATTCATTCTCTAATTGTGAATTTCATCCCCTAAGTTTTCCCTCTAATCAAAATTGTGAAGAATCTAAGAGTTAGGGAAAACCCTAGCCTTTTTCTTGTGAAGAAACACACACATTGTGTTGAAAAATATCCCTTTTTCAGTGGGAAAATCCTTCATTCCAACTAATCAACCCCATAACTATTTTCGCAAGTCAAAATCACCTTGAAATTCACCAATTTCGAGCCTAGTTTTTCCATGGGTCCTTAATTTGACTCTTGCACACACCAGTCAATTGCACTGTTCATAAATTTTAAAATATTATCCCTCCACCTCACTGTCCAGTCTCATTTCACCACATGGCACCCATTTACTAGTGGGATAATCCCTTGAGAATATCGGTTTTGTTCTTCTCTCCCTCCTCAGTTAGTTAGCCACTTTTCAACAAGTCTTTCTTTCCAATGACTACCTCATCTTCCAGAAGCTTTATTGATGTGCCAATGAAGGATAAAACCAAAGAAATTGATTTTTATGATGGTGATGCAGATATATGGGACACATTGATAACCACCCATGATATGAGGAAAGTTATTCAAGTGGTTAAAAGTACATATGATGTGATAGGAAACCACAATAACCTATCTGCATCAAACTTGGTCTTAGTAGTGGTCCCATGGGTATATCATTTTTGAGAGGGGCTATCCTGGTGCATAAGAAGATATTTTCCATATCAGAGATTTGTTGTCTCATCTCAAGCGGACAAGGTAATCATTAAAGTAACACCGAATGCCATCCTAGACATGTTATCTTTCCTAGATAGAACATGTTTGCAAAGGCTAGATTAAGAGACACTGGAAGAAAAGTGGAATGTTCTTACCCCAAAGGTACAACAACATATGGTCACTGGATATGTAAAACAGGGAGTAGTTGTGCCTTTTGGTCACCCTCCTTACCACATCACAACTTTTTATTCTATGCCCAAGTTATCGTTTTCCATGGTTTCCTGTGTTCTCGACCTTGATATCGATGTCTATGTAACCGAGACAATTTAGGTCAAAGAGCCTCCTTGTGTCACTCAACCACCAAGTTTTGTACCAAAATTGATTTTCTACATTTTGTTTTTGATGAATTCATTCCCAAATGATAGAATTTGGAGAATGAAGGTCCTTTCGTTACAAAATCATACCTAGTTAACCTATTCATCCACCAACAATATTCTCACTTAGAACACCTAAAGACCAAGATGGTGGAGGAGAACAATGCTTTGTTACCTCTCTATGAGTGGTTACCCTTTATTAGAAATCTAGAATATAACTAGGTTTACCCATGGTTAGTTGTTTATACCCTTCTGTATGGTTAAACATTACCCAGAGCCCATCAGTTCCTTTGGAAGAACTTAAAGTTTAACCTAGATACCAGAGTAGGTGATTTATACCTCTTCAAGAGTACATAGTCATCAGAGTATATGGATTTGAAGGAAAAGCATACCAGTTCCTAGCATTCTTGACTCCTCACGTATCTGTTTTGGAGTACATCAAGTAGAGGTTCAATAACGACAATGTGCACTTCATTCCTAGGAAGGAAGAAATTACTTTCCACCTTCCTCACAAGGTGGGACCATTTGTATTTAATTCAAGGAATGTTTTAGGTCTTGTGGAGAAGATATTGTAGAGATTTGACATTATGAGACAGATTTGGCACTATGACATAGGTGTTGTCCTTGATGGCAACTCACTCAGATGACAGATCACAGTTCAGACTCTCAGAATGAAGAAAGAAAGGTATACACAGGTTCTTCATTGACCAAGGCACCTGTACACATGGGTTAGCTGACCAAAATGCGTGTATGGTGTACACACGCACTTTCATGGAAGGAAAGGCGTGTACATGTTGGAAAATTTAGTTTTGGTCCGTGGTATTTGGTCCATGGTATTTTGATCCATGGTATTAGTCCAAGGTATCCTGTCTTAAGTGTTGACTCCAGGTATTTGGTCCAAGGTATTGGTTCTTAGTGGTTTTGGTCCATGGTATTGAGTAAGGCCTAAGACTATATAAGGAGGAGAAGCTCATTAGGCAAAG
This sequence comes from Pinus tabuliformis, assembly GCA_031772625.1. Lineage (NCBI taxonomy): Eukaryota > Viridiplantae > Streptophyta > Pinopsida > Pinales > Pinaceae > Pinus > Pinus tabuliformis. The sequence continues at coordinate 766,930,635 of CM062805.1, forward strand.
ATCTAGAATACAGGTTATTGGGTTATGGTGCATAGCTGGATCTGAATCAAGGATGAACCTTAGCGCTTGAGGAAGGATAAGATATAATGATGGGTCAAGATCATAAAGCTTGAAGTGAAGTATCTGTGTGTGTTTTGATCTTTTATCTGAATAACTGGCGCATGTTGTAGACTATAAATATGATGATCTGGGTATAAATGAAGTCTGAAATTGTTGCAAAGTTTAAATCATCATTTATAGATATGTACGTAGGTTCACCTTAGAAAAGGCACGTATACACATTGGTTCTGCATATCAAAACAGCGTATACATCTTAAAATTGATTTGCAGATCTGTACGCAGGTTCGCCTTGAGAAAAGTGTGTATGCATGCAGGTTCGACACATTGAAGTAGTGTATACCTCATAAAATATGCTTTAGCTACTTCTGGTTGCTGTTACAGTGTTCTGGGTTCTGGTTACTATTTCTGGTTACTGTATTCTGGTTACAACATTCTGAAAAGTGATTGATTGATTCAGTTGTGGTTGGTGCAAAGGAGATTGATTGATGCAAATGTATTTGATGTTTGAATGATGTTATTGATAGATCCAGTCTGTGAATTTATGACATGTGGTCCCTAGAGGAAAAGAGAAGGTTGTAGCCTTCTGTAGGCCAACACCTACGTACTAGCAAACATATCAGCTAGTACAAGAGCTAGGGGGTTGTAGCTCCCTTCTAGGCGAAGCTGGAGAACGAGAGAAGGTTGTAGCCTTCTGCAGGTAGAACCCTGCGTACTGGTATAACAATACACCAATACAGAAATTGTAAAAGTAAGTTTCTTATTAAAAGAAGATAAAGATGATTGCAGCAGGTGGTTTTCACCCACATTGGGTTTCCAACTTATATCTTGTGTTCATGTGTGCGTGATTGTCTGTTCTATTTTACTGCACCTGGTTACTGTTTATATGGTTCTGATGCACTGAGTAAAGATCATCATATGATAAGTTAACTGAATCATAAGTTTGCAGGATATACGCTAGTTGCCTTAAATACATTTGCGTATACACACAAGTTCCATTAACTGAAGTAGCGTATATGAATTTGATTATGGAAATGAAATATTATTGACTTGCTAATACTGATTCACCCCCCCCCCCCCCCCCCTTCTCAGTATTATTTCCAACAATTGGAATCAGAGCCAGGTCCTTCAGAAGAAGCTTGATCGCTTGAAGGAAGATCTATCATCATGAGTAACTATGAAAGAGAGGGATCCATTAGACCACCAATCTTTGATGGGGGCAACTTCATTTATTGGAAGGTAAGGACTACAGCCTATCTTCAATCTCTTGGAACAGATGTCTGGGAAATCATGGAAGGAGGATATACATTTCCATCAGCAATTCCTACAGATATGGTAGGTAAGAAGCAATATGAAACCAATGCCAAGGTTGTCAATACATTATTAGGGAGCCTGTCACAATCAGAATTTGTCAAAGTTATGTAGCTCAAAACCGCCAAAGAAATATGGGACAAGATCGTTCTAAGCTATGAAGGAGACAATCAAGGAAAAAGTGCAAAACTGCAATCTCTCAGAATTCAATATGAAACTCTCAAAATGCACAATGATGAAAGTATCGCTAGTTACTTCTTACGCATAGATGAGATTGTTAATTGCATGAAGAACTTGGGTGAAGAGATAAAAGAAGTTACTTTAGTTGAAAAGGTTTTAATATCCTTGTCTACTAAGTTTGAATCAAAAGTATATGCCATAGAAGAAAAGAAGGATCTTCAGACTATTACTATGACACAACTGCACGGAATCTTACTGCCTTCAAAATGAGAAAAGGAGGTCCATCAAATATGAGAGAAGCCGCATTCAAAGCTTCAGGAAGAGAAGAATTCCATGAATCGAGACATATTTCAGAAGGAGAAGAAGAATCAAACTTTGTCAAGAACCTTCAACGGGGTTCTGAGAGATTCAGAGGTAAACTATCTTTCAAATGTTTTGCTTGTGGAAGAGTCGGTCATTATGCTACCAAATGTCCTCATAAAGATAAGCTTGATAAAGGTAAGGAATCAACAAAATGGAATAGAAAACAAAGTGTAAGTAAGAAGAGCTACTATACTCATGAAGATAGTGATGGTTTATAAAATAGTGATGAAGATGAAAATATTAATGACTATAGACTTCTAATGGCTTTTGAAGATGATGATTTCTTGGATGCTTTAGATGAAGAAGACCTTTATGAAGAAATATTTAAACTAAAAGTCTATTTAGAAGAGAGGAATATGATTATAGATACTCTGACATTCCAACTTGCTGAAAGAGATAAACACAATGAAAATCTAGAATGTGAAATTGTGGGTCTAAGAAAGGATATTGAGAAAACAAATGCTCTCAATCTTAGATTTGCTAAAGGATTAGAAACCTTAAATGAAATTATCAAAGTGCAACGTTCTCCTCTGATAAAGACAGGTCTTGGATATACTGAAGAAGCATCCCAAGCACATAAGCTATCAACTTCCACTAAAAGCTATCTTGATGCAGCAAAGAACAGTGAATAGTTTGACAATCGATAACAAAGGAACAAAGCAGATCACCAGGTAAATCAAGCTCAATTTACTTCAAGGATGAACAGAAGCTACAAACCTCAGGTAAATCATACTCAATCTACTTCAAGAATGAATATCAATAGCAACTATAATCACCAGGTAAGTAGATTCGATAATCGCAGGAACTTCTTTAATGGAAAATGTTTTTCATGTCATAACTTTGGACACAAAGCTGCTCAATGTGTTGCCTACAAAACCATCATGACTAGAGAAGCACGAAATCAAAGGAATGTGACGGGGATCATGAAACGAACCTACAATAACTTTTCTCTTCTTGAAAATGAAATAGAATGCCCTATCTGCAACAAATTTTGTCACGAAGAATCTGAATGCAGGAGTAAATTTCAGCAAACATCTCAGAAGGAGCAAACTGCATTAAATCCCAAAATATGGAGAAAAAAAGAACCAGAAACAGAAAGATGTGGTATAGCCCTGTATGCAAAAGGATAAGAAAATTAGTGGTACATAGACAGTGGATGCTCGAAACACATGACATGTGATAAAGAAAAACTTCAGTCATATAATGCCTTAGAAAATGAAAAGAAGGTCTCATTTGGAAATGACACTCCTGCTGTCATAAAAGGTAAGGGCTCTGTTCTTCTAAAAGAAAAAGTTAAAGCTGGGAATGTTATGTAGGTTGATGGTCTAAAGCATAACTTGTTGAGTGTCAGTCAAATGTGTGATCAAGGAAATGAAGTAGTATTTGGATCAAATGGATGTGTTGTTCGTGAGCTTGATACAGGAGAAGTTGTGATCAAAGGTATAAGAACTCCAAACAACTTATATATACTCAAGGGAGGACAACAATAGTGCTATCTAAGAAAAAATGATGAACATTGGCTATGGCACAGAAGATTGGGGCATCTAAGCTTCTCTCAAATAAGAAAAGTACGCAAATTCTAGGCTGTTTGTGATCTTCCTGATATCAACATTCCAGAAAATACAATATGCAAATCATGTCAATTTGGTAAGCAAACCAGGTCGAAATTCCCGAAAAAGGAAGGATCAGCTAGTAAGCCTCTTGAACTTGTTCATACTGATTTATGTGGTCCATAAAGGAAATGCAAAATTTCTCATTTATCTACTAAGAAATTAATGGTTGATTGAAGATCCATCAACATTATCAAAGTTCACCAAATATCATTAATGAAAGAGAACCATCCACACCATATACTTTTCCAAGGGACAAAGTGCTCAAATAGTGCTCTATAACGAATTAAATAGAAAAGACAAGTTAAGAGAAATCATATCTCTCCAATGTGCAATAATACAAATAAGCTAAGATCTCCCTCATTTAAACCAAGGAAATGAAGCAATTTAGATCCAATTAGCCTAAAATACCCTAAGAATAATAAATCCATGACCTCCAATACAACCTCAAATATGAAAATCTAACAAAAATATAGCAATAAAACATGAAAACTCCCGTAAAAATGGTCACATGTGTGAGTAAAAAGGCCTTAAAGGGTGATGTCATCCTCAAAATACATTTTCCCCCATCAAAAGGTGCAATGAATGGTCCAAGGGGCATGTCACCTAGTCAAAGGTCATGTCTGATCATCCAAAATTGCTCTCTCAAACCCAACATCATCCTCTTCAAGCTCACATCATGTAATGGGGTACCACATCATCATGGAGAGGAAATGTCCTAGCTTCAATGGTTAGTGTCCATGGTGTTAAAGGTGGAGGAGGGTCTATGTTAGTGTCACAAGTCATCATAAATCCCAATGCTCCCCATGAATTGTATAACATCCATCATGACGTAGAAGTCCCTCCAAAGGGTGTGCAATCATCATCCATGAAGTGTAAGAAACACTTCATTGATGTCATCCAAAGGACCATGACCATGTTTGCATCATCATCAAGTACAAGATTAAGGAATAAAGTAATATCATTTAACACGGACATAACTATCATTAAGAAATAAAATGTGGACCATATTCAAGGTTAAAACATGTACGTTTATCATACAAAGTATGTCCTTTAAACTTCATGCTAGCTTAAAATATCTCACAAAAGTTTTTGTATTTAGGTATTTAAGAATCATTAGATGTCCCTATTAGAACCTCCTATCCCTAAGGCGAGGAACACTTCCTAGGCTAACCCTTCAATCAATAAGTTTGGGTCATAGTTGATGTGGTTTAGGGTGTACTTCATAAGAGGTGTCATACTCTTATACATGGGTTATGCAAGACCATCGTCCATGACTGTCTTTGTGGAGGAAGCACTTGCATCACTTGACTTATCATTTCCTCGAAACTGCATTTTCTACCCATTACTTATTCTTTTCATTTGCTTTGATTGGCTTGTTTAGCAAGCTTCCACTGATTTCATTTCAATCCCTTTCTATATGGGCATTTCATTGCTCACACGGGTTGGGATGTTTTCTTTATGTCCCTTTAACTTTTACAAGTGTGATATGCATGGGACTAGGGTGATGGCCTGAACATGAAGGAGTAGAGCACAAGTTAACTTGGATTTAATTTATCATGCATCCCTTGCCACTTTTTCTCATTTTAAAAATTGGCACATACTTTTAATTTCTTTATTTTTGTAGTTACATCAACTTTTGGATGTTTCCAAGCCCCTCTTCTCATAGGATGAGACAAGCAGGGAATTAATATTAGCAACTAACAAAAATAAAAAAGAATGGACAACGAAATAGGGACAAATTGCAATTGTTAAATATGAAAGAATGTGGACACACTACCTTTATAAAGGCTATTCATGACCCTCCTAGATAATGGAAGAAAAAACCCAAGGTACATGGACTTTAATAGAAGGAATAGATGACCACCAAAGTAAAATAAGACAACAAGTATAACTTCCAAGCATCCTTACACATTATTGGGTTTTAATCGATGATCCTTACTTAAATGCGTAACACTAAATGTAAGCACTTTGTATGAAACAATGGCTAATGTATCTCATGGTCACTCATCAACTTTCATCGAAGGAACATGTTCATCAACTATATGCCCTCACCAAGGAGTGACTAAGAGGCATATAAGAAGATGGTGATACCTAAAGATTATGTGAGGTCATTGTGTATAAAACCTCATCTTAGGAATACAATTTTCTCATGTATATGGATAAGTTACATATGGTACATGCTCTCTTATCGTTTGAAAAGTTATATATGGTACATGTTCTCTTGTTGTTTGGGAATGTCACTGATCTACATGCAAACAACAACGTGAGAGAAACAATCTCGTTGGTGAAGGAAAAAGGAAAAAAAAAAAATACAATATTAAAATTGAATGCCTAATTATATACTAAAATTATTTATAACATAAATTTTATTAATATATAGTTTATTTTAAAAATTGTTTCTAATACCTACACTATAATCAGCTTAATTATATATAAAATCATTATTTAAATTTAATGTCCACCTTTTAAATTTATTTAATTTTAGATTATTTTTAACTTATAAATAATAATTATTTTTTAATGAAAATCTTCAATGCAATTACTTAAAAATTCATCGCAGTAATAAAATAAATATTGTTATTTATATATTTTCACTTTATTTTGAAGTTACAAATAACAATATAATATTTCTTTATCAACTATGAAAGGTACAATCGGAATCTGATTGGCTGAAATATATACCATAACAATATAATATTTCTTTATCAACTATGAAACGTACTAACGGAATCTGATTGGCTGAAATATAATAGTAAACCACTTATCATGGGTTGTCTAAACATTAGATTTTTCAGAGTTTTTAGTTAGGATTTGGTGAATTTTTTTGGTTAATCTTCTAATTTGTGGAAATTGAACCACTCGAGAGTTCATATTTCTTACAATTTTGAAGGGAAATAAATGCCTGAAAACCCTAAAAAATATGTTAACAGATATATCACGGTTTGGTGAAATACATTTGCTTATATGAATTATGTTGGCCTCAGCAAACCGTCATTGATGAGCCATAAGTATTTGCATACAGAGCATTGAATGCTTTCCATGCTGAGGTGTGCATAGTCCAGCATCCAGAGTATTAAATGCTCTGCTCGCCATGATTTTGACTTTATTGTTCAGATATTGAATGGTTGTAGGTAAATACAATTAGTTGAAAAAGAAAAGCGATTCCAAATGTCTTTTAGGAGATACCTATGAGTCGGATGTGGCTAGAGTAGAGATAGCCATTTCAAAGTTAAACAGCCAGCAGCCCGCCCATAGCCATGGACTTGTTCGTAACGTTCTGGATACAGATGCAGCTGTTGTCGAACAGTATCGCGTTCATACTTATCTCATGCATCTTGATCCCAATGTTTCTACTGAGGAGGAGGGTATGGAAGGTGGAACTGCCATTGAAATGGCCACTCATCGGCATGCTTCCTTCGCTGGTCTGGAATTTTAAGCATCTGCACGATTGGGTCACTCATCTACTCAATTTCAGCGGTGGAACTTTCATTATGGAACTTCCATGGATGAATAGGGTATTAACTGCAGATGCCGGCAATCTGGAGTACATTCTGAAGACCAGATTCCATAACTTTGTGAAGAGCAACTACTTACAGAGCGTACTCCGCGATCTGTTTGGGGACAATAGTATTCTGCTGGTGGACGGCAAGTATTTTAAGCATCTCAGCAGTCTCACGGTTTCGGCAGTCACCTCCACAAGCTTCCGCAATTATTCAATTCGTTCCACTGTCTCCTTGGTGCACGATAGACTTCTACCCCTTCTCCGCAAGGCTTCGGACGAGGAGCTTATCATCGATCTCCACGACGTATTTCGTCGCTTTTCGTTCGATCTCACATGTTCCTATGGACTGGGCTTCGATCCCATGTCTCTTCTCCTCGAGCTCCCACCGGTTCCTTCCCTGACTGCCCTGGACGAGGGTATTGAAGCGTGCATGCATCGACTGCTAATGCCCGCATTCTGTTGGAAAACATTGAGGTTCTTTGGCCTCGGAATGGAGCGCAGGGTCCGTGGGGCTCGGAAAACTATGGACCGTTTTCTAGCCCCGATTATTGCGTCTCGAAAGAAGAGCACTGTTCAGTACATTGTGCACGACTACACCGAGGGTCGACCTATGGATTTTCTGTCGTTAATCATTCTAAGCGAAATGCAGTGTAATGGCGGCATCCTGCCTTCTTACGACTTTTTAAGGGACTTCTCTTTCAGCTTCATCGTAGCAGGCCAGACGACGTACGTGGCTCTCTCCTGGTTTTTCTGGCTGCTTCATCAACACCCAGAGGTTGAGGAAAAGATTGTACAAGAGATAGAAGGTATCTTAAATCAGAGGTCGGTGTCTGCAGATCGAAACGAGCCGTTGCCTTTCTCAATGGAGGAAATAAAAGAGATGAAGTATATGCAGGCGGCGCTGAGCGAGTCTCTTCGGCTTTATCCATCTACTCCAATAGACCTGGTAGAGGCGGCCGAGGACGACGTGCTGCCCGACGGCACGAAGTTAGAGAGGGGGTCCATCGTCATATATTTCATCTACTCTACGTGCAGATTGAAGAGTGTGTGGGGGCAGGATTGTGGGGAATTCAAGCCGGAGAGGTGGATCAACGACGGGAAGGCAGTGAAGGCAAAATCGGAGTTCAGGTACGCGGTTTTCAACGGCGGACCGCGAAGGTGTGTTGGGAAAGAATTGGCATTTTGGCAGCTCAAGTGGGCTGCGGCTTCTGTTCTTGCCCGTTACCAGGTGAGGGTTGTGGAGAGGCACCCCGTTGTTCCCAAGTTCGGGTTGCTGCTTACCATGAAGCACGGCCTTCTGGTTACAGTTCGCCCGCGCACTCGATATAGCTCTGCGGGTGCAATCTGAAGTATGGTGTGCTTTCTTTCTCCAGCAACCTATATGGTATAAATAATATATATAATGATTCGTTCAAACCATGTTCTGGTTCCGAAAGTTAGGTTTTCAACTAGTACATCCGTGCTTTAGTTTCACCAGTGTCCTCGAAATTGTATCGCCTATATTGTAAATTGCAACGTTGATATATAAATACATATATATCAAATTACGTATATATATCAAATTATATGTTAGGCACTCACAATGGGCACAATGAATGGTAAACTCTATATATATTTGTAAATGTGCAAAATGTATCATAAACTCTATATATATTAGTAAATGTGTTTGATAGAACCAGATTGATGTCAGTTTTCAGTTTTTAATTTGTATATAGAAATGGTATTGATATCAATTACATAGTTGTATTGCTTGTGAATCTATTTAAATGTTGAAAATTAATAAATCATAATTTACTATAATTAATAGTAATTAATTATATTTCAAAATTAGGCTCGAGAGGTTGTGGTTTAAGATCCATCCCCAAGGAGAATTATGTAATGACTCTTTCTTAATTCATATATATATATATATGAAAAAACCTAAACATATTTCAAAATTATATTTAATTAATATTAAAATTTACTTTAAATATGATTTTTTATGAACATCAAATATAATTAATGGTTTCAAAATTATTAAATTTTTGTAAATTAATTTCTCACGATTTTAAATGTATTAGTGTAAGAATTATATTTTTTTGTCTTGAAAGTTATGGAAATTTTGGTAAGGGAATTTTGTAAATCTAAGTAAAAGTTGTCAAAGTTTATAATTTTAGATGCTTCAGAGGTTTTTGATGGTGCTGAATTCATTTCCACCATCAAAAACATAATTCAAATACTGCATCGACAATATTTTTTGAAATTTTTTTATTGACCAAATTTTAACCACTTTTAACCGTGCAATTCCTCCACCTCCTCCACCTCCACCTCATAAATAATTGTCACATACATAAATGATTGTTAGTTTTATATATAAAACTTACATAAAATCCTTCTAACCTTTAAAGTTAAAAAAAAAAAAAAAAAAACTTAAAAACTAATTAATTTACATTTTGTAAACAAATTTTAAAAATAATTTTAATAATTGAAATGTTAGATTTTCTTATTTTCAAAAAGATTCATAAATTCCATCTATCTACTCTACTCACTCAGATTGGAGTTTTTATAACAGAAATGGTGTGTTAGATAATAGTCTTGTATGTGGTTAGAATTTAAGATGTCAGAAAATATTTAATCAAAAACTATAATTACATGATATTGATAAGTTATTTTCAATTACTTGTCTATATTAGTTGATCAAATAATTCCATCAATCTACTATACTCACTCAGATGGGAGTATTGGAGTTTTTATAATAGAAATGGTGTATTACATAATAGTCTTGTATCTGGTTAGAATTTAAGATGTCAGAAAATATTTAATCAAAAACTATAATTACATGATGTTGTAAGTTATTTACAATTACTTGTCTATATTAGTTAATCAAATAATTATTTAATTCTGATTAATTTGATTATGTAACTATAATCACTGAGTAATCCGGAGGTGGAGTTTTGAGCATTACATTCAGCTTTTATCGCTTCATATTCCATTAGCATAGGTAGTGGTAGAGATGAGCGGGAGCATTACATGTTGGATAGATAAAACTGTTTCAAAATCATATGAAGAACACTATTACACAGTTTTTAATTTTCTCGAAGTGGTTTAGATAATTTTACAGTATAGTTGGAAAATTAATGAGGGTTTATCATTTAGATTTGAGAAATTTGATAAATAGGGTGTTTTTGTTAAAACACTTAGATAATCTAAAATTATTAATTTAATTTTCTAGCTTTATCAAAATGATATATTCGCAAATTTAATCATACTCTCGTGAATCCCGGCGCAGTCAATGCAAGAATGGCCTTCGAAAAAGTATCAAAGAAAATTATTATGTTACCCTCCGTGTAGAAAGTATACTCCGTCAATTTTTATATGTATTTCCATGATCTTACTCTTGTTTCAGCTGGGCGAAGGTTTCTAACACAACCACATTTCCTTTGATATACATTCAGTTGTATTTTCATTTTTCACAAGTTAATAAGATTATGAAAATGAAAATAATAAACTTATATCAATTACATTACATTGTGATAGTATAAATTTATTTTTCATATTATTAATATTTAAAAAATCATAAAAATTATTATTTTTAATTATTTTATATATATAGATAGATTTATTTTTATTTTATTAAGGATATTTAGTTTATTTTTTAAATAAGTTTTGTTATAATATTATATAAAATAAGCTTTGTTATAATATTATATACCAATATTACCATTTCGAAATATTATAGTTTGAAAGATTTATAAATCATGTTCATATAACATTTTATTTGTTTATTAATCAATTTAATTAAAGACTAAGAAAACATAATTAAATAGATTTACACATCAATCAATGGTAAACATCAAAACATTTACTTTATTATATATCACACATTGTCTACATAAAAAAAAATCATAACCAATTAATAAATTATAATTTTATTTTAAATTATTGTTATTATTACTTATAAAAATAATTGATATATGAGCTAAACATTTATACATTCAAAAAAACATATAACAAAATCGTTAACCATGAAAATTCACCTCACATTACTTTGGAGATTCTTAATCTATATATATGCTTTGTAACAATATTATGGGTCAATACCATAACTTATCAATTCCACATGTCCAAAAAACCATAAATCAGTTCCTATAAAACTTGTTCATATGATATTTTTTAATTAATCAATTTAATTAAAAATGACATAATTATTTTTGTGATAACTCTCAACCTTTGATTTGTAACTACTGCTAAGGATATTATAGAATATTATGTGCACGTTGAATCTTTACCATCCACCTAATTATGCCAGTAGGGATATTTATTTTGGAATAATACTTTCAAATTTTTAATTTAATTAGTAATAATTATTAGGTGAATGGTAGAGATTTAACCTTCATAGAATATTCTAAAATATTCTTAGTAATATACACAAATAAAATGTTTAGATTTATCTCCAAAGTAGTTATGTTTTTTTTTTTCTTTGAATCAAAGTGATTAATTAAAAAAAATTGTCACATAAACAAAAGTCATATGAAATCAGTTGTGGCTTTTTGGCATGCGCTATTGATAAGACATAATATTACCTCATGGTATTCAAACAAAGAAAGTGGGGATAAATTTCTATGGATAAGAATCATGTTCCATGTTTTTTCAAATGTATATGTGTTGAACTTATATATTAATTATGTTTATAATTAATAATAGCAATAGTTTAAAATAAAGTTATAATTTATTTAGTTCTATGTATTTTTTCAAAAAAACGGGTTATAAAGTGAATATGGATCTTCATGTTCCAAAATTGTATTGCATTTAGAGGTACAAAATATAGAAAATCTATTCTTGTGATTGTTTGTACCAACTATTCTAAATAAGTGTTTGTTATATTCTTGGCAAAAAAATCTTTATAAAAATATTTATAGCAATATATATCTACATAGCATCAAAGGGTTTCATAAACTATTAATTTATCTATCAGGGGAAGGTCTTGGTTCACCAACTTCTCTATGTAGCTTGAGTCCTCATCCTTATCCCTTTGTTCTTGCCTCTTGAGTGCTTTTGTCCTTTTTCTCCATAAGTTTTTCACTAGTCCCAACCACTTCCAAAGTGAACTTAACCCCACTACTGGATTTTTCCTTGAGCTCAACCACCTTGATATCCAAGGCTGTCAATTCATTCTAAATATCATCTTGAAATTGTTCCATTTTACTCTAAAAAAATTCATGTTTAGTATCCATCAATACTACACACATCTTCCACTCCTTCTCCTCCACAAAGCTCCTTAGTTTGATGGTGTTTAGCAACCCCTCAATAGATTCTAGCAATCTTGCTAGTAGCCTACTCATTTTAACCTGCTTGTCTTCCTAAAATTGATTCCTCATTTCTACCATAATAGAACTATGGTGTTCTATGCTTCAAGCTTCAACATTTAATAGCTTCCTTTGTTCACAATTATGAACACTCTGCAGCAGCATAGAGCGGGATTGAAGAACAACACAAAGCCATATATAACCTCATATTTCTTTAAACCACCACCATATATCATTGAATTGTGGAGCTTCCAAATCCATGTCTGAATCATGATGAATTCCTTAAATTCCAATCAAATGATATGAAGGAAGAGAAGTATTAACGTCATTGTACAATGAATTGAATGAGCTAGAAGGGCTGATGCTACCCTCACTCATGTAAACTCCTTCCATCCATGAAGTATTAAAGTATTATGCCACTTGTGCTTGCAATTTATACCCTCTTATCATCGGATTTTATGATTATTATATAGGGGTTTATCTTCTTGGGTTTGCTTGGCCAGAAAATTAATCTTTACTAGCATTCCTTTTGTGCTAGCACCAGATTACGAGCCAAGATTCGATTTCTTGTTGGGAGGAATGTTTGGATGGATTCCACCTTCAAAGATCGTTCAAATTTTTGGTTGTGAAAACCTTTATAATCATTATTATGGTTATAATGTTTGTTTTCAAGATTCATGGAATGGGCGAGTTAAGAATCAACCCTTAGTCCAATTCTAAATTCCCCTTCTCCAATGTAGTTCCTCTATTAGTCAATTATTCTACCTTTGTATTCAACTATCTATACACGTGAAAGAATTCAATTTTCTCAAATTGCATTGATTGCAAAATGATCCTTTGAAGGATAGAAGGAAAAGTTGAGCTTTACAATCCTCTAGTTTTTCACACCTAACAAATTACAATCATTAAATCGCCAAACACTGATATTTTGGTGATTTTATTTACTATTGTTATTTCCAATACTTTCCAAAATGCTAGATATTCAAATTTTATATGTGATGTGACACCCAATCCCCAAGCATATTCAGTATCTATTTTTTCATCAAGGGGAAGGATAACCCCTCCCGCTCTTATCACCCTTGGGTTTCCTTTTGAGGCTTTGTCAAAAATAATGAAAATTGATTCCTATTCAAGTGCCATTGATGGAAGTTCGTTGAATTCTATCTGATATAGAAATTTCCTCTTTGTGTTGGTCAAAGTTTGAAGCTACTAGCATGATCTTGCAGCTTTTGCACTTCAATCTAATTCCTTTCCACTTGATTTAGAGTTTCCAGTTGAGAGTTTTTAAATCCATAAACCATTATTGCCTCAAATAATAAACTTGATGCCTTTTAGGCCACTAATAAAGGACTTGTTTGTTCTCATTTGAATATTTCTCTATTCTTGGTGATCCAAATTGACTAGAAAAGAACTTCGAGGAGAGATTCCCAACAATAAACTAGTAGTGAGGGAGCCTTCCTTGGCGATGGAAATTTGTTTCTCCATGTTTCAAACACATCAATCCATGTTCCAAGGATTGTTTCGATGTAGTTAAGTTGGCATATGCTACTCGCCATACTACCAGGGAAAAGGGGCATTGCCTAGGTAGATGTGGTATATTTTCCTCTAATTCCCTGCATAAAACACATCTTGATGGCCCTTCAATATTTCGTTTCTTGGGATTTTTTGCGATAAGTATTTTTTGGTGAATTAAGGTCCAACATAAGGTATTGACTTAAGGTATCCCATCCCTATGCCATAGTTTCCTCCACAAATTTGTTGGGAACTCGGTAAGGGGGCATTTTAACAAAAAATTCATAACCTTCTTTAACTATGTATCCTTGATGAGAGATCATCTTCTAGGATCACTAATCTTGGGATTATATATAGATAGTAACCATTCCTTTTAGGTTGTGGAACAACATTTCCCATTGCTGATGGAGATGTATAGGTAATTTTGGGTGTAACAATCCTTTCCAAACTCCCTATTCATCCCATTTGGAGACAACTTTTAACCTAACATAACCTTCTCACTACATCCAATTTTCCAAGTCACTAAAATGTTCTCAACCAAGAAGGGGTCCTTATGGATCAAAATTGTCTTTCCATATGTTGACACAAGCTCTCTCGCCAAAGCACCAACTCAAGTGTTTAATAATTATTGGGGTAGCTTCTTTACAGAGCTTCCAAATGTTAGAGGTTGTACCTATCCACTCAGTTGTATCCACTCAAAGCAATTGGATTTTATGAAAATACTTTCATAGAAAGGCTTATTTCCAACACTCCTTGGATTCAGATAAGAGTCGCCATATTATCTTCACACCAAGTTCTAGATTCATGATGTAAGGATCCTTCATTGTCAGTTCTCCATACAATTTTGGAAGTCAGATGATGTTATAATGCACCATATGGAACTTTTTTTCATTATGTTTACCCCCTTGCCAAAGGAATTTGTGAATCAAGGGACTTATTTGGGTTACCATGCTCTTGGGAGATAAAAAACTAGAGCACAAATATATTGGGATTGTTGATAAAATCGTTTTAACAAAGACTAATCGTTATGTTGTATTGAACCAATGTGCACACCATTTTATGGTTTTTTTTCTAATTTAACAATTTGAAATGTATTATGAAGTAAGTTCTTTGATGTTTAGTAAAGATTGGTTCTTATTGAAATTTACTCGCCATTTAATTTATATGGTTGCGCTAGTAATTATTGATAATCAAATTAAAATTTTAGAAAGAGACGTGTCGATTGACATAACTACTTTTGAGATACTAAAAATATTTTGGAATATTCGATGGAAGTTAAATCCTTACCATCCACCTAATAATTATTGGTAAGTAAATTAAAATCTAAAATATCCTATTCCAAAATAGACACGTGATACAAATTAAAATTTGAGAAGTCCTATTTCAAAATAAACACATCTATAGTCATAATGAAAAGTGTAATAGTAGCATCAATAATGGTTTGATCTATATAATAATAAGTTAGTATTACAAATAATCAGTTTTTTATAACTTTCAAATATTTATATATTTCTTATATTTCATTTTCACATTTTATTTTATATTTTGTTTTATCTCAAATATGTATATATTTTGTATTCAAATCATTTTTCATATTTAAATCCTTTTCATTTTAATTGTGTGTGTGGGGGTTTAAACTTTAAATATTTTAAAAAATAATTTAATAATTTTTTTCTTGTGTGGTAAATATTGCATTTCCTTCTAAATTGGAGTGTACTAGAAGTACTAAATATCTCAGGCCAGTCTTTCACTTAGAAGTCCAAACCATAACCAAAATTGCCTTATTCATAAAGAGGAATAATATATATTGAAATGTTCAAAGAGATAGTGAAGATGAGATATGAACTAAAAAATTGACCAAACAAGCCATCAAGACAAAATGAAGATCGAAATGCAAAATAATTTGGGACATGGCATAAGTTAAGTAGATGTATCAGAGACTATGGAAGAAACCTAAATAGGGTCTTCATTGTTGTTGAGGTTGCTTCCTGCTAGAGGAGCAATGCTCGGGTGTTTCTCTATACGATCCAAGCTCCAGACCAAGTCTCACAAGTGACGGTGTAGATGCTATAGAGAGTGTAGGATGTCTACTCTATGCTCAAAGTGGTCCATTGAAATTCATCCCAGGATAAAATTTAGGTGCCAATATAATTTGATGGTTTACATGTACTGGTCAAAAGTGTCATGCATGTGTCCAACGTTTGACTCCCAATTAACTAGTTTGGTGAGAACCTTAGCGTCCAAAATTTTTAGTTGTACAGAGGCACCATCAAGTGACATGTGGCATATCTCTTCGTAACTGTGGCCCAACGTGGGATCCAAAAGCCTGATAATCATTTCCTTGAGGCAATGGCGGGTACAAGACTGACCCTGAGAATCTCAATCTTGATAATAAGTTTCCCGTCATTAGACACATGCACACTGATGGGGCATGGTGAGGGCCACATTGAAGAGAGAAGACGAATATGTAGGGGGGGAGGGGGACAAGTGATAGACCAAGTGTGAGGATCCACGTGAGGAGGGAAAAGAGTCACGTGGAAGGAAGTAAGATAAAGGCAAGGATTCAGAGAGGAGAAAGCATATGACATACTACATAAACGATGATTGAGCTCAGGAGGAGTTAGAAGGGAAGACACGAAGCCTACTGAAGATGGTAGCTAGAGGAAGCATGAGACAATAGGAAATGTACCAAAGAATAAATTTGATGCTCCATGAGCTAGACAAGGGATGCAAGAAGAGTGCACAATAGTGAAGATGGCCAGAGAAAAACTAGTAAAATGAACAAAACAATAAGTGAGTGGGATGCAAACTAGAGATGAACAAGGCTACCACTGAGGTTCTTCGACATCTATAAGGATTATTCGTAGTTGTGCATAAAAAAAATGAATCAAAAGCCATTACATGCATAAAAATTTGACATAGAGAAGTAAATAACAACACCAGACCAATATGCTAGAGTACCAATAATGATAAATTTAAGAGTAGAAGTTTTTTCAATAATAAATATTAGATAAATATCTATATTAACAAATATTTAGTATCTTTAATTTAAAAATATGGTAGGTGAAGCCAAAAATAAGTTCGACTTTTTTGTCAACTCGTGAACTAGAGACTCTCGGGTCCAGTGATTCTCTGTAGTTCTCAATCAAATTACAAGCGTAGAAAACCGAGTCAGGCACAAAAGGGGAACCTGAAATTGTTGCCAATTAATATCACTCTTGTAACACCCCTCAGTGAAAAGTAAATAATTAATTTACTTTTACTGTAGTAACACAATAAAATGTGGACTGTGTGGAAGCCTCGTGGAAAATTTTATGTTTAAGGTTATTTTGATTTTTATTGAAAAGTTGGTTATGGCCTGATCCGAATTGGATCCTCAAACAATTCCATGATTGTTAAGAATGAATGACAGACTTCAAGAAATCTTATAGCTATCAGAAATAACCTCTGAATAATGGCAATTTGCAGCCAGCACGGAGCAACGAGGACCTTCGGTCAAAGCGCGCTGACCGTTGGCCCATGGAGACCGCGCATGGCGCAAAAATGGCAATTAGGAAGCTCAGATCTGGAAATGGAGGCTGTTTCTGATACACGATTAAATCGCATATCGCTGGGAAAAACCCCTCGAGAAGGAAAGACCCTGAGCACTCGGTCACAAGGGAAACCAAAAAATAGTGGAAAAGCGCTAAAACTGGCAAGGCGGGTCCCACGCTCAAAACCAATGGAATATCGGAGGCATTTTGGGCGATAAGCGGATTTGGACGAGGACCCAGCGATTCCATACACCAAGTGACGTGTGTCTAGAAGGGAGAGAGAAAAACCGCTTACATCGCAGAGTAATGGTCGAGCAACTCAACCGTGAGATAGGAGCGAAGACCGTAGGATCTGGGGGCTCCAGATCAACGACGGAGGTTTAACTCGATGGATGACCGGACTCGAGGGAGAAATAAACTGCGGTGCATAAGATTTGAAGTCTGATGTTATGAAACCAGCTTAAGAAAAGATAGAAAAGATAGATCAACGCCTTAGAATTCAGCCTCTTCGAGGGGGCAACCTCCTTTACATTACATAAATGAACAATTCTTGGATGATACAAATGAAAAGACCTCCTTTCTATATATAGGAGTCTAAGGGGTTATAACATAATCAGAGCCGACATAACAATAATAATGTAAGGGCACAATAATAACAATAGTGGGCTTTTATGGGGCACAATAGTAACAATATGGGCACTACATGGGTACATCAATATAATAAGTGGGTTATACTAATAACAATAAGGGGTTACATTAGTAGTATAGGGGCCTAACATGCCCCTCTCCTTCAAAAAGCGTTGTCCTCAATGCTTGAGTAGTTCTTGATGCTTCTGTATAAAATTCTTGTCCTCCCATATGGAATATTCAGCGGGTAAGTTCTTCCACTTGATGAGATACTCTGAAATTGATCGATTTCGTAGCTATCGGGTTCTTGTTTCTGTGACTGCTCCAGGTTCCAATATGATTTTTCCTTCTTCTTCAATTTCTGGCAATATTGCTTGAATTGGAATCTTTTGCAACTTTTGAATAAGTGGCCATACTTCTTCGTCCTTCTTCCATTCATCCCTTGCTTCATTTACCCAATCTGGTTGGATAATATAAATAGCACAAAACAATGCTTCCACATCCTCATCCTTGAAGAGTCTTCCCATTCGGTAAGGTCGCCATTTTTTAAGTGCATGTAGTATTGCCAACATTTCCTTCTCATAAATAGCTTGCTTGAGATGTAGCAGTAAAAATACCCAATCACCTACATCAAAACATTTTTCACTACGATGTTGATCTACCTGTTGTTTTGTTTGATTTTGCACCGAAGTGGCGCTATCCTTTAAAAGTTGGAGAACTTGCTGTTGATGCTTGATGTGATCTTTCTCTGCTTGAACCTTTTTCTTCTTGATATGTCCTTCTATCTTTTGAGGAGTGGTAATTTCTTCCAGTCCTTTACAAGATATGGTCGGATTCATTTCTTGATGCTCGATGTGATCTTTCACTTCTTGAACATTTTTCTTCTTGATGTGTCCTTCTATCCTGATAGTTTGAGGAGTGGTAATTTCGTCCATTGAATTACAAGATATGGTTGGATTCATTTCTTCTTTCTCGATGTGATCTTTGACTTCTTGCACCTTTTTCTTCTTGATATGTCCTTCTATCTTGAGAGTTTGAGGAGTGGTAATTCTTGCCAATGCTTTACAAGATATGGTCTGATTCATTTCTTCTTTCTCTGGGGTGGTGTCCTGGCATATATCCTCTTCTTTTGATGTTTCTTGATCCTTTTCTTCCTCCTCTTCATATTTTTTCAAATTTAAGAATTCGTTTGTAGGTAATTTCTATAAAATGTTAAAACTTACATAGCCATCATTGTCAGTTGATGATAAGAAGAAGTCGAAAACTTTTCACCACCCAACATGGAGAAAATAGAGGAGTGGTTAGTTGAAAATATTTGACCACAATGGTTTTGATGAGCTTTCATCATTTGATGTGGCTAGTGACTGAATAACCATTCCCTGACCAATATTTTGCCTATACTATTGTAACAAGGAGATAAAGCTTGAAAATTAGATATTTTCATGGATGTCCTCAACCTACATGCTATATACGATAGTTAAACATTGTAAAAATACTCCACTTGATTATAGTCAGAGGGGGCTAAATTTGGAAGGATTGTAACTGCATTTTACTACTCTGTTGTTAATACAAAATCTTTATTCTCTTTTCAATTTGATCCATTTGCATGATGCATTGATAGCATAAGATTTATGTTGAATGTTTAACTAGTGCCTCACATAAGTTTGTAGAGTCTCCTCCTTAATCAGGTATTGATTGTACTGTATTGTAGGTTAGTTTACTTTCATTGCAATTAATTTGAAATCAGTTAACTAGTCATTCTATTTCATAGCTTTTTCTTATCAGTTTCATTTCTACAATTTAATAATTTATTGGTTTGTGTCTTTAATATTAAATTTTTAGTCTAACTATATTTCAACATGTATGTTTCCATAATATAATTGAGGATTAAACGAGCAGCTTGATTGAGTCACTAGACTACTTATTTCCTGCAAGTGTGTTTATTTTTTGAAGTGTGTTTACTTTACTATTTTTTTTTCCTTTTCTGCAAACTAGCTAAGATCTATTCTCCTTTGCTACCATGTGTTTCTATATGATCCCTGCAGATGGTTGAGAATAGGGAATCGACACAATTAACCACTATTATCTCGTTGTTTATCTTGTTTTCTCCAATGTGTTTTATTATGATCCTTGTGGGTGGATGAGAGTAGGGAATCGACACAATTGACCACTATTATCTTGTTGTTTATCATGTTTTATCCAATGTGTTTTATTATGATCCTTTTGGGTGGATGAGAGTAGGGAACCAAAACAATCCACCTACTTCTCCTTGCAATTTTTTCTAAATTTTACAATAGTAGTTAGCATTTCAATTACAACAATTATAAGAATCTTTAAATTCCTACCAAGTGTGTGTGTGGTTTATATTACTTTGTGACTTGATAAAGATCTTTAACACCTACACTTTCTAATTAATCAATTAATTAATATTGTAGCTTTCTTAGCACTTAATAGATTGCATTAGCATATGTACGGTGCATGCTAGTTTTCATGTTCCAAACAAACACCAAATTGATAATTAAATGCATAGTTTCTCATTTATCTACTAAGAAATTAGAAGTTGATTGAAGAACCCATCAATATTATCAAAGTTCACCAAATATAATTAATGAAAGAGAACCATACACACCATATAATTTTCCAAGGGACAAAGTGTTCAACTAGTGCTCTATAATGAATTAAATAGAAAAGAAAATTTAAGAGAATCCATATCTCTCCAATGTGAAATAATAAAAATAAGCTGAGATCTACCCTACTTAAACTGGGGAAATGAAGCAATTTAGCTCCAATTAGCCTAAAATCCCCTAAGAATAATAATCCATGACCTTCAATACAACCTCAAATATGAAAATATAAAAATAAATATATGAATGAAACATGAAAGCTCCCCTAAAAAAGGCCACATGTGTGAGTAAAAAGGACTTAAAGGGTGATGTCATCCTCAAAATACATTTTTTCCCATCAAAAGGTGCAATGAATGGTCCAAGGGGCATGTAACCTAGTCAAAGGTCATGTATGATCATCCAAAAGTGCTCTCTCAAACCCAACATCCTCCTCTTCAAGCTCATGTCATGTAATGGGGTGCCACATCATCATGTAGGGGAAATGTCCTAGTTTCGATGGTTAGTGTCCAAGGTGTTAAAGGTGGAGGAGGGTCTATGTAGGTGTCACAAGTCATCATAAATCCCAATGCTCCCATGAAATGTACAACATCCATCATGAAGTGGAAATCCCTCCAAAAGTTGTGCAATCATCATCCATGAAGTGTAGGAAACACTTCATTGATGTCGTCCAAAGGACCATGACCATGTTTGCATAATCATCAAGTACAAGCTTAATTAATAAAGTAATATCATTTAGCATGGACATAACTATCATTAAGGAATAAAATGTGGGCCATATTCAATGTTAAAGCAAGTAAGTTTATTGTACAAAGTATGTCCTTCAAACTTCATGCAAGCTTAAGACCTCACAAAATTTTCCATATTTAAGTATTGAAGAATCGTCAGATGTCCCTACTGGAAGCTCCCATCCCTAAGGTGGGGAACATTTCCTAGGCCGACCCTTCAATGAAAAAGTGTGGGTGATAGTTGATGTGGTTTAGGGTGTAATTAATAAGAGGTGTCATAGTATTATAGATGGGTTATGCAAGACCATCATCCTTGAGTTCCTTTGTGGAGGAAGAACTTGCATCACTTGACTTATCATTTTCTTGAAACTGCTTTTTATACCCATTACTTATCCTTTTCCTTTGCTTTGATTGGCTTGTTTAGAAATCTTCCATCGATTTCATTTCAATCCCTTTTTTATATGGGCATTTCATTGCAAGCAAGGGTTGGGATGTTTTATTTACGTCCCTTTAACTTTGACAAGTGTGATATGCATTGCATTAGGATGATGGCCTGAACATGAAGGGGTAGAGAACAAGTTAACTTGGTTTTAATTTATCATGCATCCCTTGCCACTTTTTCTCATTTTAAAAATTGTATACTTTTAATTTCTTTATTTTGTAGGTATATCAACCTTTGAATGTTTCCAAGTGTTCGACATTGAATAAACCAATGCTCCCGGCGTGTTTCTCGACATGGACTAGATGCCTCTTGTGGATCCTTATCTTTGACGATGCAACCATTAACTAACACTTGAGGATTTTTTTCTAACGACAATCATGATTCCCAAAAAGTGGTACTAGAGAGTAGGTCACAAGTTCGATACGCACTCGTCTCGTGTTGGGGGGGGGGGGGGAGATTGTTGGACATTGGATAAACCAACACTCCTTGTGTGTTTCGTGATATGGACTAACCGCCTTTTGTGGATCCTTATATATGGCGATGCGATCATTAACTAATACCCATGGTTTTTGGTCTAACAACAATCGTGATTCCCAACACGAAGCCCTTCTTCTCATAGGATGAGACAAGAAGGGAACCAGTATTAGCAACTAACAAAAATCAAATAGAAGAAAGGACAACGAAATAGGGACAAATGGCGAGTGTTAAATATGAAAGAATGTGGACACACTACTTATATAATGGCCTACTATTCATGCCCCTCCTAGATAATGGAATAAAAACCCACGGTACATGGAATTTAATAGAAGGAATGAATGACCACCAATGTAAAATAAGACAACAAGCATAACTTCCAAGCATCATGACACATTATTGAGATTTAATCTATGATCCTTACTTAAATTCCTTGAAACTAAATGTAAGAACTTTGTATGAAACAATGGCTAATGTATTTCATGTTCACTCGTCTACTTTCATCAAAAGAACATGTTCATCAACTAGATGCCCTCACCAAGGAGTGACTGAGAGGCATATGAGAAGATGGTGGTACCTAAGGATTATGTGAGGTTATTGTGTATAAATCCTCATCTTAGGAGAATAATTTTATCCAAAAGTTACCCATGTATATGGATAAGTAACATGTGGCACATGTTCTCCTATTGTTGGAGAATGTTAGTGATCTACATGCAAACAACAAGTCGAGAGAAACAATCTCCTTGGTGAAGGAAAAACGAAAAAATAAATACAATATTAACCCATTTGGCAAAAAAGGGTAACCCTCGCTGTCAGTTGATGAGAAGAGGAAGTCAAAAACTTTTCACCACCCAATAGGGAGACAACAGAGGAGTGGTTAGTAGAAAATATTTGATCACAATAGTTTTGATGAGCTTTCATCATTTGATGTGGCTAGTGACTAAACAACCATTCCTTGACCAAGATTTTTCCTATACTATTGTAACAAGGAGATAAAGCTTGACAATTAGACATTCTCATGGATTTCCTCAACCTACATGCTATATACTATAATTAAACAATGTAAAAATAATCCACTTGATTGTAGTGAGAGGGGGGAGAATTTGGAAGGATTGTAATTATGTTTTACTACTCCGATGTAAGTACAAATATTTATTTCCTTTTCAGTTTGATCCATTTGCGTGATGCATTGATAACATAAGCTTTATGTTGGATGTTTAACTAGTGCCTCACATAAGGTTGTAGAGTCTCCTCCTTAATCAGGTGTTGATTGTATTGTAGTGTAGGTTAGTTTACTTTCATTGCAATTAATTTGAAATTAATTAACTAGTCATTCTGTTTCATATCTTTTTCTTATCAGTTTCATTTCTACAATTTAATAATTTATTGGTTTTCATCTTTAATATTAAATTCCCAGTCTAACCATATTTCAACATGTTACTTGCAACATGTATGTTTCCATAATAGAATTGAGCGTTGAAAGACTAACTTGATTGAGTCGCTAGACTACTTATTTCCTGCAAGTGTGTTTAATTTTGAAATGTGTTTACTTTACTATTTTTTTTTTTCCTTTTCTGCAAACTAGATTAGATCTCCTCTCCGTTTCTACCATGTGTTTCCATATGATCTTTGCATGTGGTTGAGAGCAGGGAATCAACACAATTGACCATTATTATCTCATTGTTTATCTTGTTTTCTCTAATGTGTTTCTATTATGATCCTTGTGGGTGGATGAGAGTAGCGAACCACAACAATCCACCTAATTATCCTTGCAATTTTTCTAAACTTTGCAATAGTAGTTAGTATTTCAATTCTAACAATTGTGTGAATCTTTCAATTCCTACCAAGTAAGTGTGTGGCTTATTTTACTTGGTGACTTGATAAATATCGTTAACACCTACACTTCATAATTAATTAATTAATTAATATTGCAACTTTCTTAGCACTTAATAGATTGCATTAGCTTATGTACGATGCATGATAGTTTTCAAGTTCCAAACAAACACTAGATTGATAATTAAATGCACAGTTTCTCATTTATCTACTAAGAAATTAATGGTTGATTGAAGATCCATCAACATTATCAAAGTTCACCAAATATCATTAATGAAAGAGAACCATCCACACCATATACTTTTCCAAGGGACAAAGTGCTCAAATAGTGCTCTATAACGAATTAAATAGAAAAGACAAGTTAAGAGAAATCATATCTCTCCAATGTGCAATAATACAAATAAGCTAAGATCTCCCTCATTTAAACCAAGGAAATGAAGCAATTTAGATCCAATTAGCCTAAAATACCCTAAGAATAATAAATCCATGACCTCCAATACAACCTCAAATATGAAAATTTAACAAAAATATAGCAATAAAACATGAAAATTCCCGTAAAAATGGCCACATGTGTGAGTAAAAAGGCCTTAAATGGTGATGTCATCCTCAAAATACATTTTCCCCCATCAAAACGTGCAATGAATGGTCCAAGGGGCATGTCACCTAGTCAAAGGTCATGTCTGATCATCCAAAATTGCTCTTTCAAACCCAACATCCTCCTCTTCAAGCTCATGTCATGTAATGGGGTACCACATCATCATGGAGAGGAAATGTACTAGCTTCAATGGTCAGTGTCCATGGTGTTAAAGGTGGAGGAGGGTCTATGTTAGTGTCACAAGTCATCATAAATCCCAATGCTCCCCATGAATTGTATAACATCCATCATGACGTAGAAGTCCCTCCAAAGGGTGTGCAATCATCATCCATGAAGTGTAAGAAACACTTCATTAATGTCATCCAAAGGACCATGACCATGTTTGCATCATCATCAAGTACAAGATTAAGGAATAAAGTAATATCATTTAACACGGACATAACTATCATTAAGAAATAAAATGTGGACCATATTCAAGGTTAAAACATGTACGTTTATCATACAAAGTATGTCCTTTAAACTTCATGCTAGCTTAAAATATCTCACAAAAGTTTTTGTATTTAGGTATTTAAGAATCATTAGATGTCCCTATTAGAACCTCCTATCCCTAAGGCGAGGAACACTTCCTAGGCTAACCCTTCAATCAATAAGTTTGGGTCATAGTTGATGTGGTTTAGGGTGTACTTCATAAGAGGTGTCATACTCTTATACATGGGTTATGCAAGACCATCGTCCATGACTGTCTTTGTGGAGGAAGCACTTGCATCACTTGACTTATCATTTCCTCGAAACTGCATTTTCTACCCATTACTTATTCTTTTCATTTGCTTTGATTGGCTTGTTTAGCAAGCTTCCACTGATTTCATTTCAATCCCTTTTTATATGGACATTTCATTGCTCACACGGGTTGAGATGTTTTCTTTACGTCCCTTTAACTTTTACAAGTGTGATATGCATGGGACTAGGGTGATGGCCTGAACATGAAGGGGTAGAGCACAAGTTAACTTTGATTTAATTTATCATGCTTCCCTTGCCACTTTTTCTCATTTTAAAAATTGGCACATACTTTTAATTTCTTTATTTTTGCAGTTACATCAACTTTTGGATGTTTCCAAGCCCCTCTTCTCATAGGATGAGACAAGCAAGGAATTAATATTAGCAACTAACAAAAATAAAAAATAAGAATGGACAACGAAATAGGGACAAATTGCAAGTGTTAAATATGAAAGAATGCGGACACACTACCTTTATAAAGGCTATTCATGACCCTCCTAGATAATGGAAGAAAATCCCCAAGGTACATGGACTTAATAGAAGGAATAGATGACCACCAAAGTAAAATAAGACAACAAGTATAACTTCCAAGCATCCTTACACATTATTGGGTTTTAATCGATGATCCTTACTTAAATGTGTAACACTAAATGTAAGCACTTTGTATGAAACAATGGCTAATGTATCTCATGGTCACTCATCAACTTTCATCGAAGGAACATGTTCATCAACTATATGCCCTCACCAAGGAGTGACTAAGAGGCATATAAGAAGATGGTGATACCTAAAGATTATGTGAGGTCATTGTGTATAAAACCTCATCTTAGGAATACAATTTTCTCATGTATATGGATAAGTTACATATGGTACATGCTCTCTTATCGTTTGAAAAGTTATATATGGTACATGTTCTCTTGTTGTTTGGGAATGTCACTGATCTACATGCAAACAACAACGTGAGAGAAACAATCTCGTTGGTGAAGGAAAAAGGAAAAAAAAAAAATACAATATTAAAATTGAATGCCTAATTATATACTAAAATTATTTATAACATAAATTTTATTAATATATAGTTTATTTTAAAAATTGTTTCTAATACCTACACTATAATCAGCTTAATTATATATAAAATCATTATTTAAATTTAATGTCCACCTTTTAAATTTATTTAATTTTAGATTATTTTTAACTTATAAATAATAATTATTTTTTAATGAAAATCTTCAATGCAATTACTTAAAAATTCATCGCAGTAATAAAATAAATATTGTTATTTATATATTTTCACTTTATTTTGAAGTTACAAATAACAATATAATATTTCTTTATCAACTATGAAAGGTACAATCGGAATCTGATTGGCTGAAATATATACCATAACAATATAATATTTCTTTATCAACTATGAAACGTACTAACGGAATCTGATTGGCTGAAATATAATAGTAAACCACTTATCATGGGTTGTCTAAACATTAGATTTTTCAGAGTTTTTAGTTAGGATTTGGTGAATTTTTTTGGTTAATCTTCTAATTTGTGGAAATTGAACCACTCGAGAGTTCATATTTCTTACAATTTTGAAGGGAAATAAATGCCTGAAAACCCTAAAAAATATGTTAACAGATATATCACGGTTTGGTGAAATACATTTGCTTATATGAATTATGTTGGCCTCAGCAAACCGTCATTGATGAGCCATAAGTATTTGCATACAGAGCATTGAATGCTTTCCATGCTGAGGTGTGCATAGTCCAGCATCCAGAGTATTAAATGCTCTGCTCGCCATGATTTTGACTTTATTGTTCAGATATTGAATGGTTGTAGGTAAATACAATTAGTTGAAAAAGAAAAGCGATTCCAAATGTCTTTTAGGAGATACCTATGAGTCGGATGTGGCTAGAGTAGAGATAGCCATTTCAAAGTTAAACAGCCAGCAGCCCGCCCATAGCCATGGACTTGTTCGTAACGTTCTGGATACAGATGCAGCTGTTGTCGAACAGTATCGCGTTCATACTTATCTCATGCATCTTGATCCCAATGTTTCTACTGAGGAGGAGGGTATGGAAGGTGGAACTGCCATTGAAATGGCCACTCATCGGCATGCTTCCTTCGCTGGTCTGGAATTTTAAGCATCTGCACGATTGGGTCACTCATCTACTCAATTTCAGCGGTGGAACTTTCATTATGGAACTTCCATGGATGAATAGGGTATTAACTGCAGATGCCGGCAATCTGGAGTACATTCTGAAGACCAGATTCCATAACTTTGTGAAGAGCAACTACTTACAGAGCGTACTCCGCGATCTGTTTGGGGACAATAGTATTCTGCTGGTGGACGGCAAGTATTTTAAGCATCTCAGCAGTCTCACGGTTTCGGCAGTCACCTCCACAAGCTTCCGCAATTATTCAATTCGTTCCACTGTCTCCTTGGTGCACGATAGACTTCTACCCCTTCTCCGCAAGGCTTCGGACGAGGAGCTTATCATCGATCTCCACGACGTATTTCGTCGCTTTTCGTTCGATCTCACATGTTCCTATGGACTGGGCTTCGATCCCATGTCTCTTCTCCTCGAGCTCCCACCGGTTCCTTCCCTGACTGCCCTGGACGAGGGTATTGAAGCGTGCATGCATCGACTGCTAATGCCCGCATTCTGTTGGAAAACATTGAGGTTCTTTGGCCTCGGAATGGAGCGCAGGGTCCGTGGGGCTCGGAAAACTATGGACCGTTTTCTAGCCCCGATTATTGCGTCTCGAAAGAAGAGCACTGTTCAGTACATTGTGCACGACTACACCGAGGGTCGACCTATGGATTTTCTGTCGTTAATCATTCTAAGCGAAATGCAGTGTAATGGCGGCATCCTGCCTTCTTACGACTTTTTAAGGGACTTCTCTTTCAGCTTCATCGTAGCAGGCCAGACGACGTACGTGGCTCTCTCCTGGTTTTTCTGGCTGCTTCATCAACACCCAGAGGTTGAGGAAAAGATTGTACAAGAGATAGAAGGTATCTTAAATCAGAGGTCGGTGTCTGCAGATCGAAACGAGCCGTTGCCTTTCTCAATGGAGGAAATAAAAGAGATGAAGTATATGCAGGCGGCGCTGAGCGAGTCTCTTCGGCTTTATCCATCTACTCCAATAGACCTGGTAGAGGCGGCCGAGGACGACGTGCTGCCCGACGGCACGAAGTTAGAGAGGGGGTCCATCGTCATATATTTCATCTACTCTACGTGCAGATTGAAGAGTGTGTGGGGGCAGGATTGTGGGGAATTCAAGCCGGAGAGGTGGATCAACGACGGGAAGGCAGTGAAGGCAAAATCGGAGTTCAGGTACGCGGTTTTCAACGGCGGACCGCGAAGGTGTGTTGGGAAAGAATTGGCATTTTGGCAGCTCAAGTGGGCTGCGGCTTCTGTTCTTGCCCGTTACCAGGTGAGGGTTGTGGAGAGGCACCCCGTTGTTCCCAAGTTCGGGTTGCTGCTTACCATGAAGCACGGCCTTCTGGTTACAGTTCGCCCGCGCACTCGATATAGCTCTGCGGGTGCAATCTGAAGTATGGTGTGCTTTCTTTCTCCAGCAACCTATATGGTATAAATAATATATATAATGATTCGTTCAAACCATGTTCTGGTTCCGAAAGTTAGGTTTTCAACTAGTACATCCGTGCTTTAGTTTCACCAGTGTCCTCGAAATTGTATCGCCTATATTGTAAATTGCAACGTTGATATATAAATACATATATATCAAATTACGTATATATATCAAATTATATGTTAGGCACTCACAATGGGCACAATGAATGGTAAACTCTATATATATTTGTAAATGTGCAAAATGTATCATAAACTCTATATATATTAGTAAATGTGTTTGATAGAACCAGATTGATGTCAGTTTTCAGTTTTTAATTTGTATATAGAAATGGTATTGATATCAATTACATAGTTGTATTGCTTGTGAATCTATTTAAATGTTGAAAATTAATAAATCATAATTTACTATAATTAATAGTAATTAATTATATTTCAAAATTAGGCTCGAGAGGTTGTGGTTTAAGATCCATCCCCAAGGAGAATTATGTAATGACTCTTTCTTAATTCATATATATATATATATGAAAAAACCTAAACATATTTCAAAATTATATTTAATTAATATTAAAATTTACTTTAAATATGATTTTTTATGAACATCAAATATAATTAATGGTTTCAAAATTATTAAATTTTTGTAAATTAATTTCTCACGATTTTAAATGTATTAGTGTAAGAATTATATTTTTTTGTCTTGAAAGTTATGGAAATTTTGGTAAGGGAATTTTGTAAATCTAAGTAAAAGTTGTCAAAGTTTATAATTTTAGATGCTTCAGAGGTTTTTGATGGTGCTGAATTCATTTCCACCATCAAAAACATAATTCAAATACTGCATCGACAATATTTTTTGAAATTTTTTTATTGACCAAATTTTAACCACTTTTAACCGTGCAATTCCTCCACCTCCTCCACCTCCACCTCATAAATAATTGTCACATACATAAATGATTGTTAGTTTTATATATAAAACTTACATAAAATCCTTCTAACCTTTAAAGTTAAAAAAAAAAAAAAAAAACTTAAAAACTAATTAATTTACATTTTGTAAACAAATTTTAAAAATAATTTTAATAATTGAAATGTTAGATTTTCTTATTTTCAAAAAGATTCATAAATTCCATCTATCTACTCTACTCACTCAGATTGGAGTTTTTATAACAGAAATGGTGTGTTAGATAATAGTCTTGTATGTGGTTAGAATTTAAGATGTCAGAAAATATTTAATCAAAAACTATAATTACATGATATTGATAAGTTATTTTCAATTACTTGTCTATATTAGTTGATCAAATAATTCCATCAATCTACTATACTCACTCAGATGGGAGTATTGGAGTTTTTATAATAGAAATGGTGTATTACATAATAGTCTTGTATCTGGTTAGAATTTAAGATGTCAGAAAATATTTAATCAAAAACTATAATTACATGATGTTGTAAGTTATTTACAATTACTTGTCTATATTAGTTAATCAAATAATTATTTAATTCTGATTAATTTGATTATGTAACTATAATCACTGAGTAATCCGGAGGTGGAGTTTTGAGCATTACATTCAGCTTTTATCGCTTCATATTCCATTAGCATAGGTAGTGGTAGAGATGAGCGGGAGCATTACATGTTGGATAGATAAAACTGTTTCAAAATCATATGAAGAACACTATTACACAGTTTTTAATTTTCTCGAAGTGGTTTAGATAATTTTACAGTATAGTTGGAAAATTAATGAGGGTTTATCATTTAGATTTGAGAAATTTGATAAATAGGGTGTTTTTGTTAAAACACTTAGATAATCTAAAATTATTAATTTAATTTTCTAGCTTTATCAAAATGATATATTCGCAAATTTAATCATACTCTCGTGAATCCCGGCGCAGTCAATGCAAGAATGGCCTTCGAAAAAGTATCAAAGAAAATTATTATGTTACCCTCCGTGTAGAAAGTATACTCCGTCAATTTTTATATGTATTTCCATGATCTTACTCTTGTTTCAGCTGGGCGAAGGTTTCTAACACAACCACATTTCCTTTGATATACATTCAGTTGTATTTTCATTTTTCACAAGTTAATAAGATTATGAAAATGAAAATAATAAACTTATATCAATTACATTACATTGTGATAGTATAAATTTATTTTTCATATTATTAATATTTAAAAAATCATAAAAATTATTATTTTTAATTATTTTATATATATAGATAGATTTATTTTTATTTTATTAAGGATATTTAGTTTATTTTTTAAATAAGTTTTGTTATAATATTATATAAAATAAGCTTTGTTATAATATTATATACCAATATTACCATTTCGAAATATTATAGTTTGAAAGATTTATAAATCATGTTCATATAACATTTTATTTGTTTATTAATCAATTTAATTAAAGACTAAGAAAACATAATTAAATAGATTTACACATCAATCAATGGTAAACATCAAAACATTTACTTTATTATATATCACACATTGTCTACATAAAAAAAAATCATAACCAATTAATAAATTATAATTTTATTTTAAATTATTGTTATTATTACTTATAAAAATAATTGATATATGAGCTAAACATTTATACATTCAAAAAAACATATAACAAAATCGTTAACCATGAAAATTCACCTCACATTACTTTGGAGATTCTTAATCTATATATATGCTTTGTAACAATATTATGGGTCAATACCATAACTTATCAATTCCACATGTCCAAAAAACCATAAATCAGTTCCTATAAAACTTGTTCATATGATATTTTTTAATTAATCAATTTAATTAAAAATGACATAATTATTTTTGTGATAACTCTCAACCTTTGATTTGTAACTACTGCTAAGGATATTATAGAATATTATGTGCACGTTGAATCTTTACCATCCACCTAATTATGCCAGTAGGGATATATATTTTGGAATAAGACTTTCAAATTTTTAATTTAATTATTAATAATTATTAGGTGAATGGTAGAGATTTAACCTTCATAGAATATTCTAAAATATTCTTAGTAATATACACAAATAAAATGTTTAGATTTATTTCCAAAGTAGTTATGTCTTTTTTTTTTCTTTGAATCAAATTGATTAATTAAAAAAAATTGTCACATAAACAAAAGTCATATGAAATGAGTTGTGGCTTTTTGGCATGCGCTATTGATAAGACATAATATTACCTCATGGTATTCAAACAAAGAAAGTGGGGATAAATTTCTATGGATAAGAATCATGTTCCATGTTTTTCCAAATGTATATGTGTTGAACTTATATATTAATTATGTTTATAATTAATAATAGCAATAGTTTAAAATAAAGTTATAATTTATTTAGTTCTATGTATTTTAAAAAAAAAACGGGTTATAAAGTGAATATGGATCTTCATGTTCCAAAATTGTATTGCATTTAGAGGTACAAAATATAGAAAATCTATTCTTGTGATAGTTTGTACCAACTATTCTAAATAAGTGTTTGTTATATTCTTGGCAAAAAAAACTTTATAAAAATATTTATAGCAATATATATCTACATAGCATCAAAGGGTTTCATAAACTATTAATTTATCTATCAAGGGAAGGTCTTGGTTCACCAACTTCTCTATGTAGCTTGAGTCCTCATCCTTATCCCTTTGTTCTTGCCTCCTGAGTGCTTTTGTCCTTTTTCTCCATAAGTTTTTCACTAGTCCCAACCACTTCCAAAGTGAACTTAACCCCACTACTGGAGTTTTCCTTGAGCTCAACCACCTTGATATCCAAGGCTGTCAATTCATTCTAAATATCATCTTGAAATTGTTCCATTTTACTCTAAAGAAATTCATGTTTAGTATCCATCAATACTACATACATCTTCCACTCCTTCTCCTCCACAAAGCTCCTTAGTTTGATGGTGTTTAGCAACCCCTCAATAGATTCTAGCAATCTTGCTAGTAACCTACTCATTTTAACCTGCTCGTCTTCCTAAAATTGATTCCTCATTTCTACCATAATAGAACTATGGTGTTCTATGCTTCAAGCTTCAACATTTAATAGCTTCCTTTGTTCACAATTATGAACACTCAGCAGTAGCACAGAGCGGGATTGAAGATATAACCTCATATTTCTCTAAACCACCACCATAGATCATTGAATTGTGGAGCTTCCAAATCCATGTCTGAATCATGATGAATTCCTTAAATTCCAATCAAATGATATGAAGGAAGAGAAGTATTAACGTCATTGTACAATGAATTGAATGAGCTAGAAGGGCTGATGCTACCCTCACTCGTGCAAACGCCTTCCATCAGTGAAGTATTAAAATATTATGCCACTTGTGCTTGCAATTTATACCCTCTTATCATCGAATGTTATGATGATTATACAGGGGTTCATCTTCTTGGGTTTGCTTGGCCAGAAAATTAATCTTTACTAGCATTCCTTTTGTGCTAGCACCAGATTACGAGCCAAGATTCGATTTCTTGTTGGGAGGAATGTTTGGATGGATTCCGCCTTCAAAGATCGTTCAAATTTTTGGTTGCGAAAACCTTTATAATCATTATTATGGTTATAATGTTTGTTTTTAAGATTCATGGAATGGGTGAGTTAAGAACCAACCCTTAGTCCAATTCAAATTCCCCTTCTCCAATGTAGTTCCTCTATTAGTCAATTATTCTACCTTTGTATTCAACCATCTATACACGTGAAAGAATTCAATTTTCTCAAATTGCATTGATTGCAAAATGATCCTTTGAAGGATAGAAGGAAAAGTTGAGCTTTACAATCCTTTAGTTTTTCACACCTAACAAATTACAATTATTAAATCGCCAAACACTGATATTTTGGTGATTTGATTTACTATTGTTATTTCCAATACTTTCCAAAATGCTAGATATTCAAATTTTATATGTGATGTGACACCCAATCCCCAAGCATATTAAATATCTATTTTTTCATCAAGGGGAAGGATAACCCCTCCCGCTCTTGTCACCCTTGGGTTTCCTTTTGAGGCTTTGTCAAAAATAATGAAAATTGATTCCTATTCAAGTGCCATTGATGGAAGTTCGTTGAATTCTATGTGATATAGAAATTTCCTCTTTGTGTTGGTCAAAATTTGAAGCTACTAGCATGATCTTGTGGCTTTTGCACTTTAATCTAATTCCTTTCCACTTGATTTAGAGTTTCCGGTTGAGAGTTTTTAAATCCATAAACCATTATTGCATCAAATAATAAACTTGATGCCTTTTGGGCCACTAATAAAGGACTTGTTTGTTCTTATTTGAATATTTCTCTATTCTTGGTGATCCAAATTGACTAGAAAAGAACTTCGGGGAGAGATTCCCAACAATAAAGTGGTAGTGAGGGAGCCTTCCTCGGCGATGGAAATTTGTTTCTCCATGTTTCAAACACATCAATCCATGTTCCAAGGATTGTTTTGATGTAGTTAAGTTGGAATATGCTACTTGCCATACTACTAGGGAAAAGGGGCATTGCCTAGGTAGATGTGGTATATTTTCCTCTAATTCCCTACATAAAACACATCTTGATGGCCCTTGAATATTTCGTTTCTTGGGATTTTTTGTGATAAGTATTTTTTGGTGAATTAAGGTCCAACAGAAGGTATTGACTTAAGGTATCCCATCCGTATGCCATAGTTTCCTCCACAAATTTGTTGGGAACTCAGTAAGGGGGCATTTTAACAAAAAATTCATAACCTTCTTTAACTATGTATCCTTGATGAGAGATCATCTTCTAGGATCACTAATCTTGGGATTATATATAGATATGAACCATTCCTTTTAGGTTGTGGAACAACATTTCCCATTGCTGATGGAGATGTATAGGTAATTTTGGGTGTAACAATCCTTTCCAAACTGCCTATTCATCCCATTTGGAGATAACTTTTAACCTAACATAACCTTCTCACTGCATCCAATTTTCCAGGTCACTAAAATGCTCTCAACCAAGAAGGGGTCCTTATGGAGCAAAATTGTCTTTCCATATGTTGACACAAGCTCTCTTGCCAAAGCACCAACTCAAGTGTTTAATAATTATTGGGGTAGCTTCTTTACATAGCTTCCAAATCTTAGAGGTTGTACCTATCCACTCAGTTGTATCCACTCAAAGCAATTGGATTTTATGAAAATGCTTTCATAGAAAGGCTTATTTCCAACACTCGTTGGATTTAGATAAGAGTCGCCATATTATCTTCACACCAAGTTCTAGATTCATGATGTAAGGATCCTTCATTGTCAGTTCTCCATACAATTTTGGAAGTCAGATGATGTTATAATGCACCATATGGAACTTTTTTTCATTATGTTTACCTCCTTGCCAAAGAAATTTGTGAATCAAGGGACTTATTTGGGTTACCATGCTCTTGGGAGATAAAACACCAGAGCACAAATATATTGGGATTGTTGATAAAACCGTTTTAACAAAGACTAATCGTTATGTTGTATTGAGCCAATGTGAGCACCATTTTATGGTTTTTTTTTTTTTCATTTAACAATTTGAAATGTATTATGAAGTAAGTTCTTTTATGTTTAGTAAAGATTGGTTCTTATCAAAATTTACTCGCCATTTAATTTATATGGTTGCGCTAGTAATTATTGATAATCAAATTAAAATTTTAGAAAGAGACGTGTCGATTGACATAACTACTTTTGAGATACTAAAAATATTTTGGAATATTCGATGGAAGTTAAATCCTTACCATCCACCTAATAATTATTGGTAAGTAAATTAAAATCTAAAATATCCTATTCCAAAATAGACATGTGATACAAATTAAAATTTGAGAAGTCCTATTTCAAAATAAACACATCTATAGTCATAATGGAAAGTGTAATAGTAGCATCAATAATGGTTTGATGTATATAATAATAAGTTAGTATTACAAATAATCAATTTTTCATAACTTTCAAATATTTATATATTTCTTATATTTCATTTTCATATTTTATTTTATATTTTTGTTTTTATCTCAAATATGTATATATTTTGTATTCAAATCATTTTTCATATTTAAATCCTTTTCATTTTAATTGTGTGTGTGGGGGTTTAAACTTTAAATATTTTTAAAAATAATTTAATAATTTTTTTCTTGTGTGGTAAATATTGCATTTCCTTCTAAATTGGAGTGTACTAGAAGTACTAAATATCTCAGGCCAGTCTTTCACTCAGAAGTCCAAACCATAACCAAAATTGCATTATTCATAAAGAGGAATAATATATATTGAAATTTTCAAAAAGATAGTGAAGATGAGCTATGAACTAAAAAATAGACCAAACAAGCCATCAAGACAAAATGAAGATCGAAATGAAAAATAATTTGGGACATGGCATAAGTTAAGTAGATGTATCAGAGACTATGGAAGAAACCTAAATAGGGTCTTCATCGTTGTTGAGGTTGCCTCCTGCTAGAGGAGCAATGCTCAGGTGTTTCTCTATACGATCCAAGCTCCAGTCCAAGTCTCACAAGTGACGATGTAGATGCTATAGAGAGTGTAGGATGTCTACTCTATGCTCAAAGTGGTCCATTGAAATTCATCCCAGGATAAAATTTAGGTGCCAATATAATTTGATGGTTTACATGTACTGGTCAAAAGTGTCATGCATGTGTTCAACGTTTGACTCCCAATTAACTAGTTTGGTGAGAACCTTAGTGTCCAAAATTTTTAGTTGTACGGAGGCACCATCAAGTGACATGTGGCATATCTCTTCCTAACTGTGGCCCAACATGGTATCCAAAAGCCTGATAATCATTTCCTTGAGGCAATGGTAGGTACAAGACTGACCCTAAGAATCTCAATCTTGATAATAATTTTCCCGTCATTAGACACATGCACACTGATGGGGCATGGTGAGGGCCACATTGAAGAGAGAAGACAAAGATGTAGGGGGGGAGGGGGACAAGTGATAGACCAAGTGAGAGGATCCACGTGAGGAGGGAAAGGAGTCACGTGGAAGGAAGTAAGATAAAGGCAAGGATTCAGAGAGGAGAAAGCATATGACATACTGCATAAACGATGATTGAGCTCAGGAGGAGTTAGAAGGGAAGACACGAAGCCTACTGAATATGGTAGCTATAGGAAGCATGAGACAATAGGAAATGTACCAAAGAATAAATGTGATGCTCCATGAGCTAGACGAGGGATGCAAGAAGAGTGCACAATAGTGAAGATGGCCAGAGAAAAACTAGTAAAATGAACAAAACAATAAGTGAGTGGGATGAAAACTAGAGATGAACAAGGCTACCACTGAGGTTCTTCGACATCTATAAGGATTATTCGTAGTTGTGCATAAAAAACTTGAATCAAAAGCCATTACATGCACAAAAATTTGGCATAGAGAAGTAAATAACAACACCAGACCAATATGCTAGAGTACCAAATGGAAAGCACCCATAGGTCTCCAGTTGGAGGGAGTAGACTTGTCAATTATGTAATTGCAATAGAGTATCAAAGGTGGAAAAATAGGGCCTAGCCAAGGCTCACATAACTGGGTTGGTCAATGCCCATGAATTTTTTTACCAAGACGCACAAAGGATGCTACAAACAAAGGGGATTGATGGGTAGACACTCCAGATGTGAGTAGAAGCACGGAGGGGAGAGGGGTGAAATACATTAGGGGAATAATAAAAATCACCCAAGTCAGGCTTTGACAAGCCTAGCATGGTAGTAGGAAATCAATGTGGTTCGCATACTCAGGCATGAGATTAGGTGACCTTCAATCAATTCACATGATCCACAATCTTTATGTGTGGAGAGTTATAAATATATGGTAATGAAGGGTGTTGCTATGTCTCCGAGCATGTTGTCCTCATCCATTTACAATATAAGCACCCCATTCAAAAAATTAATTATATATTATAATAATTTAAAATTAATTTTATATAAAAATGTATAAAATAATTTTCAATATAATAATATTAAATTTTAAATTTATATAACAAGAGCCACGTGGTGGCATGTTACTGTGTATTTGTATACATGACCTTTGTGCATATAGATTTTTAGTTTATTTGAGTGAAATGATGTGTGAAAATAAAAATATTTGAAAAAAATCATTGAAAATGTCTATATTTAAAATTTAAAATATGTTTTTATTTTAAAATTTCAATTATATTTTTATATTAAAATGAAATGATAAATTCAAAGAAGTTTTTAACTATAATTGAGTTAGAAATGTTGTCATTTTTAAATAATGATAAATTTAATGTATATTAAATATATATTAAAAAATAAATTATATTAATTATTATAAGATAATGTGATGATTAATATAATTATTGAAGATAGTATACTTTATTTTGAAATTATTTAAGAGTATAAGTTTTTTCAATAATAAATATTCAATAAATATCTATATTAACAAATATTTAGTATCTTTAATTTAAAAATATGGTGGGTGAAGCCAAAAAGAAGTTCGACTTTTTTGTCAACTCGTGAACTAGAGACTCTCGGGTCCAGTGATTCTCTGCAGTTCTCAATCAAATTACAAGCATAAAAAACCGAGTTAGGCACAAAAGGGGAACTTGAAATTGTTGCCAATTAATATCACTCTTGTAACACCCCTCAGTGAAAAGTAAATAATTAATTTACTTTTACTGTAGTAACACAGTAAAATGTGGACTATGTGGAAGCCTCGTGGAAAATTTTATATTTAAGGTTATTTTGATTTTTATTGAAAAGTTGGTTATGGCCTGATCCGAATTGGATCCTCAAACAATTCCATGATTGTTAAGAATGAATGACAGACTTCAAGAAATCTTATAGCTATCAAAAATAACCTCTGAATAATGGCAATTTGCAGCCAGCACGGAGCAACGAGGACCTTCAATCAAAGCGCACTGACCGTTGGCCCATGGAGACCGTGCATGGCGCAAAAATGGCAATTAGGAAGCTCAGATCTGGAAATGGAGACTGTTTCTGATACACAATTAAATTATATATCGCTGGGAAAAACCCCTCGAGAGTGAAAGACCCTGAGCACTCGGTCACAAGGGAAACCAAAAAACAGTGGAAAAGCGCTAAAACCGACAAGGCGGGTCCCACGCTCAAAACCAACGGAATATTGGAGGCATTTGGGTGGTAAGCAGATTTGGATGAGGACACAGCGATTCCATACACCAAGTGATGCGTGTCTGGTGGGGAGAGAGAAAAACCGCTTACATCGTAGAGTAACGATCGAGCAACTCAACCGTGCGATAGGAGCGAAGACCGTAGGATCTGGGGGCTCCAAATCAACGACGAAAGTTCAACTCGATGGATGACCGGACTCGAGGGAGAAATAAACTGCGGTGCATAAGATTTGAAGTCCGATTTGACCAATGAATTGACAGAAGGATCTGTTTCATAGGCATCTGGGAAATATCCGGAAAAAAAATGACCATTCAGTAAGAATTGACACTCAATTCGCAAAGAGACAGGTGGCCACCTCTCTGTGAAGCATTACACAACGATGATGACATAGGGCAAAGGAGTCCTAGCGGACAAAGGAAGGCGATCTAGAGAGCCGGAAGCAGAAATGAACCGTCGGAGGAACAAACTGGCTTTAAAGCCACGAGTTGATAGGAAGCAGGGGGGCAGTGAGGCAGAGAAGCAGTGAAGAAGCCGAAGGCCGAGAGACACAGAAAGAGAGGCAAAGTTGCAGAGGGCATAGAAGTCGAGCTGACCATCAGAGTAAGAGTAGCATCGAGCAGACAAAGACCAATTGAGGTCGAAATTCGGTAAGGGGAGTTTGTGAACTCTAAGGACTTGGGAATTCCAAGTGCCATCCTACTGTTCATCCTCTATCAAGTGAGACTCATATTGAGCTCCCTATTGTAAGACTCTGCTTTAAAAACATAATAAAAAAGCCACCACTGAAGGTTGGACCAGGAGACGTAGCCGAGGAGGATTGGGTGAACTCATTAAATTTTGTTGTGTTTATGTTTGCTTACTGTGATCTCTTACTGTTTCAAGTGTCTGTGTATTTTGCAATCTTATCGATCCGTTGCACAAGATAACATAGACACACACACC
Source organism: Pinus tabuliformis (assembly GCA_031772625.1). Classification (NCBI taxonomy): domain Eukaryota; kingdom Viridiplantae; phylum Streptophyta; class Pinopsida; order Pinales; family Pinaceae; genus Pinus; species Pinus tabuliformis. Next base: position 766,970,662 of record CM062805.1, read on the forward strand.
AGCACATGAGTTTGTAATACCTTCAGTAATTTCTTGAGGTCACCTAGGGGTGATTTCAGATCAAGTGGTATCAGAGCTATAAGTTGTTAAGGCTAGATAAGCTTGTGTTGGATTTAGTTATTGAATGCTAACTAGATCAAAGCTCAAATTAGGAGAAGGAGAGTTGGTCAAAACTAATCCTGAAATTGGAAGAGTCTACCCTCAAAAGACAATGTCAGAGGAAGGTTTCGTGGGCCCAAACCCTCAATTTACAGATAGTTTCCTGGCCATGAGATCCATGGTAGAGGAAATGTATAAGGACTTTAGAAAACATAAAGATGAGGAATCATCAGACTCCAAACAAGATAAAGGAGAGGAAGAGTCTCTCCTCCATGACCACTCAAAAGGAAAGGGAAAGAAGAAAACTTTCTCACACCTCCTAATAGCCCTAAACATAAAAAGAAGACATCTTTGATTAAACTAGATGTTAAATTTGATTTACCAATATATGATGGAGAGTTGAATGCAGAAAAGTTGGACAATTAGATCAAACAAATTGATGTTTATTGCAGAGTGCAGAGTATCGACTCAGACAAGAGCAAGATTCAGCTGGCTAGCCTACACCTTGGGGCACTGCCTTGGTTTGGTGGGAAGGCGAGACCCAAGCTGACATGAAGAGACATGGTAAGACTATTTCTGTCTGGAGTGAATTTGTTTCTGCAATCAAAAAGTAGTTCTATCCACTGGCCTACATGCAGCAAGCCATGATGAGTTGGCAAACTCTTCGCCAATTGAAAGGGCAAAGTGTACAAGGTTACACCCAAGAATTTAGGAAGAGAGCTTTGATTCTAGGAATCTCATTAGACTCACCTGAGACTCTGTTGAAGTACATCGGTGGTCTACACAGCTACATGAGGCACACTATCCTCATGTTTAATCCCACTAGTATAGATGAGGTATCTGTTCAAGCTACGCATCTAGAAGCTAGAGGAAAGAATGGAAACCCAGAGGTTGGAGGATCATCCAAGCCCATTGCAAGCAAGAATAAGGAGAAAAGAAAACAAAAATGGAAAGATAGGAAGGCCAACACTACACAGAAAAGAAAGTCTTCATGCACTCACTATAAGAAGGATGGGCACGATGATGAGCACTGTTGGATTCTGCATCCAGAGCTGAGACCTAAGAAGTTCGAAGGCAAGAAGAAGAAGTCTGCTGCAGCTATTCAAAAAGATTTGGGGTCGGACTCATGAGATGAAACAATCATTGCAGCCATAGGTATAAAAGGTAAGAATTTTGAAGCATCTACTAGTAATTCTGCACAATCTACTATTGATGAAGAAAATGAGAAAAAAAGACATGAGCTTTTCCATATTCTAGTTATTTCCAAACATCAAAAGATTGATACTTTGTTTGATAGTGGCTCACAAATAAATTTAATTTCTGAAGCAATTGTAAAGAAGTTGGGATTACTGACTACACCTCACAAGAAACCATACCCATTAGGTTGGTTAAGTGATAAAGCACAACTACAAGTGACTAGACAATGAAAACTCAAGTTTTCTTTTGGGTCAGCATTTGTAGATGAGGTTGAGTTAGATATAATTCCTTTGGATATATGTGGAATTATTTTAGGAAGTCCTTACTTGTATGACAGAAAAGTTATTTTCTATAGAGCTGAGAACAAGTATCTAATTTTTAAAGATGGAATCGAATACTTTGTAAGAGCTCATAAGCTCAAGAATAATTATACTCTCATAAACTCAAGGCAGATGAAACTAATTGTAAATGCAAACAATTTTTACTGATGGTTGTAAAGGAAAATAAACCTGATAAAACCAATGTGTTTGAGGGTTGTGATGCTAAACAGGAGGCTGATTTAGAAAAAGTTGTTTCAGAGTATGATATCTTGTTTCAAGAACCTAAAGGTCTGCCACCCAAAAGGGAAATAGTGCACGATATTAATTTGCAGCAAGATGCTCCATTGCCTAACATTGGGATGTACAGGTTGTCTGCTTTAGAGAATGCCAAAATAAAGAAGCAAGTGCAGGAGTTGCTCGAGAAGGGGTTCATCAAACCTAGCACATCACCATGTGGGTCACCAATCCTTTTGGTGAGAAAGAAAGATGGCTCGTGGAGAATGTGCATTGATTACTGAGCACTTAATAGAATAACAACCAAAAATCGTTATCCCCTTCCTCGCATAGATGATCTATTAGATCAGTTAAAGAAAGTTGTTTATTTTTCCAAGTTAGACTTGCATAGTGGATATCATCAGGTCAGAGTTGCAGAACAAGATGCATGGAAGACTACTTTCATAACAAAGTAGGGATTGTATGAGTGGTTGGTTATGCCTTTTGGCTTAACCAATGCTCCTGCTACTTTCATGAGAATAATGAATGATGTGCTCAGACCTTTACTTGATGATTTTGTTAGTGTATATTTGGATGACATTCTTATATTTAGAAAAACATGGGAAGAACATTTAAAGCATGTTAAGCAGACACTAGATGTTTTGAAAAGAGAAAAACTTTATGTTAAACTCTCAAAATGTGAATTTGGCAAAACATCTTTGAATTATTTGGGACATATAGTAGGGGGTGGTGAATTGAAGATAGATCCCTCTAAGGTGGCAGTCATTGTAAACTGGCCAAGCAATGAGTTTTGATGATCCCCCAACTTTTGCGTTCACATTCTTGCCTCTAGCCTCTAGATGTGTAGCCTGAACAGATACCTCATCTATGCTAGTGGGATTAAACATGATAATGGTGTGCTTTAAATAGCTGTGTAGACCACTTATATACTTCAGCAGAGTTTCAGGTGAGTCTAAAGAAATTCCTAGAATCAAAGCTCTTTTTCTAAATTCTTGAGTGTAGCCTTGTACGCTTTGCCCTTTTAATTGTGAATAGTTTGCCAGCTCATCATGGCTTGCTGCATATAAGCTAGTGGATAGAATTGATTTTTAATTGTAGAAACAAATTTACTCCAGACAGAAATAATTTTACCATGCTTCTTCATGTTAGCTTGTGTCCTGCCTTCCCACCATACCAAGGCAGTGCCTCCAAGGCATAGGCTGGCCAGCTGAATCTTACTTTTGTCTGAATCAATGCTTTGCACCCTGCAATACACATCAATCTGTCTAATCCAATTATCCAGCTTCTCTACATTCAACTCTCCATCATATATCAACAAATCAAATTTAACATCTAATTTAATCAAAGATGTTTTCTTTTTATTTTCAGGGCTATTAGGAGGTGTGGGAAGCTTTTCTTCTTTCCCTTTGCCTTTAGAATGGTCATGGAGGAGAGATTCTTCTACTCCTTTATCTTGTTTGGAGTTTGATGAATCTTCATCTCTACCTTTCTTAAATTCTCTATACATTTCTTCTACCATGGCTCTCATGGTCATGAAACTATCCATGAACTAGGAGTCTGATTCCAAGGGACTTTCTTCTGCCATTTTCCTCTTAGGGTAGACTCTTCCAATTTCTGGGTTAGCTTCAACCAATTCTCCTTCTCCTAATTTGAGCTTTGTCCTAGTTAGCATTCAACAACAAAATCTAGCACAAACTTGTCTAACCTTAGCAACCTAGAGCTCTGATACCACTTGATCTGAAATTGATCTAAGACAATTAATAAGGTATTACAAACTCATGTGCATGGATGTGTCTATGTTATTTTATGCAACGAATCAATAAGATTGTGAAATACATAGACACTGAAGCAGTTAAAGAAAACACAATAGGCAAACATATAAACACAACAAGTTTAATAAGGAGTTCACCCAATACTCCTGGGCTACGTCTCTGGGTCCAACCTTCAGTGGTGGCCTCTCTATTATGTTTTCAAAGCAGAGTTTTTACAACAGTGAGCTCAATTTGAGTCTCACTCAACAGATATAAATCAACAAGACTGTACTTGGATCCCCCAAGTCTCTGGAGTACACAGACTCTCCTTACTGAATCTCGACCTCTATTGGTCACAATGGTATGAGTCCAATCTGAGACTCAATACATGACAGGCATATACAAAGGAGTTCGCTTGAACCTCTCAAGCCCTTTCTGGAGTACACAGACTCTCTGACTCTCTCTGTCTCTGTCTCGATGCTGCCTTTGCTTTTGCAGGTCAGCTCGACTTCTTCTCTCTGTTCTCTGCTCTTAGTTTTCTTAACTCGCTTACTGCTTGCTTCTTTCTCTGTCAATTCATGGCTTTAAAGCCAATCTGCTTTCTGATTGTTCATTTCCGCTTCCCGGCTTTCTGGTTCCCCTGCCTCTGTCCATTCGAATTCCCCTGTCCTGCGTCATCAATCATTGTATAACGCTTCACAGGGAGGTGGCCACCTATTTCGTAATGGATGAGTGTCAGTTCTCTTGGACATGGTCATTTATTCCGTTACTCCAAGAATGCCCGTGAAACACAACCTTCTGCCAATGCATCGTCCATATCGGACTTCAAATCCTATACAACTCTGTCTGTTTACCTCGTCAGGTCCGGTCATCCATCAGAACGCATCTCCATCATTGATCTGGGGGCCCCAGATCCTACGGTCATCATTCATATCGGGCGGCTAAGTCGCATGATGTTTACCCGTCTGATGTGAGCGGTTTTCTCTCTCCCCATCGGGACATGAGGCATCCGGTGGAACTTGGCCGAAACCGCTTACCGCTCGAAGCCCCTCCGATATTCTGCTGATTTTTGTGGGACCCCACTTCTGATGGAATCAGAGCGATATCCATTGTATTTTATGATTTTTCAGGTCCAGGTGTTTGCGGCCCTTTCCTTCTTTGAGGGGTTTTCCCTGCGATATGCGATTAGCGACTTGTCGCTAATCACATATCAGAAACTACCCCCGTTTCTCGAACTGGCCTCTGGTTTTTCTAATTTGTGATAGGGTGCCTACTGTTATTGAGGATTCCATCCAGAATCCTCTTGCATGAAGAAATAAATTGACCAAATGGCAGAAATCCTTCAAAAGCACAACCTTGGGGATCACATCCTTCAGGGCGCCAAGAAGAAAACTGAAGATCCACCACACGGGAAAGGTAACAATTTCCATGCTTTAGTTGCAATTAACTCTTCCTTTGGTGCGTGGATTATAGATTCTGGTGCATCACATCATATGGTTGTTGCAAAGGAAGTCTATTCCTCTTTGGATGCATGCAAAGGACCTCCCATCCTCATGGGAGATGACTCACCTATTGAGGTCATCGGAAAAGGTAGTGTGGAACTTTTACACGGAAGCTTTGAAGAGGTGCTTCATGTTCCAAAAATTTTAGTAAACCTACTTTCAGTTTATCATATCACTCATTCTGGCACCGGAAAGAGAGTGGAATTCACTCCAAATGCAGTGAACATATATGTCCTACATAGCAGCTCCAAAATTGAAACTGGTGAGGTAAACAATGGAGCTATACTTTATACATTTTCTAAATTTATTGAATCTAAATCCTCCTTATTGCTTACACATGCTGATGATAGTAGTAGGCTTTGGCACGAGAGGTTTGGTCACTTAAATTACACGTATATGCAGCAGCTAAGAAAGCATGAGATGGTGGAAGGCTTGCCAAATATCAGTTTCTCCAACGGAGTTTGTGAAGGGTGTGTCCTTGGCAAACATCCTGGAGAAAATTTTGACACCGGAAAGACTCACAGAGCATCCTCTCCTCTAGATTTGATCCATAGTGATCTCATGGGGCCTTTTCCTCATCCTTCCATCAACGAAGCAAGGTATGTGCTTACATTTATTGATGATTTCTCATGGTATACTTGGGTGTATCTTCTCAGGGCCAAATCTGAAGTTTTTGCACACTTTGAAGATTTCAAAGCAGTAGTTGAGACACAATCAGAGAGAAAGATCAAAGCCCTCTGTACAGAAAATGGGGGGGAATATGTTAACAAAGCACTTTAGAACCTTTTCCTTGAGTCCAGCATAGAGTTGCAGCACATAGTTCCATACACTCCGTAGCAGAACAAAGTTGCTAAGAGAAAGAACCGATCTCTCAAAGAGACGGCTTCTTGCATGTTGCATGCTAAGTCACTACCTCATAAGCTATGGTATAAACCACTTAATTGTGCTAAGTACATCTCGAACATATCTCCTCATAGATCTGTCAAGGATCAGACCCCCTTTGAGGCTTGGAGCGACACTAAACTGGAGGTCACGCACTTCCGTGTTTTCAGCTCCCAAGCATGGGCTAGGATCCCCTTTGAAAAGAGGAAAGCTTTTGATCCACAGAGCATTGAGTGCATCCTTATTGGATACCCTGATGGTGTGAAGGGATCCTGACTCCTGGTTTCCTCTACGGACAAGCTCATCATTGAGCGAAGTGTCCAATTTGAGGAAAGTCTCTCGCATGCACCTCAATTTCCACATGCAGACACCTTTTATCTACCTCATGACCAAGCTGATGACTCAGTACACTCAGATGCAGATACAAAGCATGCAGATCCAGAGGTAGAGCATGCAGATGCAGAGATAGAGTCTTTAGATACAAATCCAGTGCATGCATATAATGATCCACATGCAAGCCCAGATCAGGCTTTCGGCAGTGAATCAACTTCCCTTGTCATAAATCAGAGAACAAAGAGCTTAAGTGAGATCTATGCACAAGACCACCCAACTACTAGAAATGGTCTTGTGGGGGATAATTTTGATCCGTAGAGGACTAGCTTAGAGTTTATTGAGCCTCCTCTTACCCTCACTACCACTGAACCAATGCCATCCTGACATTGTCATTTGGTTCAGTCTTCTGATCCGCAGTCTTATGCTGAGGTTGTTGGGCATCCCTCTTGGGAGTCCGCCATGGAGGAGGAGTACAACTCCCTCCTTGAGAACCAAACTTGGGATCTGGTCCCCCTTCCTTCAGGAAGGAAACTTGTCCGATGCAAATGGGTCTATGAGACCAAGAGTGATGCAGATGGGCAAAACACCATACAGAAAGCCAGGCTAGTAGCTAAAGGTTTCCATCAAGTGCATGGCATTGATTATGATGAGACCTTTTCTCCAGTAGCGAAGATCGATTCCATACGCCTTGCACTTGCCATTGTTGTTGCCCAGGGGTAGGAAGTACATCAGATGGATGTGAAGAATGCCTTTCTTCACGGAGACCTATCTGAGGAGATCTACATGGTTTCATTCACGATTCATCTTTGGTCTACAGACTGAAGAAGTCTCTCTACGGCCTTAAGTAAGTCCCGAGAGCTTGGTATGCGAAGATGGATTCTTTTCTCTTATCACAAAACTTCGAAAGATGTAAGTCTGATCCAAATGTTTACATGCTCAGGACACATGACTCTTTTCTTATCTTAGTTTTGTATGTGGATGATCTCCTGATCACCGGCAGCTCGGCTTTAGCCATTGCTGCAATCAAGAGGACCTTGCATGATAGGTTCTTGATGACAGACATGGGTCCATTACACTTCTTTCTTGGTCTTGAGATCAGCCAGGATGCCACAGGCATCAAACTCTCTCAGGCTAAGTATGCATGGGATCTCCTCGAGAGATTTCACATGACTGACTGCAAGCTAGCACCGACTCCTTTTTTGTCTGGGGTTCACCTTGAGGATGGAGGTGACACTCCATTAGTTGACAGTACTCTCTACCGACAGCTAGTGGGGATCTTACTGTACCTCACCCACTCCAGACCATATCTCTCATATGCAGTAGGGGCAATTTCTAGATAAATGTAGGAGTCACATGAGCTACACTGGAAAGCTGCCAAGCGCATCCTCCGATATGTGCAGGGCACCATCACCTTCGGGATTCACTATGCAGTAGGCACTACATTGAATCTCCTTGGCTTCATAGATTCTGATTGGGCGGGCAACAACATTGATCGCAAGTCCACCTCCAGATATTCACTTAGTCTAGGGTCTGGCCCTATCTGTTGGTTGAGCAAGAAGCAGGTTTTTGTTGCTCTCTCTTCAGCTAAGGCCGAGTACAGAGGAGTAGTCAACATCACCATTCAGGCTCTATGGCTACAACACTTCCTCACTGAGTTGGGCGTCTAGTTCCACCAGCCCACTGTCATCTAGTGTGACAACCAGAGCACTCTCAAATTTTGCAGGGATCTAGTACAGCGGAAGTGGACGAAGTACATAGGGATCCATATGCGCTACATCAGAGACTTAGTACATGATCAGGTCATTGATTTTCACTTCTGTCCTTCAGCAGAACAGATTTCAGACATCTTCACCAAGACATTCACTGAGCAGAAGTTTCACTCTCTGCGCGATCGTCTTAGAGTGAAGGACACAGTTGCTTAGTAACTGTCTTTTCTTCCTCTTTTCTTTTGATTACATTGTATTTTGAGGGGGGGTTTTCCCATGAGGTTTTCCCTCTTTCCTCAATTTTGGTATAGGTTGCACTGTATTTTGGGTGACCTTTGGCCTTAGTTGCCAGGGTCCATTTTCTATTTTGCCCCAAAGTGGTGTTCGGGGGGGGTGTTGGAGGTACTACAAACCTAGGACCTTCATTACTGGCACATGTGGACACTTAGTTAGAGCATTCATTGACATGCAAGGCTTCAACATTGGAATATTCACCAAATTGGCACCTTTGACTATCCATGCATGCATGGGACTACATGCAAGATCCTTTCTGCATGATTTACTCCCTGATTTGCTCCTCCTTTCACTCCGCAACTCGCTAGTTCTCTCTGGAACTTGTTGTAGGTGTCGAGTCCTCTCATTGATCACCACTATGGCGCATTACCTTGGGATCTTCACCCAATAATGCGTATTAGTTGACTCTCATGTAGTATATCATGAGCATTGTAACCTATTTTCTGTTAATCAATAATTCTTTTTGTTCTTTCGATTTTTTTTGTGTTTTTTCTTTGCAAAGCTGTGTGTTCAACCTTTACTAGCTAGATTCATCTGTGCAGGTTTTCTAACACATTTACAATTCCATCTTCTATAAATAACTAATTTGCTGAAACGACTCCCACCATAGTATGTCGCTACCAAATAAAATATGCTCAGCTAATTCAATAATTTAACTAAAGTAGAGAATCTCCAGACAAGCTCTGCTTTCATCCCTCAAATTTGCCAGGCCACAACATCGTAAGCTCGCATAGCATATTCAATCGTATCAAAAGTCCCAAGCCAAATTCTGGCACGGACCTTGGGATAGCTGATTTTTGCTACCATTTACCCCATGGCATCTGCTGGGTTCCAATGTACACATACTTCGTTCTTTTCTGGCATTTCCTTCTCTCAAACATTTTGCGGTTCCCTGTAGAACCCATCAATTTAAAAAAATATAAGCATCCTATCAAAACCTTAAAAATATCTTATTTCAAGAAAAGATGGTTTTGAAATAAAATTACATGTCGACATAGAACATATTAATGGAGAGCTGGAAGTGCAATTCAAGTGTGAGTGTCATGTGGCGGGAATTGACCTTGTGACCTTGTCAACATTCAGTTGTCAAATGAAGACAGAGGGCCTTTTGAGATTTTCCTAACGTGGATTTTCTCTTAATCGAGCACAATGAATACCCCAGGTTAGTATCTTCGTCGTTTGAGTTGTATCAATTCAAAGAAAGTACATAATTTGGATTCCAAAAACATAATTCCCTTTGCGTTATTCTTTAGTATAATTCTCTATATGTTTTACTTTGACACTCATTCATATCTATATATATATGTTTTACTTTGACACTCATTCATATATGTGTTTCACTTTGACACTCATTCATATATATATATAATGTTTCCCAATCTACCGCATTATATTTTTAAGTTAACCTAATTTCACACATATATATTCACCTTCCCTACATTACATTCTTCACCTTCTCTGTATCTTCAACGTAGTCATAAAACTTTGTCACATTCTTTAATTTTTGTCAAAAACGATCTATTCATACTATGATTTAACATGTTTTTTTCTTTCCAAAGCAAATTTAGTAATAAGGTGAAAAATGTCATTCCCTGATACTATCAACTACTTAATTGATATAAATTTATAATATAAAACTATGCTCCTAAAGTGTTAATTCATTTTAAAATTTCTTAAATATAAAGTGATATCATCTTAGAATATAGACCGTGTGTTTCAATTTTAAATTTATACTTGCACTTAAAACTTTCTCCACAAAGCATTCTTTGAACTTACTTCAAAATTTTGAATTTTTCTGTAAGAAAACATTTTTTAACTTTGTTTTTTCATTTTTTTCATAAATTAGTACTATAGGCTTTCAACAATTTTTTGATGCTAATTTCTAATTATGTGTGGGAATATATTTTTTTCATAAATTAATACTATAGCTATCAGCAATTTTTTCATAATAATTTTTAATTATGTATACCTTTGATATATAAATATCAATTTTTAACCTTTTTATATTGTTTTTGGTTTTAAGTAAACAAAACATTAAATTTATTTTTTTAACCTTTTTATATTGTTTTTGGTTTTAAGTAAACAAAACATTAAATTTATTTTTTTAATTTGTCAAGAGGTAGGTTACAATTTTTAACTTTTTTTTATATTGTTTTTAGTAAACAAAATATTAAATTTAATTAAAACAAAAAATAAGTTATAATGTTTTTCATTAAAATAAATTTTTCAATATAAATATAAATTTTTATTAATATAATTTTTTTATAAATATAATTTTAAAAATAGATTTGACCATTTTTATGGGGTTTGCAATATATATTTGTGAGAACAAAAGATAATTTTAAAAAAAAAAAAAAACTAATATATTTGTGAGAACAAAAAAATATACATGCAAAGCGAGATCTGTTAATTCAACTTGTCTTGACAATGAACCACACCGGTTGGTTCGAAACGCGTCGATAAAAGAATCCCGATGTGATTTTCGCCGAAGAATCTTCTCTCAAACTTGATATGGATCACGGAAGTCTAAATTCAATAACAAAAAAATAATTTAAAAATAATAAAATAAGAAAAAAAAACTAATAATTCCATGTAGCATCTATCATTATTACATTTTACTCTCAATAGCATCCATCCATTATTACATTGTACTCTCAAATTGGCCATCAATCTCTGCAAAGTATTGGTTTTTAATATGCATGCATGGTGTTACCAACATATCGTTTGTGCACTTTAGGGTCACTGCTAAACATCTCCTATTCACGGGTTAAATTTGACGGGTGCCTGTACCTGTACCTGTTACGAAATTTCTTAATGACTGTTTTTCTTTTAAAATGCCTATCACATGAATTTTAATATTTATTTGTACAAGTTTCATCTAATTTCTGCAAATTGTATTTAAAGTTGTTGTAAAATTTCCATTCTTTGTTGTAACAATCTTTTCAAGTCTCATTACTACACTTTCAACCTTTTTTAAAGATGGAAATGGTGAGAAAATAGATGAAAAATATGTATATGCGTATCTATAAATTTTTTATTTCTAAAAAATAACAAAAATTAATATTATAAAGTGAATAAAAAAATATCATAATTACTATCACATGAAAATAGTGAATATAAATATTGTTGAAAAAAAAATATATTCATAATTACTCTCGCATGAAAATAGTGAATGTAAATATTGTTACAACTAAAATTACAAAAAAAAAAATCACTTAACAGAAATTGAAACACACATACCATGTTTTCCCTTTAAGTGACTTGGGTGTCAATCTCATTAAAATAATGATAGTTGTGAAATAAGTTTCAAACCAAAATATATGTGCATGAACTATGTTAATGTTCAAAAAGTACATTCAATAATCTGACAGGTGATGATGGTTTTACTTTTAAACTACCCATCACATGACTTTTAATATTTATTTGTACAAGTTTCATCTAATTTCTACAAATTGTATTCATAATTGTTGCAAAAATTCCATTCTTTGTTGTACCAGTCCACTCAAGTCTCATTGCTACACTTTCATTTGAGGCAGGTTGATGAAACTTTTCTATGATTTTCCAGGTTGTGTCAACCTTTTTTTAACATGGAAACAATGAGAAAATAGAAGGAAATATGTATATGCATATCTATAATTTTTTTTATTTCTAAGAAATAAAAAAAAATAATATTATAAAGTGAAAAAAATATATATTCATAATTACTCTCACATGAAAATAGTGAATGTAAATATTGTTGCAACTAAAATTAGACAAAAAAAAATTCACTTAACAAAAATTGAAACACACATACCATGTTTTCCATTTAAGTCACTTGGATGCCAATCTCATTAAAATAACAATAGTTGTGAAATAAGTTTCAAACCAAAAACATAATGTGCATGAACTATGTAAATGTTCAAAAAGTACATTCAATATCAACATGTACACAAACTAAATTTTGGATAGTTTCACCAAAAGAGGTAATTGTCAAAACACAACACCATTACAAACATAAACATAAAAGCAACAACTTTAAATATTTAAGATTCTTCTTTCTTTAACATCTTTCCAGATGTCATATACCCTATCCCATTCCACCATCAATGAATCAACCCTAGTTAGGGACACTCGCATCAAGGCATCCAATGTAGCTAATGATAGCTTTGTTCTTCGGACATCCTTTATTATGTTTTGTCTTAAGAATCCTCTCTCACAAGCAACTGTACTTGCAGGAATAGTAAGTATTTCCTGCCATAACTTTGACATGTTAGGAAAATTTGTATGCAACCCTGTAACATAAAAAATCCTCCATGCATCTTTCATGGATGATCCCTCATAGTTAACACGAAGAGTGTCAACAAATGGATGCAACTCTTTCAAACAAGCCTCAAAATCAAATGTTGTTTTGTTTTCTTCACTTTCATAATAAGGATGTTGTAAGTGTTGAAAAATATTTTCAAGCCAACGCTTTGAATTTCGTTCTCTGCCATAAACATCCTCTAAATAATGGCAAGGGCTAAACAACTTTGTTGAGTTGAAAAATGATAGATCAAAGAATCTTCTGTTCAAGCTCTTTACAAGGTCTTGAGCATAATCTTTTGCAAGTTTTTTGCAACTTTCTACTGAACCTTCAATACAAGGTTTCCATGATTGTTTTTGTATATCAACATAGTCATCATATGGATGTGGAATTGCTACAAATCGTAATTCATGCCTGTGAACAAGCCCCTCCTTATCACAAATTTCTAGAAAGCCAAATTTTGAGGCAACTATAAATTTAGATAAATAACCTGTGCCATCTGCAAATGTGTCACTTCTTAAAAAAGTGTTTACAGTCACATCTATGGATGCTCCTAAAACTTTGACATCAATGTACTCTTTTTGGAATTGCTTGTTCAACTTGCTTAATTCACACATTATATCTGCAAGCATATGTAAACAAAATTGTATTGAAAAGATCCTTGCTTTATCATACCATGAGTCTTTTCTTTCATTTTTCCACAATGTTAATATGTGAGGCATAAGTACAATAAGTCTTTAATGACTTGCCCCCTTGAAAACCATCTAACTCCGTGGATGTGAAGATCTTGAAGAGTTTCAAGTTGCATAAGTTCCTGTAGAGAAATAAGGTGACTATTTCTTTTCGTAGAATTTTGCACCCAATAATATACCTTATTTGCTAATTTCTCAACAAAAAATAATTCAGGTATTCTTTTTGAAGCATTTGATGCGTCTAAAGCTTCACAATGAGCAATGTAATGAACACCTACAAGATTATGTACATATTTCTTCAAGAAATTAATAAAACCATTTTCATTACTAATTTGAAGCATGTGATGCGGCTAAAGCTTCAAAATGTAATGAATGCCTACAAGATTAGGTACATATTTCTTCAAGAAATTAATAAAACCATTTTCATTACCAATTGAAGAAGCGCCATCTGTGGAAGCTCCTATCAATATTTCTTTTGAAAGACCCCTTGATTCCATTAAATGTTTGATTGCATCATAAGTTGTTTTCCCACTTCTATCACAAACATTTATGAGCTTTAAAAACAATGAAATTGGAGGCCCCAATCCTTTTGAGTTTAAAAACATGGCATAAACCACAAGATGTTTTTCTAAGCTAAAATTTGTACTTTCATCTAGCATCAATGAAAAAAAAGGGCTATTTAGCATTTTTGAAATTTGTAACTTTTCAAGATATTGAGATATAGCAAAAAATAATTCTTTTACAACCATGTGATTTGTATATGATGTATAAGCTTTATTCTTTGGCATATTTGGTGTGTGTAATGACATTCTCAACAAGCAAAGAGATTCATATTTTGAGAGCATTAGATCCTATTGCGCCATCCAATACACTAATTTCATAGTAGTGATGACACTTTCTTTATTCATATCGTCAATACATGCAATGTGTTCTATAATAGGATTCACTTTCTCCTCATTTACAAATATTCACTTTCCCTGTGAGAGTTTATGGATCCCTGAACTAGCATGAAAAACTATAGAATCATGTTGCAATATAGAGCAACCAGTCTCAGTTCCCATGTCCCCATTGCCTTATGCATTTCATAACTATTTTTCCTTCATGCTTTGCCTCTCTCAACCACTTATACTTAGTTTTCCATTGATCATGAAACTCTCTTCTTACTTTCATTTTTTCTTTTTCTTTTTCTTTTGGATACTAGGTTTTCCCTCGTGAAATTCTTCATCACATTCTTCATTATGCCCCAAGATATAAATTCTTCATTTAGATCATGTTATGAAACTAGCTCAAGAAAATATAGAAAAGATAGATCAACGCCTTAGAATTCAGCCTCTTCGAGGGGGCAACCTCCTTTACATTACATAAATGAACAATTCTTGGATGATTCAAATGATAAAACCTCCTTTCTATATAGGAGTAAAAGGAGTCACAATATAATCCAGCCGACCTAACAATAATAATATAAAGCCACAAAAATAACAATAGAGGGATTCTATGGAGCACAGAAATAACAATATGGGGGCAATAGGGGCACAACGATATAAATAAGGGGTATAACTACAATAGTAATGGGGTAATCACTAGTATTATAGGGACCCAACATGCCCCTCTCCTTCAAAAAAGTGTTGTCCTCAATGCTTGAGTAGTTCTGGATACTTCTGTATAAAATTCTCATCCTCCCATGTGGAATCTTCAGTGGATAAGTTCTTCCACTTGATAAGATACTCTAAATTGATCGATTTCGTAGCTGTCGAGTTCTTGTTTCTGTGACTGCTTCCGGTTCCAATATAATTTTTCCTTCCTCGTCAAGTTTTGGCAATATTGTTTGAATTGGGAGCTTGTCGCCTATAACCTTCTTTAAACATGAAACATGGAAAACTGGGTGCAATCGAGAAGCTGCAGGAAGCTCTAATTTGTATGCCATAGTACCAATCTTTTGCAACACCTTGTACGGACCATAATACTTTGGTGATAATTTATTATCCTTCTTAGCTTGCTTTAGGGACATTTGCTTATATGGTTGTAGCCGTAGGAATACCCAATCACCTACATCAAAACTTCTTTCACTGCGATGTTGATCTGCCTGTTGTTTCATTCTATTTTGTGCCAACACGAGGTTATCCTTTAAGAGTTGGAGGACTTGTTGTTGATGTTCGATGTGATGTTACACTATGAACCTTAGAATTTTCTCTTAAATATGATGTGATGGATGGTGGTTGATACCCATAAAGTGCCATAAATGGGGTCATTTTTGTTGCTGTATGGAAGGAAGTGTTATACCACCATTCAGCCAGAGGCAACCATTTGACCCATTGTGTCTGTTTATCAGATACAAAGCAACGAAGATATCCTTCCAAACATTTGTTTACTATCTCAGTTTGCCCATCAGATTGAGGATGATAAGATGAGCTATGAGCTAACTGAGTACCAAGACAAGAAAATAATTCTGTCCAAAAATTTCCAGTGAAAATGGGATCTCTGTCACTTACAATAATCTTTGGGTTTCCATGTAGCTTTTGAACTGTTTCCATAAATGCAGTAGAAATTGTACTGGCTTTAAATGGATGTGATAATGCACAAAAGTGTGCATACTTGGTAAGTCTGTCAACTACCACCATGATGACACTCTTTCCCTCAGACTTGGGTAAACCTGTGATAAAATCCATTGAAACCTCCTCCCAACGTTGGCTTGGAATGGATAAAGGTTGTAACCCGGTGTCTTAATTGTTTCAACTTTATTTTGTTGGCAAACCAAACATTCCGCCACAAACTTTTGAATATCTGATTTAAGGCCATCCCAAAAAAATTCCTTCTTAACCCTGTGGTAAGTTTTTAAAAATCCTGAGTGCCCTCCTAAGGGAGAAGTGTGCAATTCCATAAGAATCTTTTGTTTTAGCTGGGAATTCTTACAGAGGTATAAGCGATCTTTGTACCATAACGAATCATTTTACCAGCTAAATGTATCAGAAGTACTGGAATCTTGTTGTAGCTTTCGAATAAGTGCCCACACTTCTTCTTCATTCTTCCATTCCTCCCTTGCTTCGTTTATCCAATCTGGTTGGATAATAGAAATGGCACACAACAATGCTTCCACATCCTCATCCTTTCTTGAGAGTGCATCTGCCACCACATTTTGCTTCCCTTTTTTGTAGATGATTTCAAAGTCATAACCCAACATCTTTGTGACCCACTTTTGTTGCTCTTCAGAGGATAATCTTTGTTCTAAAAAGTATTTAAGGCTATCATGATCCGTTTTTACCTTGAAGTGTCTTCCCATTAGGTAGGGTCGCCATTTCTTAAGTGCATGGAGTATTGCCAACATTTCCTTCTCATAAATAGCTTTGCTTAAAAACTTTCCCTTGATTGGATGACTTTCAAAAGCAATGGGTCTTTCATCTTGCATTAGAACAACACCAATTCCATTTCCTGAAGCATCACATTCCACAATAAAGGTTTTTGTGAAGTCCAGTGTAGCTAAGACCGGTGCTTGGCACATTGCCTCTTTAAGATGTTCAAAGGCCTTTGTTGCTTCCGGAGTCCATGAAAATGAATCTTTCTTCAATAATGTTGTTAGAGGTGCTGCTATTCTCCCATAATTCTTAACAAACTTGCAATAATACCTTGTCAACCCAAGAAATCCTCGCAGATGCTTTATGGATGTGGGGATTTTCCATTCCTTAATGGCTTTAATTTTGCTAGGGTCTACCTTAACTCCTTCATGAGATACAATATGACCCAAATATTCCACCTCCTGGACTCCAAAGAAACATTTGGATCTTTTTGCATATAATTGTTTCTCCTCCAATAGTTGTAGCACCCTGTCAACATGTTCAACATGATCCTTCCAAGACTTGCTGTAGATTAGTATATCATCAAAAAATACTAACACAAATTTTCTAAGGAATGGTTTGAAAATTGAATTCATCAAACCTTGAAATGTTGAAGGTGCATTGGTAAGGCCAAAAGGCATGACCAAAAATTCATAATGACCCTCATGAGTTCTAAATGTTGTTTTCAGAATGTCTTCAATCTTCATTCTGATTTGATGATATCCCGAACAAAGATCCAACTTGGTGAAGTAAATTGATCCATGCAATTCATCCAGTAATTCATCAATGACAGGAATGGGGAACTTATCTTTAATAGTGAGCTTGTTGAGCTCCCTATAATCCGGACACATGCGCCATGATCCATCCTTCTTGTGCACCAATACTACTAGAGCTGAGAAAGAACTTTGACTCGGTTGAATTATACCAGCCTCTAGCATTTCTGCAACCATACGTTCAATTTCACTTTTTTGGACATAGGGATATCTGTACGGCCTGATGTTTGGAGGAACACTTCCTGGAATTAGATGAATAGCATGATCATGATCACGCATAGGTGGGAGACCTTTGGGAGTCTCAAATACCTTGGAATGATTGTCCAGGACTTTTTGGAGATCTGGAGAAATAGATGATTCCAATGTGGAAACATCTAGTGAACATAATTGTGCAATTACACCTCTTTGCTCCTTTTTTAGAAGCTTTGTCATGCCATTAGAGTTGATTATCTTTCCTGGTTTCCCTGCAATACCCCTTAATTCAACTTCCTTTCCTTCCGTAGAAAATTTGATGAAAAGTTCTTGAAAATTAAAAGCTATTGTACCCAAGGATTGTAGCCATTGGACTCCTAGTACAACATCAGCACCTCCCATTGGAATGGAAAGCATTGGGCTAGTCAATACATATTCTCCCATGGATAGCTTGATATTATGGCACTTTCCAGAGCAATTTATTGTTCCTCCATTTGCAATCATCACTTGACACTTTGGTGTTGGATATAGGAAGCAATTCAATTCTTTTGCTACCCTACAATGAATAAAATTGTGGGTGCTTCCTGAATCAATCAACACTATTACCTTTTTCTTCTTGATTTGTCCTTCTATCTTGATGGTTTAAGGAGTGGTAATTCCCGCCAATGCATTACAAGATATGGTCGGATTTATTTGTTCTTCATCTAGGCTTTGTTCCTGGAGTATATCCTCTTCTTTTGACCTTTATTGCTCCTTCTCTTCTTCCTCATCACAATCTATGTAGAATAATTTCTTCTCAGCACACTTATGACCTTTTGTGTATTTGCTATCACAATTGTAACAAAGCCCTTTTGCTCTTTTTTCTTCCAATCGTTGTGGTGTCAACCTTGTAGGTTGTGGAAGACTAGGGGAAACAACACTTCCTTCTTTATAGTTGTGAGTGGTATGCTTCCTAGTTGCCATAATTTTGCTTTCCATTTTTCTTGCTAACCTGAATGCCTTCTCTAATGAATCAGGTTCCCAAAGGCAAACATCATGTTGGATATTATCCTTTAAAGACCCTATGAACACATCAATCCTATGCTCCTCTGGAATATCTTTTACCCTTATGTTCAATTTTTGAAACTCCTCAATGTGCTCCATTATTGAACCCTTTTGTTTGAGACTTATCAATTGGCTAAAAAAAGTGTTGCTTTTTGTATCCTCATAATGTGCTATCAATTCTTCCATAAAAATTGCCCAAGTGATAAATTGTTTACGAGAACAAAGCCATTGATACCATACAAACTGATTTGGTTCCAAATATACAGTTGCCATACGTACCTTTTGTGCATTTTGCACATTATTGAGATCGAAGAATTGCTCCATCTGTAATATCCATGTGGCGGGATCCTTGCCATCAAACTTCCTCATATCAATTTTTGGAATATGGTGATTCTTCGATCCAACATTAGCGTCTATGGAATCATGATTAACATTTATTTTGTTCTCATCATGAGTTTCCTTTACTACCTTTTCACCATTAGTAAGTATTTCTTGTAGAAAATTTGTCAAATCTGTCTTCAAATCTGCCATGCATGTCTTCAAATTTGTGTTCAAATCTATCTTCAAATTGTCCATCTTAGCTTCCATGCCATTTATCTTAGCTTCTGTTAACTTTTGTGAGCGTGACATTTGTTGCACTTGTTCTTGTAATTTTGATATATCATGTAGCATTTCTTCCTCTTCTTCATGAGTCATGCTAGAGCTTTCAGGTTCCTTACTAGGTGTTTACATTTTCTTTCCTCGGGGCATCAGTTACCGATAATAATGCTCTACTATTCCCTTTGAATTCCTTCAAAATAAATTTTCAAACCAAGCTTAAGCAAAAAGTTAAAAAAATCTACACACCTTTTTTCACTTTGTAGGAGCTCGATATTGCCTCTGATGTATCTATGTACTTTCCAATCATCTAGTTCTGAATTTTTGATCTGTAGTAGTTCTCTATGTCCTCTTTCCAATGCCACCGGTCTAATCCAAATTGGATTCTCCAAGAAAGAGTTATGCACAATCTCCCAAGATGACCTGATTATAGACTTTCCAGAAGAGAAAACTTGTATGAAGTGCCACGTGTACAATTTTCGATCTTTGGTTCTGAAAAATATATACAAGAAACTACAGTCCATCCTCTTTCTGTACCTTCTTACGAAATTTCAATCTGATTCCCAGAGAGAAAGTTATGACGATTTTCCCCAGGTCACCTGTTTTGAATGTAATTCAGGGTCTGCAAAAAGACCAACTTCCTCAAATCATATCTCCGCAAATATCGTGCAAAAAGCTCTGAAATTCGGACCCAAGGTTCATGCGATTTATTCTCAAATGGGTTTTTTTTGCGACTTGTGAAACGTCACAAAAAAAGGTTATAGTGAAAATGCCATGATGACCTGTTTGGAGCAGCGAAACCCTAGAATCCAAAGCTCTGATACCAAATGTTATGAAACCAGCTCAAGAAAAGATAGATCAACGCCTTAGAATTCAGCCTCTTCGAGGGGGCAACCTCCTTTACATTACATAAATGAACAATTCTTGGATGATTCAAATGACAAAACCTCCTTTCTATATATAGGAGTCTAAGGAGTCATAATATAATCCAGCCGACCTAACAATAATAATATAAAGCCACAAAAATAACAATAGAGGGATTCTATGGAGCACAGAAATAACAATATGGGGGTAATAGGGGCACAACAATATAAATAAGGGGTATAACTACAATAGTAATGGGGTAATCACTAGTATTATAGGGACCCAACAGATCAAAATCATGATCTTCTTTATCATGCAATGAAACTTGAGATGTAGTAGACCATCCAAAGAAATTTTTAATAGAAAGTTGATTCTCTTTTTTTAAAAGCACTTTTTGATATATAATACCTATATAATTAAAATAAATTAATTAGTATATATGAATTTCAATTCATCAATTAAAAACATATAAAAAAAAATAATCTTGCACTAATTTCAAGAAAGGATATTAACCAAGGAGTATATCTATTTATTCTTTATAACATTTAATAATATCCTTATTAATTCTTTATAATATTTAATAAATTCTCAAGTGGAGGTAAATTTTTTTCAATATTTACAATAAATTGTTTATAAATATAAAGTTTATTAAAAATAAAAGAATTTTACATAGGATTGACTTACTCTTTCTTGAGAACTTATTGTGATTTGCCGGCATAGTAGGTTTCTCTCACTACTGCTACACAAAATTTTTTTGCAGTAACACTAGTAGTTGTCCTGTGGTGGCCAAAATCAAAACAAAAAAATTTGCTATTTTTGAATCATTTTGGAATGTTAACAAAAAATATGGAGACAGCTTATAAATCTTAACTATAAAATTCTACCCAATATTAAATAAAAATAAATGTGGAACATTTTTTTAAGATAATCAATTTATATCTTCAAAAATAAAATTTATATATTAAAAAATAAAATTTAATAATAAAAATTTACCTTTTTACTTAAAAATAAATAAAAAATTATAAACAGTAAATCTAACACATAAATATCTCCATTTCATCACTATTTGCTCCAATTTTATCACCAAATAACTGATAATACATTATCCCTTGCCAGAAAACCAATACTCGGTGTAATAAATAATCAATGGATATAGACTTCACTTTGAAGCCACAATGATTAAATCTACTTGATTGATGAGATGAAATTTGAAGGACAGGCATAACCTTCATCGTGAATACAGCCAGTCAATGCAGAGATGAAACAAATTTATCTTCTTAAGACAACAGGAATTCTGATAAATCATTACGAGACTGATCATATGGTTGATTCTCACACCTGGGTCTGCCCCACTCAAATTTGGTAATAATTCTGGTCCAAAATTCAGCTAATTTAGACAAAATTTAAAGTGCACAAAATCTGGCATGCTCCATTTTTTTTCTTTTTTCTTTTTCTTCTTTTTTTTTTTTAGATAAAAAGCTTATTTTTGGGTCAGATAGTGCCATATTTTTTTATTGCGGAATGTTTTCCATGTTTTGATAAGAACTCTATACATACCTCTTACTGTCTTATAAACAAAATGGATGTAAAACTAAAATTACTTCCGATTTGGATACTATGCCGGGGATATAAACTTGTTCATATGTTTTTTTTTTTTTAAGGGAGGGGCTAGTTCCCAGGAAAAGCAGCATGGGGCCCTCTTTTAATTACATTATACTGTCAGACTGAGCTGACAAACAGTCAAATCAACACATACATTAGCTGTAAACAGCTGTCATATCGAGCAGGGAATACGCTGCAGCACTGGGGCGCAGCTCAGCAAGATTTGAACCTGGCTGGGGGGCGTGTAAATCAACCGCCCCGACCAATACATCGTGCACTCGCGTGCAAACTTGCTCATTTGTATATTTTGGATCTTTTTTTAATATAATAGAAGTAATATACAACTTTTTCTTCTGAAAAAATTTAGGAAAACTATATCAGGACTCTGAATCCATCTCGGTACTTCATTCTACTTAATCTTATATAATTGAATTAATTTGAAAGTTGTAATGGTTTTTTACCCCAGAAGAAGTCAAATTCAACAGAATCACATATTTTTTTAACGTAACATCTATCTTGAGTAAAGAACATTTTCTAGCAATCACTTGAGAAGAAAAATTGGCAAGAATCAATCTAAAATCATGGAAATGATTGCCCAGAAATAAAGATTAACAACTATATAGTCTAAACCTCACACAAAAATAAGCATTCTGAGAAACCTTTAAAACAATAAACCTCAGATTTTTTTCCTCTTATTTTTTTCTTTTTTCTTTCTGTAAAATGTGTGTTGACAATATTGTAAACAATTAACCAGAGAAAATAACTTGAAAGAGTGGGTTTTCATCAAAATCTAAAGGGGCAGATAAAATCATGGGCATGTATTTTTGGGTTTTGAGAAATCGATACTCATGCCATACACAAATCATTTTTTCCCTGATTTGTTGTCATGCCCTACTTAGAACTAAAATTTACTAAATTGATGTTTTTGAAACTAATTAGAGAATCACTGTTTCCAAAAATTATCGTTGTAGGTCATGGAATGATTCTTTTTCTTGTTTGGAATCTCTTGAAACCACTTTACAATTAATTTGGAGTATCATTGATTTCTCACACCTTTGACGGTTCCATCACACAATACATCATGTTGTGACAACCAATGTTCACATCTTAAGCGATCTCTCGGTGATTCTAAGCTTTAATGAAAAGGAAAAAATCTCTAAACATTTATATATGTCATGGAAACAAGATATTAACTCTATTCATTTTAATATATAAGAGAGATCTTTCAACTTTGTACCAAACAAATTGAAGGTTTAAATATTGGTAGGAATTTTTCTATCAAGAGTCTAATTATTCACAATGTCACCGATAACTATCTGGTGAATTTGTTTTCCAAGTACTTATGTAGTTTTCATAGGACATAACTAGGCAGACACAATAGACTAGAGGAGAGAAAAAGTCAAGTTAATTTCCAAGCAAGAAGTGAAAGTACCTGTTAAAATTGCAATGTTCTGTATTAAATAAAATGAAACCCACTGGTCAGCTATACGAAAGAGAATCTGAACCAGGAGAGTTTGGCTCTTCAGAACGCTCTACATTGTTCATGTACATCACACATTATATAGTAATCACAAATATAGGGAAGTTAGAACCATAACCTAAAAAATAGAAACTAATTCCCATCCCGAGGTCTCGTGAACCAACTCACTATTCTAAGATATTCTCCATTATCTCTAACACTCCCCCTTAATGGAGAAGAGGTTCACAAATATGCTTAACATCTCCCTAAACATTTCAAACTTGATTTTTCCAAGAGGCTTAGTAAAAATGTCTGCAACATTATCACATGTATTACAATATACCAAATGGATTTTTTTTTTATTGCACCTTCTCCCTAACAAAGTGGAACTGTGTATCAATGTGTTTAGTGTTTTTGTGAAAGATCGGATTATTATCAAGTTTGATTGAACTCTGATTGTCGCATTTGATTGTTGTTGCATCTTTTTGTACTTCCCCAACATCCTGGAGAAGTCTCCACAACCAAACTGCCTCACATGTTGCTGCACACATAGCTTGATACTCTGCTTCCGCTAAAGACAAGGAAACTGTGTTCTGTTTCTAGCTGCTTCATGTAATCACCCCAGATCCAATGCTGAATGCATAGCCTGTTATGGATGTGCGATCGTCTATATTTCCACCCCCGTCTGAATCTGTAAATCATGTCAATCTAACATTAGAGGAATCAGTATAAATATACCGTAATCTACAGTACCTTGTAGATACCTCAAAACACTTTTCGTTGCATTCCAATGACTTTCAAGTGGCTTGGACATGTATTGACTTAGCACACTGACTGCATAAGCCAAATCTGGTCTAGTAGTGGTTACGTAGATTAGGCTCCCAACCAACTGTCTGTAAAGTGTCGCATCTGCCTCTTTAGAGCCATCCTCACTCTGCAGTTTGATGTTCTGCTGTAATGGTACTGTTGTAGGCTTACACTGATCCATACTAAATCTTTCTAGTAGTCCTTTGACATACTTTCCCTGGGACAAAAATGCTTTTCCTGAATCTCTCTAGATCTCAAGACCCAAACAATATCTTAATTCACCAAGGTGTTTCATTTCGAACACTTGTGACATCTGTTTCTTGATTTCTTTCATTAGATAAGTAGCATCACGTGTAATAATCAAATCATCTACATACAAATAAATCAAAATATGCACCCTTGTTCATCTTGCATGGTATAAAGATTAGGGTCATTTTTACTTATGTTGTAGCCAAATTGTAGAAAAAATGAATCAATCTTTTCATACCAAGCCCTGGGTGCTTGCTTTAGTCCATAAAGAGCTTTCTTTAATCTGCAGACTAAATGTTCTTTCCCTTTTTGGAAAAAACCTTTAGGTTGCTCTAAATAAACCTCCTCTTTCAATTTTCCATTTAAAAATGCAGACTTTACATCTAATCGGTGAACCATCCAATGTTTCTTAGTAGCTAAAGCAATCAACATTCTAATGGTATTAAGTTTAGCTACAGGGCAAAGGTTTCTTCATAGTCAATGCCTTCTTTTTGTGAATACCCCTTTGCTACCAATCTAGCTTTTAATGTATATATGGTTCCATATGCATTAACCTTGGGTTTATACAACCATTTACAACCTGTGGTTTCTTTCCCTCTAGGAAGTTCAATCAATTCCAAGTGTTGTTCCTGATTATAGATTCATATTCTTGTTCCATAGTTGTTTTCCATTCACTACATTCATTTGCTTCCTTATAACTAGAAGGTTTAACAATATTCATCATACTAGTTATAAAAGCATTTTCCCCATATCTTGCAGGCAATTGAGCTTTCCTACTGATCTCCTAATTGGTGGGGTATCTTCAAATCTTTCTGATCATCATTTT